>CM071600.1:46683545-47933545 GCA_036435485.1 Saposhnikovia divaricata
GAACCCCATTTTCAAAACCCACTTTCAGTTCTTCGATTCATCATTTTTTTTGGGATTTTCGGTAGTGGATGAGTAGTTAAGTAGCAAGACAAGTGCAATCAGTAGAGAAATCACATAATTGAGACCCATATTGTTGATTTTTGACAGTTGAGACTTGAGAGAGAAAAGGGAGAAAAGAGAGAAACGAGCAAAAAGAGAGAAAAAAAGAAAAGGGGGAAACTACGATTATTTATCCTAATCAGGCCCATACCGACCGTTGACTTTTACAAGGATCGGTTTAGGATGGTCGTTTTAAAATTGGCGCAATATTAAAATTTTACTGAAATTTAGAATATTTTTGTTTCCCTCCATCTTAAAATCGACCACATATTACTAAAAATTAGAATATTTTCTTTTCCTCCATTTTAAAACCGACCACCATAGTCGGTTCTATATGTAATAATTTAAAAGTTTTGAAATATACTACACAAAAATTTAAAACAGTTAATTAATAAAATGATCAATGCAAATATTATGCTTAGTCATTTTGAAGTGATGTTTCAATCCGTATGGTTTGATTATAAACTTTTTTTTGCAAAAATATTAACAAAGGATTATTTTGGATATTTTGATAAATGGCTACGAATTGTATTACTTTGTAATTCTGAAATTCCGAGTTTTCACATAAACTGTATCTTCAATGTTGTCAAATAAGATTTTTCAGTTTTTATATACAATATAATATAAACAGTTCGAGAATTGGTAAAAATTTTAGTATTATATTAATTTACATATATTTTTTAAAAATGACACTTAATTATGCATTAAGTACACAAATATAATTATTGAAAATTATGTAACATTATTGAAAAAATAGAGTTTTTTTTAATTAAATCATAAAACTTAGTACTAATCAGATTTAGAAAAAAGAATAAAAAAAATTGTCTGGAAATGTTTGAAATGAAGAATGGTTGTTTTCCTATTTAAGACATCAGCAATAAACCGACCATTACAGTCGGTTATACACCGACTGCTAAGGTTTCTTTGGTCGATTTTAATATATCTGGTAGAGAGAATTTTGTTACTTTCCCAGTAAACCGACCATAATATTATGAATATGATCGGTTTTACTGGGAGCGTAATGGTCAGGAACGGTCGATTTCGACCTTTTAGTCGGATTAAGCGATCGGTTTTGGCCGGTAATTTTTATTTTTCTAGGCTGCAGTCCTGGCTCTGGAACCAGAACTGCAGCCTAAAAAAATAAACAATTAAAATAAAATAAAAGTCCAATCAAAACCAATAAATTAAAAAATTCCAAATGAATAAATGTCTTTAAAATACATTATCAAAATAAAAATCAAATTACATAATCAAGGAAAATCGTAATTATACAATTTCCTTAAATAATCTATTTCCATTTTTGCTTCCTCCAAAGCCTGCTGAAATTCTTCTACTTGTACCTCCAGTTCAACAACTTTGTCTTCAAGCAACTTGTTTTCCATCCATGCATCTTTTAACTCGTTTGAAAGCTTCTTCGACTCGGCCTTCTTGCTCGAATCCATAACTGCAAAATAAAGTTTTATTGATAAAAGAGAGGAAAAATACACTTTATATATATATATATGGGCTTGGAGTTTCTAAAGCACACTATAGAGAAGTTTTCTATTAGTGCACCTTAAATCTTGTATTTTATTATTATTTTTGATAATTCAACCGTACGGATGAAAAGTTTATGTCAAAATAACATTGTATACAAATTTTTATTATATTTGAAATAGTGGAGCATCACTTTTATAATAATACTATTTTCTATATATATTCAACGACACAGATTTATCATAATCTTATTTCTATAAATTTATAGTTCCAAGTAATTAAATTACACGAAAATTTGTACATTCACATATTTTTGTATGAATTTAACATCCGTACGGTTGGATTGTTCAAATAATAACTAATTTATCATAATTTAAACCGCACTAATAGAGAACTTCTCTATTGTGTGCTTTAGATACTCTTTTCCCTATATATATATATATATACATGCATATGCATTACCAATATTATAGAGAGAAAATTCAATATGTAATGAAAAGATAAGTGATGAAACTAAATGATATATATTGGCATATGTAGGCGTCGCTTCATTGACTGGTGTTGCCCTTTCATTTCCCATAACCGCAGATTACCAGATGCATTGAACAACGATTTTTTTAAAACCTAAAACCGACTGCCTTTTTGAATAAGTAGTCGGTTTTAATGGTCGTTTCTCAACAGTCAAACCTCTTAAATTACCACACCAAATACCATAAGTCAATTTTTAAATGTTAAACCCGACCGTTAGAAGTAGTCATCGGGTTTAAGGTCGGGTTTTAATTGAAAATAATATTTATGATTAATATTTAATATTAATAAGTATGGTCGGTTTTGATTGGTCAGTAACTGACTAGTTGGGTCGGATTTTGATCAGAGAGCTTTTAAAATGACCAAGTTATATCGACTAGTATATTATGAATACGGTCAGTTTTACTGGAACGAAATGGTAAAAAATAGTCAATTTAGGGCTTGCAATCGGTGTAAATGGTCGGTTTTGATCCTTTCACTATTTTTTCCAGTAATTATATTACCTATTCCCCTGTAACAATCTTACCAATAACAAAGATTCAAACCAACCCTGAACAAGTACAATCACCTATTCATACATAAAATCAATCCAACAAATCTACCTATCCATCCATCCAGTATCCAATATATTAAGAATCATTAAAATATTAAAATTTTCGTAAGATCTTTAAATATATGAAAGAGAAATTGACACTTTGCACCCATTATGTTCGTCACTTTTGTCAAAATGGTCCTATACTTTAAATTTTGGCATTTTGCATCCCTGATCTTATAATTTCGCTTCGATTTGCACTTTTTCCGTTAATAATTATTAACTTTGTTAAGTTTGATTTTTTTAAAAAAATTTACAAGGGTATTTTAGGTATTTAGAAAATTATTATTCAGAAAAAATGAAAAAAAAATCATAAAATTTTATTTGTTTTTAAAAAAATATCTTTCAATTTTTAAAAAATATATGGTTTTAAAAAAATATATTTGGGGAAAGTTTATATAATTCTTTTGAAAAACAATTATAAAAACAAAATATGTTTTTCGGTATTTAGAAATTATAAATGTTTTTTTTAAAATTCCAAAACAGAAAATATTTTTCAATATTTAGAAATTATATATGATTTTTTTAAATACGAAAAATATTTTAAATACAGATTTTTTTTATTTTCAGAAAATATTCAGGAAATACCTTAAAACTTAATTTTTTAAAAAAATTTATAATTTCATTTGGCAAAAAATGTACGTATTTTCTATTTTTAAAAAATTAGAAAATAATTTTTTTAAAACAAATATAATTTTCTGGATTTTTTAGAAAATATTCAGAAAATATAATTTTTTGAATATTTAAAACAGAAAATTTAAATATTCAGAAAATATATATGGTTTTTTTATATAATTATATAAATTATATTTTGAATTTTAAAAACAAAAAATATATGACTTCAACAACAAATATTTCTGTTTTTGAATTTTAAAAAACCATATATATTTTTAAAAACAGAAAATATTTTTTGTAAAACAAATATAATTTTCTGATTTTTTTTCATTTTTTCTGAAAAATAATTTTCTAAATACCGATACCCATTTCAAATTTTGGAAAAAAATTTAAAATTAATGGAGTTAATAATTATTAACGGAAAAAGTGCAAATCGAAGCGAAATTATAAGATCTGGGATGCAAAGTGCTACAATTCAAAGTATAGGACCATTTTGACAAAAGTGACAAATATAATGGGTGCAAAGTGTCAATTTCTCTATATGAAACCATAGTTTTCAACAAAATATCTTCAAAACTATAGTTTTCTACAAATGTTTACATCCATCGAATCCAAACCAAAAGTCTACAAACCAATAGTTTTTAAGGGACACAGTCATCGAATCGGACCAAAATTCATCGTACATCAATGTCCATTAAATCTGGACCATTTTTCATGTAGTAAATTACACTAAATTTCCTAAGATTAATAAACCCCCCGGTAAAGACTAGAACATTTCCAACTTCTAGCCATAACGCGTTGATAAGATATATTTATATATATATTTTAGATAATTTTATTCCCATATTTAATTGCATTTTGCATTAATTTGGATATTTATTTAATAAATCTTAGTGTTTTATTGTAGAAGACAAGAATTCCTAAGTTTGGAAGAATTTGGGCTTAAAGAGCTATTTTGGAGCTGAAAATGGAAGAAATTCGGATTTATTGAGCTACACCCGCTTTCTACGGTATTTATTTCATATCCAGGGTTGTAGAAGTCGGATTTGGACGATCTTACAGTCCACGCGAAACTTAGAAAATTATCTACAATTCAGAGGGATTAAATAAGCAAAAATCCGATTGGAGCAGCTTGAAATCTGAGGAGAAAATTCAGTTCCGAATTTTAGTAAAAAAAATCTTTTTACTTTTGGAATTTTATTGTAATTTATTTAAAGTGTAAAGTGTGTGTATTGAGTGTTTAGCAATTTGGAAAATTTGAGTGCAGCCGAAAGTTGAAGTGGTAGACAAAGAAGAAGAAAAAGAATTGATAATAATAATGGCTAATGATGAAGAAGATTGGTGGAGGAATTTTAATGATGAAAGTCATTAATTTTTGGAGATAAATGGAGGGGGAATTCTACATTGCAGGGGGCTACCACATTACATTATTAGACAAAAACTTAGACAAACACTGCAGGGGGAGGAGAGTGCAGAGGCCATACACCATTTTCTAAACAATTCATTCAACATTAGTTCGACTACTGCAAAGGCATATTCAGATATTCTACACCACATCTTGTTTCATTCGACTAAGTTTATTTTGGAGGAGTTAGGAGCTTGATTTTCTTTCTTCTCTTTTATGTACACTTTGGCTTAATTCTCCATTTTATTGCAAATTTAAGGTACTCTTTAATTTTATCTTGTTTGTTAATATATGTTTTTCATGTCTTGTTTTATTATTTTTGTCAATTCTATTAATAGCATGAGTGAGTAGTTTATTTCTAGGGTGTAAGGGGGAGCCATGTTTACACCACAATAATGTTTTAATCTTATTAGTTGTTTAACGGATATAAAATAATTCTAATCGATATGTTATGAAATTTAATTTGTGTTATCGGCCGGTATCATTAATTATTTATTTGCGAATAGGAATAATAGATCGAGAGATTTTATTCACTAGAGGCATACATACGATTAGCGGAATTGAATTTTAGTGCGAGAGCATAATTGGATTTCCGAGAGCGTTAATGCTTGAGAGAGATTAACATATGCTCTAATTATTTAAATCCGTTCAATTACTACATCCATATAATTTGTTTCGGTGTAAACATGGTGAACCCGATCGCCCTAGACTTTTAGTTAATTGATCTTAAAACTCATTTATTTGTGTTATTTAGTTATATAAAAATTATCAATAATTATTTTTAATATAGAAATAATTCGTGACAATTAAATTAAAATTGATAAAACCTGTCTCCCTGCGAACGAACATAAAAATATACCACATCAATTTTGGCGCCGCTGCCGGGGAGACGGTTAGTTTTATAAATTTTAGTTAAATTGTGAGTTTCATAAATTTTAATTATAGACTTAATTTTTATGATTTTAGAGTAATTAATTGAAAAAATATATAGTAGTTTAAATAATTTCCAGCATTTGTTTGTTTTCTGTCTGTTTTTAGTTGTTTTATTCGAAGTAAAATAAATCCCCCCTGTTCCATTTTTTTTTATTTTTTTTTTGTTCCTTCCTTGTTCTGCAAATCCAACAATTCCTCTGTTTTGTCTAAACAACCCAGTTGCCTCTCCCCTTCTTCTCCACACAAACACCACGCCCAGCTGCAATTCCACACCCACAAACACGACCTCTATAATCCCTCTATCCCGAACTCACTCAATCTCTCTATAATCTCGCCTTCCCCCTACTCTCCTTCTTTCCATCCACTCCGCCTCAATCCGCCTGAAACACCACACCCAAGCCACCCTCTTTTCTTTTCTTCTCCGATCAAAACCCACCCCCCTGTTATCTTTTCTTTAATTCACCACGCACAGCCCCCTTCCTCTTGTTTTCTTTTCTCCTTCCTCGTTTCTTTCCTTCTCTCTCAACAAACACAAACCCTCAGCCTTTTCTGTTTTTTTTTTCTATAAACACAATTCCAGCAACCACACCCTCCTATCTCCTTCACAATACCCACCTCCATCAATCTCCTCCTCCTTACACAAACACCAACACCTTCATCAAACCACTGCCATCTCTCTCTCCCGTTCACCCACTGCAGTCCGCTTCCGTTCATTCTCCTTCTCCCCACGAAAACCATTACAAAACACCACCCCTCAGTCTCCCCTTATTCACTTCCTCCACCCATTCCACCCGGCGTCTCTGCTCTCTCTTCCCAGAACCACCATTTTTCTCCGTACAAACACCACCACCCGAGTTTAACAGAGTTTAGTACACAGGGTGTCATTGTGGTTAGTACCAGACGCAAGGCCAATTGGCTAACTGATAAACTGTAAACTGATCGTCTCTGGCACTCATGGACACATGAATCAGAATAGTAAAGATATAATTATGCATGAGTTTTGCTCTGGTTCTTCTCGTGTGCTCATTACCACAAATCTCCTGGCTCGTGTGTAGATGTCCAACAAGTATTACTGAATTGCTGGATATTCTTGTTGTTGAGACTAAGTTGCCGTTGTTCGATTACTATCTTTGCTGCGGTTGTTGAGTTTTATTTGCTTGTTAGCTAGCTGAGTTCGCGAGTTGTTTAGCTGAGTTGACTATGTTTTCAATTGCCGTTTAGTTGTTTTGTTCGTGAGTTTTGTTTTGGAGTTTTGTTTAGTTTTGTTGACTGTGTTTTGCTGCTGAGTAGTAGTAAGTCGAGACTCGGAATCGTTGATGAATTCTTGTCTGAGTTGCTGCGATTGTTGTTCGCGAATCCTGAGTGATAGCCGAGTTTGAGTGCTGATTTATGTCACTAAGTCATTACTGATGTTTCAGAGATCTTGTTGTTCGAATTGCTAGAGTTCTTGTCGCTATGTTTGCATTTTGCGTTTTAATTTAAATTGCTATTCGCAGTGCAGAATTCCACCAAGTCCGCGAGTTTTAGCTACTTTGAGTCCGAGCTGTTCGATTTTTGAATTTAGTAAATTTGTAGTGTTGTTTTGTTCAAAGTGTGTTACTTTGTGTTGCCAAGTTCTTGTGTCCGTTGCTGTTTCTTTGTCATTGTTGTCGATTAGTTTTGCTGGTTTCATCTACTGGGTGGTATCGAATTTGAAGAACAGAGCTGTGGGTTTTGAATTCACGTGTTTAGAGTTTTTGATTGTTTGTTCGGTCGATTTTGTTGGTTGTCTAATGTTACTAGTTTTGCTGGTTATGTTTAGTTTTTGCTGTGAAGTCTGGGTTACTTAGTTACTCAGTTACTCAGTTGCTGAGTTTTATTTTCTGAGTTCGTCTTCAGTGAATTAAAGTGAGTTTGTAGTGAGTTTCAGTTGCGAGTTTTGAAACGCTTTGTTATTGTTACCTAGTTTTTGTTGTTTTTACCGTTTAGTGATTGTTTTAATTTAGTTGTCTTGTCTCCTTAAAATAATAATAATAATAATAGTAATAATAATAATAATAAAAATTAGGATTTAATTAGATTTTAATTTTTTTTTGTTAAATTAGTTTTTAGATCTTTCCATTTTTACTTAATTAGTTTAAAATAGTTTAAATCTTCTTTTAAATTTGTAAAGATGTTTTTGTGAGTTTTGTCTATTGTGATTTCCTTGATTTAAAAAAAATAATAATAAAATAAATATTTTATGTTTTGTTTAATTTGTTAAATTTTGTGTTAAATTTTTAATTTGTTTTTTTTTACATTGTCTTATTGGAACTTTAGTTCCAATTGAGACCGGTTTTACTACTTTTCTTGTTTTTTGTTGTTGATGCACAGGTCTACAGAAGATGCATTTTTAACTCCTGATTCTACTCAGAATCTTGATTCCGGAGAACCTCTGCAACAATATATCGATAAACAGAGAAATAAAACGCAGCGAAAGATCCATTTCTCAAAGATTAAAATGGCCAACCCTCCTGTTAAATCTTTGAAGAACTATTCACAGCCTTCTCCGAGTGGGGTACCAGTTGGTCTCGCTATGCCAGCTATTCATGCAGCAAACTTTGAGATCAAACCGGCGTTGCTCAGTATGATCCAACATAATCAGTTTGCTGGTCTTCCATCCGAAGACCCTACACTTCATCTGCAAAGGTTTCAACAGCTCTGTTCTACCATTAAACATCAGGGAGTCACTCCAGACCAGTTGAAAGTCATGTTGTTCGGTTTCTCTCTTCGTGACAAAGCTAAAAAATGGTTGAATGATATTGACTTGACCGAGTGGGATGAGATTGCTCAGGCTTTTTCTTAACTAAGTTCTTCCCTCCTAACAGAACCGACGATTTGATCGACAAGATGATGGGTTTTAAGCAAAATTATGGCGAATCTCTTCGTGATGCTTGGGACAGATTCAAGGATTATCAACGTGCATGCCCTCACCATGGTCTTGAGAAGTGGTTTCTGCTTAAACGCTTCTACAATGGTCTTGATCCTGAAACAAAAGGTACAGTTGATAACGCTACAGGTGGCGTGTTTTTAGACAAAGGAGTTGATGATGCACATGCTTTTCTTTCAAATTTGGCTGCCAATCACTTCAGTAACCCGAGAGCAGCCAAGAAAGGGGGTAAACTTGAAGTGGATGCATATTCTCTATTATCATCTCAACTCACTGCATTGACTCAGGAGATCCACTCATTGAAGACATCTCAGCCCTCTACTCCACCTATGAGTATCAATGCATTGTCATCCATGGCTCCTATGAATTATCCTGTTTGTGAAGTCTGTGGCATCCAAGGCCACTATGGTAACGATTGCCAATACAATGCTCAAAATTCACAAAATTTTCAGATGGAGCAAGCAAATGTTTTCCAACAGAGGCAGTAGTACAATCCGTATTCCAACACTTACAATCCTGGTTGGAAAGATAATCCGAACTTCTCATATAAGAACAATAATGCTCAGAATTCAAATGTTCCTAATCAGCAGCAGCAATATCAGCAGTCGTATCAGCCTCCTCCACAGCAGCAGTATAGGCCCCCGCAAGGACCTATGAATCCCCCTGGATTCCAAAGGCCTCCTCAGAATTATGCTCCTCAAGCCAATCAAGCTGCACAGGCTGATAATCAAGGTGATATGATGAAGATATTGTTGCAAATGCAAAAGAATATGGAGGATACCAATTGGAAGATGAACCAGATGGAGATTCATAATAAGATGCTAGAACATCAGATTGCTCAAATGGCTAGTTCTTCGTCTACAAGGCAACAAGGCTCTCTACCAGCACAACCAACTCAGCCAAAGGAAAATGTGAATGCCATTACTCTTAGGAGTGGTCATACATATGATGCTCATCCAATGCCTACTGACGATGTTCCTACTAAGAAAGAAAAAGAGAATTCTGAGGAAGACAAGGTAGAGAAAGTTGTTGAAGACACAAACGAAGGTGAAACTGAGGAAAGCAAGGAAAAGGACAAAGAAAAGATTGCAGTCACCCCTCCACCATTTGTGCCAAAGCTCCCATTCCCTAGCAGGATGAACAGAACTAAGGTGGACCGGCAGTTTGGTAAGTTCATGACACTTGTCAAGAACCTTGAGGTAACAGTTCCTTTCACTGATTTAATTTCTCAAGTTCCATCATATGCAAAGTTTCTCAAGGATATTCTCACTAAGAAAAGGTCCTTTGGTGAGGTCGAGACAGTAGCTTTTACTGAGGAGTGTAGTGCTGTTTTACAGAATAAGTCTCCACCTAAGCTTAAAGATCCTGGTAGTTTTTCGATCCCGTGTCATTTAGGTGCATTGTTTATTGATAAAGCTTTATGTGATTTAGGCGCTAACGTCTCAGTCATGCCTCTCTCGATTTTTCAGAAATTAAACATGGGAGAATTAAAATGCACACAGATGACTTTACAAATGGCAGACCGTTCGATAAAATATCCTCTTGGAATTTTAGAGGATGTGCCTGTTAGGGTTGGAAAATTCTATATTCCTGTAGACTTTGTAGTTCTAGATATGGAAGAGGATAGCCAAATACATATTATTTTAGGTAGACCATTTCTCTGTACTGCAGGTGCTGTAATTGATGTTAAAAGTGGGACTCTCACATTGAGCGTTGGTGATGATAAAATTACTTTTACTCTAACCTCTGCTCTTAAATCCCCTTTGCTTGAGAATACTTGCTACAGGATTGATGTTATAGATGAAATTGTCCAAGATGAGACGCCTCAGATTCTATTAAATGATGCATTGGAAGCAGTGCTCATGCTTGAAGCATACGAAGGAGAAGGACATGCTGAAGTCGATTCATTGATTCTTGAGTTGGATGGTGTAGCTGATCCGAATTGTGAGGTAACCAACACTTCTTGTGGTCAACCTCAGGTAAAAAAGTTAGAGTTAAAGCCTTTGCCATCTAATCTTAAATATGTGTTTCTTGATGATGAAAAGACTTGTCCTGTGATTGTTAGCTCTAGTCTTGATGATAACCAGGTTTTTAAGCTTCTTACCGTTTTGCGTGTGCATAGAAAAGCTATTGGGTATAGAATTTTGATGATCTTACAGGGATTAGCCCAGACTTTTGCATGCATAGAATTCACTTAGATGATGACCATAAGCCTTGCATATAGGGACAACGTCGCTTGAACCCTAACATGCAAGAGGTTGTTAAAAAAGAAGTTTTGAAGTTGTTAGATGCGGGCATCATTTACCCGATTTCCGATTCTAAATGGGTAAGCCCAGTTCAGGTAGTTCCTAAGAAAGGAGGAACAACGGTAATTAAGAATGATAAAAATGAATTAATTCCCACTCGAATTGTCACCGATTGGCGAATGTGCATTGATTACCGTAAGTTAAACACTGCTACTAGAAAAGATCATTACCCTCTCCTATTTATTGATCAGATGCTTGAAAGACTTGCTAAGCATAAGTACTTTTGCTATTTAGATGGATATTCAGGGTTCTTTCATATCCCTATACATCCTGATGACCAATAAAAGACTACATTTACTTGCCCATATGGTACTTTTGCATATCGTAGAGTGCCTTTTGGATTGTGCAATGCCCCTGCTACTTTTCAGCGTTGCATGACTGCCATCTTTTCTGATTTCATAGAGTCTATCATGGAAGTATTTATGGATGATTTAAGTGTTTATGGGTCTGATTTTGATGTATGTCTGCATAATCTTTCTAAAGTGCTTAAACGTTGTGAAGAGGTGAATTTGGTTTTGAATTGGGAAAAGTGCCACTTCATGGTAAATGAAGGAGTGGTACTTGGTCACTTGATTTCTGAACGTGGCATCCAGGTTGACAAAGCAAAAATTGAGGTGATTGAGAAGCTTCCTCCTCCTGTTAATGTCAAGGGAGTGAGGAGTTTCCTTGGTCATGCGGGTTTTTATCGTCGTTTTATAAAGGATTTTTCAAAAATTGCAAAACCCCTCACTCAATTGTTGCTTAAGGATGCCACCTTTGTGTTTACTGACGCTTGTTTGGAGTCTTTTAACAGGATCAAAGAAGCTTTGATTAGTGCACCAATCATACAACCTCCAGATTGGAGCCTTCCATTCGAAATCATGTGTGATGCAAGTGACTATGTTGTGGGAGCCGTTCTCGGTCAAAGGAAAGACAAGGTATTGCACGCTATCTACTACGCAAGTAAAACCTTGGATGAAGCTCAAGTCAATTATGCTACGACTGAGAAGGAACTTCTAGCTGTGGTCTACGCTCTTGACAAATTCCGAGCCTATCTCATTGGCTCCAAAGTCATTGTTCACACTGATCATTTGACACTTAAATATCTGTTGGCGAAGAAAGAAGCAAAGCCAAGGCTTATTCGTTGGATTCTATTACTCCAAGAATTTGACTTGGAAATCAAAGACAAGAAGGGTGCTGAGAATGTAGTTGCGGATCATCTCTCACGGTTGCGTTTCAAATCTGATAGTGCATCAAGTACTCCTATTGACGATTATTTTCCAGATGATCACCTATTTTCGGTTGCTACTCAAACTCCATGGTATGCAGATTTTGCAAATTTTTGTGTTAGTGGATCTCACCCTCCAGAATTGACTTATCATCAAAGAAAGAGGTTTTACCATGATGCTAAACAATATTTTTGGGATGACCCTTTCTTGTTCCGCAAGTGTGCTGATGGAATCTTTCGTAGATGTGTCCCTGAGTTCGAAGTGCATGACATTCTCAAGCATTGTCATTCTCTCGCATGTGGAGGCCACCATGGTCCTTCCAAAACTGCTGCTAAGGTACTTCAATCCGGTTTCTTTTGGCCTTCTCTATTCAAGGATGCTCGTGCTTTCTGTTTGGCGTGTGATGCATGTCAAAGGACGGGTAATATTTCTCAACGCCATGAGATGCCTCAGACCGGTATTCTTGAGGTCGAGATATTTGATGTATGGGGTATTGATTTCATGGGACCGTTCCCAACTTCTTGTGGGATGAAATACATCTTAGTTGCAGTTGATTATGTTTCCAAATGGGTTGAAGCAATTGGATCACGCACCAATGATTCTAAAGTTGTTATGAATCTCTTCAAGAAAATCATCTTCCCACGCTTTGGAGTTCCAAGAACCGTGATAAGTAATGGTGGTTCTCATTTTCACCACCGAAAATTTGAAACTTTGTTGAAGAAGTATGGTGTCACTCACAAGGTTGGTCTTGCTTATCATCCTCAAACAAGTGGCCAAGTGGAGGTTTCAAATCGTCAAATTAAAAGCATTCTAGAGAAGGTGGTTGCAAAATCTAGAAAAGATTGGTACTTGAAGCTAGATGATGCTTTGTGGGCTTATCGGACAGCATATAAGACCCCTATTGGAACTACCCCATATCGGTTAGTATATGGCAAGGCATGTCACTTGCCAGTTGAGTTGGAACATCGTGCTTTTTGGGCTATAAAAGAACTCAACATGGATTTAAAGGCTGCGGGACAAGCAAGACTTCTTCAATTAAATGAATTAGATGAGCTTCGATTTGATGCTTATGATAATTCCCGGATTTACAAAGAGAGAACGAAGAAAATGCATGAAAAGATGATCCAGCGAAGAGATTTTCAAGTTGGTGACAAGGTATTGTTATTTAACTCAAGGCTTCGACTCTTTCCTGGGAAACTCAAATCTAGATGGTCCGGACCTTTCACTGTAACTGGAGTTAAATTTCATGGTGCTATTGAGATCATGGGGCAAGATGGAGCAAAATTTAAGGTAAATGGTCAACGCCTTAAATTATATGTGGACGGTGCATTTGTTGGAAAAATTGAGACGATTCGGCTCGACAATCTCTCCA
This sequence comes from Saposhnikovia divaricata, assembly GCA_036435485.1. Taxonomy (NCBI): domain Eukaryota; kingdom Viridiplantae; phylum Streptophyta; class Magnoliopsida; order Apiales; family Apiaceae; genus Saposhnikovia; species Saposhnikovia divaricata. Next base: position 46,696,988 of record CM071600.1, read on the forward strand.
TGGAACCTTGATTCGAAGGCAGAAGTCAAGCTAATGACGGTAAAAGAGCGCTTATTAGGAGGCAACCCAATGGTTTGAGCAGGCTTTTAGGGGAGTATTTCTTACTTTTCTTTATATATAATTGTTCATTGAGGACAATGAACCACTTAAGTGTGGGGATGAGTTCTCGATAATGAAAAAAATCCAAAAAAAAAATTTAAAAATTTAAAAATTCCAAAAAAACAGAAAATTAGAAAAATAAATTCCCTCGTCTCATAGTGTGTTAACAAGGATATGTACACATCTTTTGAACTTATTTTGCATGATTATTTGACATGTCATATCTCTAGAAAATCATTTGTTACTTGATGATTCCTTGTACGTACTTGCGAAAATTTTAAAACTTGAGATACATCATTGTCAATTTTAGTGAGTACTGAAACATGCTTTCACCTTGTGAGAACTTGAGCCTAATTTGTGATTGGTACATCTTATATCAATCAAATTTTATTGTTGTGTGTTGTTCATCATTTGGCATGTTGCTCTAGAACTTGCTTCCAACCATTTTGAGATTACATGATATCTGTATGCATGGAAATGATAAAGGCACTAGGATTAACCGTATTTATTCAAACAGTACCCTTGAAGCATATATCCTTAGTGAACCCCTTTGAGCTTTTTATCCGTTCTTTTCGTATATCACCAATCTAAATTCTTGAGCCTACTTGTTTATTCTTCTCTTGATTTAATAGTAGAGCATTTTGATTCATTTGGAGGTTGGTGAGTGCATAGTGTGGGGATTTCTTTGTTAAAGTGTGAAAATTTGGTGGGAATAAAAAAAAGAAAAAAAAAGAAAAGAAAAGAAAGAATAGAAAAAGAATCAAGTAGAGTTGTGTTCATTGGTTTATGCAATATGAAAGTGAAAAAGTACATGGTAATATGTGCTTAGGGTTTAATGCTTGTGAGAGTCTGATCAGCTTTTACATAATCGAAATTTCATGTTGAGTGCTTTAATTAGAAATGAACCTTGTGCTCTATTAGTTTGTCGAGTTAGCCACTTGTCAACCTTTTTCTTGATTCCCTACCCTTCACCTTAGCCACGTTACAACCTTTAACAAAGACCTTTTGATTTGTGCATGCATGTATTCAAAGTAGTGGAGTTTTGGTGGACAACCAAGCCTATGGTAGCACATTACTTGTGATTGGTACATCTTATATCAATCAAATTTTATTGTTGTGTGTTGTTCATCATTTGGCATGTTGCTCTAGAACTTGCTTCAAACCATTTTGAGATTACATGATATCTGTATGCATGGAAATGATAAAGGCACTAGGATTAACCGTATTTATTCAAACAGTACCCTTGAAGCATATATCCTTAGTGAACCCCTTTGAGCTTTTTATCCGTTCTTTTCGTATATCACCAATCTAAATTCTTGAGCCTACTTGTTTATTCTTCTCTTGATTTAATAGTAGAGCATTTTGATTCATTTGGAGGTTGGTGAGTGCATAGTGTGGGGATTTCTTTGTTAAAGTGTGAAAATTTGGTGGGAATAAAAAAAAGAAAAAAAAAAAGAAAAGAAAAGAAAGAATAGAAAAAGAATCAAGTAGAGTTGTGTTCATTGGTTTATGCAATATGAAAGTGAAAAAGTACATGGTAATATGTGCTTAGGGTTTAATGCTTGTGAGAGTCTGATCAGCTTTTACATAATCGAAATTTCATGTTGAGTGCTTTAATTAGAAATGAACCTTGTGCTCTATTAGTTTGTCGAGTTAGCCACTTGTCAACCTTTTTCTTGATTCCCTACCCTTCACCTTAGCCACGTTACAACCTTTAACAAAGACCTTTTGATTTGTGCATGCATGTATTCAAAGTAGTGGAGATTTGGTGGACAACCAAGCCTATGGTAGCACATCACTTTATTGATTGAACTTGAGCGAATACACTTCACCTATACACTTGTGTGATTTGAGAGTTTTGTGAGCTTCATTTATATCCATAGCATGTTACTCACTGAATGCGGCATTGATATATATTTCATGATCTTTTTGTCTATCTAGACTGTGTGCTTACTTGGATAGTCTTGTACAAATGATGCGTAAATTGAAAGACTTGTCTTTTCTATATTGTGTAATTAAGTTTTGCATGTGTGGAGTACTATGATAGGTTGCAAATAAGTTTTGCATGTGTCTTTCTACCCAGGGAATTGGGTAGAAAGAAGGGAAAATAACCCCTTTGTGGTCACGACTTATCGCGTTCACGGCCTTCTCCCAACCAATAGTCATGCTATCTGGCTGGACCTCTCTATCATGATCATCAATGAAAGAAAGGAATGTGTCTGAGCCTAAGTAGTTCTGAATTATTGACTCCTCATTCTTTTGAGCTTTGTTCTCCATAGCCAAATACTTCCCCTTAAGAGAGGAAAGCTAATCTTCAATAGAGAAATATTTGGCCTCCCACTCCTCACATTCTTTCTTATGTTTCTCTGAAGGCTTGAGGGCAGCCCTCTCTTTTTTCTTGTACGAGTTGCCAAGTTGGACAACATTTTGGAAATGAGCATTCAACTACAAGAATCAAACACCATAGAGAAGTATGTTAAGCCATGATGGTCAATATATAAAGAGAGTGGCAAAAGGAAAGGGGAGATGAACTTACGTTATAGGCATGATATGCTCCCCAGCTTTCACTTTCTGAAAGGTCCATGGTTGTTGCAAAATGGACCTTGTCGACAGGGGCGATGGCGTTCTTAGACCAGTCTTGGGCAAGAAGGTGGCTGTCTCTGATAGCATCTTGTTCACATATCCCCCATTCAGGCATGAAGGCCATTTTCATGCTTCCATCTGAACACCTAACTCTCTTTCCAGCCTTTGAACAATGCTGTAGGATGTCCAGAGCAGGCACGTCATCTAAGTTAGCCTCCTTTTCAGCCTTATTAATCATTCTTTTGGTTATTTGAGGGGTGTGGCCTGGCTGGCTATCAATCTCATCAGCAACTGCAAATAGAAACAAGGAAACAATGTTGGAATAAGAACAAGTGAAATGAAAATAGAGAAGTGAAATGAAAATAGAGAAGTTAAAGTAAGAATTACCCTCAAGAGGGATATGACTAAGGTCGGCCTCTATCAAGGCACGTTCAGTCACAACTTCACGAAAGTCAGCATTTTGGAAGGTTGAAATTAGCCAGTCTCGGTGGGCTATTTCTTCACCTGAAAGCTGCAACTCGCTGACACCCTCGTCATACACATGATTAAACTCAGATCTGAAATAGTTACCCCAATCTCCCCCTTTCCATCAAAGAATAAAGAATTCGTGCCTCCAGTTATGGTATGAATCATGCACGGAGGCAGCATTGATAATCATTCTAGATTTTATACGATGTTGGATGCTCACCCATCCTTTCCTTGTGATGGGGCTATTTTGAAAGCAAATATGTGTCTAAACAAGGGAATGCTAAGGCGGATGCCTCCTTTGATACATTCAACCATAAAAATGAAAATAAATTTTCAGGAGTTAGGATATAGTTGACAAGGGTTTACCTTAACCTCAACAAGCAATCTAACTATCCAAGGGTGAACTGGAAACCTAAGGCCAGCCGTGATGGCACCCTTGTATACAAAGAGGTTTTCGGGATGCCAATTGCATGTTCTGTCCCTGGGTATTGGGACTCTAAGTTTCAAATCAGGCGGGAATTCGAATTTAAGTAACTTCTTGATATCTCCTACGTCTAAAGTACTAGGGAACATGAAAGAATCGAATTCTGCGTTGTTTGGAAACACGTCTCCGGGCTCATCTAAGAGTTCAGACAAAGATAATTGGTAGCGAGGGGGAAAAACCTTCTTACCTTTCTTATTGTTGTCCTTGGATCTCTTGGCGAGCAGCTTCTGAAGAGCCTTGGAAGGAACCACGGTGCTGTTACCTCCTTCACTTGCCATTGAGCTTGTTTGAAATCAAGGAAGGAACTTAAAGCTTGAGAGCTCTTGAAGATAGAAATTTTCTTTGAGAAAAGAAGGAAATGTGAAGAATGACTTCCACCCTCACTCTTTTATAAGGAAAAGGGTTACCCTTCATAGCAGGTAATTTTTCTGGTGACCCGCGTTTACAGGTCAAATAGCCGAAAAATAGCAAGAAAAGGCCTGATAAACCTGAAATTAGGTCGAATAAACGATCTATTTTGTGAAAATAGGCGAAAGAAACGAACAAAAATGCAGATAGGATCAGCAATATAGTTGGCAACCCAAGAGGTTATGCTAACTCATGCTTATTAAGCCTAAACGGAGGATTAAGCCAAAAACCCACGATTAGGGCACTAAACAAAGAGATTAGCTAAAAGGCTAATACCGGAAGGGATTTTGGAAGATGTATACTGAAATATATATTTGGGGGCTTTGAATTGTACATTTACTTGAATTACAAGCCTTGACGGCCAACAAGGTCGTTTGCCTCAAATTGAGCTGGAAATTCAAATTTAAGGCCTGAAGGCTATGTACCGTGAAAGGATTCTAAGCCAAAGCAGGGTTCTACAAACAAGTTGGGAGTTTTAAGGACCTTGATCTATAGTCAAGGATCGACAATCCAATCCAAGATATCCTAGACTTAAAGTCAGGTGTTGAAAAGCAAGGGAAGTCCCTATGCGGACAACTAATAAGAAAGGACCTCTGTGACTTTGGGGGCAAGGCCAAGGTTGTTTGAAACACCCTATCATAAGTATGCAGGGATGCTTGGGAACCAAAGGTCATAGTTTAACCCAAGGTTGTTTTGAAATCAAGAGTTCAAGAACAAGTTAAGACCCGGAAGGTCCTGAAAACTAAGAAGTAGGTTGTTTGAGATCAAGGATCACAAAACCAACCAAGGTGTTGCAAACTCACTCTAGAAACAAAGGAGGGAGTTCAAGACAAGATTTGGCTTTGGTCAAAATCAGGGTCAAAAGTCAAAAGTCAAAGTCAAACGGTCAAATGCTAAAAATGCTCCGTTTGCGCTCAAATTTGAGATTTGGAAACCTTGTAAGGTCCTTTGCAAGCCTAGGTGGGTAGCCAAATGGTTCTTTGAAGTCGAAAAAATGACCTTGTTTGAAACAAGGTCTGGTTTGAAAACCAGCCTAAAAGGTGGTATTTTGCCTCCAAAACGTTCAAAAATGCGTGTTTTCATGTGATTCTTCTTCATACCAGGAGATTATTAGAGTCCCTATCATATAAGCTCAACTTCAAAATTTAGGTTTAGAAATGCTAGGGGTGTTTAGAAACCGTGAGGGTGTTGAAAGACCCTGAAGGTGCTTGAAACACCTAGTCCAGGGGACTGTATTCCTTGTCTAAACAACTCAAAAATGAGAATTTTCACATGATTCTTTCTACAATGAAGAGGTTATAAGAATCTCTACAATATTAACTTGACTTCAAATTTTGAGGTTAGGATTTCACTAATCGTAGTTAGGGGGTGATTAACCTCAATTAGCAACGTTTAAGGACTTCCACTCTAAAATTAACCTATCTTAAGGTTAGGAGTGGCTATCCTAGTAATAATTATATTAAGGGTGAGTTAATTAGCCTTGATTAAGGCCTGTATAGCCCCGTTTAGGGTTGTTTAACCCCGATTAGGGCAGAATTAGTATCTTTTGCTCAAAATAAGCCTTTACTAAGACTTATGAGCAACGACGACCTGATATTAACTCCAACTTAGATAAGTTTAGGGTAATAAATTACTAATGAATTTATGACAAAGGATCCTATGCACGAATTGCACTTGGATTAGTGTCTACGAGCTCGAAACAACACTAATCCTATTCCCGAAAGGCCCGAAAATTCTAATGACAGGTTCGAGAGGCCGAGGAACTTTTAACTTTCTTAAGCATTGACTTGGGAAAGTATTTTAGTCGTTGTGAATGTGTAGGTCGCTCCACACTTCACTGTAAGACGATACCCTAGCAGGGCCGATGTAACCTTAAAACTTCTACGAAATCAAGTTTTCCTATAAGTTAGGGGGCAAATGATATGGGTAAAAAATAAACCCTAAAGATATAATTAATAATGTATTTATTGGCTTATTAATAAAGCCCGAAACCTTAGTTGGGCATTAACTTTGTAATTAATATTTAAGCCCAAACTGGGACGCCCGGTACAAGCTTGTTTCTAACATGGGCATGATCCATAAAACGGGAACATTCTGGAAACAAGGAACGTTCTAGAATAGCCCAGCGATAAGAAGTAGCCTCCAAGGCACCTAATTCGACATGGAAACTAACTCCTACAAGGAAGGTGTCCAGAACCTTCCTCAAAGGCGGTGGTTTACCCACCAAGTCTCCAAATCCTACCATAATTCTAAGGCTTCTCAGCCTATATAAGGGACTGACCCCTCATTCTCAGAACTACGTCTTGACTTGATTCTCAACTCTGAGATACGTAGGTATCTTGTGAGGACCCGAATTAGGTCACGAAAATGCAAGCGCAGCCATTAAAGCACGAAGCTCACGAACCCTAGCCGCAATTCAATAACCCTACTTTTTATTCCACAACAAATGCCTAAATACATAAATAGTATACATAATACCATAATTATTAAACAACAATCCCCAAATTTTGAACAACAAAATTACATACACTAGTACAAAAGTGATCTTTTACGTCGCCTATTATACGTCGGTTCTGTCCAATGGCGACGTATAAAACACTTTTATACGTCGGTTTTGCCTAAAGGCAACGTATATTTACATTTTTAAACCTTTTTTACGTTGGTTTGACAAAAAGCCGACGTATATGATAATATTATACGTCGGTTGAGGAAAAGGCGATGTATATAATACTACTATATATGTCGGTCGAGAAAAAGGCGACATATATAATGCTACTATATACATCAGTCGAGAAAAATGTGATGTATATGGTAATATTATATACATCAGTTGAGGAAAATGCGATGTATATGATGATATTATACGTTGGTTGAGGAAAGGCAACGTATATATAATGACATTATACGTCGGTTGAAGAAAAAGCAACATATATAATACTATTAGATACGTCACTCTTAATATAATCGACGTATAAAACGTACTTTTTTACTACTGTTTTTTGTAAAGCAACGAAAAAATATTAACTAGTCGGTACATATATATTTAGCAATTGTTTAATTATTAATCTGTTCTTCCCCAAATTACACAACCGCGCTTTCAACTAAAAACCTAATTGATTCATAAATCCTGAATATCCTAATTGATTCCTAAATCAACTTCGCTTGTGAATTAATTGCTCATGAATCTTCTCTCCTAACTCAGTTCCTTCCTAATTGTGTCTCCAAGCTCGTGAATTTATTTTGTTGTCATCAGACACTCCTGTAAGTCTCTCTCTCTCTCTCTCTCTCTCTCTCTCTCTCTCTCTCTCTCTCTCTCTCTCCCTCTCCCTCCCTCCCTCCCTCTCCTCTCTCAGAATCCTAAAACAGGTGCTCATCTTTCTTCCTTTTTCTCATTATTATATCACAATTATGTATGTATGATTGTTTGATTTGTATCTTTGTTTATAGTGGGTGTTTATCTTTTATGCTTATACATGCCTTACTAGTCAAGAAGTGAAATTTTTGGATTGCCCTTTTCATTTTCTTGAAAAATTGAAAGAGAAAGTAGATAAAAATGCAAGATTTTTATGTAATAATTGTTGGGTTGTTGGGGTTTTTAGTGTATGATAATCTTTTTAATTGGGGTAATTGATTCTTGATTTTTAGTTTGACGTAGCTGGGTAGGCATAGAAATGAACCTCGTAACGAGATGTCAAGTATGAATTTTTATTAAAGGAATTTGCCACATAGATATTCACAAACACCAGTAGGAATGCAGGAGTACATTTGCTTTTTCTATATCAAGCACTAAACACCAGATATTTTGAATTGAATTGAATCACTTGCATACAGGCCTGGTTTTTCAGTACCTGATCTTCAGTTCTGTTCATGGTTGCAAAACTTTAGTTCATGCATCCATAAGTCTAGGTTAAATGTAATATCCTGACGAGATAAGTAGTATAATAAAATAAAGCATTCACTTGTCATCTTGTAGAAGTAAGAAGAGTTAGAGAACTGTCATATGCTGCTGAAGAGTCTTTCTTCAGTTGCTCATTTTACTGGTTTTATGTTTTTATGCAGGCCAAGTTTCTGAAAGATTGTGGTACCTTACCGGAGACCCCTGTTGAAATTCATAAAGCATCAACTAATTTGAATGGTTCATCCCCTACTAGAGATTCAGAATACCCAGAGTTTCATTCATGGTTTGCCAACACTTCAGTTCAGAAGCTAAATCTGGAGATGGAACCTTATCATGCTCCTACTCCTAAACAACAATGTGAAAATTGGGTGAGCAGCTCTGGTTCTTCGGCTCATGAACCTAACAGGTATACTTGCAATTACTTTAGTTGAAAGACTTCTAATGTTAATCCTACTATTTATAATCATATGTTGTAGCATCATATTTTTGGAACTTGCTTTAGAGAGTACATGTTTTCAGCATCTATCAAGTAAGTTTCTATAATGCAGATATAAGTAACATTGTAGTTATCTCTAGAACTCGGGGACATTTTTGTTGACACTTTCATGGTCTTGCTATGTTTCTGTAGTTGTTTAGAATCTGAACCAATGGTCTCTGTCAGTGCTGAGGATGGTGATGCTGGTAAATTTATTAGAGATGAGAATGGGGTTCATTTCGATCAGCCCTCTCCGTACTATGACCGAAAGGATTTCATTCCCATTAAAGTGAAAGCTGGGAGCTTGGTGGTTATTCATGGCGATGTTATTCATCAGAGGTTGGTCACTTGTCAAATTAGCCAAACCTTATTTGCTTAACATTTCACATGCTTAAAATGTGTGTAGTTTGACATTTGGTTTTAATCATCTGCAGTTTCAAAAAACATGCATGAATGTTGACTTGTATAGGGAAAATCTTTTTTTCAGGATTAGAAGAAAAGTGGATGCGGAACCACTTTATGTTTCTTGATTGCACCTATTCCAGCGGCAGTGGTCTGTTGTATCAACTAAAATCTAAGAGCATTCACATCCCGTCCCTCATCCCTATCCCCAAAAATTTACTAAAAATAGTAAATGCCCAAACAAAAATAGTAAATCCCAAAAATTATCAAAAAAATTCTACATCTCATTCCCCATTTTTCATCCTCATATCCCTATATTCTTTTTTATATTACTTCTTTCTCTCTCTTTCACTTACAATTTTAACTACCAAAACTCAACTACTACCTATAAAATAATTAAATATTTTTATATGAGGAGAGAGAGTGTTTGCAAACAGATTTGCGGGTGAAATAGAAATCCCCAAATATGGGGACTCAAAAGTTGTCTGTAAACCAAACCCTAAAATGGGGAATGGGATGGAGGTGCTTTTTTGTGATAAAAGCTAAAAAATTCCTTATAATTTGCAGATGCAGAGTGGGATGTGAATGCTCTTAGGATCTTTAAAGGCTCCCATCAACAAGCATAACATAGATTTCCATTGAAACCTATTAATCGAATCATCGACAAAAACAAGCCTCGTCCCTCTAAGAGCATTCACATCCCATTCCCCATCCCCAACCCCAAAAACTTACTAAAAATAGTAAATCCCCAAATAAAAATAGTAAATTCCCAAAATTATCAAAAAGTTTCTACATCCCATTCCCCATTTTTCATTCCCCTATCCCTATATTCTTTTTTATATTACTTCTTTATCTCTCTTTCATTTACAATTTTAACTACCAAAACTCACCCACTAATATAAATACAATTTAATATTATTATATGAGGAGAGAGAGTGTATGAGGATGGGGATGAGGCATCAACTTTGGTCCCTAAATATGGGGACTCAAACTTTGGTCCCTAAATCAAATCCCAAAATGGGGAATGAGATGGAGGAGTGTTTTAGAAGAAAAGTTGGACAAATCTTCAAATTATAAGGATGGGGTTGGGGATGGGGGATGGGATGTGAATGCTCTAAAGTAGCTTAATGACATTACTTGGGGTCCAAAACTGTGCCAGAATATGCCATGCGTGGATATCTTACTGAAAAAGCTATTGTGTTTATGGCACCAGAGACTCGGAGAGTATATGAGGAGAGAAGGGTGGGATTTTTTTTGGATAAACATTGTATTGTGATTGAATTTGTAAGTTGAGAAATTTCTATTATTATAAGATTTTGGTTGTACAAATTTTTGGTTTTTGATTGTTTAACCGTTATTTGGTGTACAGAAATAATAAGAATTTTTTTTTATAAAATTTTTTCTATACAAAAATAAAAGAGAAAATATATATTTTTTTAAATTTTTGTGGACGATATATGTTGGCTTTTTGGATATTATGCGTCGCCTTTCTTCGACATTATACGTTGGCTTTTTTAACATTATATGTCGGCTTTTTAGCGACGTATATTTAGACTTTATACGTCAGTTTTTTTGGACATTATACGTCGACATTCTTCAATATTATACGTCGACTTTTTCAACATTATATGTTGGCCATTTAGCGACGTATATTTAGACTTTATACGTTGCGTTTTTAACCGACGTAAATGACTCATGACTTTATATGTCGCCCTTCTATACGTCGCTATTTAATCGACGTATAAGACCTATTTAACGGACGTAAAAAGCCAGTTTTATACTAGTGATATAAATCGAACATAAATTCGAATGTGTCAAATTGAACCAAGAAATCCAACAAACAAAATCCTATAATCGAAAATAAATTTGAATCCATCAATTCGAACCAAGAAATCCAACATACAAACTCATCTAATCGAACATAAATTCGAACCAAGAAATCCAACATACAAAATCATATAATCAAACATACATAAATAGAAAATAAATTTACTAGCCCCAAATTCAAAAATCCATAAAGTTAAAAGTCTCAATCGAATATATAAATACAATATATGTGTGTACGTATATGTTTGTAACAGAGAAAGAGAAAGAGAGGGGGAAATGGGTTACCAAAGAGGAGGGAATCGCAGATAAGAGAGAGTTGAAGAGAGGAGAGAGGTGCAAAGATATAATAATGGCATAAAAATAAAACGGGGAATTATAAAAAATATAATGTAAATTTATGTATCGAACAAACCTAAATGGTCAGGTTAGTCTAACCTGGAAAGACAGGAAAATACGGTCAGACTTAATGGTCAGAAAATTGGTCGGTTAATTCTTTAGGATAAATGTGGGCTCCACGAATAAGATTGGTCGGTTTAATTCTTTAGGATCAATGTGTGTTCCACAAATATAATTGGTAGATTTTAATGGTCGGTTTAGTCTGATGTGACCCGTTAGTCAATTATTTAGAATCAATGTGGCTCCATGAGCTAAATTGGTCGGTTTTAGCGGTCGGGTTTAAAATAATTTCGATCATTGGTTCGAGTGGTCAGTTTTAGTTCTAGTAAACCGTTAGTCGAATTTATGACAGTCGGAAATAGCTCTGTTTCTTATAGTGACTTAGATGAACTCTATATTAATTAAGAACTATACTTGCAAAAAATTGTCCATGTTTTTGATTTTATATATGCACATGCATGTCTGATTTACAAACTTATGACTTAAAAGTTAAAAAAATAAATATTGCGTTTTCATAGTAAGTAAAGATTAGATGATAATCAGCAAGCAAATTACAGAGAGCTTATAAACAAACGAGGACGAAAAGACAAATATTTAATTTAAAGTAGTTGATTAATTGGTTTATAATAACGGCGTACACATTCTTATTAAGTGATCGAACACACTTGATCAGAGAAATGACACACAAATATAAAAATAACATATAGATGTGGCAAATGAATTTAAATACCACAAATTTATTTATTCATAGAGCTACAATTACAAGCTCGCTCGATGATCTTAGCACTGGTCAAAGTAGCAGAAGCACATCTTCTTGCCACCGCGGTTGTGACAAGCTCCATGGCGTGCATTCTCCCGATGAATGCACTGATTGTCACAGTGGTCTGTTTTTGAACACGTTCCTGACTATGTTTGGCTTGCTTTTTCGCACAGTGTGTCTAGGTATACAACTTCTCCCTCTGCCACGGCTCGTCCTCTCTTTGCTACTCCCACTGTTTCATTATTTTCCACATGCACGCATATATATATATATATATATAGAGTAGCATTCTATGGAGAACCACCTTACGTGGAGAACCGTGGAGAACCCTATGATTCTGTAGTAGAACTAATATTTTTTAAATTTTTTTCTGATTCTTTCGAAACTGCCATGCCATCACTGCCGTGGCACGTCACCTTCCACGGCAGCACTCCTGACGTGGCACTGCCACGTCACCTGCCACGTCATCACTACTGATGTGGCAGTGCAACGTCATCGATGACATTATCATTGATGACGTGGCACTGCCACTTTAGCAGTGATACCGTGGTAGGTGACGTGGCACTGCCACGTCATCAGACATGCCACGTCAGCTTTGTCCAGATTTTTTTTTGTAGAACCAATTTTTTTTATAGAACCAAAAAAAAAAAAAAAAAAAATTGGTTCTGTAATAGAATCAGAAATTATCATATAATAAGTTGTTCTCCACGGTTCTCCACGTAAGATGGTTCTCCATAGAACAATGGCATATATATATATATATATATATATATATATATATATATATATATATATATATATATATATATATGGTCAAATATAAACTAGAATTAGAATAGAAACTAGAAACCTATACTAAAGAAATTATATTTCATTTATTTAAGGGAAAAACTGTTCACGTGATGACGTCACTGCCACGTCAGCATGTGAACAGTTTTTTTTTTTTGAATAGAGCCAAGAATTTTATAAGTTTTTTGTGTTGGGTACCTCTAATTTGGTCATTAGATTAGCTTGAAATATTTAATTTAGGTTTAGTTTCTAGTTTCTATTAGAACAAGACCATATATATATATATATATATGCCAATGGTCAAATATAAACTAGAATTAGAATAGACCATGTAATACTTATGTATGCATCATGCATACACGCATCGTTGTGTATGTGCACTCATGCATGTATATATAGGTATGAACCAAAGTAGAAACAATCATACTAGAAGGCATTTGTATAGTATCGGTTTATTTTGTAAAATTATATGAATTACGAGCGCCGAGCCTGTTTGTCAAATCTTAATCGGTAGAAATAAATAATCAATTTTCAAAGAATATAATTCACATATTTTTTTCTTGGTACAAAATATTTCCCTCAATTCCTTTATCAGATATGGAGGGTTCGAATATGTACATGATGTTAGATCTAAATAAATAACCACGGATCATCTTATGCGATATTATCAAGATTACACGATAAAACTGTAGTACGGAAGCGTACCTGATTCCATGACGGTAGATATGAATACAGATTTGGGTTGATTCGCCTCTAGCCGTATCTCTCTCTGACTGATGGGAATAGAGGAGTAGAGGTTGTGAATAGCCTTGGGGACCATGAAAGGCAGAGTGTGTAAACTTGTAACACTATAACTAATGTAACCCAACTAAAGGAAAAGATACTTAACCAGAAGACAATCAAGAACAAGAAGTCACAAGAAATCAACACTAAATGAAGACAAGGTAATTGATACAATTCAACATGTTAACTATGGTCAATCCAAGAAGAAATCATTGAGAGAAGTTCAAGTCAAAGTTGTTCATGCCTCAGTGATTTGGAAAGCCAAGAATCAAGATCATAACTATCAGTATCAATAAGACCAATTGATTTCAAGTGAACAAGAAGGAAAGCAAATATTGGAAAGCCACATTTGTAATTGGATATGGTAATTTATTCAAAAAGCAAAAACCCTATCAAGACTAGTCACTTATGAACCAGACCGTTGCATCAAGTGTCAGGACATTGATAGCAAGTTTATGTCAGTAATAAAGATCCATATTCAAGAGCTTGGTGAAGAATAAAGAAGACATGAAGATATCACAAGTTCAAGATGTGCATTGAAGTTTCAAGTTGAAGACCAGAATATTTTCTAAGTGCTAAATATTCTAGATGGCCAAGTAGAAGTTTCTAAGTAGAAGTTCTACTTAGAACTTCGAGATGGCTAAGTAGAAATTCTCAAGTAGAAGTTCTACTTAAAGTGCAGCTTCAACATGACACATGGCATCTTCTGATTGGCAGATTTCCAAGCTTTCAAGATAAGGCAAGATTTATGTGGACATCATTGGGCCACGTACATCTTAGTCTTTGAAGACTACAGGACATAGATTACATGTAGTATAAATAGAAGTACTTGTGTAATGTTTTAGTTAGTGAGCAATTCTAGAGAAAAACACAAGAGAAAAAGAGAGAGTGCATTCACAGAGCTTAGTATCATTCACTTCTCTCTCAACTTCTGTTATACTTTGTAATGAATGTTGTAGCAACCCTTTCAAGTTATATATAAGACATATATTCCTTGAATCTGTGTGTTCATTTATTGCATCGTATTTATTGCTTCTCATATTCGAAAAGTTGTATTCACCCCCCCCTCTACAACACATTTAGACCTAACAATTGGTATCAGAGCTATATGTTTAACATACAAAACATAGATCCTTGTGTTGAGTAGAAGAATCGTGAGTTTTCATTTTTCAGATCTACTTTTCATTTTCTCGAAAAGTGTGTTTTAATTCGTTGGTAGTGAAAACTCATCTGAAAAATTATTTAAATACTCCAGGTGTGATTATTTAGCTTGGGTGTATTTTAACTAATTTTTGTGAATTTATCTGGGTTCGTTCATATTTGGTGTTCTTGAGTGTTCATCATCTGTTCTTATCAAAGAAGACAACCCAACAACTTTTTGATCTCCTTTTCAAAAGTAAAAGAATATAAAAAGGTGGTTTTGGACTTTTTATTTGCTTTATTCGGCCGAAAGCATACAGACATACTCAGTACCTAGCATGTGGGTTAGGTGAGTAAAGCATTCAAAGTCAAAAGGTGTTAAAGAGATAATATTGTTTATTCAATATTAAAGTTATCTGCAGAAAAATTATTCTAAGGCAAAAGTTCTACATAGAATTTCTACTTGAGATTTTCTACATAGAATTTCGACTTGGATAACTTCTACTTGGTGAAGTTCGACTTGAGCAAAAATTTCTACTTAGAGAAATTTCGACTTAGGCAAAAGTTCTACATAGAATTTCTACTTGAGAATTTCTACATAGAATTTCGACTTGGACAATTTCTACTTGGTGAATTTCGACTTGAGCAAAATTTCTACTTAGAGAAATTTCGACTTAGGCAAAAGTTCTACATAAATATTCTACATAGCCTAGTCTTGGGTACTTAGAAACTTTTAGTGACCAGAATTGAGATGGCTCCTAAAAAATGCATTCAAGATCCCAATGTTCAACCGAGATCACTATGAAGAATGGGTTTTCAGAATGAGACTATATTTAGAGACTGTTAACCCTGAATATCTGGAAGTCCTTGACAAGGGTAAATTTGTTCCAATGGTGGTTATTCCTGCACATACGGAAGGAGGGGTGGTTATAGCACCTCGGTCTGAGCCTAAAAAGGCCTCGGAGTTTTCGGATGCTGACAAGGAACAAATAGCTTATGATACTGCCATACGACAAACCTTGATGGAATCTCTTGATCATGAAATGTTCAACATAGTCAAAGGTCTGACTACAGCGAAGAAGATTTGGGACAAGATAAAAGTTGTCATGGAAGGATCTGCAGAGGTTAGAAGCAACAAGACACTCATACTCAAGATGGAGTATGACACCTTTAGAATACGAAAAGGAGAAGGCATAACAGACGTCTATCTACGATTCAGTCAGTTAGTATTGGATTTGAATCTGAGAGGTGTAACTCTCCCCATGGTTGAGACCAACACGAGATATCTGAGGAACCAGCCAAAGAGCATTGGACATAGGGTCTACGCAATAAGAGAAACCAGAGATTTGTATACAACTTCTCTGGAAGAGTATTATGGAATACTAAAGACCTATGAGCTGGAAACACTTCAAGATCAAGCATGGGACAATGATTCAAGAGAAGAGACTGAATTAATAGCTAGATATGAGATTGAGATGGAAGATCGCCAGGATAAATCTGTTGATTCTCGATCTTATCGAAAAGCCGGGCCCAATCAAAGTTGGGTTCCGAAGAATGTCTAACCAATCTGTCATTGCAGGGCATTAAGCAGAATAGAAATAAAGTTATATGGGTGCTAGACAGTGGAGCATCAAGGCATATGACTGGAAACAAGTCCCTGCTTACAGAGTTGGTTATGAAGGCTGGCCCTTATGTTACCTTTGGAGATGACAGCATAGGTGTGACTAAGGGATATGGCAAACTGAAGACTGGCAATGTCATCATTGAAGATATTTCCTATGTTGAGGGACTAAAGCACAATCTGTTGAGTATAAGTCAATTCTGTGACAAAGGTTACGAAATTGTCTTCAACAAGAAAGGTGTATCAATCACTCACATCAAGGAAGGCTCACTAGCTTTGAGAGGAGTTCGAAAGGCAGATCTTTTTGTTGCAGATATGGATTCAGCAAATCAGGATGAGGTCACCTGTTTCTACAGCAAAGCCTCGGATGATGAAAGCTGGTTATGGCACAAAAAGTTATCTCACTTAAACTTCAAAACGATGAATGCTCTCGCGAGGCGAGAATTGGTGAGAGATCTACCTCAAATGGAGTTCGCTCCGAAAGGACTCTGTGAAGCTTGTGAAATGGGAAAGTCGAAGCGAGCATCGCATAAAAGCAAAGAAATTTCTAGTATTACTGAGCCTCTGCAACTTCTTCATATGGATTTGTTTGGCCCAGTGAATGTCCTATCTTTGTCTAGGAAAAGATATGCTTTGGTAATCGTGGATGACTTCTCCAAGTATACATGGGTATTGTTCGCAATGACGAAAGACGAAGTACCTTTCTTAATCATTGATCATATCACTCAAATTGAGAATGTTTCAACACTTACTGTGAAGACGATTAGATCAGACAATGGCACTGAATTCAAAAATGCAGTGCTAAATGACTTCTGTGTATCTAAAGGAATACGTCGTCAGTATTCAGCCCCGAGAACTCCACAACAAAATGGAGTAGTTGAAAGGAAGAATAGAACTCTGGTTGAAGCAGCAAGAACCTTGTTGTATGATTCAAAACTTCCTTTGTATTTCTGGGCCGAAGCAGTGAGTACCGCTTGTTACACTCAAAATAGAACCTTGATCATAAAAGATAAAGAAAAGACACCATGTGAGCTAATGAACAACAGAAGACCAACAATCAAATACTTTCATGTCTTCGGAGCAAAATGCTATGTGCTTATAGATGATGAAAATCTAGGCAAGTTTGCAGCAAAAGCTCGTGAAGGAATTTTTGTTGGTTACTCTACAGACGTGGTGGCAGCTTATAGAGTGTTCTTGGTGAATGATCGAAAAGTGACTGAAAGTTACAACGTCAGATTCGACGATACCAAACTCTCATCAATTTCAAGAGATTCTAGTGAACCTGAGTCCCTAAAATTTCAGAATCTGGACTTAGAAGATCTTGAAGATGAACCTGAGTTGGTTGTTCCATTAAATGTTCCAAGTGTACGTGAAGAACCTGAGTCTAGTGAACAAGCTAATTCTACAAGATCAGGAGAGACTTCTTCAGTACCAACCGGCAACAACTCAGGGGGAGTAAATAGCAGCTCAAGGACTACTGTTCAAGGCTCGAGTCGAGTTGACTCTAGTTCTGTAGGAGCTGGCACTAGCTCAGGGGGAGTTAGTGAAAATAATCAAAGTGGTCAGCACCCCAATTCAGAAAGTCAAGCTGAATCATCAAGACAATTTCCAGGTGAACGGGTATGGAATAGAGACCATCCGTTTGAGTTAATTATTGGTGATCCAGATGCTGGTGTGACTACTAGAAGAACTGCAAGAGGTGACATGGCTAATATCTCCTTATATTCTGGGTTCTTATCCAAGCTTGAACCTAAAGAAATAGAAGAAGCTCTTGGCGATGCTGATTGGGTGATTGCAATGCAAGAGGAACTCAATCAGTTTGAAAGGCAGAAAGTTTGGAAACTGGTACCCCGACCAAAGAACAAATCCGTAATTGGAGCTAGGTGGGTATTCAGAAATAAACTGGATGAAAACGGACTTGTAACACGAAACAAGGCTCGTTTGGTTGCAAAAGGTTATTCTCAGCGAGAAGGAATTGATTATGATGAAACCTATGCACCAGTTGCAAGACTTGAGGCAGTCAGGATGTTCTTGGCATTTGCAACACATAAGAACTTCAAAGTTTTCCAGATGGACGTGAAAAGTGCCTTCCTGAACGGAGAGTTAGAAGAAGAAGTGTATCTGGAACAGCCGCCTGGCTTCGTTGATCCAGAACATGCAGATTTTGTATATCTACTCTTCAAATCTGTCTATGGCCTCAGGCAATCTCCAAGGCGATGGTATGAAACCCTATCCTTATTCTTAATTGAAAATGGTTTTGTTAGGGGAGTAATTGATAAAACATTGTTCTATAAAGTTGTGAGAAATGACTTAATACTTGTTCAAGTATATGTGGACGATATTATTTTTTGGTCATCAAATGAGCGCTTGTGCGAGAAATTTGCCAAGCTAATGCAGGAAAAATATGAGATGAGCATGATGGGAGAGCTGTCCTTCTTCCTTGGATTACAGATCAGTCAGAGAAAAGATGGTATCTTTATCTGTCAATCCAAGTACGTCAGAGATTTACTCAAGAAGTATAATCTAGAAGATGCATCAGCAGCTAAAACTCCCATGGCAACAGCCACGAAGCTTGATGAAGACAAATCAGGTAAATCAGTTGACATCACAAGCTATCGAGGTATGATTGGCTCACTCCTCTATTTAACTGCAAGTAGACCAGATATAATGTTCGCAACTTGTTTATGTGCAAGGTTCCAAGCGGACCCTAGAGAATCACATCTCGTAGCCGTCAAAAGAATTTTTAGGTATCTCAAGGGCACACCAAATCTAGGGATTTGGTACCCAAGAGATACAGGTTTTAATCTTATTGGCTATTCGGATTCAGACTATGCAGGTTGCAGGATTGATAGGAAAAGCACATCTGGTGCTTTCCAATTTCTTGGCAGAAGATTGGTGTCCTGGCAAAGTAAAAAGCAACATACAGTATCTACTTCTACTGCTGAAGCTGAGTACATTGCTGCTGGAAGCTGTGTAGCTCAAATACTGTGGATGAGGAACCAATTGAAGGATTATGGCATGGAGCACAAGAAAATTCCAATCATGTGTGACAACACAAGTGCCATTGCCATAACCAACAATCCTGTAGATCACTCAAGAACCAAGCATATTGACATCAGGTATCATTTCATAAGAGAACATGTCGAGGAGGGGACTGTGGAGCTACATTTTGTGCCCACAATGCAACAAATTGCAGATATATTCACCAAACCTCTTGATGAAGTAACATTCAATAGGTTGGTTGGTGAATTGGGAATGCTTAACACAAGTTAGTAAAGCCCTCTATCTGTAAAATCCATGTTTATGTTTGTATGTGCAAGCTACTCAATCATTATGTGCTTAGACTTTAATATGCCTAATCAATGATTGTTATAGGTTGCATATAGTGTGATTTTGCATGAATTCATTGTGTTTTAAGTGTCTTTTATAGCACAAATCTGTGAATTTATGCTTGTTAGATTGCATGATCATAGGGGGAGTTAAATTCATAATATTCTAAATATTGCATGATTTTTAGATGAATTTACCTATGATTTTCATGTAATTAGAGGCCTTAGAATTGAAAAACTTCAAAATTTCGAGTTAGGTTCTATCTCGAAACTCATCTAGAAATTCGACTTGAATTTCGACTTAAGCTGTCAGAGTGAAGTTTTTGAAAAATTCTAAGTCTGGGAAGAATTTCGAGTTGGCTATCTCGAAATTCATCTCGAAATTCGACTTAGAGTTCGAATTCGAGTTACCAGTGTGCCTAGTTCTATCTTCAAAATATTCGAGATAAATTCTATCTCGAATCTTATCTCAAAGGTTGAGATGAGGTTTCCATTAAGGGAATATTTTGAAAAGAACTGAGAATTAACTTCGAGTTAGTCTATCTCGAACTTTATCTCGAAGTTCGACTTGATGTTCGAGATAGAGTTCTTAGTCTATCTCGAAACTCAACTCGAATTTCGACTTGGTGTTCGAGATAGAATTCTCAGTTAAGCTAAAGGGAATTTTTCGAGTTACACTCTTAACTTGAAACATATCTTGAATTACCCTGTACTCTTTGATTCAAGGGGGTATTTTGGAAAGAATTTGAGATTAACTTCGAGTTAGTCTATCTCGAAACTCAACTCGAATTTCGACTTGATGTTCGAGATAGAGCTCTTAGTCTATCTCGAAACTCAACTCGAATTTCGACTTGATGTTCGAGATAGACTTCTAACTCGGAAAGTATCTTGAATTTTCTTTTTTCCAAGTTTACTACAATTCAATAATGTTCAAGATAGGATTTCCCTATAGTTTCTGCTGTAAAATTGGTTAAAGTGCTTCATTGTGCATAATTGTTCGAGTTAACCTCTATTTCGAACTTTATCTCGAAGTTCGACTTGATGTTCGAGATAGAGATGTTCGAGATAGAAAAGTTCGAAATAGAGTTCGACTTAGATGTCCCCTGTATGGACTTAGTACTTTTCACATTTTTTAACAGGGACATTTTTGTCATTTTACATTCACCTATATATACATCTCTAACTCGATGCCCAATTCACTTTACCTAATTATAATTTTCACAGCAGCCGTTTCACAAGAACAGTGCGATTTCATAACTTCATACCGTTAACCCGTGTTTTTGTGATTAAACTCGTACTAATCACGAATTACTGCCAATTTTTGGACTAATCTTGACTGTGTTATCCTTAATCTTTGTGTGGGTGTGTTTTGTGTTCATCATTATACACGCGCATATACATACACACGAACATATAACTGTTTGTGTACTGTTCATAAAACGCAATTCCATATTCACCATTCATAAACACACACGATTTCACTGGTACACACGAATATTCATCTTCTTTGAATATTCAGATTTGGTCATTGGTTTTTGATTGTTCATCCCGTAGTTTAATTTTCTTTAAGGGACTTTTGTTCTTTTTGATAAATTAAAAGGGATACATCATTTAATTCGTAAATTATTTGTTTTTCAAAATTAAAATAAAAATTCACATCTTTTTAAAGAAAAACATTTAATCAAAATGGCTCACCAATTTTCCCTTGCTAAAAACAATTTTTATAATATTTCTACGGAAATTGGTGATCAACTCCCGCGGTTTAAGTTTTGGATACGATTTCTCAATTTGTATTCCAAAGCTAGCCATGCTTTTACTGCTAAACCTACACTAGTACATGATGCTTTACAGCAATTATGGACTAGTGCGGTTACTTTTGGGAGTAAATCAACCCCCTACGGTTTCAGGTTTACCTTAGCGGGTCAGGAATATGAGGTGACCGAACAAATTGTCAACAGAGTTCTTGGATTCCCAATTAAAGATGCCTATGATCCAGAACCTACTGCTGCAGA
This sequence comes from Saposhnikovia divaricata, assembly GCA_036435485.1. Classification (NCBI taxonomy): domain Eukaryota; kingdom Viridiplantae; phylum Streptophyta; class Magnoliopsida; order Apiales; family Apiaceae; genus Saposhnikovia; species Saposhnikovia divaricata. The sequence goes on from CM071600.1 coordinate 46,718,462, forward strand.
ACGCCTCAGATTCTTTGAAGAAATTGGATGTTATCCTCCAAAAGGCCCAATCACGGGAAATATCCAAAAGCAATTCTTCCATGCGGAATGGAATTACTTTTTCGAGGCCATCACAAGATGTTTTCGGGCACGCGAAAAAGACTTTCATCAAATTCCAATTCCAATGCAAACCTTTGCAGTTGCCCTAGCAAGAGAACTGGATATAAACTATGGACGCATAGTTCTCTCTGAGATAGTGGCCTCAATGGGATCCCTTGCAAGCAGAGACCTCACTACAAATGATGTTGTCTGCTGGTTTCCTCGGTTTCTTCAAATGCTGATCAATGACTTAATACCGAAGGATGCTCTTGCTATTAGACAGGGATTTGCCAGAAGCCCCACATCTGAATCGCTAGGGATGGGCACTAAGTCACTTTCCACCATTGCAAATCAGGATAAACATCAAGGTAAGCCGATGTCTACTCCTGAAAATATTCAACTGTGGCTTAGATATGATGCAGGAGTTACCAATTTGGAGGCATCATCACAAGTCTCATCACATGCTCAAAATCCATCTGTTCATGCTGAGGCATTTGATGAGATTCCTGATGAGGAAAGCGATGATGCACAAGGTAATCAATCAGGTAATCTCTCCCTGCATACTATTCATTCCTCCTCCTATGTTTCTGATTCCGCGACCCAAGAGACTGCTAACCCGCAGAATCTATCCCAGGGTAAGAGCCATATTTCTGACTCTGAGTCTGATACACATTCCTATTCTCTATCACCCCTGTTAACGGAAGTCAGAAAACCAGCACGTATATATATACAAGATGATGAGGAGAGTGAACCCGAAGAGCAGCAACTTATTCGAAAGAAAGCCAAACTTTTCCACGCTGCTACTTCACAACCACAGTCAAACCCTAGCGTGTCACACGCAACCACTCCACCTCACGCGAGTGGTTCACCCCTTGAACATTCTGCACATAGGGATTTTGATTTTGGTGAGGATGATGTACCTCTTGAAGATACCGTTGCTTCAAGAGGACATGAAGTCTTAAGAACTTCAGCCGTACCTTCACCGGTACGTACTGATGCTGCAAAGAGGATCGGTTCTGATGTCGTACAAGGACACTTTGCAGCCTCTCAGCCTAAGATTCCAACTCAGGAACAAACAGAATTTGATCCCATAACTGTCAACAACATTTCTTATCAATTTTCTGCAGGTACTGCTTCACTATTTGGATCAATCATTGAAGACATACACGAGCGTGAGACAGGGAGTGTGTGTGAGAGGTTAGGGAGAGAGGGACCTTCATTTTCAAGGCCCGAAACCGAGCGTCAAATACCAACAGAACGAGTATTAGAGCGAGGTCACCTAAACCAAACACCGTCCCTTAACACTAAAAATCTTGATACTCGTATGACTTCAATGGAAAATCAGATGAGGCAGTTTGGGCAGACAATGGGGCAGTTCGGGATTAATATTGGAAACAACCAAAGGGCTCTAGACGACTACGCAGCAAGAATGGCAAGTCAAGCTACAGCTTTTGATGATTTGACAAACAAGGTCAATGACTTGGGCCATGCTGGTGGTGTCTTGGGAAGCACTCTCAATGAGAGGATGGGGGCATTGGAGTCTGCAATGCATACAATGGCTGTGGAGATCAGTAGAATGATGTTCGCAGTCAGGAGTTTTGTGCCCCCGGAGTGCTTCGAGTCGCAACAACCTCCCCCCGATGCTGGTGCAGGTGGTGCTAGTGGAGCGGGAGCCTCTGGTTCTGGTTTTGGAGGTTCCTATGCAGCTGGTGGATCTGAAGACCATGGTGGAGCTCAGGATAACTCACCTAAGGGGGAGAGTGGAAAGGAGACGAGACAGCAGGCAGTTCACATCGAAGAAATTGAAGAACCCGCTGATCTTGTCAAGGAACCAGAAGTTGAGCCGTCTGTTGATGAAGAGGCTCTGAGGATGAGAAAGGGTAAGGCAGTAATGGTTGATGAACCATTTGTTGATCTGAGTCATCAGGAAACAGTACAGGAGGTACTTGACTCAGATTCTGACATGGAAGACGTACCGTTGGCACACGCTATAAAAAGATCTTTGAAGGAACAAGGTGGAGGTGCTGGGATGTCTTCCGAACTGCCTGAAGAATTTCCTGTTGATGAGGAAACCCTTAAAGCTCAACAGTTAGCCTTGGAACAAGCTCAGTTCCATAAAATGAAGATGATGCAAGAACATGCTGCGTTCCTAGAACAGAAGGTGGAGCTACAAGGGAAGCAGTATGAGTATGAGCTTGCAAGGCTAGCTAATCCTCAAGTTGATCTGGACAAACGAAGGATAGGGCAGAAATGGGATGAAGCAAGGAAGATAATGATGGGACCATGTGCGAAAGGAGTTCATAACAAGGATGCAGATGATCTGTTCTACAACTTGAACTTGCAGAATCCAATGACTGGGGACTATATAAATGCTTTGAAGAGATTAATTTCTAAAGTCAGGGTTGGATACAATGCAAATCTTAAGGAGTGGCAGGTTATCTTGTCTTTGGTAGAAGGAGTCCCAACATCTTTCTTATATGTGGATGACCAATTCATTATGAGAAGATCTGCGTCAGAGTTGTTCTTGCTAGCGACTAAAATTCAATACTCTCAATCTGAGGAGCTAAGCATTCTGTACAGGGATCAGTTAATGCAGCTAGCAGAGGACAAGGGTCCAGAATTCTCAGCTTATCCAAATTTTGTCCGGATGGTAGTTGATGGAAAGATGAAGAGGGTTAGCATGGAGGAAAATGATCTAATGGAGCTTTCAGTGGAATCTCTCAAAGCTGTCTGTAGACAAATGATGGGTAAGGGATTCGCTTCTGAGCTTAAAGATAAATCCGTGAAGATCATTGAAAGAGTTATATTCAAGAAGAGCAATGAGGTGTGGAAGTGTGATGTCATTGCTCCAAACCCTCTTGATGACGTGAAGATTGAGCCAGAGCTGATAGAGAAGAAATGGAATATTCTTCAAGCCATGAAGAATGTAGATGAAGCTCTGACTCTTCCTTCTGGAGCACTAGAACAAGGAGAAATAAGGGAGGCTATTGGTGTTCCAGGAAGTGAAAGTGTATACTGGATACATGCTTATGTTGAAGATACAGCTGATGCCTTAGTATTCATAGATGCAGATCAGAATCAAACAATCTTGCATATGAGTAGACAATGGCTGCTACGGACTCAAGATGCTGCATTTCTGGAGAGAGTATTATATGTATTCAAATGGGGCGAAGTGGAAGATAAGTTTGTTGAAGAAAAGCAGAGACTCATGAGTTACCTGTCTGAAGTAGTGGTGGAAAAGAAGAGAATGGAGCGAGATGCGGCCAGTGTCCACAATACTGACCGTGTCAAGGGCTACCCCAAGATGATCTATTGTCAGTTCAAATCTGATAAATCTCACTGGAAACCTCAGCTCATCATGAAGAACTTCGAGGATATTCCAAAGATCAGAACTACTCAGGAGGTGGACAAACTCAGAAGGCTTTTCAAACATCCTTATCCAGAGCCCAAGAACCCTCTAGAAATGGAAGCTGTAAGTCTGTTGAATGCTAGGTGGAAGCAGCTTAAAGATCCAGTATACAAGAAAGAAAAGCAGCAGAAGGAGAAGAGCAAAAGGCAGAAAGAAGAGAGAGACCAAGCTGCTGAAGCTAGAAAGAGGAAACGGAATTAGGGTTAAAGGTCAGAGTGGTGTGAACTTGAAGTTGAAAAAACTTCATGTCTTTCGGTTGCTTTAACTCACTTGAGGAAAATTCACCTTAGAGTGAATCCAATAAGGTGATACAAGTTTGACTAAAAGATATGAAATAATCCAGGTGATAGGAATCACTCAAATGATCTTTAATTCGAAGTTCGAATTCTGTTTCTAGTTTAAGTTCTTTGCATTGTTTTCAAGTACTTTTCAATTGTATATTATTCAAGACTGTAATGTTAATTATCTTTTCTCGTCTCATTGTTTAGTTGAGTTATCCTTCATTAATTTGAATGTCATTGTTAGACAATCAAATTGGGGGAGATTGAAAGGCAGAGTGTGTAAACTTGTAACACTATAACTAATGTAACCCAACTAAAGGAAAAGATACTTAACCAGAAGACAATCAAGAACAAGAAGTCACAAGAAATCAACACTAAATGAAGACAAGGTAATTGATACAATTCAACATGTTAACTATGGTCAATCCAAGAAGAAATCATTGAGAGAAGTTCAAGTCAAAGTTGTTCATGCCTCAGTGATTTGGAAAGCCAAGAATCAAGATCATAACTATCAGTATCAATAAGACCAATTGATTTCAAGTGAACAAGAAGGAAAGCAAATATTGGAAAGCCACATTTGTAATTGAATATGGTAATTTATTTAAGAAGCAAAAACCCTATCAAGACTAGTCACTTATGAACCAGACCGTTGCATCAAGTGTCAGGACATTGATAGCAAGTTTATGTCAGTAATAAAGATCCATATTCAAGATCTTGGTGAAGAATAAAGAAGACATGAAGATATCACAAGTTCAAGATGTGCATTGAAGTTTCAAGTTGAAGACCAGAATATTTTCTAAGTGCTAAATATTCTAGATGGCCAAGTAGAAGTTTCTAAGTAGAAGTTCTACTTAGAACTTCGAGATGGCTAAGTAGAAATTCTCAAGTAGAAGTTCTACTTAGAGTGCAGCTTCAACATGACACATGGCATCTTCTGATTGGCAGATTTCCAAGCTTTCAAGATAAGGCAAGATTTATGTGGACATCATTGGGCCACGTACATCTTAGTCTTTGAAGACTACAGGACATAGATTACATGTAGTATAAATAGAAGTACTTGTGTAATGTTTTAGTTAGTGAGCAATTCTAGAGAAAAACACAAGAGAAAAAGAGAGAGTGCATTCACAGAGCTTAGTATCATTCACTTCTCTCTCAACTTCTGTTATACTTTGTAATGAATGTTGTAGCAACCCTTTCAAGTTATATATAAGACATATATTCCTTGAATCTGTGTGTTCATTTATTGCATCGTATTTATTGCTTCTCATATTCGAAAAGTTGTATTCACCCCCCCTCTACAACACATTTGGACCTAACAGACCAAGACCCTATTGTGTTCTTTATATAGTACTCTAATTAGACCCCATTAACTCTAATCAGATTACTATTGGGTATTACACATTACAAAGCCCGTACCGAATAAGATGTTATTGGACCCTTTATTTTAGACCACTTAATTAGTCCAAATAGAATAAACATTAAATATAATTGTCTTTAATTTGTAAGCCCATAAATTATTATTAGATTATAAAAATAATCTAACACATGCATGTGTAATATGCGTAAGCTATATTAGGCTGATAATAGGGGTAGGGGAGCTCTATATTAGTGAATCGCATACCTGAGTAGATGGCGACAAGGAAGAGAACGAAGATGGCGGACAAGGTGAGAGCGCTAGCTTTCTGTGCCATGTTGATAGCTCTTGAGTGAATTGCTAGAACTTGTGGAGAAGTATTGGAGTTTAAAGGAGTATTTATAGCTGTGAATTTGCAACTGTAGCTTAGAATGCACATGTAATTTAGGCTATGAAGCAAGGGTATTATGTAAACTTGCTTCCACGTACAACTTTGGATCTGCATGCCCTTCTGAGTTGAAGTTTCTTCAAATAAATCATAATAAGACGACTTACTAGTCTTAGGTGGGCTCGATCACTGATAGTGATATGATTTCACTACAAGAAATCCCGGATTTTGCAACGGCATTTAGCAACGGAATGCTTTCCGTTGTACATTGCCGACGGAAAAGCAACAATAAACTAGTCATCACAGATTTCTACAACAAAGTAACGGAATAGCAACAAATATTTAGCAACGGAATATTTCCGTCGCTAACAGAGGCGCGAACACATCCCGTCTTGTTCTTGTAACACATTTGCTACGGAACATATTCTATCAAGATTATGTTAACGGTTTAACAACGGATTTAGTGACGGGATATAGCGACGAAATGCTTTCGTAGCTAAGGTAAAGGCAGCTTACGTGCGACGGAATTGCAATGGAATATTTTTTTCAATGGAATTGCAACGACCACTATTTGCGACGACATTGCAACGGAAAAGAATAGTAACGGTATTTCAACGGTCCCCGTTAGTGACGGTCCTGCAACGAAATCTAGCCACGCAATAGCAACGGTATTCTGTTGTTAAAAAGTAAAACTTTTTAATTCCATTGCTAGTTCGAAGCCATTGGTAGTAGTTGGTAGTTGCTAAGTCGTTGGTAGTTGCTAACATTCCCGCCTGGCACTTGCCATGATACAGCCTGATTCTTTCTTTTTCAAGGTCCAAAACCAGCTTACAATGTTTTCTTAAATACATGTCGAATTTTAAAGTTTCCTCAATAATTTATAAAGATGACTCCATTTTTTTAGCAATAAATTCATCAAATCTCCTCTTTCTCCCTCAAACAAACAAACATCTTATACAGTGCATTTGGTTTTTGTGTGTCACTCTCAGGCAAGAGTAGTACGACCACTAGCTAATTTCTCCATGTAAAGTTTTAACAAATCTAAATTACTAACCCTTGATATGAATTCAATACTTTATTTTCCAAACTTCTTAAATTTACCCGAGTTTTCTTGTAGTGTTTATTTATTAATTTTTTCAATTTATATTTTTTTTAACAACGAAATTTAGCAACGGAATGATTTCAGTTGCAAACTGTCGACGGAATAGCAACAATAAACTAGTCAACATAATTTTCTACTACAAGGCAACGGACTAGCGACAAATATTCTAACACATCCCGCCCTATTATTCTAACACATTTGTTACGGAAAACATTCTGTCAAGACTTTAGCAACGGTTTAGCAACGGATTTGCAACAGAATAGCAACGGGCACTTTTAGCAACGACTAGGCAACGGAGAAGATTTTGACAGTTTAGCAATGGTCCCCTTTATTGACGGATTAGCAACGGTATTCTGTTGATAAAAAGTCAAACTTTTTAATTTCCGTTGCTAATCCGAAGGTAATGTAGATCGGTCGTTTCTGATTTCCGTCGCTAAGTCGTTGGTAGTTGCAAACATGTAATTTAAGTCAGTAACCCTTCTCCCATTTTTTCTTTCACACATATCCTATCTTCTTTCATTTTTTCTTTTCTCTCCAAAATCAAATTCTTTTTCTATCTACATCTTTCCTATTATTCCACCAAATAACACAACCTTGTTCCACATTTTAAGGTTAGTTCACTTTTAGTGTTTTATAATTTCATTTTTGAAGTTCTAATCATGTTTAATAATGAAATATTACCTTGTTAATTTATTTGTAAGCATTTTTCATTATGTAGACATAGTTGCATAAGTAATCTCACATATTTGTAGTATTAGTGAAGTTAGCTTATTTATAAATATTGTTTGTATCTTATTTGTGATAATTCTAATTTATTTTGATAATATTATATCTTTTGTAGATTGTTGATAACATAAATATGGATAATAATAGATCTTGGATGTATCAAAGATTGGATAGTGGAGGGTCTCTTAATCATGCTTTTGTTGTTGGATTAGACGAATTTATAAAACAAGCTATATCTCGAGAATCTTTTATGAATGGGACAAACATACAATGTCCTTGTAGTAAATGCAAACATGGAAGATTTTGGGATGCGAAAACAGTAAAATTGTATTTGTTGAAAAAAGGATTTGTTAATGATTATTATGTGTGGAATCGACATGGTGAGACGTATATTGCAAGAGAAAGTGTCGGGCAATCCTCAAGTAGTTATTTTAATACTTTTCGGGCAAGAGATGAGAATAACCAAATGTATAATATGGTGATGGATGCTGCCGGTCCAAATTTTAATCCACATTCAGAAGAGATGCCGAATCAAAAAGCACAAAAGTTGTATGATGTATTACATTCTTCGGAGCGGGAGTTGTACGATCATTGTGACACTTCTCAGTTATCTGCCATGGCTCGAATGTTGAGTTTAAAATCTGATCATCATTGGTCAGAAGCAGCTTATGATCAAACATCACAATTCATCAAAAGTATCTTGCCTGAAGACAATACTTTTTTTGGTAGTTTCTATGATACAAAGAAACATATGGAAGGATTGGGTCTTCCTTCGGTGAAAATTGATTGTTGTATTAATGCATGCATGATATATTGGGGTGAAGATGAGCAAGATCCACCCGAGAGAAAAAGAAAGTGGCTGTTAAAAGGATGATATACTTTCCAATAGCCCCAAGATTACAGAGATTATATGCATCACCTGCCACCGTGAGCCATATGAGATGGCATGCCGAACATTATCAAGAAGAAGATGTGATGCGACATTGTTCAGATTCAGAGGAGTGGCGATAATTTAATAAAGCACACCCTTCATTCTCTGCAGAGACAAGAAATGTTAGGCTCGGGCTTTCTGCTGATGGATTTCAACCATTTGGTCAATCAAGTAGTCAATATTCTTCTTGGCCAATCATAGTGACCCCGTATAATTTGCCACCATGGATGTGTCTGAAAGAACCATACATGTTTTTGTCTATACTTGTGCCTGGTCCAAAAAATCCAAAGCAGAAGATAGATGTTTATCTCCAACCGTTAATTGCTGAGTTAAAAATGTTGTGGGAAGTTGGAGTTGAGACATGGGATATTTCTTTGAAACAAAATTTTCAAATGAGAGCTGCATTGATGTGGACTGTCAGTGACTTCCCTGCTATGTCAGTGTTATCTGGATGGACAACTGCTAGTCATTTAGCTTGTCCACATTGTGCTCACGATCATGATGCTTATAATCTTTCGCATGGTGGAAAGCCAACATGGTTTGATAATCATCGAAAGTTTCTACCTTCTAATCATCTCTTTCAAAAGAATAAAAATTGGTTTACCAAGGGAAAGACAGTGTCAGAAACAGCCCCACCTATACGAACAGGTGAAGATGTATAGCAGGAGATTGAGTCACTTGGGTTGATGAAAATTACTGAAATGGGAAGTGAGGAACACAATGCTAAAATCATCAAGACTTATAAATGTGGATGGAAAAAATGAAGTATCTTCTGGGATTTGCCATATTGGAGGACATTATCTATTAGACATAATCTTGATGTTATGCATATTGAAAAGAATGTGTTTGAAAATATTTTCAACACCATCATGGCCATCGAAGGTAAAACCAAAGAAAATGCGAAAGCAAGAGCTGATATTGCATCCATTTGTCGAAGACCAGAGTTAGCATTTGATGAATCAACACGAAAGTATCCAAAAGCATGCTATAGTTTAGACAAGAAAGGCAAAGAAATGGTATGTCATTGGTTGAAGGATCTAAAATTTCCAGATGGATATGTGTCAAAAATGGCTCGTTGCATCGACATGAAAAAATACAAGTTATTTGGAATGAAAAGTCATGATTGTCATGTGTTCATGCAAAGACTTATCCCGATTGCTTTTCGAGAATTGTTTTGCCTACTAGTGTTTGGGAATGTTTGACCGAATTGAGCCTTTTTTTCAAAGACCTCACTTCTGCTACTTTGAAGGTCAGTGAAATGCGTAGACTTGAAGAACAGATTTCAGTCATACTTTGCAAGTTAGAGCGTATATTTCCACCTGCATTATTTGATTCAATGGAACATCTTTTGGTACATCTCCCCTACGAGGCACGAATCGCAGGTCCTGTACAGTATCGATGGATGTACCCCTTTGAGCGGTTTTTACGCCACTTGAAAAATAATGTGAAAAATAAAGCTCGGGTGGAAGGATCCATATGTAATGCTTTTTTGGTTGAAGAAGCTTCGACTTTTTGTTCACACTACTTCGAACAACATGTTCAAACAAAACATAGAAAAGTTCCTCGAAATGATTCTAGTGCAGGTGGAGAGAGTTTTGAGGGAACATTTTCTATATTTTCTCATCCAGGACGTGCACATGGTTGTGTTAGAACTCGTTATCTTGATGATCGCGAGTACATAGCAGCTAACAATTATGTCTTGTTTAATTGTCCAGAGGTTGCACCATATATTGAGTAAGTATTACTTTCAAATCAAAATCAAAGAAATGTATCTATTTTAAAGTGTTATAAAAAATGCTTATCATTTATTTGTAACAGGATCGTTACAAGCGGAATTCGAGAACACAATCCATACATGAGTGGTGCCGAGATAGATAGGTGCTTAGAGAGTGACTTTGCTATATGGTTTAAACATTATGTAAGTTTATTTTTAATTCATTTAATTTAAACTATGACCAAAATACAATTTATTTATGTAATCATGACCATTTTTCAGGCCCAAGATGCATCATTGGTTCCGAATGAATATGTGCAAGATCTCGCGTCAGGACCTCTTCGTTCAGTTAGATCGGTACCGGTTTACTATGAAAATGGGTACAAGTTTCATACACGAGCATATGGGGCCAACAAGTCAACATTTAACAGTGGAACATGTATTAAGGGATCAAATTACAGCGAGACATCTAATGATTATTTTGGGATATTAGATGAGATTTTGATTATTGAGTATCCTCGTCGCCCGATTAAAAGAACAGCATTGTTTAAGTGCGAGTAGTTTGATCCTACACTTAATAGCGGAACAAGAGTTCATCAACGATACAACATAGTTGAGGTGAATCGAAGAAAAAGATTAAGTGTCTACGAGCCATTTGTTTTAGCAATGCAAGCTGCACAAGTTTACTTTTGTAATTATCAAAGTCTAAAGCGAGATAAGGTAGATTGGTTGGTGGTATGTAAAGTTAAAGCTCGTCCACTTGTTGACATGCCTCAAGTTCCCGAATCATGTCAAGAAGCCTTTCAAGATGATGTTCCCGAACACTTAAATATTATTGATACAAATGATATTTTTACACGTTTAAATGATGACGAGGGAACATCAATAGATTTGGATGATGATGAAGAATCCCCAGAAGAAGAGATACAAATTGATTCTGAAGAAAAAGAATTTTCAAACGATAGTGAGAATTACGATGACGGTAAAAAACTTATTCACTTTCTATTTACATTTCTATTATTTTTATGATTATTATCAAATATTTATTTATTATTTCAAAAAAATATTTATTTATTTGTGCTAGTCTTTTTTTAAATAATATTCATTACGGAAAGTCTTTGTTTGCAAAACCTTAATAATTATTTAGACAAAAAAACCCAAAAATTAAAAATTATAGGCGGCCAACCAAAAAAAAGAGCGGTATTCTAAATTTCTAACGAAAATGTGAGTGGCAATTTGTGAAAAATTAAGACTGAATGTATAAGGAAGTTAGGGTTTTTACTTTTTTCTATTAGCTCTCTCATGTCGGCGAAAGTTCATTTCTCTCACTCACTCACTCTCTCTAGCACAAATCTTGGGTATTAACTCTCATATATTCTTAATTTTTCATCAATTCAAGTTGTAATTATATGTGTATTGTGTTTCAATCCATTCAATTTGTGGGTATATATGTATGTATTATATTTGTTCTTGTTTCAATCCGTTCAATTTGTGGGTATATATATGTATTATATTTACCTATGTACGTGTATCTATACTTAATCTGTGTGTGTATTTTTGTTTTTGTGTGTCTCCCAAGACCCAATTCTCTCATTTGTGTACGGTGTGTGAAATTTGTCAACTGATTTGGGGTAATTTAATTGCTTCCCAATCTTTTCTTTATGTTTGTTGCAAGTTAATCTTTATGTTTGTTGCAAGTTCTTGTTCGATTTATTTCACAATCATATAGTATTAGTTTAATCCAATTCTTTCAAGTTGTGTAATGTATATTTCGTTTATTGGTTTAGCCTTATATGTAGGATATGCGAGCAAGTTTGGTTTTTTGGTTTAGCCTTATATGTAGGATATGTGAGCAAGTTAATCTTTATTGGTTTATTGGTTTATTGTTGCAAGTTTGTTGCAAGTTCTATGCTTAGCCTTATATGTAGGATATGTGAGCAATATTGTATATGCTTTAGAAAATAAAAATCCCCTTGCCATCTGGTTTTGTGCGTCAATGATCTTCTGCGAGAAAATTTTGCACTTCACAGCACGTGTCTTTTGTAGTAATTTGCATCATCCGACCACAAGGGCAGGAAAGAGTCTTTTGTAGATAGCTTGTTAATCTCGTCTATCTTCTGCATTTATATTCATCTTTTCATGATAAGCTGTGTTTTCCAATATAAGTGTCAACTGAATTTGAAATATTGGATTTATATGGATAAATATTTGCTTATTGGTAAGATAAGTATACAAAATATTAAATTCATCAGTATGCCATATAATATAAAGAATCTATTCTTGACCAGGCCTTTATCACAAAAGTTTCCTTCTTTGCTATTATATACTTTGCTTGATTGTTTTGTACCAGCTAACACTTTTTATTAGTAGGATCTGAAAAGCAAATATATACTTTGATTTTGTGTAAATTTTATTAATAAGTTGTACCATCTGTTCAATTTTAAATGTTTTTTATGCTTTTGTTTTATACATATTAAAATGGTCAGAAGGCTTTACGAGCAAGCATCTCAGCACTCACCTGAGCAAACAGCGCAACAGCGCTCACCAGAGCTGTCACAACAGAGAACTCCAGAGCTAACACAACGTAACACGCCAGTGAATACACCACACAATACACCTGAGCCTGGGCCAAACACGCCTGATGTATCCTCTTTAATTGCCAACAATGACGTTTGGAAAGTTGGAACAATGCACACTGATGGGCGTCTACGCATTGAAGTTATCGAAGAAATGTGAGTATAATTTTCCAAACATGTTTTTAATTACCTATGACATTAAAAATAACCTTTAACTTTTTTAATTTTAAGGTTGGAGCCTTCGTGCAAATGCTCTCGCAGGATTACCAATATAATTCATGAAAGACTTGAACCTAAGGGGTTCACTTGGAAGGAAGTGTCCAAAGAGACCAATGAGTTCTATTATGAGGAGTTTAAGGTACTTATAAACAATAATAGCTAACTTTTTACAGTAATATATGTATTTGTAGAAAGGATGTATACAGCTGTCTAAATCTATACCCCAATCTATATTTGCAGATATGGTTTGTATGGAAACAACCGGACAACATAATATATGAAGGATTTATGAAAAATGCTGCAATCAGCTTTAAAGATTTGCGTAGTAGAGCTCGTGCGCATTGGGAAAAAATTTCTGAGTTGGACAATAGGATTGGAAAGGATGTATGGCTGAGTTGAATTGAGGATTGGAAAACCCCAGATTGTCAAGCAAAATCTAAAAGAAAAAGGGAGAATCGTAAGGGTGGAGCTGACCAGGAGAGCTACCCTCCGACACACACAGGTGGTTCAGCTTCTGGCCGAACAGTTGCAGCTCGTTTGGTAACTGGTACATGCATTATTCTACAGATTATAATATTAATGGTTAAATAATTGTAATTCATATATTAATTTGTTGTGATATTTTATGCAGGCAGGAGAATGGCAAAGAGATCTTGACGCAGTTGAGATGTTTGAGTATTTACACACAAAGAAGCACGATAGAGTAACATATATTAATCCGAAAGATGCAAAAGTAGCTGTAAGTATACAACACTTTTGTCATTTAAATTTAATTATGATTTGTTTTCTGAACCGTGTATTTGCGTAATGGTCTCCATCACTTGTATCTGTTTGTGTAAAGTTAAATGTATATTGTGGTTGAGTGGTAAAATTTAAAAATGTCTTGGTTTAAAGAAAGATTGGATGATAGCCTAATGGTTAATTTTATCGAAATTAAATATTCTTAGTATTAATTTATGGAGATTGCCTTAGGAAAAACTTTGTTTTATAAGGTTCTATACATGATCTTGATAATTTAAAAGGAAATACGCCTAGCAACTAACTAATAAATCTAAAATCTGGCACGAAAAATGGGGATGGCAGGGGTGGTAAAGCACCCAATTAATTGACAAATACATTGTACTTCTTACAAAAGGTAGCAATATGTCCTTTTTACTCTTCACTGCCTAGGGCTGAATAGCACACTATATAGTAGTTCATGAAAAATGAGTGAGTGACTCTTCTAATGTAAGTTAGCTAGCTATAATATATGAATTGAATGATAAAATTCAAGCTTACTTTTCTAATAAATCGGAGTGTCATTCAACTTCAGTTCAAAACTGACATAAGCTTGAGATAAATGGCTGGTTCACGTATTACGTTTGTAGCCTTCTTTTAGCTTCATTTTCTTAAGCTATACTGAACTGAAGAGTTGGTGACTGGAATCGGAAAGGATATATAAATAAGCAACCAAATATTACTCTAAACTCAATAGTTTAACTCATAGGCGCACCTCTAGAGCCATCCATCTATATGTTCCAGTTTCTGTAATCATAATTCCAGACTGTGCTTTCACTCTAGCAACACGAAAATCAGCTCCTTTAACAACCTGGAAGATAGAGGATGAGATTAGATCCAAAAAATACTAGATGCTCTATGCAGTGTGACTAAAAAATGCTAACATTCCTATTGGTATGGGGCCGGTCTGAATTTCTGAATACCATGCAGAAAAAAATTGCAACATGAAAAATACAAAGTAAATTAGTGAAACTAAGACCAATTTTCAATTTAAATGATATAGATTCACAGGCTCTGTAAGAGCCTCTATCTTACTTCATTCTCATCCATTAAAAGAGTGGCCGAGCTCAAAGATATGAAAGAACAACTTAAAGAGATGGATGAAATGAAGCAGCGAATGAGGGAGATGGAGAGCCTTTTAGCCCGAGTGCTTGAAACTCAGAATTAGCTTGTAAGAAGTATGAAGAACTTAGTTTGCACTCTTTTTATTGTTCTTTGTTGTGTAAACCTGAAGCTAGAATTTTAGCAAGTATGTATCAAGAACTTGGTTTGTGCCCCTTTTGCAATTTTCTAATGTGTAACCTTTAGCCAGATTTTTGGCAAAAGTGTTGAAGTTAAAATTACTTGGTTTTACTTTTGGTGTACTTCTATTTTTTGTTCTATTTTGTGATTACTTTAGATTAAATTTGAGGAGAACAAACATATACAGAAAATGTGCAATTGCATTGTTGAATTGTTGCTAATTGCCAACGGAATTTCGTCGTTAAATAGCTTTTTTAAAATCTGGAATGTGTGTAATTGCATTGCTAAACCGTTGCTAGTTACCAACGGAATTAAGACGAAGTAAATTTGTAAAGAAAAATCTGTTACAATGCCGTTGTTAAATGCCAACGGAAATCCGTTGGCAATAAGTTACGTGTGTGTGGTCAATCCAACATGATTCCATTATCAATTTGTTACACATCTGTTGCTATACTGGCAACGGAATTTAACTAGCAACGGAATTCCGTCGCTAAGGAGTTGCATGAGTGAGGTCAATCCCAACAAGATTCCATTATCATGTTGTTGCAAGCCTGTTGCTATATTGGCAACGGTAAATAAATTCCGTCGTTGAGCCCTTCCCTACGGTGTTTATTGCGATAGACATTTCCGTCGCCAATTTCTGGCGTTAATCGATTTAGCTACGGAAACCAGCCATTGTCGACGGAATTTTTCGTCGCCAAAACCGGGATTTCAAAGAATATAATTCACATATTTTTTTCCTTGGTATAACGTATTTCCCTCAATTCCTTTATCAGATGTGGAGGGTTCGAATATGTACATGCTGTTAGATCTAAATAAATAACCACGGATCATCTTATACGATATTATCAAGGTTACACGATAAAACTATAGTACAGAAGCGTACCTGATTCCATGATGGTAGATATGAATACAGATTTGGGTTGATTCGCCTCTAGCCGTATCTCTCTGACTGATGGGAATAGAGGAGTAGAGGTTGTGAATAGCATTGGGGACCAAGACCCTATTGTGTTCTTTATATAGTACTCTAATTAGACCCCATTAACTCTAATCAGATTACTATTGGGTATTACACATTACAAAGCCCATACCGAATAAGATGTTATTGGACCCTTTATTTTAGACCACTTAATTAGTCCAAATAGAATAAACATTAAATATAATTGTGTTTAATTTGTAAGCCCATAAATTATTATTAGATTATAAAAATAATCTAACACATGCATGTGTAATATGCGTAAGCTATATTAGGCTGATAATAGGGGTAGGGGAGCTCTAAATTAGTGAATCGCGTACTTGAGTAGGTGGCGACAAGGAAGAGAAAGAAGATGGCAGACAAGGTGAGAGCGCTAGCTTTCTGTGCCATGTTGATAGCTCTTGAATGAATTGCTAGAACTCGTGGAGAAGTATTAGAGTTTAAAGGAGTATTTATAGCTGTGAATTTGCAACTGTAGCTTAGAATGCACATGTAATTTAGGCTATGAAGCAAGGGTATTATGTCAACTTGTTTCCACGTACAACTTTGGATCTGCATGCCCTTCTGAGTTGAAGTTTCTTCAAATCTATACTATATTATAATAAGCGAAATGGGGTATAATTTGTAGTTGGTTACCCCCTTATTTTTGGTTATCCCTTTATTTTTGGTTATCCTCATTCACAACCGTTAGATCTTCAATTCAAATTGATCATGACCGTTAGATACAACAATACTAAAAGTTGAAGGTCTAAGGTTCGAATCACGCCAACAACATTTTAATATAAAATTAATATTTGATTATGTTATATAGAAAGGTTGAAGGTTCGATTCCCACCAACAGCATACTAATTTAGATTTAATACTAAACTAAAAATAATGTTTAAAATATTATATATAGTAAACTATAAACAAATTTAAAAAAAATAAAAATAACCCGTGCTTTGCACGGGCTATAAGCTAGTAAATTATAATAAGACGACTTACTAGTCTTAGGTGGGCTCGATCACTGATAGTGATATGATTCGATGTATACTTTACTGGGTTGGTGTATAATTTGTAAATTAATTAGTAAATAATATTGTTTAGGTCAATAAATACTGTTGGTATATTGAAATTAAAGAAGGATTTTAGCGAGGTTTACTAAATAAAGAAGAAGTGAACTCCTGAAATAAAGAAGTAGACAAAAAGCTAATCGGTTTTAAGAAAATAACTTGAACGTGAGATTAAAACTAAGATACGCCCATCCAAGCATAATAAGAATATATAGTTAAACTCTCTGCCTCGTTTTGAGAGTCGGCCGTCTCCACCCATCCTTCAATCATCCTTTATCGCCCCATCCTTCCATCAAACCCACATCCATCCCACCCATCCTCTCATCACGTTTTCTCCTTTTCTGAATCTTTAATTTCTATTTTTTAGTTTTTCAATAAAATTGAGATCCTATCCTTTTTGGGTGAGATCTCTTTTGTCGTACCCATCTTTTTGGGTTGTTGATTGTCCCCAATTTTTTGGGGTTTTTGATTTATCCCCAATTTTTGGGGTTTATGTTTTGGTTTTGTTTTCTATTTGATGTCTTGTTTGGTGTGTTGGTTGCAGTTCAGAATTTGCTCCAGGTTTGGAGGGAAGATCAGGTTGGAGCGAGCTGTTGTCAGATAGGAGGTAATTGGCAACCACGAGAAGTTGAAGCCATTAGCCTTCGAGAAGTCATTTCTTGGATAAAATCACTAAAGCACATTGATCAAGTGCTAGTAGTTCGATTATCGGTCTGCGAATTGTGTGGTTCTTTTGTTTGCAAATGCTGCATAAATTCTATGTCAGGCTATGGAGAGTGGTCTGTCACTCCTCCTGCATTTATTAATCATGTACTCGAAAGTGATAATTTCTAAGTAATGCAAGTACGATTTGTTTCAAAAAAAAAACTAAGATACGCAAAGTTAACAGAAATTTTAAATATCGTGTTATTTTTCAATACAAGAAAATACATATGACGTATAATACAGGACGTATACTAAAAGCAACAACATATTTTGTGTGGAAAATTAGAGCGTGGATCATAAATACGTCAATTTTTTTTAAGAGAATCAAATAATTTATAAATAAAAATTCATACAAAAATTATTAAATTTTAACTTGTTAGATTAATTTTTTTATAATCTAATAATAATTTATGGGCTTACAAATTAAAGACAATAAAATTTAATGTTTATTCTATTTGGACTAATTAAGTTGTCTAAAATAAAGGATCCAATAACATCTTATTCGGTATGGGATTTATAATGTCTAATACCCAATAGTAATCTGATTAGAGTTAATGGGGTCTAATTAGAGTACTATATAAGAACATAATAGGATCTTGGTCCACATGGCTAATTCACAACATCTACTCCTCTATTCCCATCAGTCAGAGAGAAATATAGCTAAAGGCGAATCAAGTCTGTGGAAGATCAAGTCGCATAATCCGTATTTATATCTACTATCATGGAATCAGGTACGCTTCTGTATTACAGTTTATCGTGTAACCTTGATAATATCGCATAAGATGATCTGTGGTTATTTATTTAGATCTAACAATTGGTATCTGTTGTGCCTAAAATCCGCCCTGGGCTTAATTAGAGGGCCATTGAGGTTATGGACTCGGGTTACCTGAATATGATTGGTCAGACCGGGCTTAGGAGTGAACGCAACAGGCTGATATTATGGGTTGGAGGATGAGACTCTGGCGTTAATGTGGGGTATGTCCATACTAGGGTGCGAACGTATGAACCCCAGATAAAGGAAAGGTTACGAGAAGGCTTAACAGGGGTTCAGCTGGGCAGTAAGCCATTTGGCAGGGGGGTACGTGCATGAACCCCGAAGGTTTCCATAAAATACACCAGCAGTCTCGGAACTCCTTAAATCGCGGGGGATCAGATAGGGAACGTTGTAACAGACTTCAGGATATCTCCTAAACAATAGGAACGGCTTATCAGTAGCGATTATCATGGATTAACATCATGTATATATGGAATATATATATATGCGTGTATATATGTATATATACGTATATACGGGGGATATATCATGAGAATAAATGGGTAAATCATGGGATAACGGCTGGATAATGATGGAAGGTTGGATAAACGAACGAGGGAGGTCTGTTATGGAGGATCGGGCTTATCAAATCATGGGAATTATCAAGAACTACATGGGACTTGATCTCTTATATATATAAGAGTATGTAGGCAATTTGCAAGGTGAGACACACATTTTACACCTCTAACACTTGCTCCTAGCTGCTGGTTATTGATTGAATAGGTCATATTTGATCAGGATAGCTGGGAGTACTTGCAAACTCAGTCCCGATATCCATCATTCATCCTCCCGAATTAGGGTTTATGAAACTAGGGTTTTGGCTTGTAATTCGGCTTGTTTAAACATTATTATTGGATTATCTTGGTTTATTCTTGTAATTTTCTTATCGAAGTGTTGTAGCAATTTTCCCTCACAACATTTGTGGCGCTAGAAGGAGGGGCAGCGGGTATTGTCTCTTGAGGGAAGATATGTCTCGGAATTCGGGTGATATTCATACGCCGGAGAATGAACGCAGTGAGGATGATGGGGGACGTGATGGTGAAGTCACAAACCAGGAGCTCAAAGAAAAGATTAAAAAGATGGAAAAGAAAATCGTTTCTTTGGAAAGGAAATCCGAGAAGTTGAAGAAATGGAAGGTAAAGCACGGTTCCACGGACCTAAAGGTGAAAAAGAAGGTGGTTACACCGGTTCGTTTGGACTTTGACAGTAATGAGGATGGGGAAGAGTCGGAAAAGGAGGCATCACAGAAGGGATTTTCTGATGTAGAGAATAATCAGACAAATCCGGACTGGAAGGATGGAGACAAAGAAACTCAGCAGTCCCAAGGTTCACCTACTCAGCCTGAGTGTCTTCGATAGGCTGGGTAACAAAATGACTAGCAAGGATTTGCGTCATAAACTCGATGGAAAAAGGGAAAGGCAGATTACGAGAACTCAGGATATGAGGTCTCAGTCGAGAGGATCACAAAGTCACAGAAAGAAAGGACAAATCTGTTTCTCGGTTCGGCAGGCTTTCCAAAGGGGGTGATACTGAGCGAATCTATAGCTCTCAGCATGACCCTGAGCGCCGTGATGATGGCCAGGGTTCAACTGGGAATTCCAGTGACAATGGAAGTCAATTCACAGATGGTGAGAATGAACATTACAAGGTGAAGGACCTGCGTGAAGCACTGAAAAAGTTAAAGTTGGAAAAACAGTCGTTGGAGGGTTTAACAGTAGCTTCACCCTTCACCAAAAAGTTGAGGGATTCGCCACTCCCACCAAAATATGGGGGGGTAGGAGACTTGAAATTCAGTGGAACCACCGATCTGGTGGAGTACCTTAGTCGGTTTGACACGGAAATAGAGGTATACCAGGTGAAAGATTTAACAAAGTGTCGCTTGTTGGCGGCCACGTTAAGGGAAAGTTCTCACCAATGGTTCAAGAGGCTACGCCCAAATTCCATTCGATCTTGGAGACAAATGAGTGAACTGTTTGTTACACAGTTCCGGGTTTCAGTTGCGTTCGCACCCCCAGCCAACACTCTGGCGAACATCAAACAAGATAAGAATGAAACTCTTACTGAGTATTTCAAACGGTTCAATGCGGAGGTCCCTAAGGTGAGGAAGACCACTGATGAAACCTATAAGAATTTCTTGATTGCGGGCGTACGCCCATGTACTGATTTCTGGAAGGAGCTACAAGGGGCGGAACCTAAGACTTTGGCAGATTTCTATGCAAAGGCAGAAACTCACAAGATAATTGAGGAATCGATGGCTAAACTTGAAAAAAGTCGAAGCTCAAGGGAGTGGAGCAGGAGCAAGAGGCGTAGGTCATACAGCCCAAAGGATAGGGGGTACCACAAACGAACCTCCTATGGTGGAAGATCTTCTATCAGGTCCACCCATCGTGATGAAAAAATGGCTCCTATCACTGTGAATACAAATAATACAGGGAGGACAGTAAGTTATAAGTATCCTTCGAGGAAGGATTCTCAGGGTTCAGGAAAGTATACCGAGTTCACCCCGCTCATAGCTTCTGTTGAGCAGGTGTACGAGGTAGGGCACAAGGCGGGAATGTTCAGAAAGCCAACAAGAAATGGGCCTCCGGGAAACAAAAATGAAGGACGATACTGTGCTTTCCATGATGTCAATGGGCACGAAACGGCGGATTGCCGTCATTTGAAAGATCATATCGAAGATCTAATGAGGAGGGGTTACCTCACTGAGTTCGTGGCCCAGGAAGCTAAGGGGTACAAGAACGACAGGATCAATAAGGAAACCGAGAAGGAGAACCCCGAACGTCGTACAAGGGCCAACAGTATACATATTATCATAGGTGGACCCTACATTGGGGGTACAAGCAGGAATGCCCACAAAAATTACACTCGGGAAGCGAGGGGTGCACCCCTTACAAATGTGTACAACTTGTCTGAAAGGCCACCAAAACTTTTCAAAGGCGAAGCGGCTGATATAACATTCACAGAGAAGGATGCCAGACATGTACACCATCCACATAATGATGCCCTGGTAATTAAGGCTACGATTGGAGGTATGAACATACACCGAGTGTTGGTGGACAACGGAAGCTCGGTTAACATTCTGGCTTACAGCACCTACCAGAAGATGGGGTTACTAGATAAAGAAATGGCTCCCTCTTATATCGAGTTATATGGCTTTACGGGAAACCCCGTACAAATTGTGGGGCGAGTAAAGCTCCCTGTTACTTTGGGAGATGAACCCCGGACTGCTACACAGGTAGTAGAATTCATGGTAGTCAATGAAGACATCTCTTATAATGGGATACTTGGAAGGCCGTTACTCAAAGAGATGCGAGTGGTAACTTCTATCTACCACATGTCAATGAAATTCCCGACCCCGGGAGGAATCGGATGCATTCAGGGATGCCAATCTGATTCAAGGGAATGTAACAGTAAAGCCTTGCACACTGCTAAACAGGCTTGCAAACATCTTTTGCTGGTGGATGGGGGTTCATTTGAGAAATGTTATCGCTACTTGGAACCCGGTATAGGGCAGGAGGAGGAACCCCTACGTCGGAAGGAAGCAAAGCCAGCAAGAGACATGTGCAATGTTATCATGATTGTGCAACATCCAGGCGAGGATCCTTATACAGATGTTACAAGTTTTCGGGGGGTGGATACCCCCAATAGGGTGCTAATGTTGGAAGCCACGAAAATTCAAAATTCAAAGATAAAAGATACATTGATTGAAGGGATAGTTGAAGAAGTAAGTGACAGTGACTTTGAGAGTTTGGAGGATGAAAATAAGCTGCAAGGTGTAAAGGGGTCCAACGGTCAGTTGGTGAAACCTCATCAGGGTGTAAACAAGGCGAACCCGGTGGAAATCGATCTTGACCCGCGTATGCCTGAAGCAAAGGAAAAGGCCGGCGCGGCTGAAGACACTTTGTCTATCCTGGTAGATGCAGCTGATCCTACCAAGGAGTTGAAAGTTGGCAAGCAGCTGAACCCTGTGATCAGGGAAACATTGGTCTCATTCTTGAAAGACATCCTGGATATATTTGCATGGAGCCATGAGGACATGGTGGGGATAGATCCAAGGGTGATGTGCCATCACCTAAACATTGATCCAGAGATGAAGACCGTAAAGCAGAAAAGGAGAGCTATAAGTGGAGAAAGAGCTATTGCTCTGGAAGAGGAGGTGGATAGGTTGTTGAAGGCTAAACTGGTAAGGGAGTCCTTCTACCCCATGTGGTTGGCAAATCCAGTTCTGGTAAAGAAACCCAAAGGAAAGTGGCGTACGTGTGTGGATTTTACTGATTTGAACAAGGCATGTCCCAAGGATAGCTTTCTGCTTCCGCGCATTGACCAACTGGTTGATGCTACGGCCGGCCATGCCCTGCTGAGCTTCATGGATGCATACTCGGATTACAACCAAATCCCGATGTACGAGCCCGATCAGGATCACACTTCCTTCATAACGGATAAAGGCCTCTATTGTTACATTGGGATGCCTTTTGGATTGTTGAACGCTGGGGCAACTTACCAAAGATTGGTAAACAAGATGTTCAAGGAGCAGATCGGAAGGACTATGGAAGTATATGTGGACGACATGCTGGTCAAATCTAAGGAAGCAAGTGACCACGTCGCCCACCTCAAAGAAATGTTTGGCATCCTAAGGAAGTATAGAATGAAGCTGAACCCCCAAAAATGTGTATTCGGGGTTGAATCTGGAAAGATCTTGGGCTTCATTCTGAATCACCGAGGAATCGAAGCCAATCCTGCCAAAATCAAGGCACTGGTTGAAATGAGGTCCCCTCGGAGTGTGAAGGAAGTCCAAAGCCTTACGGGACGAGTGGCAGCCTTGAACAGGTTCATCTCTAAATCCTCTAATAGATGTCGAGAATTCTTTGCAGCTATCAAGAGAAGGAAAGGCTTCGAGTGGACACCCGAGTGTGAGGCTGCCTTCACTAAGTTAAAGGAGCAACTTGGAAGCCCCCCATTGCTAGCGAAGCTAGTGGAAGGTGAAACCCTGATTTTATACTTGGCGGTTTCTGAATACTCAATTATTTCAGTTCTGGTCCGTGAAGAGGATCAAACCCGGTATCCTGTATATTATGTGAGCAAGAGGCTTCTTGATGCTGAAACTCGGTACACCAATATGGAAAAATTGGCTTACGCCCTAATTCTGGCATCAAGAAAGTTGAGGCCATATTTCCAGGCGCACACCATAGAGGTGCGAACCTCATTCCCACTAAGGCAGGTCCTGCACAAACCTGAAGCCTCGGGAAGGTTAATGAAATGGGCTGTGGAATTGGGTCAATTTGATGTTGAATACAAGCCAAGGACAGCTATCAAAGGTCAAGCACTTGCTGATTTTTTACTAGAGTTCCCACCATCCTCCGAGGTTGAAGTCAAGGAGAAGGTGATGGAACCCCTAGAAAAGGAGGTTACAACGGAAAATTTTGCACCTTGGTGGACCCTGTTTGTAGATGGAGCTGTGAATGGAAATGGTGCAGGTGCTGGCATAGTCCTGATAATCCCCGAAGGCCACAAGTTACAAAGTTCGATTCATTTTACATTCAAGGCTACAAACAACGATGCTGAATATAAAGCCCTAATCGCGGGTTTGAAGCTAGCTCTTGAGATGAAGGTGGTAAACATGACTGTCTATAGTGATTCCTAGGGGTGAGCAGAACCGAACCGGAACCGAAGAACCGAACCGAACCACACAATTTCGGTTCGGTCAAATTTTTTTTCTTTTTCGGTCGGTTCGGTTCTTTTGGTTAGAACCGAAATAAATTTCGGTTCGGTTCTTCCGTAAGTAATTTCGGTTAGAACCGAACCACCCGAATTATATATATATATATATATATATATATATAATAATAATAATATATACAATAAATAGTTAATACTATTATATTAATAATATATACAATAAATATAAATATAAATATATATATATATAATAATATTATATTTATATTAATAATAATATATACAACAATAATTCAAAATTCAAAAAATTCGGTTCTTATGGATCGGACCGAACCGACCGAATTATTTCGGTTCGGGTCTGTTTCGGTCCAGAATTTTATTCGGTTCGGTTCGGTTCTAAAATAATTGAAAATTCGGTTTGGTTCGGTTCTGGACCGAACCGACCGAATGCTCACCCCTAGTGATTCCATGCTGGTAGTAGGACATATCAAAAGCAACTTTCAAGCTAGGGGTCCACGCACAGACCTATACATGAGGTACGCTCAGGAGCTGATGAGAAAGTTTGGGGAGATAAACCTTGTACAGATTCCAAGGGACCGGGGGGTAGTTGTTGTGCCTAAAATCCGTCCTGGGCTTAATTAGAGGCCCATTGAGGTTATGGACTCGGGTTACCTGAATATGATTGGTCAGACCGGGCTTAGGAGTGAACGTAACAAGCTGATATGCATCAAAGATGGGTTGGAGGATAAGACTCTGGCGTTTAGTGTGGGGTGTGTCCATACTAGGGTGCGAACGTACGAACCCCAGATAAAGGAAAGGTTACGAGAAGGCTTAACAGGGGTTCAGCTGGGTAGTAAGCCATTTGGCAGGGGGGTACGTGCATGAACCCCGAAGGTTTCCAGAAAATACACCAGCAGTCTCGGAACTCCTTAAATCGCGGGGGATCAGATAGGGAACGTTGTAACAGAGTTCAGGATATCTCCTAAACAATAGGAACGGCTTATCAGTAGTGATTATCATGGATTAACATCATGTATATATATATATATATAGAGAGAGTTGCACTCCATGAAGAACACCTTATATAAAGAACAATAAAGAACACCTCATATTTAATTCAATATAAGAGTTCCGTCATGACACCCAATACAAAAAGTTCTTATTTTTTTATCTTCTATCCATTTAGCAAAAAAAAAAAAGTAAAATTTTTTTTTTGAAAAAAAATCACTGTTCATGATGACATCAGCAGTGACGTCATCATGAATAGTGATTTTTTTCAAAAACTTTATTTTTAAAATTTTTTTTGCTGAATGGATAGAAGATAAAAAAATAAGAATTTTTTGTATTGGGTGCCCCTGGCGGGGCCAATGAATCTATTGGAATAAATGATTTTATAGTGTTCTTTATTGTTTGTTATATAAGAGTGTTCTATATGGAGCAAATGCCTATATATATATATATATATGTATATATACGTGTATACGGGGGATATATCATGAGAATAAATGGGTAAATCATGGGATAACGGCTGGATAATGATGGAAGGTTGGATAAACGATCGAGGGAGGTCTGTTATGGAGGATCGGGCTTATCAAATCATGGGAATTATCAAGAACTACATGGGACTTGATCTCTTATATATATAAGAGTATGTAAGCAATTTGCAAGGTGAGACACACATTTTACACCTCTAACACTTGCTCCTAGCTGCTGGTTATTGATTGAATAGGTCATATTTGATCAGGATAGCTGGGAGTAGAGCCGGTCCAGAGATTTTGGATGCCCTGTGCAAAACAAAAAAAAGTGCCCTAACACTAATAATTTTTTTTATAACTACATAAAATAATTATACATGTAAAATATTAATATATTAAAAGTAATTATAAATAAAAACAAATACAAAAATAGAAAATCTCATTTATATGTTTAAATTAATATATAAGTATTTTATAATTTATTTTTAGTTTTAAATTGACTTGGTTCATTTAATATGTAAATTAATTAAAATAGATATGATTTCAAATCACTTAATCACCTATAAAATGAATAATTGATAAACTGAACTGTTACATTGTAATTGTAAAAATATACTTATGTGTAAGTTGTCAACAAAAAATATTTAATCAACTTTAATGACAATTATAGTCTACACTGTTAACAACAAAAGTAATTAGTATTACTAGAAATTTCAAAGCAAAACTGTGTATAAGTATAATATTTTCTTATTTTGCTCAATATAATAATTTTTTAATTATTTTGACAACACTATTTTCAACCTATTTCTCATTTACAAATTTTTTTAACCTTTAAAATTAAACTTAATTTTTTATTTTTCAAATAAAATATACATACATATGTACACCTACCTAAAAAAATGTGCCCTAGTAAAATGGAGTGCCCTGTGCGATCGAACATGTCGCACATGTTCAGGGCCGGCTCTGGCTGGGAGTACTTGCAAACTCAGTCCCGATATCCATCATTCATCCTCCCGAATTAGGGTTTATGAAACTAGGGTTTTGGCTTGTAATTCGGCTTGTTTAATCATTATTATTGGATTATCTTGGTTTATTCTTGTAATTTTCTTATCGAAGTGTTGTACCAATTTTCCCTCACAACAGTATCCGAGCCTATCTTATGTTGAATTATTAGGGTTGATCACAATTTTTTTTTTATGATTATACGATATGTATTAATGTATCGTAGAATTATTTTTTGCTTAGTTTCACCGATTGGCATGTTCAATTTGTGTTTTTTTTAAAGTTTAATAAACATGCGTATTAATTCATAAAATTTGGTACGAACACATATATATATGCAGTTAATAATATTATGAGATTCCTTTTGATATTTTTTTCTTGGCTGTATTGCATGCTACTTTAATTGGCTATGAAGTCCATGCTTGACTCAATTAGATTTAAACCACGACCTGTTTTACATGGTCGAAATAACAGTACATGTTATATTTTTTGTAATTTTTTTTTTTAAACATGAATATGGCCTCTGCATGTTAAGTGGCGATTCACATCAATTTAGTAGGACAAGAAATCCGGTTTTCATTTGTCAATTAGTAGTATACAAAAGTCAGGAATTTTGTTAAGTTTTGTTTTGTGTTCCGGTACATACGTGATATGATCTGGCCGCCTATTTTATTTTTCCCCTATTACGTGTTTTTTTTTTTTTTTTTTTTGTCAATATCACGTGAAAACAGAAACCGGATCATACAGGAACAAAATGTTTTTTCTTCGGTCGTAGAAATATTGAATATTTAAGTGATTTTTTTTAATAATTTTATAATAATACAAATTTGGGCACTTTTTTTTTTTTGAAAAATAATGATTATTTATTTTTCGTCTTTTTATTTCGTGAATAAGTAAGTTGAAGCAAAATATTGCCAAAGTGATATTTATGTGTAGATTTATTTATTTTGAAATAATAGGATGTGTATGTTTATTATTTGTGCGTTATAATAATCGACCCAAAGGAAGATTATTTTAATGGATAAATAATGAATGTAC
The DNA here is from genome assembly GCA_036435485.1 of Saposhnikovia divaricata. Taxonomy (NCBI): domain Eukaryota; kingdom Viridiplantae; phylum Streptophyta; class Magnoliopsida; order Apiales; family Apiaceae; genus Saposhnikovia; species Saposhnikovia divaricata. Next base: position 46,745,997 of record CM071600.1, read on the forward strand.
GTGCGGAAATAAATATGTAATAATTATAAATTTCATGTGAGTAATAAACCGGCCCAAAGGAAGGTTATTGCTTGACCGGATTTATTATTAATATTTGATTTCTGCGTGGAGACTACCACTTACAAGTTAATATTTCTGTCCAAAGACTAAATATTAATGTTGTGCTTGGTATCTTGTTTGAATGGGCCCACATACTATAATATTTAAATTCATGTTTTCTTTTGTGTGCTGTTATGTATGCATATGACATGAATTTCCATTATACGAGCTTATATGTTTTTGTTCAAAATTGCTGGTTAATACATCTGCTGCTAATATAACTGCCAACATGAACTCCATTCCCGTGCTTAACGGCATAAACTTTAGGAGCTGGAAAGAGAACGTTCTGTTAGTTCTCGGCTGCATGGATTTTGACTATGCTATAAGGAAAGAACAACCTCCTTCTCTTACGGATGAAAGTTCTAATACTGAGAAATTGAACTTTGAGAAGTGGGAGCGTTCTAGTTGCTTAAGTCTAATGATGATAAAGCGCAGCATTCCTGAAGCATTTAGGGGCGCAATGTCTGATGACTCCGATGAGACATCTGTTAAGGATTTCCTTGATGAGCTTGAAAAGCGTTTTGCGAAAAACAAAAAGGCTGAGACAAGTAAGCTTTTGGCTGATCTTGTTCAGATGAGCTATAAAGCTAAAGGAAATATTCGTGAGTACATTATGGAGATGTCTAACATCGCTTCAAAACTTAAGGCACTAAAGCTTGACTTGTCTGATGACTTGCTTGTGCATTTGGTACTCATATCTCTTCCTGCACAATATGATCAATTTATAGTGAGTTATAATACTCAGAAGGATAAGTGGACTTTGAATGAGCTCATTTCACATTGTGTGCAAGAGGAAGATAGATTGAAGCGTGAAAAGACAGAAAGTGCTCATGTTGCAACTACCTCAAAGGTTAATCACCGAAAGAGGACTAAAGATAAAGAGACTACAGTGGGAAAATCACAGCCTAAGAAACAAAAGACTCAAGATCAAGCTATTACTTGTTTCTTTTATAAGAAATCTGGCCATGTGAAGAAGGACTGTCCCAAGTACGTCGCATGGCGTATCAAAATCTATATTCAATCAATGGTACCCTTCTAATTAATTGAATTCTATGAAACTTGGTACGCCACGATGGGTGGCATGTATACCTTTCAATATTCGTAATTAATTTAGGAAATTTGTTCTAGTAATATCCATAACACTACCTGACACCATAAATCATACGCCACGACGGGTGGCATGTATATAATTTATATTCGTCTCGGTGTTAAATTACATACAAACAATAATGGAGACCATGGGATTTAATTCCTAATTAATTCCCTCACCCACTTAGAATTTTTTATTTAAAATTGAGGAATTTTATCTAGATGCATCGCCCTATGTTATTTTTTCGAGGTCTACATGTTATAAAAATAACAATACAAAGAACACATAACATAGTAGCATGCATCATAAAATTAAAGCAATAAATAAAATTAATGTCCATGTCGTCCTAATTATGTTAAACATGCAATTAAAATTACACACATAATTAACAACACACATAATAATTATTTAAAGCAATAATTAAATCCACTATTATGGCCCCAATAATCAATTGTTGCAGCCCTTGTTGAAAAAGTTGTTGCCACGAGAGAGAAGCTGCTGGAAAGAAAAAAAATAAAAAATTCTGCCTTCCAGCATGTCACGCAGGAACCTCCTGCGTTACACCTCCGTAACGGCCTGTTGGGCATGTACGGCATGCGCAACACCAGTTTTCACTGGTAACGCAGGCCTGACATGCGTTACTGCCTTTTGCCAGTTTTTTTTTCTTTTTCACGCGCGCAGCTCCTGTTCTGTTCCACCAGACCTGTTTCTTGCTTCTGGTCGTGCTTTTCTTGGACAGCAACAGCAAGCAGCCCCCATCAGTTACACAGCGGAACAAATTCTTTTCTCCGTTTCGATTTCCGATCGTACGTAATTGTTACAAAATATCCGGATCTTAATAAAATCCAACAAACAATTACAAAAAAGTAGATCTAATACAAAACTAATTTTGCAAAATCTATTCTAACACGATCAACCCTCGTGTTTTACAACCACGATAAACCACGTGGAAACCAAACAAAATAACCACGATTAAACCACGTGGGATCCAAACACATAATTAAAATATACATGGCCATAATAGTGGATAACAACCTGCAAAACAGAATTATACATGCCTACCACTATATACATGCATATATAATTACGACATGGACATCGTATCAAAAATCGCAGAACCATTGAACCAGGCTCTGATACCAATTGTTGGGACAATCAGATCTTGGCACTGCGATTTTTGATACAATACATTAACGAGTACGAATAGAAAAATCACCTTGTTAACGGTTGATTCCACGCTCTTCTATTGTATTCCCAAATTCCCTTGAGCGAAGTGTGGCCTTCGTCTTCTCAAGTTAACCTCTCTTCTTGCTCCTGGGTGGCTACAAAATTTTTTCGACCAACCCCCAGCAAGAAGAGAATAGGAATATATATAGGCTACAATAGGGATCATGGATAATTAGGTTGGGCCTTCTAATTACATCTTGAGCCTAGCCCAATGTAATTAAATATTAATTCAATCCACTAAAGAATTAATATTTGCACTACCTTTCCTAATACCGTAATTTAATTAATTAATTCGGTTCCAATATTATTTGCTTATTAAATTCCCCATGTTTAAAATATCGCATGTCCATTAATTAAATAAATTACTGATAATTCATTTAATTAATATCTTTTATCCTTGATCATCCACTCAACCTTTATTTAATTATGCCGGAATAAATCCACCTGCAGGGTTTCACATAATTAAATCTTTTTGAGCTTTCAAGGGGACATCATTAACCCGAATATTATCAGGACATGGATTCCTTCAATAAATAATATTCGCCATATATATTATTTCATCACCCAAAATATAATGAAATAAATCAAAAGAATTATTTCATATATAAATCAAAGCATGTAAATAATATACACGTGTCAATTACTATATCTGGATTAAGAACCTAATCATTAATAATAACATAGAATCTTAGTTCACCTTCTTAATCAGTATAAGGGAACAATTCTAAATTTGATCCTGTTCAATATACACAAAGTATACTAGTATTATTTATTAGTATATAAACTAATCTAAATAATACTACAGCCATTCCAGTGGATTGTCTAACTCCACCTGTGCTGTGAACCTTATTATATTATATAAACTGTATTTAATAATCTAATATTATGTATCCCATTTGATACTAGATTATTCACAATATATAATATTTAGACAACATGTAAACATTTAAATGATTCTCAATTAAACCGGCCAGAAATAAATGTAAATACTTCAAATAAATATTTTCAGTATACACCAACAATCTCCCACTTATACTCAAAATATTCTATGAGTATATCAGTGTTTATTTAATCCACTATTACACAGAAAACTATGTGTCCATCCATCTGACTCCTATCGCTTCCACATGCCTGTCAAAAACTTTGGCTGGCAGGCTCTTTGTGAAAGGATCTGCCCGGTTGTCTTCTGATGATATGTGAGCCACAACTATATCTCCTTGCTTTACGATTCCTCGTATGAGATGATACTTACGTTCAATATGTTTAGCTGCTTTGTGATCTCGCGGTTCCTTCGAATTTGCCACAGCACCAGTGTTATCACAATACACTGTCAAGCTCCTAGGCAAATTAGGTACCACATCCAAGTCCAAAAGGAACTTCCTGAACCATACAGCCTCCTTTGCAGCCTCAGAGGCCGCCACGTACTCGGCTTCCATGGTAGAGTCTGCAATGCATTTCTGCTTTACACTCCTCCATATAACGGCTCCACCTCCCAAAGTAAAAACATATCCCAAGGTCGATTTCCTCTTATCCCTATCTGATTGGAAATCTGAATCAGTATATCCCAAAGGAAATAGATCTGAGGCCTTGTAAATTAACATATACTCCTTAGTCCTTCTCAGGTACTTGAGTATAGTTTTTACTGCGCTTCAATGTTCCTGACCTGGGTTCGACTGATATCTACTAACCATGCCTACAGCAAATCAGATGTCAGGCCTCGTACATAACATTGCATACATTAAGCTTCCACATGCCGAAGCATAAGGAACTTCTTTCATGCTCTCTATATCCTTAGGTGTCGAAGGACACTGCTCCTTGGATAGAGCCACTCCATGCTTAAAAGGTAGAAAACCTTTATTAGAGTTCTGCATGTTAAAACGAGCTAATACTTCATCAATGTAGGGCTCTTGAGATAAAGCCAACATCCTTTTCTTGCGATCTCTTATTACTTTGATCCCAAGGATGTATGCCGCTTCACCTAAGTCCTTCATTTCAAATTGTTTGAACAACCATGCCATTACTGATGACAACATCTTAACATTGTTTCCAATGAGTAAAATGTCATCTACATACAGTACTAGAAAAACCACTGCATTACCCTCACTTCTCTTATACACACATGATTCGCTTGGACTTTGATCAAATCCATATGACTGGACTGCCTGATCAAAACGAATATTCCAGTCCCTAGAAGCTTGTTTTAGCCCATAAATAGACCTCTTAAGCTTACAAACAAGATGCTCTTGGCCTTCCTTAATGAATCCTTTTGGTTGTTGCATATAGATGGTTTCCTCAAGACTTCCATTAAGGAAAGCTGTCTTGACATCCATTTGCCAAATCTCATAATCGAGATGAGCTACTATAGATAAAAGAATCCGGATCGACTTAAGCATAACAACTGGCGAAAAGGTTTCCTCATAATCGATCCCTTCTTTCTGAGTATACCCTTTCGCAACAAGTCGTGCTTTCCAGGCTTTCACCTTTTTGTCAGATCCTCTTTTCTTCTTGTAGATCCACATACATCCAATGGGTTTTACACCTTTGGGTGGTTCCACGAGCTCCCAAACTTGATTAGAATACATAGATTCCATCTCAGATTCCATTGCCTTTTGCCAAAGATCTTCATCTTTATCTAGAATTGCTTCTTCGTATGTCCTGGGATCCTCATCATGTTCACCAGAGACCAAGTCCGAGGACTCTCCCAAAAACATGAATCTATCAGGTTGTTGAACAACCCTCCCACTACGACGAAGCACCGGTGTGGTATTAGTGACAGGTTGTGCATTTTCTTGTGGTTGATCTACTTGTACTATTGGCACTTGGGGATTATCTGTCCCTCCCACTAGTTCCTCTAAAACGATACTACTCATGGGTTTGTGTTTCATTATATAGTCTTCTTCTAAGAATCTAGCATTGGTGCTAACAATGATATCTCGATCCCTAGGACTATAAAATGAATAACCTTTCGTTCCCATGGGATAGCCTACAAACAGCCTTACTTCTGTACGAGATTCTAACTTAGTCGCGTTCTTGTTCAGCACATGTGCTGGACAACCCCAAATCCGAATATGTCTTAGACTTGGTTTGCTACCAGTCCACAATTCTATTGGAGTCTTGGGAACCGACTTAGAAGGTACCAAGTTTAGAAGGTAAGCCGCTGTTTCTATAGCATATCCCCAGAACGACTTGGGTAAATCTGAATAACTCATCATCGATCTAACACTCTCTAAAAGAGTCTGATTCCTTCTCTCTGCTACACCATTCTGCTGAGGTGTGCCAGGTGCAGACAATTGGGATGCAATCCCATTTTCTGATAAATATTCCCTAAATTCTCCAAGCAAGTATTCTCCACCACGATCTGATTGTAGTGACTTGATACATTTTCCAAGATGTCGCTTCTCCGCACTTGCTTTTGTACTCTTTGAATTTTTCAAAGCACTCAGACTTACGGCGCAACAAATAAATGTACCCATATCTAGAATAATCGTCAATGAAAGTGACAAAATACTCATAACCTCCTCTTGCTTGGATACTCATAGGTCCACATAAATCAGTATGAACCAATTCTAACACTTCTTTAGCTCTATTCCCCTTTGCTTTAAAAAGCCTATTAGTCATCTTACCTTCCAAGCAGGATTCACAAACTGGAAATGGCTCCACTGCCAACGAGCCTAATGGCCCATCTACTACCAGTCTTTGAATCCTCTTCAAGTTAATATGACCTAATCTTAAGTGCCAAAGATATGTTTGGTTCAATTCAGAAGGTTTCTTTCTTTTATTTGAGCTAGAAAGAATGTTATTAGTTTCCTTATGTTGCAGCATTGGTTGGATAGGATTAATAATATACAAATTTTCTTGCAATGTACCAGAACATATAACTCGTTTATTCATCATAATAGAAACATTACGATCCAAACAAACATTATAACCATCCATGGCAAGTTTAGAAACCGAAATTAAATTCCTTCTAAACGAAGGTACATAAAGACAATTGTTCAAAACCAAAATCCTATCATCGCCAAAAGATAATGTAATTATTCCAACTGCAACTACTGCTACTTTTGTAGCATCTCCCATGAACACATATATCTCGCCATCTCTAAGCATTATGGATTGCTGGAACCCCTGCATAGAGTTACAAACATGGTCAGTGGCTGCTGTATCTACACACCAAGTGCTCGTAGATATAGCCGCTATGTATGTTTCCGTAACTAGAGAAAGAGACATACCAGTATTGTTTGTCTTCTTAGGAAGAGGACAATCCTGTTTCCAGTGACCTGACTGCATGCACCTGAAGCACTTGCCCTTAGGCTTTTTCACACCACCTTGAACTCCCACTGCATTAGCAATCTTTCCAGCTTTCTATGTCTGAGTCTTTTTCTTCTTCTTACCTTTCGGCTTAGATGAAGAAGCTTTCTCGGCCACATTCACTTGAACATTCTGCTTAAAGAGTCCTTCAGCTGCCTGAAGTTCTGTCAGAAGTTCCGCGAGACTATACATCCTTTTGTTCATGGTGTAATTCAAGCGGAACTGCTCAAAACTTTTGGGCAAGCTCATAAGGATGATATCGATCTGGGTTTCCCCATCAATATCAGCACCAAGGATCTCCATCTCATTCAGATGAGACATCATTCTGAGAACATGATCCCTTACAGGTGTTCCTTCAACCATCTGAGTGTTCATTAAAGCCTTCATTGCTACTTGCCTAGCAGCCCTATTCTGTTCTCCAAAAAGTTCCTTGAGATTAAAGAGCATATCTGAAGCAGTGGGCATAGCCTGATGCTGATGCTGCAAAACACCCGACATTGCTGCCAGAATGTAACATCGCGACATCTCATCAGCCTTAATCCACCGCTTATAATACTCCTTCTCACTTTCAGGAGCTCTTCAGCAGGCTGGTCTGGCTTGGGTTCATAAGTACAAAATTTGTACTCCTCAGCAGTCAACACTATGTCCAAATTACGTTTCCATTCAATATAGTTCGGTCCAGTAAGTTTGTTATCCTTAAGTATGGTGAATAGTGGATTAAAGCCCATAGTGATCTAATCCTGAGAATCATACATGTAACACATAATCAGATAGTTGCATAAATCTTAAATCCTATTGGTTTCCTCTAACAATTAATTAAAATTAATGCATTAATATTTAAACACCATAAGTATCTGGTACGCCACGATGGGTGACATATATACCACTTAAATTCGTTTAAATATTACTTCGGTCCTATTACTAAATAATACGCCACGTTAGGGTGGACTATATATTATTTTTCATAGCTAAGTGTATACCATTATTAAATCTTAAATTAATAAAAAAGACTGGATACCACCATTAAATATTTCAAATCAATAATCGATAATAGGATAATTCCCAAATCGGGGGGAGCATTATCAAGAGGCATCACTTAAGACCCCTTTCTAGACAGAATCATCCTTTCTCTCAATATCAAAATCTATATTCGATCAGTGGTACCCTTCTAATTAATTGAATTCTATGAAACTTGGTACGCCACGATGGGTGGCATGTATACCTTTCAATATTCGTAATTAATTTAGGAAGTTTGTTCTAGTAATATCCATAACACTACCTGACACCATAAATCATACGCCACGACGGGTGGCATGTATATAATTTATATTCGTCTCGGTGTTAAATTACATACAAACAATAATGGAGACCATGGGATTTAATTCCTAATTAATTCCCTCACCCACTTAGAATTTTTTATTTAAAATTGAGGAATTTTATCTAGATGCATCGCCCTATGTTATTTTTTCGAGGTCTACATGTTATAAAAATAACAATACAAAGAACACATAACATAGTAGCATGCATCATAAAATTAAACCAATAAATAAAATTAATGTCCATGTCGTCCTAATTATGTTAAACATGCAATTAAAATTACACACATAATTAACAACACACATAATAATTATTTAAAGCAATAATTAAAAAATTAAATAGCGGAATTAAAAATTAAAACAATAATTAAATCCACTATTATGGCCCCAATAATCAATTGTTGCAGCCCTTGTTGAAAAAGTTGTTGCCACGAGAGAGAAGCTGCTGGAAAAAAAAAAAATCTGCCTTCCAGCATGTCACGCAGGAACCTCCTGCGTTACACCTCCGTAACGGCCTATTGGGCATGTACGGCATGCGCAACACCAGTTTTCACTGGTAACGCAGGCCTGACATGCGTTACTGCCTTTTGCCAGTTTTTTTTTTCTTTTTCACGCGCGCAGCTCCTGTTCTGTTCCACCAGACCTGTTTCTTGCTTCTGGTCGTGCTTTTCTTGGACAGCAACAGCAAGCAGCCCCCATCAGTTACACAGCGGAACAAATTCTTTTCTCCGTTTCGATTTCCGATCGTACGTAATTGTTACAAAATATCCGGATCTTAATAAAATCCAACAAACAATTACAAAAAAGTAGATCTAATACAAAACTATATTTGCAAAATCTATTCTAACACGATCAACCCTCGTGTTTTACAACCACGATAAACCACGTGGAAACCAAACAAAATAACCACGATTAAACCACGTGGGATCCAAACACATAATTAAAATATACATGGCCATAATAGTGGATAACAACCTGCAAAACAGAATTATACAAGCCTACCACTATATACATGCATATATAATTACGACATGGACATCGTATCAAAAATCGCAGAACCATTGAACCTCTCTTCTTGCTCCTGGGTGGCTACAAAATTTTTTCGACCAACCCCCAGCAAGAAGAGAATAGGAATATATATAGGCTACAATAGGGATCATGGATAATTAGGTTGGGCCTTCTAATTACATCTCGAGACTAGCCCAATGTAATTAAATATTAATTCAATCCACTAAAGAATTAATATTTGCACTACCTTTCCTAATACCGTAATTTAATTAATTAATTCGGTTCCAATATTATTTGCTTATTAAATTCCCCATGTTTAAAATATCGCATGTCCATTAATTAAATAAATTACTGATAATTCATTTAATTAATATCTTTTATCCTTGATCATCCACTCAACCTTTATTTAATTATGCCGGAATAAATCCACCTGCAGGGTTTCACATAATTAAATCTTTTTTGAGCTTTCAAGGGGACATCATTAACCCGAATATTATCAGGACATGGATTCCTTCAATAAATAATATTCACCATATATATTATTTCATCACCCAAAATATAATGAAATAAATCAAAAGAATTATTTCATATATAAATCAAAGCATGTAAATAATATACACGTGTCAATTACTATATCTGGATTAAGAACCTAATCATTAATAATAACATAGAATCTTAGTTCACCTTCTTAATCAGTATAAGGGAACAATTCTAAATTTGATCCTGTTCAATATACACAAAGTATACTAGTATTATTTATTAGTCAATATAAACTAATCTAAATAATACTACAGCCATTCCAGTGGATTGTCTAACTCCACCTGTGCTGTGAACCTTATTATATTATATAAACCGTATTTAATAATCTAATATTCTATATCCCATTTGATACTAGATTATTCATAATATATAATATTTAGACAACATGTAAACATTTAAATGATTCTCAATTAAACCGGCCGGCCAGAAATAAATGTAAATACTTCAAATAAATATTTTCAGTATACACCAACAGGTATAACTTAAAAAAATAAATAAATATAAGAATAAAGGCCAAAAAATTAAATAAAAATAGGAAAAATGACAATTTTTGAAAATAAATTCATACACACCAAAGTAGTCATACTCAATATTTGTGTGATGAATGTTACCTTATTTTCACTAATTTTCCATTTTTTATTTTTCCTCATTTTTAACTAGTTTGTAAAATAAATAAAATAAATAAATAAAAATAGGAAAAATGATAATTTTTGAAAACAAATTCATACACACCAAAGTAGTCATACTCACTATTTGTGTCATGAATTTTAACATACTTTCACTAATTTTTCATTTTTTTTTTATTTTTCCACATTTTTAACTAGTTTGTCAAATAAATCAAAAAATTAAATAAAAATAGGAAAAATGACAATTTTTGAAAATAAATTCATACACACCAAAGTAGTCATACTCACTATTTGTGTGATGAATTTTACCTCATTTTCACTAATTTTCCATTTTTTTATTTTTCCCCTTTTTTAACTAGTTTGTAAAATAAATCAAAAAAATAAATAAATATAGGAAAAATGATAATTTTTGAAAATAAAATCATACACACCAAAGTATTCATACTCACTATTTGTGTCATGAATTTTAACATACTTTCACTAATTTTCCATTTTTTTTTATTTTTCCACATTTTTAACTAGTTTGTCAAATAAATCAAAAAATAAATAAAAATAGGAAAAATGACAATTTTTTAAAATAAATTCATACACACCAAAGTAGTCATACTCACTATTTTTGTGATGAATGTTACCTTATTTTCTGTAATTTTTCATGTTTTTATTTTTTCCCCATTTTTTAACTAGTTTGTAAAAGAAATCAAAAATTAAATAAAAATAGGAAAAATGCCAATTTTTGAAAATAAATTCAGACACACCAAAGTAGTCATACTCACAATTTGTATGATCAATTTTACCCTACTTTCAATAATTTTCAATTTTACTCGATTTGGTATTTTTTTTTAATAATTTGCCCGATTTTATCATTTTTTGGCGGATATTGGTAAATTTTTAAAATCGTGATTTATAAAATGATTTTCTGTATTTAATGATTTTAAAAATTCCCTCACCCCTTTAAATCCCTAAATAGGCGCTGTTCTTCCCCAATTCATTATTTTAGCAATCTCTCGAGTTCTCTCTCAATCTCTCTTTTGAACTCTCTCTCTCTCACACACACAATAAACACACATACATCGTCTCACTCCCAACGCGATCTCAAAACAAACAAATCAATGGCGGCGACAACCACAACAACGACGAGCAACGAAGAATAAACAAAGCACAACTCCGATAAAAGCCTAACTCAACACGAACAATCAGGTCTCAACGCTCCTCAATCAATCGAAGCTTATAGCAACAACATTTCACCGAACACCGACGTCTCCACCGGAGATGAGGAATTGAAGGTTAGTTGTATTTGGTTTGCTTTTGTAACGGTCAAACCGGTCAAAGTCGACCTTCCTTTTAACTAGTCTTGTTCCGAATGATGAATCTATTTTTTTTTAATTATTTTTTGACGTTTCAATCGTACGGATGTCAAGATCTAACGATTTTAGTGATGTGGTAATTTTTTTAAAAATTTCTTAGATGTATTTGGTTTGATTTTGTAATGGTAAAACTGGTCAAAGTAGACCTTCGTTTTAACTAGTCTTGTCCCGAATGATGAATCTATTTTTTTAAATTATTTGTAATATTACCTTTATATATTTACTTAGTTTTTAAAATTATTGGGAGAACTATTTTCTGTATTTAAGGATTTTAAAATGATTTTATAAGTTATATTGCATTTAAAAGATCAAAACTTGTAAAATTCATATTTAATTCATTTTTTATCCTAAAATCATTTTAAAAATATGGGGTGACAGATAATTTAAATCTATACGTTTTAAAAATTGAATATATAAAATAAAAGTAATATATTTTTTTAATAATTTTGATATGAAAATTATGAAAAGAATATAATATTTATTTATATATGTGTGGGTGAAGTGCACAGAGTGATGGCTGAGCGGGAGATGAAAAATCAAAAGGACCGCTCAAGTTTTTTAACCCGCACAAAATCCTCTCGGTCTCTTTATCGCTCCCTCTTTGTCTCTCTTAACCCGCTCCTATCAAAAACACACTCTCTCTCAAAATCCATAATACGCAAGATGAAATCCATAATACTCTCTCTCTTTATCGAGTTCAAGCTTTGATTAGAGATTTGTTCTTTGATTCAGGTAATACACTCTCTCTCTCTCTCTCTCTCTCTCTCAATCTATTCATCTATTAAAAACCCCCAAATCTTTCTATGAACCCTAATGTACACATATTTGAAATTGGGTACAAAATTACCTAAAAAAATTGGGTAAAAAAATACATATCTGTATGATATGTCCCCTCTCTCTCACCCGATTGTAAAGATGGAGCCTCGGGTCGGCAATAAGTTTCGGCTTGGTGGCAAAGTAGGAAAGATGGAGACTCAATTTTTTAATTACTATACACGTTTCTGGTGAGGGAAGGAACAATGAGGACCATCAAATTCTGTGTTCTCATTTACAAGGAAGGTATGATTTTATTTGATTTGTTAGTTAGTACCTTACATGTTTGATTTGGCAGATTCAAGCTTCTGTTTCTGCTCTACGTAACACCAGGGGTCTGCTATGGCCTCAGGGTCACAAAAAGAAGTTAGGCAAAGACATTCTAGACTGGCTCCAGGCAATGTTTGGTTTTTAGGTGGCTAACTTCTTAACTAATATAACCATTTCTCCTTTTGGTTTATCTTTAATATGATATCAAATTATTGTTATTATCATATATGCTTGAAATATGTTACTTTTACATCTCAGTGTACCTCTTATGTTTAAGTGTGACTGCATAATTGATTGTTGCAAGGTCCTGAGTTGCGTAAATTACTGAATTGGACAAAACCACTTCCTCTGGAGAATGAACGCGTGCGCTTAATTCATGAGGTACTAGCTTAAATATTTTGGTGGTGGGACACATCATATGTATGCTATGTAACTATTCAAGTTTCCAATATTATTACACCATATGACATTGCTCAGATCGCCTAGTTTCTACAGGCAAATTCTGTTCTTTAGCTTTATAAATGAAATTATCTTCCCCTTGGACTAGGTTGGCTTTGAGCTGGAGAGAAGCTTTGAGGGGAAAGCATCCAAACTTGTAGAGTCCTGTGTAAAATCCACAGCAAAGCTTGTAGCTCTTTTGACTCGTTTTTTTCCTGGTACATATATTGTTGTGTTGCATGTAGTTAAACTGTTTATTTATTATACAGAGTTACTCAAGTCATGTCTGGATATCAGGAGAGCATCAGAAGCGGAAAAGATTTATATTGAATTTTAGAATTGGAAATGAAATAAAATCTTAATAGGTCAAAATTTTACTTCAGTCCATACATAGTGTCACAGTCATGAATAATATGTCGACTGGAGATGAGGTATTAGTATTACGAGTCTTTTTGTTGACAAGTTCCCGATGACTACAAAGATATGAGTGGTAAATAATGCTGAAGGGTACAAAAAGAAGCTTGCACATGCTGAAGCTGTATATGCTGAGTCTAAAGAGATGGGCAAGCCTGAAGGAAAGAGGCCAAAGAACAGAACTGGTTTCCTTGGTCTCATTGGTGCTAAGGTAGATACGATAGACTACTGTACTGAAAAAATTGATGAGCTGATTACCAAATTAGAAGCTGAACAGAAAGTGGTTCTTAGAGAGAAACAACAAGCTTCAGCTCTTGTTTTCTTCAAGAGTAGATTAAGTGCAGCATCCGCAGCTCAGAACCTACATTCCCGTATGGTTGACACATGGACTGTTGTAAATGCTCCTGAACCCCGTCAACTTATATGGGATAATCTTACAAAACATTTCTATAGTAGGCAGATACGACAGTACTTGGTTTATTCCATTGTCTTTCTGACTATAGCTTTCTACCTGATTCCAATTGGATTAGTTTCTGCATTTACAACTCTGGAAAACCTTAAAAAATTACTCCCATTTATAAAGCCATGGGTGAAGAAGGATGGACTCAGAACAGTGTTGGAAGCCTACCTTCCTCAGCTAGCACTTATTGTATTTCTGTCTATGCTGCCGAAATTGCTTCTATTTTTGTCTAAGGCTGAGGGCATTCCTTCAGAAAGCCATGCTGTGAGGGCCGCCTCTGGAAAATATTTTTATTTCTCAGTGTTCAATGTATTTATTGGTGTTACACTGGGTGAAACTCTTTTCAGTACATTCAAAACCATCCAGAAAAGTCCAGACGATATTATTCCTCTACTAGCAAGCAGCCTTCCTGGCAATGCAACGTTCTTCTTGACTTTTGTGGCTCTCAAGTAAGATACATCTTCATTTCTGTGCCATCTTCTTACTTTTTCATGTTTGCTTTAATGGAAGAGTTCTATTGTTAGTGTACCTTGACTACCAGCTTATCGTGGCATGGCTTGTGATGATCGCCCATTCTTTGGTTGATTAAATAAATACCGTCTACAAGCTATTATCAAACTGTTACTTATTACATCATATTAGGAACAAACATAAGTCTATAATGTGCATAGGAATCACTATATTGCAAGAGTGAGTTAGTAGAGCCACAAACGATTAGGTATCAAAGCATCACCCAAATTACAGATTATTGTTTTACTCAACTACATTATACAGGAGATGGCTGTTCTCACTCGCACACATATTTCTACTGTTGTATTTGTTGGACAATTGTGTGAGGGTCGAAATGTCTTCCCAGTTCCCTTTCCTCCATGCTGTATCAGCTAGTTAGTGTAAAACAGTTACATGATAAATTGTTCCTCTCTTTTTTTGGTTACTTATGGAGGCAAATTTTTCAGAGGCGGTAGAGAGATAGGGGTTGTGAATCTGATATTTTTAATCCATGAGAAGTAACTGATGTTTCAATACTTTTAGGTTCTTTGTCGGCTATGGGCTTGAGCTTTCCAGAATAGTTCTTTTAATCATATTTCACCTGAAACGCAAGTATTTATGCACAACTGAGGCCAAATTGAAGGAAGCTTGGACTCATGGTGACCTTAATTATGGCACTAGATTTCCAAGTGATTTGCTTATTCTTACAATCGTCTTCTGCTATTGTGTTATTGCTCCTATTATTATTCCATTTGGGGTGGTATACTTTGGCGTGGGTTGGCTCGTTTATCGGAATCAGGTAAAACACATAATTTTTTATTAATTATTCCGTCTTATTACTAAATGCCACTTGAGCGAATTGTATACATGCATGCCTACATACTTGAACTTGCATAATATTGGATGTAAGCTTGTGTAATATAGCCTTCATTACCACTTTTTACCTTTATTACGAACACATTATCTGATTGCTTTTCTTACTAATTAATCTCTCCGCTTATAATTTAGTTTATGTACCATGGTTCCAAAAGATTCTGATAATGTTCTTAAACAGGTGGTAAAAGTCTCCGTTCCCTCGTATGAAAGCTACGGACAGATGTGGCCTCACATACATAATCGCATTGTAGCTGCCTTGATCCTATTCCAAGTCACCATGTTTGGTTACTTCAGAGTGAACAAGTTCTATTACACGTCAGTTCTAATACCATTACCATTCTTTTCCTTTATCTTTGCATATGTTTGCTCGAAGAAAGTTTATAGATCATTCCACGACACAGCACTAGAGGTTGCTCGGGAAGATCTGAAGGAAGAACCTAACATGGAATTTGTATTCAAATCGTTTATTCCACCTTCTTTGGCTACTAAGAAGTTGGACGATGATAAATTTGAAGATGCTGTGTCACAAATTTCCAGGAGTGTATCCTCTGCTTGATGAATATAGTTTAAAAGATTTTAGGGGTTTGTAGTCTATGCATGGATAACAGTACAAAGCACATTTAGGAGTGTATAGTTTCTGCAGCTTACATGTATACAAATTTGATGCATCTATGTTCATTATTTTTATCATAAACTGATATACTATTATTTGGGATTTATAATATGTTTATGTATTCCAACGAGAAAATTTTTCTTTTTGTCAAAGAAAAATGTAATTTAGTTTATAAATCTTGCAATTTTGAAATAATTTATTTAAAAAAAAAATTGACCTATAGCGTCGGTCATTTGAAAAGGCGACGCTATAGGTTTAAAAAAAAAAAAGATTAACCTATAGCGTCGGTCATTTGAAAGGGCGACGCTATAAGCTATACCTATAACGTCGGCATTTTAAGGGGCGACACTATAAGCTATACCTATAGCGTCGACATTTTAAAGGTGCGACGCTATAAGATATACCTATAGCGTCGGCATTTTAAGGGGCGACGCTGTAAGCTATACCTATAGCGTCGGTCATTTAAATGACCGACGCCTAAAGTAGACTTTAGCGTCGCCATTTTAACCGACTCTATAGGCCTATACCTATAGCGTCCCCTGCATATACTACGTCAAACAACCGACGCTATAGGTCTATATAAGCGACGCTATAGGTCCAGTCTGTAGTATACTCTTGTTCATTTGGAGATAATAAATTTAGTCTATTTCTTAATTCTTCTTTGGTTGCGACTGGTTCTTTGATTGATAATTTATATATGCTAAATACAATTGCTTCACATAATGAAACCTTGTAAGTAACATCAAGAGGTACAAAACGAAAATTATCAAGAGAGAATTCTGCTATGTTATGGAAAAGCGCTTAGGACATATCTCTAAAAGGAGACTAGAGAGACTTGTGTCACATGGAATACTTGAATCTCTTGATTATTCAGACCTTAATGTATGCATTGAGTGTATTAAGGGTAAACAGACAAACATAAGGAAATTAAGTGCCAATAGGAGTACTAGTGTCTTAAAGTTGATACATACTGACATATGTGGTCCATTCCCTACAGCTTCTTAGAATGGTCAACAGTATTTTATCACTTTTATAGACGACTATTCTCGATATGGGTACTTATATTTTATTTATGAAAAGTCACAAGTTTTGGACATGTTTAAAGTCTTCAAAGCCGAAGTTGAAAATCAGCTTCGTGAGAAGATTAAAGCTGCCAGATCTGATCGTGATGGTGAGTACTATGGTCGGTATGACGGATCCGGTGAACAACGTCCTGGAGTAGTATAGATAGATAATAGGCATACTCGTGATTCCGTTCCGTCCGTGGAACTTCAATATTAGTCGTGTTTTAAGTAACCCTGATCTCAAGTTCTGAACTCTTAAATCACATTGGATATTTGTCTTTCTTTTTTTTCAAGAAAGCGATCGAATCTCTTTAATTATTTTTTGTATATAAGGGTGAAAATAGGAATCGTACAACTACAAATTTCCTCAAACCAATTTAAACGACTACATGTGTAAGATGTTTCTGGGTAAAGAATTAATTAAATTACAGATGTATATATCTTTACTAGCATCTGGTAACTCGTTACACATGCACCAGATGAAGCACTATATATATAAGTCAGTGCAGTTGAAAGTAGGTTCACTGGAATCATGAAAATGAAGAATCAAACCAAACAGATAAGATAACTATGAACGCATAAACGTGTGTTGTGAGTACGTAAATACGTGTATACTTGAATGAATTGGTTCGTAGTTCGTACAAAATCTAAAGATTCATTATTGCAATATATACAATCCAAAAGATTCATTTTAAAAGCTTAGAGGCATATATGATAACTTTGTTTATAATGCTGGCTCCTCAGATGTTGAAAAGCTTCATCAGATGTTTCTAAATGAACCTGTATTTTAATCTACCAGCTGCAATATTATAGCCGGTCTTGTAGAAACTAGAAACAAAACTGAACAAGAAAACAAAAGCAAATTAGTAAAGCTAATTTCATTTTTCATATGAGAAGAATTTATTAAAAAACATGTTAATAAATTTCTTGACATTTTTGTAATTAGTTCACAATAAATAGTCCAAATGTTACTATAAGATAAATCGTCACTCTTTTTTATTGAATATTAGGTAATAATATAATATTGACTAGTTCCGTATTTCACTTACAAATGTTAGCCAGTGTTTGGGAAGTAATTCCTGTTTTTGTATTCATTCTGATCAAATTCCAAGTCCAAATCAAAACATTATGCAACCATATATATATATATGTGCACACAGAGGTTCGATCAGGTATTCCTATTAGGAAAAGTCTGCCAAAAATGCTTTGTGTTGGAGATCATCTATCTAAATTTTGAGATGTAATTTATAGAGCCCCCATACATTAATTTGTTATCATATCACTTCTCACCTGCCATCTGATATGAAGTTTAATCGTGATCTTAATTTTTAGCTAGCTAGACTATATATCAATATAATGCAGTTTCCAAACATCTTATACTTTCCTCAGAGGTCATCTGTAGACTTATTCTCTGTGCATTTGACCTACTGATATAATTTAACATATTGGCCACGGCATGAAGAGCGACCGCCTGGGGTCCCAAAAATTAGATGTTAATTTTTTTTAAAAAAATGATGAAGTATTTATATAAATGTGTCATTTTAAATACTCCCTCCGTCCCTCTTTAGTTGGCACATTTGGGAAAAAAATTTGTCCCTAAATAGTTGTCACATTCCTTGTTCCAATACATATTTTTATCAATTTTTCCATGTATACCCCTTTGTTTCTAATACCAATATTTGACTTTATATTTAATATACACACTCATAACTCTTCATTTAATGTTAAGATTAAGGGTAAACATGGAAACAAATTACATAATTAATTCTTTCTTAATATGTGTATTTTTTGCAAATGTGCCAACTAAAAAGGGACGGAGGGAGTACTTTGAAAGCATCTTCAGTTTTATGTTTGATTCAGATATTTCGAAGTGATCAGAGTATGAGGAACTAAAAGAACATTGCAAGAATATTTTATGATTTATCATATTTGAATTAGATGCTATGAAGATTGTTAGCACTACGAATTTATCTACCAGATGAGTTCATGATTGCATTTGAGATTCTTGAGAAAGATATATGTTAGAGAAGATGATATAAATACAATTATTAACAACTCTACATCTAGAAATGTATGAATAGGTTGTTTCTCATGAACTTAGTTCCACGACTTTTTGGTTAGTTTTTCTTAGAATGTTAGTGTTTTGAATTTTAGTTAAACTACTTCGTCCCTCCAAAATCTCAGGAACGGACCCTGGCTAGCTAGTTATATTTTTTTGATCGCGCTAACTAATACCTTGATATCTATTGTAAACTAAGATTGCACTCGAGTAATCGTACATTTTTAGCTCAAGGACCCTTCTTACCATTTTTATCTGACTTTGCTCGTTATCTTTATCTACTCGGTTTGCTATCATGTGTCGACTTATTATTAAAGGAGTTAAACTCCAATACTTAAATGCACATTGTAGCAATATTACTGCAACGTTCTTTATTGACAAACCACACACGAACTATAATGATTTACGGTATATGTTTACTTCTCCTATTTCAAAATTTTTGATGATACGCACACGTATAGGAAGTAATTTCGGTAAGAACGATTTTCTAGTGGAATAAACCTTTCGCACGATATAACATAAAATGTATAACATGAATGCATGATGGTAACATATTTTGGTTTAAAGAGGAATTTCGGATTCAAGATATCACAAATCTATACTCTTTATTAAGCTAAACCTCCTTTTCCTTGGAGCATAGTAGTACCAAATTTTGGTTATCATTATTAATTTAATTTAATTATTAATTTATTTTTATACTCTTTAATAATAAGGTAAACCCCCTTTTAATATATTTATTTATTTCTAAACTCTTTATCCATAAGCTAAATCTCTTTTTGTTGGATAGTAGTAGTACCAAATTTTGGTTATCACTATCAATTTAATTTATTAATTTATTTATTAAATAATCATAGTATAGTTGATATAATGGTTATAGTGAAACACATGTACTACTACTATAAGTCTTATTACAACCAAACTTTGATTAACAATACAATTTTAAAGGAGTTGTAAATCAAATCAATAAATAAGAATTATTAAAAAAAAGTTATAAACCGACCTATTAAAAGAAGGGTTTTTTTGATAAATAAATAGGAAAAAGTAAATTTTTGCACATTTACTTTTGTTAAGAATAACTATTTGCAATTTTACTAACTAAGTTTCAAAATTGCAAAAATACTAACCCTAACCCCCTCCCCCCTCTTTCCTCTGTTGGAACGCAGCGGCGGTTGTACTTTTTTTTTTTTTTTTTTAAGATGGGGTGCTATTTTGGTTCATTTGGGTTGCATGGCCCCGCAGGGGCATATTCAACTAAATGCAACCACATTCAACAGAATTCAACTTCTTCTTTTTTAAGGTGGGGATATTTTCGTGGATTTGATTTGCAAGGCCCCGCAGGGGCATATTCAACTGAATGCAACCACATGCAACTAATTGCAACTAAATGCAACCACATGCAACTAAATTTCTGATTTTAAGTTCCATTTGTCATTTGTCTTTTTCGACCTCATTTTTTAACTTTATATATATATATATATATATATATATATATATATATATATATATATATAAGGTGGTGATATTTTGGTTGATTTAGGTTGCATGGTCCCGCAGGGGCATATTCAACTAAATTTGCAACTGAATGCAACCATATGCAACTAAATTTCTGATTTCAAGTTCCAATTTTCAGTTGTCATTTTCGACCTCATTTTTGAACTCTATATATTTTTGAACTCTATATATATAGAGTTCAAAAATGAGGTCGAAAATGACAACTGAAAAATGGAACTTGAAATCAGCAACTGAATGCAACCATATGCAACTAAATTTCTGATTTCAGTTGCATTCAGTTGAATATTGCCCCTGGCGGGGCCTTGCAACCCAAATCCACCAAAATCACCCCACCTTAAAAGAAAAAAGTTGAATGTGGTTGCATTTGGTTGTATATTGCCCCTGGCGGGGCCTTGCAACCCAAATCCACCAAAATCACCCCAACTAAAAAAAAAGTTGAATGTGGTTACATTTGGTTGCATATTGCCCTTGGCGGGGCCTTGCAACCCAAATCCACCAAAATCACCCCACCTTAAAAAAAAGAAAGTTCAATGTAATTGCATTTGGTTGAATGTGGTTGCATTTGGTTGAACGTGGTTGCATTCAGTTGAGTATGCCCCTGCGGGGCCTTGCAGCCCAAATCCACCAAAATAGCACCCCACCTTAAAAAAAAAAAAAAAAAAGTACAACCGCCGCTTGCGTTTTGAAAGGATAAAGGGGATAAAGGGGAGAGGGGGGAGGGTTATGATTAGGGTTGGTATTTTTGCAATTTTGAAACTTAAGTTGCTAAAATTGCAATTAATTCAAGGAGATGGTATTTTCGCAAATAGAAACTTTAAATCTAATATTCTTGGTAAATTTTCTTAAAAAAAGGTTGCAAATGAAATCAATAATTAATAATCCTAAAATACTTTGAAGATCAGATTAATAACTAAGGAGTCATAGGACATCGTGCACATCGTGTAAAAAAGTAGAAGAAACAATTTATTTATTTCAAAACCAATTTACTTGGACCGGTTAACGGGTGCATTAATTTCAATACGTATTTTGATACCGTTCTAAAATTTTATTTATACTCTTTATTGATAAGGGAACACCTTTTAGTGGAATACAATAGTACTACTAAATTTCGGTTATCATTATATAATTAAATTAATTAGCATATTTTTCCAACGCGGCGTGCATTAAGGTTTTACTTTCCTCGCGAGTATTTATACAAGATTTATTTTCTTTATTAATTTAATTTTTTGGTTTCACCTAAGTTCGATTCTCTATTACTATATAATAAAATAATATTTATTTATAAAAGACTTTCATACTAATTTCAGGTTCAATTCTCTACAATTACATATATAAACTATAATATTAAATTTTGGTTATCACTATATAATTTAATTAATTAGTTTCACTCCAAACTCGGGTTCAATTCCTTGCTAGTACATAATTATACAAGATTTATTTTTTTTATTAATTTAACTTCTTTGGTTTCATCTAGGTTCGATTCTCTATAACTACATAATAAAATAATATTTATTTTTGATAGACTTTCATCTTAATTTCATGTTCAATTCTCTACACCTACATATATAAATTATATTATTAATTATATTTATTCGTGGTCTGTACTTCGCACCGATTATCGACTAGTATTTAAATTAATTGTTTGTCTATCTGTTTAGTTTGGTTTGATGTCTGTCGGTTCCATCTACGATTGAAAAAGATACTTGAATAATATATGAATCGTTTAAGAACTACTTTTAAAACCTTAAAATGTTAGGTAACTTGTTTAAGTTAATCGTACTATACGTTTTGTATGATTAACGAGATAGAAACAAATTACCATTCCCCTAAATCAAATTCTGAAATCACAATCGGCCTGGCTCAAAATTTTAAAATGTAAGAGTAATGTTCTAACAAGATCAAGAGTAAAGTTCTAACAAGATGTTATACTAATCAACTGTCTCATCGGCAATGTGCGAAACAATTGATACATGTTTTTTTGAACAAGAGCTCACTCTCGACATTCTGTTTTTCATATAACGCGGCTTTGTATGCATATTTATCATCATCATATCAACCATCTCGCCGCCGTGTGCACTCACCATGTAAAATACAAAACCTTTGGTTCATATTGGCGATTATCATGTCATTCCATTTATGAACACCGACCAGCAACTTTTTTAAACGTGTATCAGATCCATTAAGATTCCTCCCATGCTAGAAAACAAGAACACGCTAGTTGGATAACCAAATCGACAACAAAAGCAAAGAATAAGACTCCCATTTCAGGTGTACAAAAAAGTTCATTATTTTTTGTAAAAAGAAAAATATTAATATACTTTGTAAAAGAATAATATAAGATGCAGGGGCGGCCCTAAGAGTTATGGGATCTTAGACGAAATCAAATATTTAAATTTTAATATAAAAAATTTTTTTAAAATAAATTATGAAATTATCTCTAAAATGTATCTTAAAATGTGTATCGTGTGTCGAACACCACTTAAAATATCTAAACAATTGAAAAAAAAATGGAGGAATTATATATCTAATACATATTTGAAAATCTTATATGGAAAGATTTGAAATTTTCGACGTTCTTAAGTATCACCGTGTTGGTTTTTTTGATACAAGAGGGAGAAAGATATAATATTGGATGGAAGCTTATTAATTTTATACAAGCTTATTAGTTTTATACATTATAATACACTTTATATAGAGTTTACATTAGACAAACTTACATGATTAGTGCCACATGAATAGCCTAATCAATTACAAATATTTCTACAATCAATTAACATTAAAACAGAATCAACTAATTAATATTTCAGTTACACTTTTGAATCATAACTCCAACACTCCCTCTTGATTCGAAACTGTAAAACTTATTGAAAAATTTCAAACGAGGATATACTTTTCGTCATCACCCAAATATGGAGCACTTCTCTCCACAACCATGGAGCACCTCTCTCCACAAACATGGAGCGCTTCTCTCCACAAACATGATGCACTTCTTACCATATCAAATTCGTTGATGCACTTCTCATCAACTTCAAATTTAATGGAACACTTCTTTCCATGAACATTTTTCATGGTGCACTTCTCGCCAATTCCAACTTTATTTTATTTTACACTTTTTATCAATATTAAATAACTAAAATTTTGGAACACTTCTCTCCACGGTGAAACTTTCACCAACGAATCTAAAATAAAAATTCTTCCATGACCACTTGTGCCATGCTTTCTTTCTCATCATTTTGATACGCTGAAATTCGGGTCAAATCCCGAGCCTTTTTCGAAAATCGGGTCGAGTCCCGGTTCCGAATCCGAAATAAGCCAAAGTAAACTGGCCCAAATACAACCAACTTGGGTAAACCACAAGCCCACCACAGGCCCCCAAAAGATCATGATTTGTTGGTGCAATTAGTAGTAGTACTTTTGCTTATATACTGAACTAATGTCCCAAATCTACTCGATGTGGGACTGGGGTGTTACAAACTCCCCCACTTAAACTCCTGACGTCCTCGTCAGGCCGAACGGATATCCCATAGGTCCAAGATCGTTCCTCTCTAGCCATTGTGGGATAATACCGGCTGGCTTCGTGTCCCCACCTCCGGATCTCTGTCCATTGTGGGATAATACCACCAGCTTTCGTGTCCCCACCTCCGGCAACTTGACGAATCAAGCTTTCGAGAGTCGGCTCTGATATCATATGTGACAACCCGGGTCAAATCCCGAGCCTTTTTCGAAAATCGGGTCGAGTCCCGGTTCCGAATCCGAAATAAGCCAAAGTAAACTGGCCCAAATACAACCAACTTGGGTAAACCACAAGCCCACCACAGGCCCCCAAAAGATCATGATTTGTTGGTGCAATTAGTAGTAGTACTTTTGCTTATATACTGAACTAATGTCCCAAATCTACTCGATGTGGGACTGGGGTGTTACAGTTGACCCATCGTTTAAAATCTTGATTTGATTTTGTATCGAGTTGTCTCCAAAGGTTGCATCTCTCTATCGGAATCAACCCTCCACAAACTTGAACTTCTCATGCGAGAAGTCATGGCTATGCACCACTCACAGATCCCTTAAGACCATTAAAGCTCTTGATACCATGTTGGTTTTTTAGATACAAGAGGGAGAAAGATATAATATTGAATGGAAGCTTATTAATTTTATACATTATAATACTCTTTATGTTAAATTTACAATTAGACAAACTTATATGATTAGTGTCACATGAATAGTTTAATTAATTACAAATATTTCTACAATCAATTAACATTAAAAGAATCAATTAACTAATATTCAATTACTACAATTTTGAATCATAATTCCAACACAGAGACTCTAGGTATAAGTTTTATTTATTTATAATCAAGACCATCCATTCATATGACTGCGAAAAGTCGTTTGAGCTTCGAAGAGTCAAAGTGGGAATTGACACACTGCTGTGTGGCGATTCGATTACAAGGATTATATTATGATGTATTTATGTACAACAAATGACATAATTAAATTTGGCATATACAAACTTCTCTTTTACACTTTAAAGCTAACCTTGTCCTCTACTGTCTTTTGTCTTTTAACGTTGTCCTTTGTTCTATTTATGTTTCAGAAGAGTAAAATACGTGCAGAATATGACTAGATATACAACTTGGTTTCTTAATTTATTATATATTGATGAAGATAAAGAGCATGATCAGAATTCAGAGATATTAGGACCGACAGAGAGAAGTGGATCAAGTGCGGACCAATGCTGAATGCTGATTAGTACAAATATTGTACTCCCTCCGTTCCAAAAAGATTGACACACTTTACTTTTTGGGACGTTCCAAAATTAATGAACCTACTATACTTACTATTTTTGTACACTATTTTTCAGTATTACACCCACTAACTTTATTACTTTTTTATTAAACAAATACTATAAACACTATTATACCCAATACTTTACTCCCACTATCTCAAATTTATTATTAAATATTCATAGGTCCCACCACTTACCCACTTTTCATCTAATTTTACTCATTTTTTAACAAGTCAATTGTAATTTTCTTAATTTTCGTGAAAGTCAAACCAGTTCAAACAAAATGGGACGGAGGTAGTAATTAACTTAATGTTTATGCACAAAAAAGCAAGTCCAATTTTGAGGAAAACAATGATGATCCCTCTTGGATCCCATTCTATATATCAAGCTTGTAATTGCACATATCATGATAGGTCTCCGTGAACATTGTTCGATCCAGATTTATAACATATTAAAATTGTTACTAACAAACTTTATCACGTTTAATATCCGTGATGAAAGTAATTTTTTTTATTTATTTTATATGAATAATTGTCTATACATTCAATTTCATCGTTTTTACTTTTTAGAATATAAAATTTAATGTATATGTTTTATCGTGTTTATTATTTACAGAAAGTATGGTATGCCACAAATTATTACATTTGTTATATATTTGATTCAGGACAAATGTATGATATATCATACCATGTCCTTGTAAAAAATCGCGGAAAGCGGAACTATATTATAAAAGATCACAGTATCTCAACGAATCCTCTATATTTACACCAAAAATTCTAATTTAGATGTACCGTGAAAAAAAAAAATTAGGTACCTGTTTTTCTGTTTTTCAATATATACCAACATGAGTATACTTTGACCGGACCCCATACTTGTATAATATATGGTCTTTTTACTAGAACAGTAGAACGTTGTTAAGTCCATGCGTATCTCAAGTGTATATATAGGTGTGTGGGGGAATGTTACTCAATGTGTCACTTCTATTCATCTTCCCACAAACAGGAAAGACTACATTTTGCACGATCTCTATATAGTTAGTCTACTTATAATTCTCTAACCCTACAGAAACTTTGCATGATGAGGAGGTCAAGTTGTATTCAAGTTTCATTAACATTGATTTTGTTACTTGTCTTTGCACAAATAAGCACCTCCGCAGGGACCAGCTATCGGGGGACTGAGAGTATGCAGAAAAATATCGACAGTAGACAAATTTTACGTGAAATGAGAGATGATTTCAAAAGGATCAACTATGACAACAGGAGGGAAATGGCGAGTACTCACAGAGAAGCACCCGAGGGGCCTGATCCTCACCATCACTTATAAATAACAACTTCTTAATTGCTATATGCACGCATGCATGGCATTGCATGTGAATGTTGGTTACAGAAATAGCTCTGGGCCACCGGTTATTACGAAGTTGTAGGAAATCGCAAAGCATGGTTAAATTCGTGATTGTTGCTCGAATTATTCTGCGGAAACCACAAACCTGCCCCTTGTTTGTATTCTCAGACGGGACTTCTGGCAATATCATAGAGCTAGCCTTTTTGAATTTATGGCTTACAACTTTTACTATTTTTTCTTCCTTCTTATTATTGTATTACTAATTCTGTTTTAAGTACCAACGAAAGTTTTGAAATCTTTTGGCCTTCGTTATTTATTGTACCGAAACTGTGGTACGTGCTAAAATACGTTGGCATGAATCACCTTTCTAAAAGATAACAGATTATGCAGGAGCATGACCATGCACGTATTTGGTACTTGGTAGCTCCCGAAATGTATGCGAAAAAATAATTAATTATGCTCGAGTGGTGAAAATGAAGCCTTATAGAATTCGAAAACAGATTAGGTAAATTAAATTATATGCTCATTATAGGAGATCGTGTGTTTTAGATGATGGAATATGAACGTAAATGGGCATGCCTTTCAGGTCATACATAGCTAGATAAGTTAAAGAAGAATATCTTTAACCAGATAAACAAATCGAATGATTCCTTCAATATGCTTTCTGTTGTTCACCAACCATAGAATGTTAAAATGCTGTACCATACACATCATTTGTCAATTGTCATTCTATGAGATCCTGGTTGCTGAGTATAACACTGGAGTCTTGACCAATATTTGGATGGACAGTCATCGCTTTATCGGTGGGTATAGAATTGTGTTTATTACAGTGAAAATGAAGAAGACAAAGTTGAGAGATTAACTTTCTCATTAAGAAAATAAAGCTATACTTACATAGATGAACAGAACTCAGTTTATATACAAGCTGCCTGACTCTAACTAACTCTGGTGCTATCTAACTAACTTGTTCTGTAAAAAGACTAATCTACCCTTACATCTAAATTATATCTGAATTACAAACTATTTCAAAGTAGTCCCAATACCCTCCCTCAAATTGGAAGGGGTGAATAAATTCACAACACCCAATTTGGCAAGTAGAAAGGTAGTTTTGGTTGTTGTCAAGGCTTTGGTAAGAATATCAGCTGGTTGGTGATGAGTAGATATAAATAATGACCTCAGAAAACCTTGTTTTACTACATCGCGAACAAAATGTCAATCAATTTCGATGTGCTTTGTTCGTTCATGTAAGACAGGATTTTCGGCAATGTGAAGAGCAGAAGTATTGTCACAGAATAAAGGTATAGAAGTAGGTATAGGAATGTGCAGCTCCTGAAGAAGATTGTATAACCATTTAGGTTCACAAAGAGCATTTGCCATTGACCTATATTCAGACTCAATGGAAGATCTAGCAACAACATTTTGCTTTTTACACTTCCAGGATATAAGTGATTGATCCATCATTACACAGAAACCACTTAATGAGCGTCTAGTCATTGGACAAGTAGACCAATCAGCATCTGTAAAGACTTTGATCTGTAATTTGCTGGCGGAGGAAAGATGGAGACCCTGGCCTGGTGAAGATTTTATATACTTGACAACTTTCAAAGCTGCATTCTAGTGAACATCAGTGGGTTGAGACATGAATTGGCTTAGAATATGCACAGGATAAGTGAGATCAAGCCAACTAATCTCCTGTATGAGGAACCATCAGCTAAAGGGATACTAGAAGTATTACAGAGCTGATGTTGTGATTCCATAGAGATAGTACTAGGCTTTGTTGCAAGCAAACCAGTAGATGCCAAAATATTCATGGCATATTTCCTTTGATGCATATATATGCCCTTATCAGATCTAGTTATCTCAATACCAAGAAACAAGTGCAATGTACCAAGATCCTTTAGTTTAAAATGAGAAGCAATAAAAGCTTTTACCTCATTTATATGAGAAACATCAGACCCTGTAAGAATCATATCATCGACATAGAATAGTAAGGCTGTGAATGTAGAAGCAGTCTTGAAAATAAAGAGTGAAGAATCATATTTGGATTGACTGAACCCAAAATCTAGTAGTGCTATAGAGAATTTATCAAACCACTCTCTTGGTGCTTGCTTAAGCCCATAGATTGTCTTGATAAGTCGACACACAGTTCGTTTTCCAACAATTGAAGATGGAATCGTAACCCCTGGAGGGACAGACATATACACCTCCTCTTTAAGATCACCACGCAGAAATGCGTAAGTGATATCAAGTTGAGTAAGATGCCATTTATGCACAGCAGCTAAAGAAAGTAAAAGACGAATTGTTATCATTTTAACGACTAGGGTAAAGGTCTGAAAGTA
Source organism: Saposhnikovia divaricata (assembly GCA_036435485.1). Lineage (NCBI taxonomy): Eukaryota > Viridiplantae > Streptophyta > Magnoliopsida > Apiales > Apiaceae > Saposhnikovia > Saposhnikovia divaricata. The sequence continues at coordinate 46,775,046 of CM071600.1, forward strand.
ATCCAATCCCGTAGTTTGAGTAAAGCGCTTCGTGACTAACTGTGCCTTATATCTATCCAAAGTGACATCTGCATTATACTTAACTTTATATATCCATCTACAACCCACCTTTTTCTTGTTCGGAGGTAAATCAACAATTTTCCAAGTATTATTGGCTTCAAGAGCAGCTAATTCCATTTGCATTGCCTTACACCAATTATTATCTTTTACAACTTGACTATAAAACATTGGTTCTTGAATAGTGGATAAGTTTAGAATAACCTTCTGATAGGTTGAACTAAAATTAGTAACTGTATCAACATGAGCAAGAGGATATTGAACAGAACTATTTACTTGTTTTATGAATTGAGGTGGCAGGTTGACATAATCTGAAAATTTGGTAGGAACAGTTCTAGTCCTAACAGGTCTGGTAACAGATCTGGTAGATGAAACAAGAACTATAGTAGTAGTAGTAGAAGAAGATGGTACATGATCTGATGCATCTGTAACATGGTTTGAGGTGTCAGATATGGGAGAATGAGGAGAAGTACCCAAATCTAAATTTTTAAAACATTCTAGAGCAGGTGAATTAGAAGGTAAAGACGAGATAGAGATCAAAGATGAATCAGTATGACTGTTATGAGCAGTAGGATCAGTATGACTGATATGAGCAATAGAAGAAGAAAGATCATCATAAGGAGCTGTTTCTGAAAAAGGAAATAAAGAACTCTGACTTGGAGATGTGATAGAAAATGGAAAAATATTTTCATAAAAACAAACATCTCTAGAGACAAACCTATGTTGAGTGGCAAGATCCATAAGTTGATAACCTTTTTGACCTAAGGGATAACCTAGAAAAACACATTTGGAAGCTCTGGTTGCAAATTTATCATGAGGAGGAGATTTATTAATTAACAATTCATAAGGAGATTTGTTAAGTAACAATGGTGTGGAAGTCCTATTAATGAGATATATTGCAGTAAGAATGCAGTCTCCCCATAAATGAACAGGTAAGTGAGCTTGAAACTTTAAAGCTCTTGCAACATTAAGAAGATGCCTATGCTTCCTCACAGCACGGCAATTTTGCTAAGGGGTCTCAACACAACAGTGCTGGTGAACAATTCCCAAAGAATCAAATATGGCACTAACCTTTGAATTAAAGAATTTAGTACCATTATCAGATCAAATATGTTTTATAAAGGTATGAAAGTGATTTTTAACATAAGTAGAAAATTTCTGGAGTAGAGTAATGACTTGAGATTTACTTGATAACAAGTATATCCATGTGCATCTAGAGTAATCATTCACAAGTGTTAAAAGTGAGGTACAAGTATGAAATGTTTTGTACTTGTATGGTCCCCATACATCACAATGAACAATTTGAAAAATTTCAGTAGCTCTACTATTACTAACAGAAAAAGGAATTCGACTTTGCTTTACAAAATGACAAACATCAAAGGGAAAATCTTCAATATTGTGAAGTTGAGAAGACAAACATTCAACAGTTTTGAAAGTAAAAATAGAAGAATGTCCCAATCTGCAATGCCAGAGTTTGTTTAAGGCAGAGTTTACAGTAGAACAAGCATGAGAAACTGAAAGAGAAGTAGAAGGAGTAGGTAATTTTGATGATGAAGGTAAGAGGAGTTTGTAAAGATTATCTTGAAGTCTACCAATCCCCTTCACCTTCATCAAGGTATGGTCCTGAATAAACCAGAGTTTGGACATAAATTGAACATAATAGGACAGAGTGTGAGTAAGTTTGCTAATAGATATCAAACTGGAATGATGGAATTAACAACACATCATACAAAACTATTTCTGGAGTAAGATAGATAGTGTCTTCCATCTTAACCTCAGTATGTTCCCCATTTGGCAAACAAATTTTTATAAGAGATGATTGAACATTAGTTAAAAAATCATGGGAGCAAGTTATATGATTAGTAGCTCCTGAATCTAGAATCCAATCTGCAGTAGAGTGACAGTTAACTAAGCAAACAGAAGACATAGTAGATCAAGTACCTGATTGCGGTACTTCAGTAAGATTTGATGAAATCTGATTCTGATTTAACAAAGTTAGAAGTTGCTGATACTGCGTAGAAGATAAGCATTGGCCAATAGAATTATTAGCAGTAGCAGAATTACCATTAGCAACAAAATCACCAGTAATAGCTTTAGCATCATTGGTCTGAGAAATCTATGCAACCATTTTATCATTCTGAGAAGTAGAATTTCTGCCAGACTTCTTAGGGGGAAAACCAGTGAGATGAAAACATCTTTCTCTGGTGTGATTAACATCTTGACAGTAAGAACATTTCAAAGGAGGTCTACGACCATCAAATTTCTGGTTATCAAATTTCTTAACATCAGGCCTGAAAGAACCAGTTCTATTATTCTTACTCGCATTATAGTTGGCTTTACTAAGGAACACAGCAGCCTCAATTGCAGGCTGAGCTAAATTCACAAAACTCCTTTGTCTTTCCTCTTGTTGTAGAAGAGCAAGAACATTATTCATTTTAGGAATAGGACTCATCATAAGAATTTGACCTCTGATAATAGTATAATGTTCATTCATAACATCATCATGCTGTTAAATTTGCTGTTTAGCTTGACAAGTGCAAGGACAAGTACATCTAGGAATACCAGATGCATTAACCAAATCATCCCAAAGTTGTTTAAACTTGGTATAGTAGGTTGTAACAGACAAAGTATCCTGAGTGAGGATAGATAAAGCTTTCTTGAGTTCAAAAATCCATGGATTGTTACTTTGAGTGAAATGAACATTCAGATCACACCAAATTTCAGTAGCAGTAGTAATATACACCAAACTTGATCGAATATCAGGTACTATAGAATTGAGTAACCATGTGATAATCATATCATTGCAGCGTTGCCAAAGATCAAAGTACGGAGAAGTAATAGCAGGTATTTTATATTTTCCAGTGACAAAATCTAGTTTGTTTTTGGCTGACAGAGCTAAAGACATTGAGCGTCTCCATTCATTAAAATTTTCACCATTTAATGCAGTGCTAACAAGAATCTGACCAAGATGATCAGACGGATGAAGATATAGTGGATGACTTGACTTGTTATTGATTTTGCAATCGCTAACGCAAGTGCACGTATCGAACAAGTAGTATATAAAATTCGTTCCCGCGAGGACTAAATTAAGCTGTTAAATACCACACACTACCGTTCTCCCAATTCAAGTTAAATAACATATGATCAAAAATATTTTATAAATCACTCCTAAAATGAATAGAAGCAAAATCTTGAGAATAAAATAAGAAAAAAAATGTCTAGGCCTTTAACTTCCTCTTGAGTTTTAACAACTATCTTTTGTCATCTCTATTTTCATGTTCTAATTGCTAGTCTAGGGTGCATATATATTCACAAGGACCTTCCAAATCTCAAGTGAATCTAACTCATAAGATTAATTCCCATATTCCTATGTAAAATTTAAATCCATGAGCATCATTAACACATAGCCCTAATTTGATTACTTGAGGTGATTAGGTATATTCCTATCCTAAACACAAATTAACATAAGTTAGTCTCAAGTTATACTGACTGGTTCTCAATTCAGGTTGTCTCTTCCAAGCATGACCCAAATTAACAAATCAATCACAAAGTTAATTACTCTTTAAAAAGCATTAGACACAAATCAATATAATCAATTATAGTGAACACAAAATATAGTATTAAAAAGAGTACTTGTATATATCCTCAAGTATCCATTAAAGCCCTAGAATAACAATCAATTCAACATCTTAAAGAAAAAAAACACAACAAAGGAGTACAAAAGATGAAGGAAAAAATAAACTCGTTTTGATATCTCTTAAATCTTCCATCTCCAAAGTGGTTTATATAATCTTCAAGTGTCTTGCTTTTTCTCTCGCTGTCTGTTCTTCTCTATGTCTACAACTATTCTACGTGTCTATGATCTAACTCATCTCTAACCGCTCATACCTGATATAAAATATATATTTACAAATGTTTTTAATGGAATAATAGGAATAAAAGAAGTATCCCTAAATAGAATAAAATTCTAAATAGGAAATTCTATGGCTGCAGTTTCTGGACTTTTCTAGGCATTTGAGGGCAAATATAAATTCTGGGCCTAAGATAGAAATATTGGCCTTCTTTCGAGCTTTCCAATGACTGCTACGGACCCCAAACGGACTTGTAGAACTCCCGATAAAGCCAAAATAGCAAAGAATTGAAATCTGTCCAAAAATCCATATTTTTCATGATTTAACTCCAAAAAATCCAATTTCAGCTCCAATCCATTATTTTCTTGATTTCTACAATAAAACATTAAAACAAATTAAATAAAATCCAATTTCATGCAAAAATAACTAAAAATATATGGATAAATTAATAACAAATAACTACTTATCAAATATCCTCACACTTAAGATTTTGCACATCCTCGGGCAAAGAAAGAGAACAAAAACTACATCTAACTTATTCACACCACTTTCGTAGGTGACACGATTGTATTGAGCATATACAACAAGCCTTTTAACCCCTAGGTAGCCCTAGTAGGACAAGTTGTGTCTCGTGAGGGTTTGTAGTGAATCTACCCAAAAAATCCATTTTTATCCTGATTGCCAATTCTCAAACATGTAATTCATCATAGTACTCCACACAGGTAAGACTCAGTTACATAACAATTATAAAATATTGCATGACATTCAGCTATACACCATTTAACATAACAATCCAAATATGCACATAAGTCTAGAAAGAATACTCCCCTTGAATTGAATGATGTCCTTGGTGTCGCTTCAAGATACTAAACAACAGATGCAAATTTCAGCATAAGTTGCAGGTTGGCAGAGTGGTCGGGAACTAGTGAAGTTTCCATCATTGTGTGAGTTCAGTGTCACAAAGCACTGGTGCTCATTTGACATACAAATGAATAGTAAAATGCTGCCAGCTTACTGGGACATTGATGGTCCAAAGTTTGCAAAAATTCTGAATCGAGCTCCAGAGATTGTATACCACGGGTTTTACCATTGTATACCACAATATTGAATGCCTGACACATGCATATGCTTTTCAAGGCCATATCACAAAGTTATCATTTTTTTTCTTTAACATCAGGCCACAGGGATTTCTGCATATGCAACACACAAAGTTGCATGGCCAGCACAATTCTCTATCTTTTTTTATCACAACCAATCATGTCAACTTCTTCCAATCTTTTTTTACCCAACTTATTGGATGTTAAACCTGCTGCGTCGCTGAATGTACTTGAAAGCTAAATGACTAGTCACGAATGTCAAAGTCGAGGGACACACATCTATATATGATGGTCATGACAAAATAATAATGGCCATGATTGTTGTATGTTTTTTTCCTTATTTCTGCTATGTATTTGTCTCTGCACCTTTTTCGTGTGAAGTTTACACTTCATTTCAATCCTAATTGCAACATTTTTTTTGTGCTCATTTCTAGCTATATGATCAGCTGCGATTGTTTGTTCGAAAACTAACTACGCAGGCGTACGCGGTCACAAGTAATATAATAAGATCGATCCCACGAAGACTTGGTGTTTGTTCAGAAATAATGATTATACAACGACGTATGATTAAACAACAAACTGCTTGAATAAATATAAAAAGGGAGTTTTGTTTTATTATTTTAATTGATTTATCAAAATAATAATACTAAGTAATTATAACTACTTGATTTAATTAACCGAGATTTTATATGTGAGAAAAACATGGGATTCTAATTTCATTACTTATTTCATTTAGAATTGATGCCTTAATTTAAAGTGATTTGATAATTTTGAAAGCTAGCCGGGAACACGAAACTAACATAAGCGCCTTTCAGCCTTAACTTATATCAAACCACACGAACATCCACTTAAAAAAGATAGAAGTTGCGTGGACACCGTTTATGCTTAGACCCTATATGTCTATAAGATTTGAAAACATAATTGGTTTACGAATAAATTCCTTTATTATGACTACATAGGGCGGTGTGATCCAAAACCCGACCACTTATCATAAATATACATGACAATTATGAACCTAAGCTAATATGGCAAATTCTAAATTCCTAAATCCACTTTCGCATTCATTAGGAATTAATAATTTAAACGATAGCTACGCATCTAATAAATTAAGCACAACCATATTAGGCAATCTGAATTTTTATCATAATACAAATTATTAAGGCATCAAATTACTAAATTACATAAATAAATCCATTAGAATCCCATGACGGCGATTAGTTCATAATCGAACGAATCGTCATCATTGGATTAAATGAAAACATGATATAAAATTGCATGTATAAAATATGAAATTACAATAGTTTAGAAAATAAAACCGAAATAGCTTCCAAAGAAAGAGAAGAGTACTCCAAGTAATCCCCTTAAAATCTTCAACCAAAATAAAAATTATACTAAAATTGCAAAAAATTAAAGTGTATAAATTTAAACTGAAATTACAAAGGAAAATATTGCTAAAAATTGAGAGACTACAAGAGAGAATGCAGTCGAGAGGTGTGTTCAAAACCTATGAAAAACACTTCTATTTATAGCACAAAAAAGAACACAACCGGCAATAAAGAATTCGGCCGAAAGCTATACAGTAAAACAGAGCACCAGCACTTGTTGCCAACAACCACTTTCAGGCGGCCCATTTCTTTTTGCTTACTTAATTTATTTGTTAAATCAAAAGCTTATTATGCCGACACCAACACAATCATCCAATCTAGGGGTGTCAAAATTTGACACGACCCGAAACCCGACACGAACCCGACACGGAAAAGTATGAATTTGGGTCGAGTGTTTTGAGTTTCGGGTCGGGTTCGGGTTGGGTAAAAATTTACCCGAAAAAATCGGGTCAGTTTCGGGTTAACCCAAAATACCCGAACCTGACCCGAAAATTTAATTTATGTAATATATTATACATAATATTAAAATTTACTTTATAATTGTATACATGTGTGATATATTTATAAATTATTTAAATAATTTTAATTTACATCTCATCTCTTTAAATTGATATTATATTTTTTTAATATATTTTAAATAAAAATTATTTTATAAAATAAAAATAATTATTTTTTATTATTTTCGGGTCAAAACGGGTCATTTTCGGGTTGACCGGGTACATAACAGGTCGGGTTCGGGTTGAAATTTTCAACCCATTTCGGGTTCGGGTCGGGTTCGGGTTGACCCAAAAACAGGACCGGGTACAGCAAACCCAACACGAATCCGATCCATTACCCGAAATTGACACCCCTAATCCAATCCTTTTATAATTCAAAATCAACAATCGTGGTTGTTTTGTTTTATATGAGTTGGCTCCGTAAAAATATTTTTTAATCCGCACAGCTTATAATCTTTAATTAATAAATAATTAATTTATTTCCGAAATTATAAAAGTAAATATCTAATATTATTAGATATTTATAAATATAATTTTCTAATTAAATAAAATATTTATTAATATAAATAAATCCTTAAGTCCTAAGCTGCGGCTATTGAGGTCTGGAACCGAACTCCTCTTGCTTAACAAAAAATATATCAATTCCAACCGGGATTCCAGCTTTAAGAATATATCACTTTCCATCTTTTTGTGATAATTCTATTTCCTCATTGTTCGTCTAGGTGTAAGCTACGGTCTCTTGAGGATCTAAAACCGGACTCCTTTTGCTTAACGAAAAATATATCAATTCCAACCGGGATTCCCGCTTTAAGAATATATCACTAACAATTTCTTTATGATAATTCTTTTTCCTCGTAGTCAGTCCACTTGATAATAAAATCCTCGTGATTAATTGATTTAGCACTTCTGTTGCTTGCACAATGATTTTTTTTATACCATTCTTGACTTCCTCAGACCTTGCGCTCACTTGGCAACTCTGAATTCCGAATTGAGGCAGAAATCCACCGTTTTTAGCATTTTATCGCCACGATACCTAAAATTGCGAGTTCTGCACAACAAAGATTGAAACAACAATACGAATTAAAAGACACAACATACTTAAGGATAAACCACCAATCTAGGCCCAATTAGCGCATAATAAGTGGATATAAAATCCACTTATCAGCGATCAACTCTGGACAGCTTTGGCCTTGCTGACTCGCTGGTTGTATGTTGCTGATTGCTGAATGTTGCTTGCTGAAGTACTGAATACTGAATCTGAATGCTTCCTGACTGCTGATTGTAGGCTGCTGAATGGACTTGTCATGCTGCTGAATGAGTTTAGTAGCTAACTGCTGAATGATGGATGATGCTTATTAAACTTCTGATCGCTGATTGATACTGAATGCTGGGTGCTGATTACTGAATGCTGATTGAGTAGACTTGATAGGAGCTGAACTGGTTTGATGGTTGCACACCAGGCATGTATCAAGGCTGTGAGGCAAAGATTTTTCATGATCATTAAATTCATGTCCAGGAAGATGTTAAGTGCTGCAGTTTAACAGGAAGTCTTGCACCGCCAACAGAAAAGTCGCATGCCCAACTTCTGATCTTTGTTTTGGTTTTTTATTTTTCAGTCGTATCAGTCTTCAGAGAACACATACCACGGTATTGATTGTTAAACCGCGGTATTGCTTTGCTGTCATGCAAATAATATATTAGTACCGTTAGATCTTTTTTTTAATTTTTTTCTTTTTCTAGCAGAGGCTTTTACACTGTGAACACCAAAGTTGCATGGCAAGCAATTTTTTTCTTCAATAGCCTGAATTTCATTTTTTCCTTTCATTCTACGCTCATCAAATTGTTTTTTCAGCGCCTTCACCAAATAGAAATTTCCCATGCTTTCTCGTCTTTTCTTTTCCTTCGCTGCTCTGTTGCTATAGCATTGTTGTAGCAAAATTTTGGTGCCTTTTGTTCTTTTTTTCCCCAGAAACATTGTTGTTGTGTTGCTGCAGCAAATTAATTAGGCAATCTGGTGTGATTTCTATTCTCAGGCTTTTGTTCTACGACGCAGCAGCATTCCTGAAGCTTTATAGTCAGTACATCTGATTGCAATTGTATTACATCATGAACAGGTTTGCCGCAGTTCCGCTTTAGCAACGCCAAAACAAATTTTTTCTGCACATTGTTTTTTAACGCCTCAGAGCCCTTCTACAACTTTACTGCGATAATGTTGTAGCAGAAATTCTAAGCTCCCTGATTTTTATTCAATACCCACTTGCTATAGCATTACTCCAGCACTGAAATCAATGATATTGCTTCCCCTTTTTTTAAAGTTTTTTTTTGTTTAAATGTTGTGACGTGCTTGTTGTCTGGTCAATAGCACACTAACGCTTGGTTTGATAGCATGATACAGAGCAGCAGGATGCATATTATTGGCTTTACTAAGAACAGGAATGTGTAAACATTGTATGTATCTTGTTCAGGAATAAAGTGAAATTGTATTAAGCAAAAGTTATGAAATGATAGTCTGTCACAAGGTTATATAGACGCGCATGTCTTACCAACTCTCTCATCAAATAACGAACTAAAATACAAAATAACCAATACTACTTAGTCCAACTGGCACATTACTATTAGTCCCAAATACAACCAATAAGAGTATTGTTTATCTGAGCCAATAGAGCACGTTCTACACTTGCTTTGTACTGGTTCTTCACAAATATGGTTGCAGCAACAGCATTATTACTACTAGGTGTATTACTCCCCCCGCAAACTGGTAATACACATGGATTGTGTAAGCCCAGTTTGGAATAGATATCCCAATGTGTTGCACCACCTAAAGCCTTGGTAAAAATGTCAGCCAGCTGATCTTTAGTTGAAATCTTCTGAGGTATAATGATCCCTGATTGAACTTCTCACGAATAAAATGACAATCCAGCTCAATATGTTTTGTTCGAGCATGTTGGACTGGATTGTTGGCTATGTCAACTGCAGCTTGGTTATCACAATACACAGCAACAGCATAAGTAACTGGAATTTGGAAATCAGCAAACAAGTACTTAAGCCACATCATTTCAGTAGTAATAGAGGCTAGAGCTCGATATTCAGCTTCTGCAGTACTTTGAGATGTAACAGATTGCTTCTTTGCCTGCCAAGAGACAAGAGCATAACCAAGTTTTAAGTAAAAACCTGTGACAGATCGACCAGTGATAGTACATCCCCCCCAATCACTGTCACAGAATCCTTGTAATAACAAATCATTTTTAGCTGGAAAGAATAGCCCCAGACCTGCTGTGCACTTAAGATAACGCAAGACTCGAAATAAAGCATCAAGATGCTTAGTTCTTGGAGCTTGCATAAATTGACTAAGAAGATGAACTGAATAACTGATGTTTGGACGGGTAAAAGTCAGGTATAAAATCTTGCCCACCAAACTACGAAACACAGAAGCATTCGAAATTAACTCCCCTGATTTGACAGCATCATATAACTTGATATGTTGATCTAGAGGAATAGAAAGTGGTTTGGAATCTAGAAGATGAGTGGTAGATAACATGTTCATGATAAATTTCTGTTGACAAAGAACAATGCCAGTGACATTTCGAGAAATTTCTAAACCAAGATAATACTTGGCAACTCCCAAATCCTTAATGCTAAATTTCTCATGCAAGGCTGTTTTAACCAAAACAATGAAAGCCTCATGATTACCAGTGAGCAAGACATCATCCACATAAACAACTGCAACTGTAAGCAAAGACTGATGTTGATGAATGAACAAAGAGTAGTTAGCCAGAGACTGTGTAAAACCAAGGGACAATAAGAAATCAGATAACTTCTTATTCCACTCACGAGATGCTTGTCGTAAGCCATAAATGGACTTAATCAATCGACAAACTAAAGTAGCAGTAGTGGAAGAAATCTGATAACCCACAGGGATATCCATATAAACCTCCTCAGACAAATCGCCATGAAGAAAGGCATTGTTAATGTCTAATTGATACAAGACCCAGTTTTTAGAGGCAACAACAGCAATCACAGACTTGACTGTAACTCCTTTAGCAACAGGTGCAAATGTGGCATGAAAGTCTACTCCTGGTTCCTGACTATAACCCTTAGCCACTAAACGTGCCTTGTAACGTTCTACTTCACCATTTGTCTGGTGGTAAAATGACCAATTCCCAGGTATTATTATGCTCTAAAGCATCTAATTCTTTGTTCATGGCTTCGACCCATTTTGGATCAACAACCGCCTGAGCAAAGGTTCTTGGTTCTTTAAGTCTCTCTAGTTGTGCCATAAAGGCAACATGATCAGCAGAAAAGGCAGCACTAGAAACAAAATTAGTCATGGGAAATTTTGGGGAAAGATGACTAACTCCAGAATTATGCTGAAAATGATAATCTTTCCACCATTGGGGTCTTTGTCTATCTCTAGTAGATTTTCGAACAAAATAATCACTAGTAGGCTCAGAAATATTTACATCTGAATGTAAATTGACAAGAGTGTCTACATCAGGTGGAAGACCATCAGAGTCAATAGACGAATTTGTGTTGGAAATAGGATCATTAGAAGAAATTATATCTGTGTTTGATGTAACTACTGGTGGAGACAAAGGATCTGATAAATCATCAACAAGACCACCAGTCCCTTGTTCAACAGTAACTGAAGTATCTCCACTAGAATCAGGAAGTGAAGATGAACACCAATGTTGCAGAAAATGTGGATCAGAAGAAGTGGGAGTGTGAGTTTGATTAAGAAAAGGAAATACCAACTCGTGAAAAACCACATGTCGAGAGACAAAAATCTGTTTGGTTGTCAAATTTAGGAGTTTGAAACCTTTTTGTCCAAGAGGATAACCGAGAAAGACACAACGAATGGCTCTAGGATGAAATTTGCCAGAGTCATGTATAGAGGCAAAGCAAAGACATCCAAAAAACTCAAAAGAGTTGATAATCTAGAAGCTCACTGTAAAGACATTCGTAAGGAGTTTTATGTTGTAAGACTGGTGTGGGCAACCTATTAACAATATAATTGGCTGTTAATAGACATTCTCCCCAATATTTGATAGGGAGACCTGGCTGGAACCGTAAAGCACGTGCAATGGACAATAATTGACGATGCTTACGTTCTACTCTACCATTCTGAGCTGGTGTGGCAACACAAGAAGACTGATGAACAATCCCCTTTTCATAAAACAAGGTAAAAACAGAGGCATTGAAAAACTCTGTACCATGATCACTACGCACTGTTTTAACAGTGGTTTGAAAGTGATTTTCAACAAGAGATAAAAAGGTTTGAAGCTGAGAAAAAACATGCTGTTTAGAGGCAAGAAGAAAAGTCCAAACACTCCTTGAATAGTCATCTACAATCGTGAGAAAGAAAGGACAACCTTGTGTAGTTCCATGTGCATAGGGACCCTACAAATCGATGTTAACTAAATCAAAAATATGAGGAGCATGACTGTGACTTAAAGGAAAAGGCTGATATGTTTGTTTGGACAAAGGACAAACAGGACATTGATGATTAAAATCATCTAATATTTGAGACTTAACATCTGGTATTTTATGCAATACTTGACTAGAAGCATGGCCAAGACGCATATGCCAAAGTGATAAGTGGATTTATATCCACTTGGAGCGTTCCATATCGGCTTAAATTGATTGTCTTGGGCTCAAGTTTGTTGTAATTTTGATGTGTTTTGCTTAGTTGTGCAGATTTACGAGAATGTTGATTAAGGTGGATGCTTCTATCGTTTTTGGAGAATTAATTGATTGAAATTCGGATTTCTGAGACAGTTGCGCAGTCTACACTGTTTTGGACATATCTGGAGTTCTAGAAGTCCGTTTTCAGCGATCTTACTGCCCACGCGAAGCTTGGGAGATTTTCTACAATGTGGGACAGGTGTTGCACGAGCAGGTTGCGCGTGGTTGGCGCAGGCTGCGCGACAAACAGACTGATGGGCGCAGGTTGCACGCGCGCGGTGCTGAAAAATTACAGCTTTTCACTATTTTGGCCATATCTTGAGTTCTACAAGTCCGTTTTAGGCCCGTAAGCAGTCCACGCGAAGCTAACGAGATTCTCTATCATTCTAAGGTAGTCCAGAGGTCCAATTATGATTGGAACGTTCCAGAAATATTGAAGAAAAGTCAGCTACGAATTTTCCTTCAAAACCGAATCAGTTTAGGAAACGTATTATGTGCCGAACTGCAGAAATTCAACTTTGACAAGGAAATTGCTATAATTCCTACTTCTAATAAGTATGGTAATTGCTTTGGGCGGCTAGAACATTCCAGAATCAGATCTATACATGGAATTTGCAATTCTTATCTAATTCAAGAACGGAAATTGCCAATCTTCTATTCCAACTCTAAAAAGGCAATTGCTTGGTGGGCAAGACTTCTAGAGCCTATATAAACACATCCAACCCTTGTAATTTGTATCATTAGGAGAGAACCATTATATATCAATTACTTAGATTTATTTGTATCTTTTCATACTTTGTTTTTATCATGGTTTCATCAGATCCCATGATGACGAGAGGTTCGATTATGAACTAATCGTTGTCATGGGATTCTAACGGATTTATTTATGGAGCTTTAGTATCTTGATGCTTTACAGATCTGTGTGTGATGTATATCTGATATCCTCGTATGGTTGTGTTTCATGTATTTAGATGCGTAGCTAACATCTAATTTGTTAATCTCTTGTGAAGCGAGAGTGGATCTTGAGATTTAGAACTTGCCATGCTAGCATAGGATAGGTTGATGTTTTAACATCATGATTTGTGGCATAAATAGAGATATTATGCTGCCCTATGTGATCTTTGTGGATAACTTGTTCTTCAACCGTTATGTTTTCAAATTCTATAGATATATAGGGTCTAAGCATAATTGGTGTCTATTCATCTTCTATCTCTTTTGTGGATGTATGTTTAGTTTGGTATTCGTATACTGAGAAGTAGCGTATACTTGTTTCGTGTTGTCCGATCAGATATCATAACCATTGCATATAGTGATTAAAGGCGTCAGATCTAAGTGAAGTATTTAATGAAGTTAGGATCCCATGTTTTCTCTTGCAGAAGTAATTCGATTCCAATTCTTGTTAGTTAGTTAATTCTTAGTTGTTAATTTACTTTCTAGTTAATTTAGTTAATTAAACCCAATTTGTTATTTGTCTTAGCAGTGAGTAATAACCATACATTGTTGCATAGGTACAATAACTGAATTAAAACCATAACCAGATCTCTGTGGGAACGAACTCGACTTATTCATATATTACTTGTGACCACGTACGCTTGCGTGATTTAGTGCAAACAAGTTTTTGGCGCCGCTGCTGGGGATCATCGGTGTTTTATTTTTGGTTTATGTGCTTGTCAATAGTGGTCGTTAGAGTTCACTGACTCGGATTAGTTCTTACCTATCTTGTTTAGTTCGGTGTGTTTCAGGTACTTGAGTAGTTGAAGATGGCAGGTCAGGAGTTGCCATGGTGGGCATATTCGAGTACATCCATGCCTTATCAATGTGAGCAGTGTTTGGGCGTTCATGATCCATCACAATATTGTTACTACGAAGGAGTTGATCCATATGTCACTTATGAGGAACAACCATATTTTCCATACCATCCTCATCAGTACCAGCAATATGTTCCAGATATGTCATATTACTATGGAAGTGAAGAGTTTCAACATCAGCAACCTACTCCTACTTTTCAGTCAGATGAGGTTCCTACTAGGGAGGAGGTTATGATGTTTGTAAAGAGTAGCGAGGAGTCTCTCAAATCTTTGGAGATTCTAGTTGCTCAAGCTGTGAGAGCCTTGGAATAAGAGAAACAACAATTCATACCAGAGGCAATTACAGAAAATAACAGTGACTTGGAGCAAGGTACTGCATGCTTAATTGAAGAAGACAAATTCCAAAACGAGGTGAGCATTCGCAAGCCATGTGAGGAAGTTGATCATGTTAAGATGGTGGATGATTTGGAAAGGGCACTATTTGGGACAGACACTGATGAGCTGCACAAATTTCAAGAATTGGTATGTGCGTATCGAGAGGCTGAAGAACTTGGGAAAGATGCAGATCTTCTACTTGTCTCAGAATTCAAAGATGGAGGTAGCGCATTAGAGCCAATGGAGGAAGTTCTCTTTGAGGAACCAAAGGCTTCAGAAACTTACATTTATCCTCCTCCATTATATTCAACCGAAGCCCGCGAAGGTATGTTGTTCTACAAATTGACAGATTTTGGGTCAACAGATGAAGGCATTGGAATAGGACATAGTTGTTATACGAATAGCCCAAGCGAGGAGAAGGGGCAGAAAGTGTGTCGCCGTGATGACGATGAAGTCTCACGAAGAGAGGACCAGGCAAACTATTATCATCCTTAATGGAGGTTTGGAAGTAACGTCAAGCTATTGACGTTAAAGAAGCGCTTCTTGGGAGGCAACCCAAGCATTGTTGTATATTGGTATGTTTTCTACTTTCCCTTGTATTTACTTCCATTCAATGAGGACATTGAATATTTTAAGTTTGGGGGTGGTTTGAGGGATAAGTAGTGTATATAATTGTGATTTTGAGTCATTGTGTTCATGTAGGATTTCATGTTTTGCATATTAGTAGTAGTAATTCATGCATATATGTTCGTATTAATTATGTTTGTTTCATATAGGACTTTCTGTTTTTATTTTTCGTATACCATGTGAGTTCATGTTAGTTGCATTTGCATAGCATGCATATTTCATGATCCCTTAAGACGAGCTAATTCTGATTGGTAGGTAGGTGTCTAATTGAGTGTGGTAATGATGAATAAAGGGTTGACTTATAGTTCTATGAAATTGACTTATGTGTTTCGGAAACAAAACTAATTACACAGTCTCATTGGGTGCTTTTGGGCTAGGTTGAGGTCATGCTTGTTTGGATGTTTTGAGATTTAATCACTTGATTATATTTAGAATTTTCGTTATTCCCTTGATAGCCTAGAACACTAAAGTCTAAGTTTGGGGGAAAACAGGGATTTCATGCTAGTTGTTGGCTAGGCGTCAAATGGCTAGTAGCCGGCTCATATTTATATGAGTAGTCTAGGGTTGGAATTGAGAATTCTCATTCCAGATTGCATAGAAAAAAAAAAGAGAAAAAGGAAAGCAGGAAAAAAAAGAAAAAAAAAGAAAAAAAAGAAAAAAAAGTTATGTGAATTGTTTTATGCAAAATTAACCAGGGTGAGCTCTTTAATACTTGAGCAATTAAGTTCGTGGGGACTTTGTGCCTAGTGACCTAAGGCTTTTATTAGTCTGGGATCCACTAACCTAACGCTCGCTACATGGGTATTATTGTATAAGCCTTTCGGGGTCTCATCCATTGCACGGTCAAATAAGCATGTTTGTTTGTGTTCTATATAGTTGTTTGTCGTTAATAAAGCATGAATTCCTGTCTAACTTGAATAAGGATGGAGGTGTTCCTAGGTTATGAAGTGTCTACAGTCTATTCTATTTATAAACCTGTGATTGTCTTGGCGAAGAATATGTATGATTTTTGACCTAGTGTTGGGAGTATTTCTGATGAGCATCGCACACACGCACGTTTCTGTTCATGTATTGTTAGTATACGGGGACTTAGTCGAGCTCTATTTGGATTTAGTTGCATTCTTTGAGGTATTTGCTTGCTAGTTGGTTTTGGTTAGTTTAAAGGGGATCGTTGCATTTTCATATTAGTTGCATTCATGCATTGCATTGTTTTTGCATTGTTTAGTTAGATGGATTTTGTGGGTACATTCGCTATAGGCCCTCACGAGACCTTACTCGTCCACTAGGGCTGCCTAGGGGTTTAAAGGGCTTGTTGCATATGCCAAATGCAACCGTGATCACCTACGGAAGTGGTACTAATTAGTTAGTTGTAATTGTTTATGCTTGAGGACAAGCATCGGTTTAAGTTTGGGGGTGTGATAAGTGGATTTATATCCACTTGGAGCGTTCCATATCGGCTTAAATTGATTGTCTTGGGCTCAAGTTTGTTGTAATTTTGATGTGTTTTGCTTAGTTGTGCAGATTTACGAGAATGTTGATTAAGGTGGATGCTTCTATCGTTTTTGGAGAATTAATTGATTGAAATTCGGATTTCTGAGACAGTTGCGCAGTCTACACTGTTTTGGACATATCTGGAGTTCTAGAAGTCCGTTTTCAGCGATCTTACTGCCCACGCGAAGCTTGGGAGATTTTCTACAATGTGGGACAGGTGTTGCACGAGCAGGTTGCGCGTGGTTGGCGCAGGCTGCGCGACAAACAGACTGATGGGCGCAGGTTGCACGCGCGCGGTGCTGAAAAATTACAGCTTTTCACTATTTTGGCCATATCTTGAGTTCTACAAGTCCGTTTTAGGCCCGTAAGCAGTCCACGCGAAGCTAACGAGATTCTCTATCATTCTAAGGTAGTCCAGAGGTCCAATTATGATTGGAACGTTCCAGAAATATTGAAGAAAAGTCAGCTACGAATTTTCCTTCAAAACCGAATCAGTTTAGGAAACGTATTATGTGCCGAACTGCAGAAATTCAACTTTGACAAGGAAATTGCTATAATTCCTACTTCTAATAAGTATGGTAATTGCTTTGGGCGGCTAGAACATTCCAGAATCAGATCTATACATGGAATTTGCAATTCTTATCTAATTCAAGAACGGAAATTGCCAATCTTCTATTCCAACTCTAAAAAGGCAATTGCTTGGTGGGCAAGACTTCTAGAGCCTATATAAACACATCCAACCCTTGTAATTTGTATCATTAGGAGAGAACCATTATATATCAATTACTTAGATTTATTTGTATCTTTTCATACTTTGTTTTTATCATGGTTTCATCAGATCCCATGATGACGAGAGGTTCGATTATGAACTAATCGTTGTCATGGGATTCTAACGGATTTATTTATGGAGCTTTAGTATCTTGATGCTTTACAGATCTGTGTGTGATGTATATCTGATATCCTCGTATGGTTGTGTTTCATGTATTTAGATGCGTAGCTAACATCTAATTTGTTAATCTCTTGTGAAGCGAGAGTGGATCTTGAGATTTAGAACTTGCCATGCTAGCATAGGATAGGTTGATGTTTTAACATCATGATTTGTGGCATAAATAGAGATATTATGCTGCCCTATGTGATCTTTGTGGATAACTTGTTCTTCAACCGTTATGTTTTCAAATTCTATAGATATATAGGGTCTAAGCATAATTGGTGTCTATTCATCTTCTATCTCTTTTGTGGATGTATGTTTAGTTTGGTATTCGTATACTGAGAAGTAGCGTATACTTGTTTCGTGTTGTCCGATCAGATATCATAACCATTGCATATAGTGATTAAAGGCGTCAGATCTAAGTGAAGTATTTAATGAAGTTAGGATCCCATGTTTTCTCTTGCAGAAGTAATTCGATTCCAATTCTTGTTAGTTAGTTAATTCTTAGTTGTTAATTTACTTTCTAGTTAATTTAGTTAATTAAACCCAATTTGTTATTTGTCTTAGCAGTGAGTAATAACCATACATTGTTGCATAGGTACAATAACTGAATTAAAACCATAACCAGATCTCTGTGGGAACGAACTCGACTTATTCATATATTACTTGTGACCACGTACGCTTGCGTGATTTAGTGCAAACACAAAGAGCACTCAATTGGGTTTTGGAATTAACATTATTAATGATAGGAGATAAAGAAGGACTAGTGTTGTGAAATTCTAAGTGATACAAACCACCAATGAGTCTGCCATGAGCTAGAACATCTTGAGAAGTAGGTAAACGAAACTCACAATAATCCTGATAAAACGAGACACTACCCCCAGTATCACTATTCCACTTAGCAACAGATAACAGATTATAGTGGAATGAAGGAACAAAAAAGACATTATGCAGTACAATGTGTGGATGGATCTCAAAGGAACCAACTCTGTCAACTAATAAAGTTAAACCATTAGGCAAAGAAAGGTTAACAGGAATAGCTAAGGTTGAAACATTTCGAAGTAAAGATAGAGAACAACACATGTGATATGTGGCTCCCGTGTCAATCAACCAAGCATAAGTAGAAAAATTAGAACTGACAAGATTAGCACCAGAAATCACCATACCTGCTAAATGATCCTCAGGGCTAATAGATGTGTTTCCAGATCCCACAAACATACTCATCAATTGGTTAATCTGATTCTGCATCTGTGTGAGTTGATCAGTAGAAGAATAAGTTGTGGCTGTTGCATTTGCTTGATTGGACTTAGGCAAAGGCCTAAACTGAACATTTCCAGATCCTGAAGAAACAACATCTTTCTTCTTTTTCCAGTTTGGAGGATAGCCAATAAGCTTATAACAATTCTCTCTTGTATGGCCATTAAAATTACAGAAAGAGCATTTTACAGGTGATTTCACTACACCAGAAGAAACACTTGGTTTCTTAAAACCAATAGAAGCAGCTGCAACAGTAACATTTCCTTGAGCAGGTACCAAGGCATTAGCAATTGGACTAACATCAGTTGTAACTCTATGAAAACCTTGCCTAGCCTTTTCATCTTGCCTAAAAAAAGCATATGCGTGTGAAACAGTTGGCAAAGGATTCATCAAAAGAATTTGTCCACGAACATTAGAATTGCTGTCATGAAGTCCCAATAGAAACTGTAAAAGCTTCTTTTTCTGATCTCGTTCAATTTGCACCTTATGAGCACCACAAACACAATTCACACTCGGCTCAAGAACTGAATATTCATCCCAAAGTCCTTTAAGTTTATGAAAATAGACCTCCACAGATTTATTTCCTTGTTCAAGACTATGTATGTCCTTTAAAACCTGAAAAATTCGATGTCCATTAACACCAAAAAATCTCTCATGAAGCTCCTTCCAAACTTCACTTGCAGTGGTAACATAATTCAAACCATCACTTATCTCCCCAGCAACAAAATTGAGTATCCAAGTGATGATCAAATCATTTACTCGTTCCGATTGAGCAAACAGAGGTGATGTAACATCAGGTTTCTTATAGCTGCCATTAAAAATCACGAACTTGTTTTTGGCGTTTAAAGCAATTTTCATAGATCTACTCCACGGTGCATAGTTATCATTACCTACTAATTTCTTAGCAATGTGTACGAGACCTGGATGATCGTTATTATGTATGTAGAGTGGATGTGAATTGTTATCAACAGTAAGTGCATTATACTGTGAATTAACATTCATTTCCTGATCTACTTTTCCACATCCTGAATTGACCTCTTCTTCTTCTTCTTCTTCATAAACAGTATGAATCTCAGAATTAACAACTCAACTAGATCCAATTCCTTGAACAACATTAGCATAACTACTATGCATCATGACTGAGTATTTTGATTACGCAAACGAAACACTTCATCGTTGAATCTCACACTCAAATACGAATTAAATAGTACAGAATCTCAAAAAACTACAAACAGGTTAAAAAAACACGTATTTATTACTAGATTAATCGGCAAAACCTGTGAAATTAGGGCTTGAAATCGATCTCAATCGACACAAACTCCGTAATAGAACTAGAGATCAACAATCGACGAAGAAAATGCGATGAAATGAAGACGTATGGATCGTAAATCAGCCATGAGAGCTCTGATACCATATTAGCTTTACTAAGAACAGGAATGTGTAAACATTGTATGTATCTTGTTCAGGAAGAAAGTGAAATTGTATTAAGCAAAAGTTATGAAGTGATAGTCTGTTACAAGGTTATATCGACACGCAGGTCTTACCAACTCTCTCATCAAATAACGAACTAAAATACAAAATAACCAATACTACTAAGTCCAGCTGGCACATTACTATTAGTCCCAAATACAACCAATAAGAGTATTGTTTATCTTAGCCAATAGAACACGTTCTACACTTGCTTTGTACTGGTTCTTCACAAATATGGTTACAGCAACAGCATTATTACTACTAGTCGTATTACAGATCATTTTTACATAGAAGCTAGAAAAAAAAATCAATGGCATATCTTTGCAGACTAAAGCCTTGTTAGAACCTTGTTTGGAAACTGAGTACCCATACTTCAGATTAGAATCAAAGATGTTGTGCTTTCAATCCACGTTGTAGGATTATAGCAAATATACTACATTGCTGCTACAGCATTCACAAAAATTGCCCATTCTATGCATTTTGAATTTTTTTTTTCCGCTGAGTACTCTAAAATTTCTAGGCTCTGTTTTATTCATTCAAAAATTTACCTGAAACAACTTCAAACACATCAATGCATTTTGAGGGAGTAAAAAAAACAAGAAAAACAATTCCTAACTAATATTAATAATAATGATAATAATAATAATAATAATAATAATAATAATAATAATAATAATAATAATAATAATAATAATAATTTTGGATTGCCTCCAAAAATCGCCACTTTTATTGTCTTTGTCAAGACTTATTTATACACCCTATTTTATCAATGAGGTGAAAAGGCATATAATTTAGCAAATATCCCAATTTTAATTAATCTAACTTTGTTAGCATATATCAAACAATCAAGAACATTTAAATATTAGAAGCCATTAATGTGAAACTCAGTACCCTTTGGAATGTGGAAGTACTCAAAATATTCATTACAAATATTTAGGCACTTATGCTCCAAAAATGAGTCCCAATTTGGATCAACATAAGACAAACACAACTCTTTTATTCTAACTTCATCCCAATCAGATTCATAAGACTTACAGCTAGCCAATCAAAGTTTGATTTCAATAAAACCAATTAGTCTTCATCACACAACATGAGAGAAGTATCCTCTACAACATCAAATTCATCATTGGCACAAGAACTATCAGTTATTAAAATATTTTCTTCAAAAGTAGAGGGACAAATACAAGAAGAAATTTCATAATCATCAAATTCGTTCCGTTTTAAATTATAATTTAAATCCATTGATCCCTCTTCACGTGACATACCATATTTTAGTTCCTGAAGAACATACCAACCTATCGACCCCTCACGTAATGATGACTCATTTTCTATCACATAGTCAAGCATACAAGAATTACAATTGGGAACTTGATACAAGTATGGGTAATGTGCTAACAAATCAAATGAATCAAGATAAAAGTTAGAATATATATCTGCTCAAAAGCCCAAGTTGTCTTTGTTTATCAATCCTGAAAAACACTACACTACACAAATAAAAATAAACTTGATCTCAAAATACTAAATAGTGTAATGATATTAACAAATAAATACTTAAAATTAGTCCCTGGCAGCGGTGCAAAAAACTTGTTATTGATTTTGCAATCGCTAACGCAAGTACACGTATCGAACAAGTAGTATATAAAATTCGTTCCAGCGAGGAATAAATTAAGCTGTTAAATACCACACACTATCGTTCTCCCAATTCAAGTTAAATAACATATAATCAAAAATATTTTATAAATTACTCCTAAAATGAATAGAAGCAAAATCTTGAGAATAAAACAAGAATAAAAATGTCTAGGCCTTTAGCTTCCTCTTGAGTTTTAACAACTATCTTTTGTCATCTCTATTTTCATGTTCTAATTGCTAGTCTAGGGTGCATATATATTCACAAGGACCTTCCGAATCTCAAGTGAATCTAACTCATAAGATTAATTCCCATATTCCTATGTAAAATTTAAATCCATGAGCATCATTAACACATAGCCCTAATTTGACTACTTGAGGTGATTAGGTATATTCCTATCCTAAACACAAATTAACATATAAGTTAGTCTCAAGTTATACTGACTGGTTCTCAATTCAGGTTGCCTCTTCCAAGCATGACCCAAAATAACAAATCAATCTCAAAGTTAATTACTCTTTAAAAAGCATTAGACACAAATCAATATAATCAATTATAGTGAACACAAAACAGAGTATTAAAAAGAGTACTTGTATATATCCTCAAGTATCTATTAAAGCCCTAGAATAACAATCAATTCAAAATCTTAAAGAAAAAACACAACAATGGAGTACAAAAGACGAAGGAAAGAATAAACTCGTTGTGATATGTCTTCAATCTTCCATCTCCAAAGTGGTTTATGTAATCTTCAAGGGTCTTGCTTCTTCTCTCGCTGTCTGTTCTTCTCTATGTCTACAACTATTCTACGTATCTATGATCTAACTCCTCTCTAACTGCTAATAACTGATATAAAATATATATTTACAAGTGTTTTTAATGGAATAATAGGAATAAAAGAAATATTCCTAAATAGAATACAATTATAAATAGGAAATTCTATGGCTGCAGTTTATGGACTTTTCTGGGCAGTTGAGGGCAAATATAAATTCTGGGCCTATGATAGAAATATTGGCCTTCTTCTGAGCTTTCCAATGTGAAATCCCGATAGAGCCAAAATAGCAAAGAATGTGAAATCTGTCCAAAAATCCATATTTTTCATGATCTAACTCCAAAAAATCCAATTTCAGCTCCAATCCATTATTTTCTTGATTCCTACAATAAAACATTAAAACACATTAAATAAAATCCAATTTCATGCAAAAATATCTAAAAATATAGGTGTCGTGCCCAAAATCCGCCTTGGGCTTGATTTAAGGCCCACTAAGGATATGGACTAGGATTATCTGAATATGGAGGGATAAGTTGAATATGGGGGCATGATGATCTAATGTGCCTTAGAAGCGAATCAGAGGACAGGACTCTTGCATCTAGCTCAGGGTTTTCTCACAGAAGGGTTCAAGTGTGTGAACCCCGGATAGGGGTAACACTGTATTGAGGCTTGGTAGGGGTTCAACTGGGCAGTAGGCTACTAGGCAGGGGGTACGTGCATGAACCCTGAAGGTTTCCAGAAAATATACCAGCGATCTCGGAACTTCCTAAATCGCAGGGAATTGGATAAGGGACTTCCTAACAGCCCAGGGGGTAGTTCCTAAACACCAGGAGCGGCCCATTAATGACAGTTATCAAGGATAAACATTAAATACACATGGGTGGTATGTACGTATGTATATGCAAGGATATATCATGGAGACTTAAGGATAATCATAGAATAATGGCTTGATAGCTATATGGATTGGGATAAACGATCACAACAGGTCTGTTATGGAGGATGATGATTACCAAATCGTGGGTAATTATCAAGAACTACATGGGACTTGATCTCTTATAAATATAAGAGTATGTAGGCAATTTGCAAGGTTAGGCACACATATACACCTCTAACTCAAGCTCTGGACTGTTCTCTCTCGATTGAATAGGTTTTATTCAGTCATCATAGCTCGGAGTGCTTGCAAACTCAGTCCAAACATCCACCATATCTCCATTCGGATTAGGGTTTATGAGTCTAGGGTTTTGGCTTGTAAATTGGTTTATTTAATCAAGATTCTTGGATTCTCCTGGTATATTTTTGTGATTATCTTACTGAAGTGTTGTACCAATTTTCCCTCACAACAATAGGAATAAATTAATAACAAATAACTACTTATCATGACTCTAATGTTATTGATTGATAATCAGTCTCAAAATCACAACTAGAGTAGTATGCGTATAATCCTTTAACAGATCATAAGATGCATTGAGAGGTGTAGAACTAGAATTAGGATTGAAAATAAGCGTAGTATGAGTTGTAGAAATAATATGTTCCATTGAAATATCAGTTATCAACACAAATATTTAAAGTATGAGTATGTAAATGAGATGTTTGACAAAATGTTACAAAGACAAACGAAACCAGATAGATCTCTAATGGTCGCACAATGAAGATCAACACAAAGAACTGTAAGTATCGTAATTGTACAATCACAATTGCAATTACTACTCAAAAAACAAGATCAAACACAAGTTCTTAAACTCAAGAAATTGATCAATTTAACAAGAACTCAACAAATCAAGAATGTAACAATGAGGAAAATGATCGTATCAATAGATGAAGATCACTTAATGAGAAAACAATGAAGATTTGACACAAATCAACAGAGAGAATTAGAAAAAAGCGTTAATATGTACTTAGCTGAGAAATGAACTCAGTTTTCATGGCAGAAGTGATGAATGCTCTGATACCATATAGAATTGTGTTTATTTACAGTGAAAATGAAGAAGACAAAGTTGAGAGATTAACTTTCTCATTAAGAAAATAAAGCTGTAGTTACAAAGATGAACAAAACGCAGTTTAAATACAAGCTACCTGACTCTAACTAACTCTCGTGCTATCTAACTAACTTGTTTTGTAAAAAGACTCATCTACCTTTACATCTAAATTACAAACTATTTCACAATAGTCCCAATGGTGGGTTCGAGAGCGTAGCATTTTGTCTATCAATTAAATTAAAAGGACCAAAAAAATGCAACCCAGCAATTTTGACCTTTTGAATTTGCATAGACTACAAACATCTTCATGTAAAAACAGACTTGTTTGAAATGATTTGGACTGGACTTTCGAGATCGGCCCATTTAGTCTTGCCACAATTCAATCGGATCGAATCAAGTTGGAATTTGTTGAATTCAAATTCAAATTTAAATTTTTTATCAAACCCAAAAAAAAAAAATTCGAAATTTAAAACTTAAATCTGACCTAATGAATTTCGGATCTAGTTTGGATATATCCAAAACTCGATTTTTCTTTTTGCTTTTGATATTATTCGAACCCGATTACCTGAAAACAACAGCTCAATTATTAAATTAATTATGAAAAAAATAACCTGTTTACAAATTAATTGAATCGTCAAATGTTTTATGGTTATGGTCGTGGAAGGTTTCAAATTGCCGGTGCTTCAACTATGTGTAAGTATGAAATTGAATAGATACCCTAATTTATGTACTCTTTTCTTTTTTTCTTTCAGATTAATAGGTTATGGTCTTATGAATAATAGCTAATAGATAAGTGGTTGATTTTAATAATTAAAATGTTTTATTAAAATTGAATTTGAATCACGCGTATAATGTATTATTAAAAATCTATACTAATATATTAAAGCCGAAAAATTGAAAGTTTGGTCGGTTTGGTTTTCGGTTTGGTTATCCTAATTATTAAAATAAATAATGACATAATATAGATAATGGTAATTAGTTATTGTCATTTTCAAATTTACTTTTAATTCAAGATATTACCTTTTATAAAAATATCAATCGTACCATATTTTCAAATCATTAATATTTCCTTTCTAATTAAAATACGTTACATTTTTTATTTAAAACTAATCTTACAATCATTAATATATACTCAAAAATATCACACCATATTTTCAATTATTAATAAAATATATTAAAAATTCCTGTACATTGTTTATAATAAGAAAATATTAGTATAATATGTAAATATGAGTTATAAATTATGATAAATTAAAATATTAAAAATTATTAAATTGATAATTATATAAAAACATAATTATACTATTAACTAAAATTTAATAAATACCTAAAATATCTTATCTTTCAATCAATTTAAAATACGTTTACTTTTAATTGAACATATTACCCTTTATGTGTACCTAAAATATCGTAACTTCCAATCATTAATATTTCTTTTCAAATTAAAACACGTTATCTTTTAATTTAAAACATAATTTTGCAATCATAATCTTCCAATCATTAATATTTCTTTTCTAATTAAATGCACTACCTTTTAATTTAAAACATAAATTTACAATCATTAATGTATACCCAAAAATATGACACCATATTACTGTTAGATTTTTAGTAATTAATAAGAAACGTTAGATGTAATTATAAGGTATATTTAATGATTAAATTAATTTACTAAATATTCAAGGTTCAAATTCTGTTAACGACATATTTAACTTAAATTTTATTTTATAAATTTTAAATCATGAAAATCATTTATTAAATTTACTTCAAATTTTATTAAATTAATATCAAAATAATTTTTAAAATTAATAATTATATAAAAACATAATTATAGAATAAAATAAAATTTATAATATATCAAAAAAAACCTGTGCATGGCACGGCTTATAAGCTAGTATATATTATAATATATCCAATGTAGATCATTGTTTTATAGAGAACCATCTTATATAGAGAGCGGAAGAGAATCATTAATTTTATCATAGAATTTTATTAATAAGGTACAAATAAATTTTTAAAAACATAAAATTTGATTCTAATGTAGAATACTAACAACATATAAATTTTATAAAGGATTTAACACATGAAATTTGAACAAAAAACTTAATTTGAATTTGATTCTACAGTAGAATTATTTTGGATAAACTTGATTTTATGGTAAAATTGCTTTAGATTATTTAATTAATTTTTAATGATTTTCTTAAAAGGAAAGTTGTGTAATTTTATTTTATTTTTTAACTAAGATTTAAAATTAATATATATACACAAAAAGATAAATATAGATATTTTGTGGTGGTTCTTTCTTGGAACTGCTCTAGAGTGTCACCTATGCATTGTATTATATAAAAATAGTGTCCATCTGCTCCTTTCTTCAAAGATTTGTCGGAGTTTATCTCCGATGAGAGTCGATTAAGTTTTATTCCTTTTTCAGTTTTCCAAATAAATCGAGCTTGATTTCTGAAACCTTTGAAGAATCCATTCGGATTTTCCAGTTTGGTTTCTAGATTTTAGCCGATATGTTTTTTTAGTTGTTGTTTTATTTTCAGTTTGAATGTCTTGCTTTTTGGCATGTGTCTTGCCTTTTGGCATGTGTCTTGGTTTGTTTGTCTACTAGCTAGTATGGCATTTTGGTTCGATGAAGGCTTATTTTGTAGAGGCTTGCGGGTGGATTAATTGAGATTCCATTTCAGAGGGAGTTATTATGTCTATAAAGCTTATCTTGGATTTATGGATATCTGCTCAAAAAGAGTGCGAGATCAATTTAACGGAAGTCAGGATCCAGATCAATGTAGATGCGGTATTTTCTGAAGTTTATGGGCTCTTTTGTTCATATGTCTCGAGATTATGGATATTCCTTTTGTCGTTCTTGGTGTTGTACTGTTTTTTATTTTTAAACGGTCTGCGAACCGCTTAGCTCACTTTGTAGCGAGTTATTGTAGTTCTATAGCTGATCGTATCTTGCCGATGAGTAATGCTCATCTAGAGTTCATTAATGTATTGATGAACGTTTTGAAGTAATGAAAGTTATTTCTTTCTTGGCAAAAAAAAAAAATAGTGTATGTATATGTACATTAGGATTTTATTTCAGACTAGTTGATAAAGCCGCGCTTCGCGGCGGCGTTGTAGTATTTTAAAAAAAAATTCAATACATTTACGTTATATTATAATATTAATATTAAATTTTAGTAATTAAATAATCTTCTCTAATGAATCAATTTCTTGTTAAATACGATTCTTTCGATTGAGCCGCTCTCTCGTTAAAACTGAAATCCCAACTTTTTAACATATATTATAAAGACTAATATAATATTTTTTATCTATAAAATCGAACAGTAAAAATAAAAAAAATTATGACTTCAGTATCAAATTCTAATAGCTAATACAATCTTTTCTAGTGAGCCGTCTTCCCGTTAAATACGTTTCGAGCCGCTCTTATTTGAAATCGAAATTCTAACTTCATTATATAAAGAGAGTAAATTCCAATATTTATATTCTTTAAACTTTCTAATATTTATGAAGTTTTAAAAGATAAAAATACATCTTATATTTTCTGTATATTATAAATATTCTTGTATTTATTTACAGCTTCCGCATGGGAATGTCTTTCTGTTATGTTAACATATCAAAAAAAATTAAAATACGAAGACTTTTCGTTACGGGAATAATATTACATTTATGGATATATTTTTGTAGTGCAAGTATAATTAACTTGTATAAAAAGGTTAAAATAAAGGATTTCTAGGAAAAAAGATGTATAGTTTACAAAAATCGTATAAGACGTCTCCACCGTCCTCGTATTCCACTTCCAATAAAACATTTTATTTTATGTATTAATTATATATTTAAACATCTTTTATACGATCTTATCTAATGAACCGCTTTCTTGTTAAGCACAGTTTTTACTATTGATGCGCTCTCTCGTTAAGACAAAAAACCTAACTTTTACATATATTACTGGTATGATAATGTTTATCCATAAAAATCAAATCCTAAAAATAAAACAAAATTTATAACATCATATGATATTTTAATAGCTAGTACAATCTTTTATAGTGAGCCGTCTTCCCGTTAAACACGTTTCGAGCCGCTCTCGTTTGGGATCGAAATTCTAACTTCATTACATATTATTAATGATACTTATCTTACACAACAATTTTTTTCCTTGAAATCAAAACCTAAAAAATAGAGTGAATTCCAATTTATACTTTCTCTAGATTTTCTAAAATTTTTGGAGTTTTAGAAAATGAAAACACATCTTATTTTCTCTTTATATTATAGATATTCCTGTATTTATTTACGATTCCTGCATGAGATTGTTCTTTTACTCATTGTTCTTTTATTATGTTAACACATCAATTCTTTTCTTTTTAAATACGGTGACTTTTTTCATGACAATAGTATTGAATTTATGAATAAATTTTCCTAATGTAAGTATAATTAACTTATATAAAAAATATATAATTTAAGAAGATCGTACTTTCTATAAAATATTTAATTATATGTCTGCTCTATATATTCAAACACATATTCTAGTTCTAGTAGAAATTTTATATATATAATTTTTCTATAAATTCGAACTCTTATTCTCTATAAATTCGAACTCCTATTCTACTTCCAATAGAACTTTTAATCGTATGCCTTATAAATATTTATTATACTTCCAATAAACTTCTAATCATATATCTTCCATATAAATTCGAACTCTTCTCCTTTATAAATTCGAACACCTATTCTACTTCAAATATACTAATTGATATTTTTATATTTATTAGTGTTTAAAATTCTAAAAAATTAGAAAAATCGATTGAGACGATATTATAGTGCCACCTAAACTCTCGCTATCCTCCTTTATATATATACTAGTTGACTAAGCCGCGCTTCGCGGCGGCCCTATAATATATTCTTAAAAATATATATTTAAGAAAGAAATTGAAAAAATGAACACAATATTGTACAAATTTTAATATATATAGACAACTAAATCAATTATATATTTATTATTTTTTTCAATTTTGTATAACATTTTCTTAGGCCAACACCTATTGTAATAAATACATATAAGCTGTGTGTTGCGGCGGTATTGTAATATTTTTTTAAAACTTTCAAAATATAGACTGTTTAAGAAAGAAATCAAAAAGAAAATAATTTAAAAAAATTAGTGAACACAATATTGTACAAATTTAATATAAATATAGACAACAAAATAAACTATATACTTATTTTTTACGTCAATTTTGTGTCACGTTTTCTTAGGCCGATACCCGTTGTAATAAATACATGTAGATGAAAAAGCAGATTTGATTGAATTAATTTAAAAAAGATTTTACCAAATTTCAATGTTAATTTAAATTTTAAATTGTATTTAAATTAACTTTGAAATCTAGTCGATTAAGCCGCGTTTTGCGACACCCTTATAACATTTTTTTAAAAATTATAAATAAAGTTTATTAAAGAAAAAATCGACAAAAATATATGTATAATATCAATATAGATTGGTGAATAAAATTTTGTATAACTTAAATATACATACATAATATAATGTATTATTCACATTTTTTCTATACCAATTTTGTCTTACGATTTTTTAGGTCGCCATGGTGATAAAATTTAACCGTTAGAAGTAATGATTATATATATATATATATATATATATATATATATATATATATATATATATATATATTCTATTTCAAATACGTAAATTTGAATTCTTCTTTTCTACAAATTTAAAAACCTTTTTTATTTTGAAGATGTTAATGTTAATGTTAAAAAAGGAAGTTTTGATTTTTTTATCTAAAAAATAGGTACTAAAAAAGCAAATTTTAATTTTAACTATTTAACATGAATCTTTTGTTCTTGCGCATGTCATAACAATCAAAACAAAGGATAAAAAACATTAGAGATACTCCTTTGAAACTCAAGTATGCATGCATCAACACATCTTTAAAATTAAATATATTGATCTTTCCATGCGAGGAATTTATGATCAAAGACTATGTCAAATTTCGTCTAAAAGAGTATAACTAAATAACATCAAACATCATATCTTATTTATCAATTTACAAAACATTATAAACCAAAAATATTTGAGAATTAATGTGTAAATACGGTACCTATATTGATCGAAGACATTGAACAGGGATCCTTGTAACTTTGTAAGTTGACATTCCTGTAAAGTTATGCAAAATTGAAAAAGAATATTAGAACTCTATTGAAATTCAATTTATGCAAGATCATAAAGATGTTAGATTCCACTAACATTCAAGCACACATGATGACATATCTATTATACATGTACATAAATATCAAAGAATATAGTTTCATTCATACAAAAAATTGAAACGGGAAGTCTCGAACATGAGTGGTAAGACTCCTTTAGGTGATATATATAGGCACCTCAAAAAAAGTTTTGATATTTAAATTATCAAAATATCTTATTCAATTTAAATAAGGTTTTGATTATCTTTTCTAAAAAGTAGGACCTATAAAAAAAATTTGAAATTCAATTATTAAAATCTCTTTCAATTTAAATAAGGTTTTGATTATCTTTTCTAAAAAATAGGATCTATAAAAGAAAATTTTGAAATTCAATTATTAAAATCTCTTATACAATTTAAATAAGGTTTTAATTAAATTTTTTTTTCTATTTCGAATATGTAAATTTGGACTCTTTTACCCTACAAATAGAAAAACCTTTTCAATTTTGAAGATGTTAATGTTATTATTAGAAAAGGAAGTTTTGACTTTCTTTTCCAAAAAATAGGACTTAAAGAAGGAAGTTTATTTTATACAACTTTAAAAAGGTTTTGACTTTCTTTTCTAAAAAATAGGGTCTAAAGAAGGAAGTTTGATTTTAATTATTTAAAATTGAGGAGCTCTAGAAAAATAGATAAATATGATTCGAGCGATTCTAGAACTCCTGCGGGTTCTCCTTTATATATATAATAGATAGATAGATAGATAGATAGATAGATAGATAGATAGATAGATATTGATGATTTGAAATTTAGATTGACTTTGAGATCGAATTTAAGATTTTGGATCGAATCGGTAAATATACAATTCAAATTCAAAAAAATTCAGGTTTTAAATTTAAATCAATATTCAAATTTACATTCTTAAAATTCGGGTTCAAAAAATGGAATTTCGAATTGAATATGAATTGGCTGGGATTAATATGCCATCAACTATTTACCCGTTAATTTTTTTTGCAAGTCAATTTTTTAAAGGAAGATGTTAAGCACAGTCCTAAGAATTGTTATTAAGTATTAAATAATCTCATTTTTTAAAAATTTATTTTTAGGTATTTAATTATTTTTAGTTTCCTAATATTTATTTGTATTACTAATTTAATTTTTCAAGTAATAATAATGGATTCCCTGCATTTATATTAATTTTCACTAATAAAAATTTTTCAAATTACTAAATAATTATATAGAATTTCATGTAATATTGATGTATTAAATAAAAAATTATTACATTAAGTGCATTTATTTATTAACATTTATTTTTAATCATAGACTTAAGGGTTGTGATTAACAGGATCCTTTTTTAAATACATTTTATTATTATACCCGTTTGGCTTACCTTAAAATAAGTAACTTATAGTTTAAAGTGATAAGTGTCATATAAGTGATAAGTAAATCAGAACTTATAAGTCAATAGAGTGTTTGGTAAATCAGAAATTATAAGTCAGTAGAGTGTTTGGTAAATCAGAACTTATAAGTTAATTTATTTAAATATTTTCAAAATATTTGTTTTTTAATATATATAAGTGGACATCAATGGATAGATCTCGATGAGTAGAGAAATTTGATATATACATATCAATTTTTTAATGAACGGCTCAAAATATATATGATTTTGAAGATTTAAAGAATATTATATATTGCGTGTATCGAAAAATAAGAATAAGTTGAATGTTTAATGTTGATTTCTTAACATTCAACTTATCCCATATAAGTTGTTAATAATCTCGTTCACTTATTTTGCCAAACACTACAAAATAAGTTGAAACGAACTTTGGCGATATAAATTAACTTATGTGGTTAGCGAAACAAGCCCTATAATTCAAGTATCATTTTTCCCGTTGTCAAAAATAAAAAAAATAATCATTTTCCCAAAAAGTTTCCCTCCCTTGCCTTCTTTCATTCAGAGACAGAGAGGCTGCCAGACACACCAAAATCACACCCACTTCAAATGGGAAGATGAAAAATGGAATCATACCCAGACTCAAAGCCTTCTTTAGCTCATCTACCCACTTTTCTCAACCCATTTTTCAACATAATTATACTCACCCACCTATAGAAATCAACTATCTTTTCAGCCAATCAAACACCTCAACTCTTTCCACTGCTCTGCAACATTACATAAATTCAGACCACCCTTGTCATGGCCAAAAGGTTCATTCCCACATTCTCAAAACCGGATTCCGGCCCAATACTAACATATCAATCAAACTCCTCATTGTTCATATTAAATCTTCTTCTTTATTGTATGCACGCAAGGTGTTTGATGAATTGCCTCAACCAACTCTTTCTGCTTATAATTATTTGTTATCGGGATATGTGAAGTCTGGGAAGATTGATGAGTCATTTAGTTTGGTTAGGAGACTTTGTTGTTCTGGGGAATGTCCTGATGGGTTTACCTTTTCGATGATATTAAAGGCTTCTACTACTGATTGTGTTTTGGCAATGCCGCATCTTATAGGGAGTCAAGTTCATGCACAGATTGTGAAATGTGATACTGAAGCAGATGATGTTCTTTGCACTGCATTGGTTTATTCGTATGTTAAGGGTGGGAGAATTGAATATGCAAGGAGAGTGTTTGATTTGATGATGGAAAAGAATGTTGTTTGTTCGACTTCTATGATTACGGGGTACATGGATAAAGGGTGTGTGGATGATGCTGAAGAAATATTTAAGAAGACAGTTGAAAAAGATGTGGTGGTTTATAATGCGATGATAGAAGGGTATAGCAAGTCAGTTGAAACTGCTAAGAGGGCAATTGATGTTTATGTTAACATGCAACGGATGGATTTCAGGCCGAATATATCAACTTTTGCGAGCATTATTGGGGCGTGCTCTGTATTGTCAGCGGTTGAAGTTGGTCAACAAGTGCAAGGCCAACTTGCCAAGACTAAGTTATTCAATGACATAAAGATAGGAAGTGCTCTACTAGATATGTACTCAAAATGTGGAAGAGTTGATGATGCGAGAAGAGTCTTTGACTTCATGCCTGTAAAGAATGTTTTTTCGTGGACTTCCATGATTGATGGATATGGAAAGAATGGAAATCCAGCTGAAGCTCTAAAGCTTTTCAGTAGTATGCAAAGAAGTCATAGCATTGAGCCCAATTATGTAACTTTTCTCAGTGCACTTTCTGCATGTGGGCATGCTGGATTAGTTGTGAAAGGAAAGCAAATTTTTGATAGCATGAGGACACACTATTCAATGAAACCCAAAATGGAGCATTATGCATGCATGGTTGATCTATTAGGTCGTGCAGGCAGTCTGAATCAGGCACTGGAGTTCGTCATGGATATGCCTGAAAAACCTAGTTCTGATGTTTGGGCAGCTCTACTTAGCTCTTCTAGACTGCATGATGATGTTGAAATGGCAAAGATTGCTGCCAATGAACTTTTCAAGTTAGGTTCTAATAGTCGGCCAGGGGCATATATTGCTTTTTCAAATACTTTAGCAGCCGCAGAAAGATGGGATACTGTTAGTGAGATTAGAGAAGTTATGAAAGCAAGAGGAATATCCAAAGATACAGGCTTTAGTTGGGTTGGGGCTGATGGTAATTTAGAAGGTTTCCATGCTGGACAGAAGATGTGAGCAAACGTATTTGAAATAGAGGTACAGAAAACACTCCTATCTTAGTTGTTGTATACTAGCATTTATGAGAAATCTCCTATTCTTCTATGTTAGGGAAAGCCTCGTACACTCATTACAGTTTGGATAGTTTTACTTCCACACCAGAACTAAGTAGCAGCTGATAGGGGTAAATATGGTTCAGTTAGGTGCACGGTTTGGAAACCAGGAAAATTCCAAAATCAACAGTTTGATTTTGGTTTTAAAATTTATTTTAGTTTTGAATTTTAAAGCCTTTTAGATTGATAAGATGGAACATATATAGTTATATGAACAGTTTTTAATTTGGCATTGTGAATAAATTTTCTTGGGATGTTGTTGAGCATCGCACTTCAACAAATCTCTCTTAAAAGATAATATATTAATGTTAATTAAAATGTTTCAGGCTTTTCGTAATTATTATAAATGTTCCTATTTTCTTACAGTGTGTGTTATAGATGTGCTTTCTAATTGATGATTCGTTTTTAATTTATTACCAAGATATTAACATTGGTACATGACTACAGAAAAATTATTAGTACATGTATATTCACTACAAATATACAGGTCTAACCACTAATTTACAAGATATAAGATATCTTCCGTAAGAATAATTCAGTAAAAGACTTCACGTGTATAATGTATATATTTTTTTGTTTTTTTCTTCATTTGTAAACTTTATATTTTATATATCTGTACTAATTTTTGTTTTGATTTAGGCTTAATGACCTTTTAACCCTCATATTTTCCACCAAAATACCCATCAGCCCTTACTGTTTCAAAACGTTCCTTTTGACCCTCCAAGTATCCGTAAAGGTCCAATTAGCCCTTATACCGGATAGGAAATGGTGAGTTTGGGTGACTTTTGGTTCGTTTTAATCGGTTTCTAGCCGGAATTTTGCTGTATTGTTGTTGTGTCGATTAAAACGAACCAACAATCACCCAAACTCACAATTTCCTATACCGGTATAAGGGCTAACGGGACCTTTACGAATACTTGGAGGGTAAAAGGAACGTTTTGAAACAATGAGGGCTGATGGGTATTTTGGTGGAAACTTTGAGGGCTAAAAGGCCATTAAGCCTTTGATTTATTAGGTTAATCTTATAATATTATTTAAGTAGCTGAAACGAGGCTAGAAGTCTGATATTAAAAGGACATCACTTCAGATTTCGAAAATGGAAAAGATAAATGGATATCATGTCATTTGGTTGGTTAATTACTGACAGTTTGCAGATTTGATCTAGACTTACAGTATAAAAGACAATGAGTAAAATAAGAAGATGAAGATGAATTTAGAGAATAAGAAAATACAGATTGTTTTCTACATTCTGAATCAGAAAACTCAAAGACTCTACAAAGATACCCCTACACACTTGTTTTTATATCTGACTTTATACTAAATCTGTTATAACAATAACTAACATGTGCCAGATGTCACTCTTGACAGCTCAGCATTACACAGTCTTTGTTCACAGTGTTCACAGTTGCTTGATCAGCCTTGTTCATTGCTTCGTCAATATCATTATCTATAACAATTAGTACAAATTAGTTCTTGAAATCTTTAGTGAATGAGAATTTTTACATTACATTTTATGAGCTGGTTAGTAAGAATTTTGAAATCTTTGGTTAATAAGAATTCAGTCTTGTAATTCTCCAAAAAACAGTTTACTAAATATCTGTCGTCTCATAGGCGGCAGCAGTACATTTAAACGTAGTTTACTTCCTGTTCTTACATTTCTACTAGGTTTTTGTCATCGGGTTTCAATTCAGAGCATAAGCAAATGAGATTTTTTTCCGGTTAGTTTTGTACTAGTGTTTTAATCTCATTTGCTTATGCTTTATTCTGCTCTAGGTCACTAGGTGCTTTATTCTGCTTTCTAGGTTTGTTTTTCTGTTTTAATTTTTATTTTTTTTAAGGTTGTTATCCTGTTAATTTGTGTTCATGCATTGTCTTAGTTTTTGCTTGTCAGAATTTCGTACTACACATTTGTTGCAAAGACAGGTGATATTAATATATGAGTAAAGTGCACTTTGTGTACGTGCAGTTAGGCTGACCACTTTGGATACTGAACTTTAGAAAGTACCACGGGTCATACTGGACTTTACTTTTCGTTACATAATGTGAATCGCCGTCAAATCTGTTTAGCTCCGTTAGAAAATGCAAGGGTAAAAATCGTCAATTTATCATCATCTTCTTCATCAACACCCTTTCCACCATTAAAAATTTATTTAGAACTTGGAGCTTGTATGTTTAATTCATTTCCTAACCAAATCAGCTCATTTAAATTGCATTAAGATCGTCTCTTTCTCCTCTACAATATGATATCAATTCCACAAAGATATCTCTCTCT
The DNA here is from genome assembly GCA_036435485.1 of Saposhnikovia divaricata. Classification (NCBI taxonomy): domain Eukaryota; kingdom Viridiplantae; phylum Streptophyta; class Magnoliopsida; order Apiales; family Apiaceae; genus Saposhnikovia; species Saposhnikovia divaricata. Next base: position 46,812,140 of record CM071600.1, read on the forward strand.
CTCTCTCTCTCTCTCTCTCTCTCTCTCTCTCTCTCTCTCTCTCTCTCTCTCTCTCTCTCTCTCTCTCTCTCTCTCTCTCTCTCTCTCTCTCTCTCTCTCTCTCTGGGGGGATGCAATCTTTGCAACAAAAGGCCTCAGAATGGAGTGGTGTGGCAACAGAAGATGCATTTGGGATTGATGAAACCAATCTTTTTCACCAACTGGGTCTCCAGCCTTTCATCAATCTCTCCATTGATTTCTACACCAGGTTTTTTGTTATGCTCCTATATTTCTCTATGCTCTGTTTTCAGTTTTATTTCTAATCTCTATAATTTACTTACTTATTATTTGTTTTTATTATCACTCTCATTCGACCATTCCCTGTCACTAGAGCGGGCAATCGGGTCGTGTCGTGTACTTTCGTGTTTTCGTGTACTCATACCTAAACCCAAAAACGACCCGAAATGATTTCGTGTACCCGATTACCTGAACCGTACACGAAACAAAAAATTTCGTGTTTACACGAAACGAAACGAAAAGTACACGAAATAATTCGTGTACTTTCGTGTACCCGAAACAATCCGAAACGATATACACGAAATGTACCCAAAACATTGAAATTCAGCTTAAATATATATATAAAAGTTAAAATAACATATATATATATATATCACTTATTCTAAAATAAAAATAACATATATATATATATATATATATATATATAAAATAATATATATATATATATATTATATTTCGTGTAATTTCGTGTACCCAAAATGAAAACCCATATCCGACACTCATAAAGCGCCGAGAGGTGGTTACATCACATGCAACAAGCATTAGACAACAGGACAGACATTGATGCTCAATCAAAAATCAAAATGATGAACTTTTTTAGGTATCCTCCACTTTTTGTAATGATACTATACTTTTTGTAATGATACTATAAGTCTGGTTTTTCTGTACTTGTTAAATGTTGAACATATCTTTCTGTTTAATTCTTCAGGCACACTGCATTTTTTCTGGTTGCTGGAGATGAGTTGAAGAATCCAAATCATGGAGTGTCCCCTAAGCCGGGAGCTAGCAAACCAGAAACATCGTAAACAATTCAAATATCTAATTTGGGGTTCCTTCATAAATATGATTAAAAGTATAAATAAACCATCGCTCCCAAGTATAATGAAGTCAAATAATGAAGTTAATTTTTATTATTCAAAATTGATATTAGAGGAGAAAGAGACGATCTTAATGCAATTTAAATGAGCTGATTTGGTTAGGAAATGAATTAGATATACAAGCTCCAAGTTCTAAATAAATTTTTAATGGTGGGAAGGGTGTTGATGAAGAAGATGATGATAAATTGACGATTTTACCCCTACATTTTTTTACGGAGCTAAACAGATTTGACGGCGATACACATTATGTAACGAAAAGTAAAGTCCATTATGACCCGTGGTACTTTCTAAAGTCCAGTATCCAAAGTGGTCTGACAGCCTAACTGCACGTATACAAAGTGCACTTTACTCTTAATATATTATGCTTCATTACAGTTTGAAATTTGATTGTAGATGCAACTGCAGCATTACAAGCAAGATAATGTTACTAACAAAAACAATCTGATTGAAGATGTAACTTTGGTACGATACCAAAATCAACTTATTCGTATTGATGAAAAATCGGACTGATTATAACGAATGTAATTATAATTTTTTGAAGGCTGCTTCTAGTTCATATACAGTAATTCTTGATTACTATAATTTTTTTCTCCCCCAAGGGTGTTCTTTAACTTGAGTTTGTTGGACGTACTAACTGGACCACCTGACGGGTCAATGATGTTAAACAATTAGCCGAATCAGCTTCTGATGTATCAAAATTCAAAGCGACTTCTCTTACATTATTGAACAATCATTCATCAGAAAGATTATCTTATTATCTTAATCACATAACCTTTGACAGGGGTGATCTTCTCATCTATCTTGCTACTAATTCTACAGATTTATATTTAATAACACTTTCCATTTGCCCCCTTTGAAAATAGACCTGGCAATTTGGTACACGACACGTGAACACGGTACGAAACGACACGAAAAAACACGGATATGGGTTTTGATTTTTAGTACACAAAACACGAAAGTACACGATAAATTTAGTGTCGGATATGGGTTTTCATTTTGGGTACACGAAAGTACACGAAATATATATATATATATATATATATATATATATATGTTATTTTAACTTTTATATATATATTTAAGCTGAATTTCATTGTTTTGGGTACATTTCGTGTATATCGTTTCGGATTGTTTCGGGTACACGAAAGTACACGTACTTTTCGTTTCGTTTCGTGTAAACACGAAATTTTTCGTTTCGTGTACGGTTCAGGTAATCGGGTACACGAAATCATTTCGGGTCGTTTTTGGGTTCAGGTATGAGTACACGAAAACACGAAAGTACACGACACGAAAGTACACGACACGACCCGATTGCCCGCTCTATCTCAAAATGATGTTTAACATTTCTAATCATTCATTCTCGACAGTCACAACTCACAGAATGGTACTCCATGCGAGTGTATCTTTGCTTCAATTTTTGCGCATCACTTCAAAAGTTGTACATAAAAATAAAATTAATCTGTATTCGGAATGTAAAAAGTCCACAGTTACTCCTAAAATAAAAAGTAACGGCTTTTAAGTACCTTTTTTCGGAGAAAATAAATGTTGCAGGCTTCCAGCTTGTATCCAAAACTATTAGGATGACTAATAACATTAATACTGTAACTATTATTTTGGATGATTAATTAAATGTATATGGTCAGAGTCGGTGGGGTTAAATTTGATTTAACGTGGAATTCTTTGTCCACAACTCCCTCATAGGCTGGCAAAACAGATTTTGCTTTTTTGCTATGTATTTTGAAATTAAAATACCAATGTTTTTACTAATTTAATATTAAAAAATATACTTTCTTTGCTATATATACTACTCATTCTTTTTCTTTTTTACACACGTTGACGGAAGAATTTACATGTATTATGTATATCCAGAGTATATATAGTTGTTGTATCTAACCAAATAAACTATTCTTGGTATTTTCTTGAGTTGTCCGCTAAAGGGTGTTGGTCATCTGTCTAGTTTTGGACGCGTAAGAAATTGCAACGAGTCAACAAAAAAATCAAGAAACCACAAATTTTATACTACTACTAACTACATACACGAAGAAAGGAATTAATAAGGAAAAAAGCAAAGTGATCGCAGGATGTCACGAGATGATGATGATGGTTGTCAGTGCAGGCCTTTGGGTTTTCTGTTGGGTTTGCCCTTCGCTTTCGTCTCTCTTATCCTCTCCCTCATTGGAGTTGTCATCTGGATTGTTGGGTAACCTGCCTCTCTCTCCCCCCCTCTCTCTCTCTCTCTCTCTCTTTGTTTTGCGATCATGGTAATTGGTTTGGTAGAGTACTGTGTTTGTGAGAGAGATTTTTAACTCCAGATATGTTTATGGGTTATTGCGTCCCTCAGTAGGATCTCGAAAGTTAATTTTAAAAATTTAGGATCATTGTTCGATGTAATTGGACTATTAAATTTATTCTATAGAAATTAAGAATGAATAAATTTGAGGGTTTTTGTATAGGAATTCAAGATCGAGGAGTCATAAGAGGTTATTTATAAATTGTTATAAAATTTTCAAGTATTGAACGAAAATTTTGATACTGATATGTTTTGTGTTATGGATGCAGGTTGGCATTGACATGTATATGTCCGTGTTGTTTGTGCGTGACGGTAATAGTAGAGCTAGCACTGGGTCTAATCAAGGCTCCTTTCTCGATTATGAAGTGGTTCACTAAGAAAATCCCCTGTTAAGTGCTTTCACTGTATTGGATTCTTTATTTTATTTCTCGTGAATTACGCAGTTGATTGGTTGAATTAACTTTTAAGAAGTACTTGAGTACTATAATCTCTTATTCTTCCTTGATTGGTTTATGATTGTTGCTTGTAATTTGTTACTGAAATTTTGTGATGATTGCTGATTGATGATGCAATTTTTGTGTGCCTCTATCTGTACTCTGCAGTGAGTGCTCAAATCTGTAGTGAGTGCTCAACGTGTAATTAAGGTCTTGTTAAGTAATTAAGGGGCTCTACTCCATATGAGCTGTCTAGGATAACCCTGCCTAATTGTGTGCTATCCATACGAGGTTTCAACTGGGACCTTGGATTGGAGAGTTAGGTCCCATAAGCATGCACCAGGACTAGTAAACGGAAGATATTCAAGTGAGAAGTGATAAATTTACTCCCGAGCTCCTGAGTTTCCCTTGCTCCCGGATACCAATTATATCCTATGAGTAGCACTCCTCAGAGAAAATTGTGGAGGACCATCTAATTTTTTTTGGTTATATAGCAAAACTAAATTTTAAAAAAAAAAAATTCACAAAAAATAAAAAAATCTGCCACAAAAACCACACTAAATCGAAAAAATCGCCTTCATCGCACCAAATCGTACCAAACCGTGCGGTTTTTATTTTTTCTGGTGCGGTTGCAATTTTAAATTTTGACAAACCGCGCTGTTCGGTGTGGGTTGCGGTTTTAGTTTTCGGAAATGCGGTTCAAACCGCACCGCACCGTAATGTAAAATATATTATATATATTACTTATATTTAATTATATATATTATGTAATATTTTGTTAAGAATTTAAGGGATATTTTGCAAGCTATTTGCTTTGTTAGTACCTAATATATTTTAGAGGTTTATGATGGGACTGTACTGATCAATTGTAAATGATTAACCCATCTTTCTCTGTTTTTTTTTTTTTGCCATAATCCATCTTTCTCTATTTTAGTATCACATTATTTCATAATATAGTGTTTGTATTTCATTTAAGTCTGTAGAGGCACTACAAGAAAACAGTCAATAGACATCACACTTTAGACATCGGTTGTAAATGTCACTGATGTTAAAAAATGTAATAACATCATCCCGCATTAAACTGATGTCTTTCCTTTTCGTAGACATCACTATTTTTAAAATCGATGTCAAAAGTCAGCCTTTAAAAAATGAAAACGCGCGCCCTTACTTTTTATTTCCGCCTTAGTGAAAATTTCCCCTCCTAAGTCAAAATTTCCCCCCTTAACCAAATATTCTCCCTGCCCCTCCACAATTACTGTAACAGAAAACTAATTAAACAAAAACACACTCTCTACTCACCCATCTCTCTCACTCACCCCTCTCTCTCACGAACCCTAAATCTCACCCTCAAATCCATAAATCACCACAATCTCAACCTTAAATCCGTGGCTCTCACCCTCAAATCCACATCTCTTACCCTCAAATCTCAAAGCTCGAATCTCACAACTCTCAAAGCTCAAATCGGTTTATTCAAAACCCAAATCGATTTGCCTAAATTGATTTGTTGAAATCTTGAAACCTCGATTTTGTGAGTGGATTGATTTGGTGAGTCTTTCAGTTCGATGTGTTGTTTTTGTTTTTTGTCAAGATGTTCCGAATTTGCATCAATAGGTAAGAGCTTTGTTCAATTAACATCTGTAAATATCTCTAAGCTTGGCCATTAATGAGTCGATTTTCAGATTTACAACATCTGTTGCATTTTTCAACTTATACTCTATTCATGGAGTTTTGTGAGTCGCACTCCAGGTCTTTGATTCATGTACTCAACTTATACTAATCTATTAATTGTTGAAGCATTCGAGTTGTTTGATTTATGCTTCAGTATTGTTAAGTAGTTACTTACAATATTAAGTGAAGATAACCATAGTCAATTACATGTTGTTTAAGAAATGTGGTTGAGTAAGAATTTTAAAAATTCATTCCATATGTATAAAAATTGATATTTCAAATTTATAATTATTTTTATCGAAAGTGTAAACCGCAATGAATCGCATCGCATTTTCGCGGTGTGGTTTATGCGGTTTTAAAATTTTGCGGTGCGTTTGCGGTTTAGAAATTTGAACAAACAGCATGCGCGGGTTGATCCGCGGTTTTAAGACAAAACCTCATCACCCGCATCGCGATCACCCCTAACGTCGACAGTGATGACTTGACAATGACATCAGTAATGACGTCAGCGGTGCCACGTCGGCATTTGGTTCTACTACAAAATTGGTCTTTTTTTATTATAGAACCAAAAGAATTTGTTTTTTTTTTATAAAATTAGAACTTTGATTCTACTATAGAACAGAAAATTAGTGATTCTCTACGATTATCTATATAGGATGGTTCTCTATAGAACAATGGTCCTCGGGTCCATGTATTTACGCTTCTCTAAATTCATTATAAAAGAATTCTATTTAATATTTTTTGACAATTATATTTTTGAATAAAAATAGCTTAAAAATATTATTATTCGAAAAACGAATCGTATAACTTGGTGGACTAGAGGAAATATAATTGGTGTAGCTTTAAAACGGTATGACATGTGATCGTCACGCGGGTCTCAATTAATTAAAAATAGGAAGAAATTAAGAAAAATTTTAAAACAGGTACACAAAGTTAGTAAAATAATTAAAAAAAAATCTGTAACTTGATGAATAAAACTTTTTATACTAAATGCTTGTTCAAAATTATAATAAGTATTAAATAGTACCTAATATTTAATATATTTTTTTATAGTATATCTAATAATATTTATTTTGTTTATATTATAATAACAACACAAGCAAATATTTAATTTAATTAAAATTTTGATAATGTTATACAAAAAAATGAAAAATGTGTATAATTTTAAAGTATATAATGATATAAGTATTGACTATACTAAATATTAATAAAATTGAATTCGCACAAACCAACATAAATATCTGTTAGGTCCCGTATGAGGGCTATATTAAGCTAGAAGAGGTTGAATAACTTAATTACCAATTTAAAAATTATTATGGCATTTTAAAAATATTATCCCTTTTTAATTTTTTTACCGAGTCGTTAGCAGTTTATAAGTGCGGAAATAAAAGTCGAGGGAAGAAAATACAACACGGGAGATTTTATCCTGGTTCGCGATGGCGCAACCTCTAATAGATTCGTTCATCCCTAGTCCAGTCCCCGAGCTCCTCTCCGGACCCGAGACTTCCTTATAAAATAAACTCGCTCCTTTAGTAAGCGGAGAAGTCTTTACAACCTTATAAATATTTGTCTTGGTGCGTAACTACCTGTTACCACCTCAAAATAAATGCAAACACCTACACAACTTATCTTAGACAATAACTCTCCGCTATTTCTTCAAAGTTGATGTAGTTACTTTGGTGAAGACTATTGATTCTTGGCTTTTGTCGGTCTTGGGTCTTAGATGAAAGGTCTTGGGTCTTTCCTCTTCTTCACGGTGCGAACACTACTAACTCCCTGTTAGTATGTCTAGTACTTGGGTTTTAAACGAGAAACACCTCACTTCTTCTTCACCTCACTACAAAAGTTAGAAACACAATATTTACGAGACAAATATAGTTAAGCAAGATATATGTTAGACTAGTATGTTAAGGTACTAGATCCAAAGGGTAACTTTAAAAAGAATATTAAGTTTATTGTAATTTTTAAGTATATTTTCTTTGATATTAAATAATAATCAAAGTATACTTTTAAAGTATACTTTTGATTACTTCAAATAGATATAAATATGGGTGGAGTAGTATTAGAAGACCTTGTTAAAAAGCTTTAGTGCTTTAAAGTTTCGAAATGTATACTTTCTTTTGACTAATATAGTGTCAAAGTATACTTATAACTTCTTGCACGAGCCACAACAAATATAAAGAGTAAGTGAAAATAAAACAAGTGGCTAAATGTGTGCTTATTAGATTTTTATGTTGTACGAAGTATTTCTTTAAAAATATCCCACGGAACACTAAAGATGTTAGTTGGGAATCCGTAAAAATACTTAATCGTAACAGTTTTGACGTATTATCAAATATTTTTATATCAATACTCCGTTAAGATGAGATTAAATGTAGATCTCGGAGTTTGTTGATATTTAAAGTCCGTTAAGCTAATAGGCTTAAGGCTTTTAAGATGCATACTTCCGTTTGACTAAATACAATGTCAAAGTATACTCTTTTTTTAACTTCTTGCACTAAATTAGTTATAGCCACGAAAAATAAAAAGTAAGTGCGATAAACAAGTGGCTAAACTTGTGTTTTGAGAAGTATAGGTTGAACGAAGTATTTCTTTGAAGAATATCCCACGGAACACTAAAGATGTTAGTTGGGAATTCGTATAAATACTTTCGTAACAACTTTGACGTATGTCAAATAATTTCTTTCTCTTTTATAAAGAGACTTTTTGTTAGTCACAGAGGCATGCCTGAATACATCTAATAACAAGCCTAAGTATGTGTAATGCTATGCATTACCTACATGACCTCTTAACTGAGGGAACCTCTAGTTGTAGAGTTTCTATTTGTTCTGTACTTGTAATAGGCATCAAATTCTAGTTGTGTTACTGTAATTATAAAGTCAAGAATAATGCTTGAAAGAAGTTCCAAGGTTCATGCCTCAAGCAAGGAGATAAAGACTGCCAAATAATCACAGTTGGGATTTGAAGAAATGAAGAATTTGCCTAAGTACCAATTCGAGAAGTACATTTGTCTATTCGAGAAGTCTAGCATTCGAGAAGTCTGGAGTTCGATATCTCAGAAGACACTATTCGATATCTCTCAATATGCTATTCGATATCTCAGTGATTCGATATGTCAAAATGCTCTATTCGATATCTCAAGGAGTCCCAGAGAAAAGAGCTATTCGAGAAGTGATTCGATATGTCAAGATAACACCATTCGAGAACTCAGAGTTATCGATCAAGTCAACTCCAGTTCTCGAATCATTCACTTAGTCACTTCTCGAATACATTCTTGAGGACAAAATACTGAAGAATTGTACAAGTCAGAAACCTGCAACAAGCCAGCACACTTTATTTGACTCTGTCCTATAAAGCATGCTGGAAAGCCTACAAAGAAGCTTGGAGAGATAAGACAAGGGACAAGGAGCTGAAGAAGTGGATCTAAACAGGCTTTTCAAAGTCAAATCTGTAGCCGTTTGGACTCTTACTAAAATGAGATAGACAGACTGGAAAGTGCTTTTGTTTTACCTACCTCATTTGTAGTAAGTGGGTGTATCCATGTCTATAAGGATACAGCCTCACTTCCTTAGCTGTTAAGGTTTTGAAGTTTCTCAAAAATATCCAGAAAATATCTCTCTGAGAAAAACGAAGCTGAGAATACTATCATTTGTATTCACAGATTGTAGCAATATCTTTATCTAATAAAATATTAGATTAAAGTGATATTGTGTTGTGTTTGTGTTTAATTATCCGCATCTTCATATCTCACACACTTATCTTGCTGCAAAGATTCAAAACCGAAGAAAAACTCAAGAATCCATTCACCCCCCCCTCTGTAATCTTTTACTGTATTCAATACTCAACAAGTGGTATCAGAGCAGGCTGTTTAATCTAAACAGAAAACGATCATGAGTTCGAATACACCAAAGACTACAGGTACGGTAAAGGTCCCTAAGTTCGACAAAGAGAATTACAACCTCTGGAAAATAAAAATGCTGTTGTTCATCAAAGCTGCCAATCCTCTCTACCCTGACATTCTCAAGAATGGTCCATTCATACCACAACAAGAAGTTGTTGAATCCACAGTGGGCGCAGTAGTCATTCCTAGATCATACGTTCCAAAAGAGCCATCCAAATGGACGGACTCAGAGAAGGAAAAGATTGCCCTAGACAGCCACCTCATGTTGTTAATCATAGACTCCTTGGATATGTCGATGTTTGCCAACGTAGCATCATGCAGATCAGCCAAGGACATGTGGAATCACATCGAGGTGTTATGTGAAGGGACAGAGGAGGTAAGAGAAAATAAGAAACAGATACTGGTCACACAGTATGAGGCGTTCATGGCACAGCCCAAGGAAAGTATCACTGATATGTTTGAAAGATTTCACAAGCTGGTGACTGAGCTCCAAATGAATGGGAAGGTTTACAGCACTAAGGAATTAAATATGAAGTTTCTACTATCGTCACCAAACCATCTAGAGCAAAGGGTCATATCTCTAAGAGAAAGAGATTTGAACAAAGTCACGTATGATGTGCTCTATGGGGTTTTAAAGACACACGAGCTTGAGTTGCTTCAAAAGAGGGCTATCCAAGCTAACCAAGGCAGAATGATAAACACATCCTGTGCCTTGATTGTCAACAAATCTATTCAAGACCTGGAAGCATCTGCAAGTCAGCTGAGAATAGAAGAGATAGTAGATGATGAAGAAACTGAGGAAGTAGTGACTGAACCTGCTGATGACAAGGAAGAAGATGAGTTCTACACTCTTGAAGAGCTGGATGGCATGGAAAATACATCATATGCTTTTATGGCTAGAAAATTCCCAAACATCAGATTCAAGAGGAATCAGCCCTTCAAGCCTAGACCTCAAAATCATTCATTCAACAAGGGCAAGGCACCTATGAGAACAAACAAGAACAGATTCAAAACCAGCTATGTGGATAGGTCATCTGTAAGATGTTATAGATGCAATGACCTAGGGCATTTTGCCAGTGAATGCAAGAAGCCTAAAAAGAAGGATAAGGAGTTTCTTGAGCTTGAAGCTAAGTATGAGGCCCTTCTAAAGAAGCAGACACCAGGTAAGGCTTACATAGCTGAAGGGAAGTGTTGGGATGATTCTGACCGTGATGGGGAAGAACAAGAATTCTGCAACTATGCCTTGATGGCCAACTCCAAGGAAGAACCATCTGCATCAGACTCACAGGTACCATCTCTCACTACCATAGACATGTCTGTTTCTGAATATAAATCTTTGGTTGAACAACTATCCGTTGAGATGTTTAACATTCACACTAGTATGACTGCTGCTAATGAAGAGATTGCTAAACTGTCTACTAGGAATGAACTGTTAAATAAGAGAAATGAGGAACTAGAGCTAACTACTGTGCAAATAGAAAATCTTAAACAAGAGATTGAGTATCTAAAGAACAAAGTTCTATGTGCTAGTCAAGTTGAGAAAGCTCTTAGGGATGAATTAGCTGAAAATGAATTTAAGTTGAAAACATTTAAGAATTCCTCTAGTCTATTGCAGTCTTATCATGAGAAAAATCTAGCTAGACCTAAGGCTGCCATTGGACTTGATTATGACACTCTTAAACAGAGGAAAGGCTATGCAGTCATTGAAGATGACATTGTTGTTCAAGAGGAGGTGCCTCAGGTTTTGAAAAAGACTGAGAATCCAATATTTAAAACACCAACACTTGAGATTGATGAGGATGCCTTACTCATCAAGCAAATGTTGGAGGATGAAGATGAGGCACAATCAAATGAACAACAAGCATCCTCTGAGAGTAAGAATGTCAAAACCAAAGCCAAGGAGCCAGTAGGAGGTAGACCTAGACTTGAGAAACCTGTAAAGTTTGTTTCAGCTGGAAATTATGAGACTAAGAAGAAAGTGACTAATAAGAGACCAAACAGGAATGGCAAATTAGGGATTAACAAAGATAACAACTATGCTTATGTGCCAAATGCCCCTAGGAAAGTTTGTCAAAACTGTTTTAGCTCTAATCATTTGACTCATGCTTGCAAGAAACCATCTGGTAGTGTTGCTAAACCATTCTATGATTGCTCTGTGCCTTTAAGACATAGAGACTCTCCTTTCTGTGATAAACTTGATTGTATGCCATGTAACATGAATGTGATGACTAGTTGTTTTAATTTGAGAAGACAATTCATGGAGGGCTGTATCAATCATAATGTTCACACACACTACACAAGGACAAAGTCTTCAAGTCCTCCTAAAGTTAGGAAGGTACCTCTGTCACCTAAGTCTAAGAACCCTGATTCTAAGACTCCCAACAGTGACAAGAAGACCAACATCAAGAAAACTGATAAGCATGCTGATTTTGATAAAACTGTCACTAAGTCACATGGACCCAAACTCGTTTGGGTACCAAAGAAGAAGTAATACTTTTGTGTTTGCAGGGCAAAGAAAGTAAAAAGAAGGTCATGTGGATTTTGGACAGTGGATGCTCAAATCATATGACTGGTGATATGGCCCTGCTATCACAGTATGAGGAAAAGGCTGGCCCAATGGTTGCTTTTGGAGATGACAGCATTGGCAACACACTGGGATATGGCAAGTTGGAAATTGGAAATGTCATCATTGAGAATGTAGCACTGGTCAAGGGGCTCAAGCATAATCTACTGAGTGTTGGTCAATTCACTGACAGAGGCTTCAAAGTGAACTTTGACAAAGATGAATGTTTGATCACCCACAAGAAGACTGGTGATTTTGCTCTGTCTGGAGTAAGGAAAGGAAGCCTGTTTGTAGCCAATATGGACTCTGCAAGCAAGGACACAATTTGTTGCTTCTACTCAAAAGCATCAAATGAAGACAGTTGGCTGTGGCACAAGAAGCTATCACACCTGAACTTCAAAGCCATTAATTCCCTAGTCAAAAGGGAGTTAGTGAGAGGCATGCCCACACTTGAATTCTGTCAAGAAGGAGTGTGTGAGGCGTGTCAAAAGGGAAAAATGAAAAGATCAAGCCACAAGTCAAAAACAGTGACATCTATAACCAAGCCCCTGCAACTGATTCATATGGATTTGTTTGGGCCTGTCAATATTATGTCACTAGGAAGGAAGAAGTATGCTCTAGTGATGGTTGATGATTTTACAAGGTATACATGGGTAGAATTTCTGGCATCAAAGGATGAGGCTCCACAAGTAATCATTGAGCACATAAAGAAAGTTGACAAAGAAGCAAAGGCCATAAATGCAAGTGTGATTGCATTAAGAAGTGATAATGGGACAGAATTCAGAAATGCCATGCTTGGAGCGTTCTGCAAAGAAAATGGTATTTCTCAACAATTCTCAGCTCCAAGGACTCCACAACAAAATGGAGTTGTTGAGAGAAAGAATAGGAGCTAGAACAATGCTACTTGATGCAAAGATGCCTACATGTTTTTGGGCTGAGGCTGTGAGCACTGCATGCTACATCCAAAACAGAACCCTCATCAACAAAAACACTGGAAAGACACCTTACAACTTGATGACTGGAAAGAAGCCTACTCTAAAGTATGTTCATACTTTTGGAAGCAAGTGCTTTGTGCTAAAAGATAATTCAGAATATGTTGGAAAGTTTGATGCAAAGGCATTTGAAGGAATCTTTCTTGGCTATTCTATGGAAAGAATTGCATACAAAGTTTATGTCATTTGTCAAAAGAAAGTAATGGAGAGCACAGATGTAACATTTGATGACAGCAAACTACCTGGATTAGAAGAAGCCAATGATGAAGATAAAGATCCCTTGAAGTTTGACAATCTAGATGATTCTGATGAGGAGATTGAAAGTGAATCTGAACTCATAATCCAACAAACTCAAGTGAATGAAGAACCTGTGTCAACCAACAATGAAGGAACAAGCATCCAAGATACACCTGTGAGGAGTGACAACTTCACAGGGGGAGGAAATGTAGATGATCATGATCTAAATGATGAAGCAACATCAAGGATGAGAAATCAATCTGAACATACAAGGAAATGGGATAGATCACACACTGCAGATCAGATAATTGGAAATCCAAATGCAGGAGTAAGGACAAGGAGAGCAACTATAAATGAATGTCTCTATGGCTGCTTTCTATCCCAAGTTGAGCCTAAGAAACTTGATGATGCATTGTTGGATCCTGACTGGATAATTGCTATGCAAGAGGAGCTAAATCAATTTGAGAGGAGCAAAGTATGGGAACTAGTGCCTGCACCAAAGGATAGAACCGTTGTTGGAACTAAATGGGTTCTAAGGAATAAGATGGATGAAAATGGTGTAGTCATAAGAAACAAAGCAAGGTTGGTTGCAAAAGGATACTCTCAACAGGAAGGTATTGACTATGATGAGACCTTTGCCCCTGTTGCTAGACTAGAAGCCATCAGAATTTTCTTGGCGTTTGCTGCACATTCCAATTTCAAGGTCTATCAAATGGATGTCAAGAGTGCATTCCTGAATGGGGAGTTGGAAGAAGAAGTATATGTGCAACAACCACCTGGCTTTGAGGATCCACAGTTTCCCCACTTTGTCTACAGATTACTTAAAGCATTGTATGGACTCAAGCAAGCTCCTAGGGCATGGTATGACACACTATCACAATTTCTACTGGAGAATCAATTCACTAGAGGCACACTGGACAAGACACTGTTCTACAAGGAACATGATGATGATATTATCCTAGTTCAAATCTATGTGGATGATATCATATTTGGCTCTACAAATGAGAAGCTGTGTGAAAAATTCTCTAAGCTCATGCAAAGCAGATATGAGATGAGTATGATGGGAGAATTAACATTCTTTCTTGGACTGCAAGTTAGTCAAAGGAAGGATGGCATTTTTATAAGTCAAACCAAATACATTAAAGATTTACTGAAGAAATTTGATTTGGAAGAATGCTCACCTGCGAAGACACCCATGGCCACTGCCACCAAGTTAGATGATGATGCTAAGGGCAAAAAGGTAGATATCTCAATCTACAGAGGCATGGTTGGTTCTCTACTCTACCTCACTGCTAGTAGGCCAGATATCATGTTTGCTACATGCTTATGTGCAAGGTTTCAATCAAACCCAAAGGAATCACACATGATAGCAATAAAAAGGATCTTCAAATATCTGAAAGGCACACCAAACTTGGGGTTATGGTATCCTAAGGACACAGGGTTCAATCTGGTTGGTTATTCTGATGCTGATTATGCTGGATGCAGAGTGGATAGGAAAAGCACATCAGGTAGCTGCCAGTTTCTTGGACAAAGGTTAGTCTCTTGGTACAGCAAGAAACAACAATCTGTGTCAACTTCCACAGCTGAAGCTGAATACATAGCTGCTGGAAGTTGCTGTGCTCAAGTGCTTTGGATTAGAAACCAACTTAGAGATTATGGACTTGTGTTGGAAAGAATTCCTATCATGTGTGACAACACAAGTGCAATCTCTATAGTTGCCAATCCTGTCAATCATTCTAGGACAAAGCACATTGACATCAGATATCACTTCATAAGGGAGCATGCAACTAATGGAACCATTGAGTTACATTATATTCCCACAGAAAAACAACTAGCTGACATATTCACTAAGCCACTAGATGAAGCCACCTTCACAAGGTTGGTTAGTGAGATTGGAATGCTGAATTCTTCAAATTCTGACTAAGTGAATATATCAACTAGATTGTTGTAGCAGTAAATACTTACCTTATCAAATGCTCAATATTTTTAAAGTAAGTATTGGCTGGAGTATGATGTATAAATATTCCAATGCTGCACATGTTGAAAATCATACATCTTTAGCTTGAAATTTCTGTGAAATTTTGAGAAAATCACTATTTAATTTAGTAGAATATTCTTCAGTGAATATTTCTGGTAAATTTTAAAAGATAGTGAAAATTGAATTTTATGAGTGAAAAGTATAGTTCGATAAGTCAGACTTCTCGAATGGTTCATTGTTATGTCTTGGCTCGAGTTCTCGAATAGGCCTATCTAGAACCCTCTTGAGTTCTCGAATAGTGTCTTTTTGAGAAATCGAATAGCACACTTTGAGTTCTCGAATAGAGTATTTTAGTTCTCTAATGATAGAGTTCTCGAATACTGCATTTGAGTTATCGAATCATTTGAAAAGGCTGATTTTTCGCTGACACTTAATCGCTTTTTGGATTTATGTTCAAAACTTCATTTCACTCATAAAAATATACTCTTAACTTTGAATTATTTTCTGAGTTAAATCACTGCCAGCTGTGAGTTAAAAACTGCCTGAGATATCGAATAAGCCTTTCTTGACTTCTCGAATAGTTGTTTCATACTTCTCGAATGACTTGTTGCTACAGAACACTTATCTATCGACAACTCAAGACATTCATATATACATATACAACTTCACAACTATTCAATTCTTTTCGTTCGATTTCTCAAGCATCTCAACTCCTGAAACCTCTGAAAAACCCTAACTGCGAATTTCTTCTTCAATCCTAATTCTCTTTTCTTCTCTACCCAAATGGCAAACCCTAAACTCACCATACCATCCCAAACTAATTTCATCGCAATCACCAGTGATGTGGAAGCACCGAATGCTAATTTCAAGTGCTTTGTTCGGTGGTTGTCTGAATCGTACATCAAGAGTGCGCTCTCAGCCAACCCAACTCTGTACATAGATCTATTGGAACAATTCTGGAGGACTGCTACTGTGGAGGTCATCGCTCTTGAGAATGCTATCACTTCTTATATTGTTCACTGCAAGATTCTAGGAGAGGATATCACTATCACCACTGCAGACATGAATCAAGCCTTGGATATGCAGCAAGAGACGTATGATGCTCTGGCCTCCAATGACGAGTTGGAAGAATTCTTTGACTTCATCAACTACTCTGATACTATCAAGCTGGGAAAGTTGAATAGGAAGTTCTTAAGGAAAGAATGGAGCTTTGTATTTGCTACACTCCTTCATGTATTCACTGCACGGAAATCAAGCTTTGATCAGATTAGTACACCCGTGCAGCAGCTTGCCTATGCCTTGGCTCATGGGAGAAAGATAGATGTTGGACTTATCATCCTACAGGAACTCTATGGGAGACTTGGTCAGACCACAGCCAAGAGAGGTAATGAAATTTTCTTTCCTCGCTTTATTCAATCAGTACTTAACTTTAAAAATGCTTCATTGATTGAATTGCCTGGAGTAGATAAGAGTAAAATAGGCTATCCTAGGTCCATGACCAAACTCATTTTTGGTAATTTGGAGACTAGGAATGATGTGGATGTAAGACTTAGCATAACTCCCCACATGGAGGGTTTGTTTAGGTCTTACCCCCACAACATGCCAATATTTGATTCAAAATCACAGTTAGCACAGCCTAAGCAAGGAGAACAAAGTGCTAACCCAAGGCCTGCTAACCAACCCCCTCAGCCAAACACTCTATCCAGCAAAGAGCCAACTGCATCATCCTCTCAAAAGGGTGATGTTAGTAAAAAGAAGAGAAAACAGGTTGCTTCTGAACCCTTAGAAATCTTAACTGAAGCAGCCTTGGCTGTAGAACTAGGGTTAGAAAGTGAGAAACCTGAGTTACCTATCATAAGCCTAAAGAAGAAGAAGAAGTCTAAAACCACCTCTTCAGTCACTCAAATGGCTGAAGTTGTAAAATCAGGGGCACACAGCTCACTAGATGTATCCTCTCAACAGGATGCATCTATAGAATCAAGCATCCTCCCCAATGCACCTATCTGTAAAGAGTCAGCACAAGGGAGTGATAAGGCTGGCACAACACTGAGTGGAGAGCACATCATAACTGAAACCCTCTATTTCTCAGGGGGAGTTGCCAAAATCTTGTCTACAACACACTTCTCTTTCAGAATCTACCACTCATATTTCTTTGAAGCCTGCAACTCAAGCAATTGAGGAGCAAGGCATTGATCATCAAGAATTCTTTTCCTTTGATGAGCCAATGAATTCAAGTGACTTGGTGCATGACACCTTGCTCACCACCCAGGTACCACATTTGGATGGTCAGGGAATGCATGCTGGGGCATATCCTAATGACACCATCACAAACACAGAGGATTCACTAGTTCTTACTAGAGACTCTGTGCCTGTGTCAACTACTGTTGTAACTCATCCCACTTCTGTGGAGACAACAGTAGTAGAGTCTGTTCATCCGGTTGCAGAAGTTGCATCTGTAACTGAGGAGCCTAGCAAGCCTAGCTCTAGCTCTAACTTTTTGTCTCAATGGCTGAAGCCTGTGCAACATGACAGTGCTTCAGGATCAGGGTCTGTTCCACCACAATTGACGGTTGAAGCACTTCAAAGCTTAGTTGTGGATCAGATCCCTGAGTTCACAAAAATTGCTCAGCACCTTCTCACTGCAAACATGCCCAATCCAGACTATGAAGCTATTCTCCTATGTCACAAAGAGGATGTAGAGCTACAGAAGGAGAAAATCATAGATGAAACTGAGAGAGATGGGAATATCGATGCCTGGCTGCAAGGAACCAATTCAATCCCTCTCTCAGAAGGTCTTCAGTATCTCAGAGAAGAGTACATCACTTCACTAGGGTCCAATGCCAAATCTCTCAACCCTACTGATGTGTTTGAAGCAGTGAATGACAGCTATAAAGGCATTCTCAAGGCTGCACACTATCTTGGTAAAGGCTTAAAGACAGAAATTAATGAAGTGTGTTCAGCTACAACCAAGGAGGTGCATGAGATCAAGAGGACTTTTGATGCTAAATTCCCTCAATTGGAGACTGTTCTCAAGGACATTCGAACCTGCAATGATACTTGCACCAGGATGGACAATGGTTTGGCTATTCTCAAGGATGCTGTCACAGGTCTGGGGCACAAATTTCAATCCTTATCAGATCAGACAACTGATGCCAATGCCATGCTCAGGACCCTCTTTGCAAATCAATATGGAGACAAGCTGGTCACTGAGGTTCCTGTGCATGAGATGTCAAGGTTCGAAGTGCAGAGACTGAAGGATCAATCCCTATCTGGTTTTAAGGCCAATGAACTCTTCATTAAAGTGGATACTCTTGAAAAGGAGGTAGTCTCTCTCCACAAGTTCAATGCTCATCTTACAGACACTGTGACAACTCTGACTGAGCAGTTGAACACTCAAGCCACCACCACAGCTGATGTTCTTCTGCATCAACAATCAATGTTGTCTGCAATGATGAAGCACATGGGTCTCCCTCCTCCTGATGAATCTTCAACTCCAAAGGTGTCTCCTACAGTCCCTGTGTCTGTCAACAAGCCTAAGGGGGAGAAGAGGATATCAAAGAACTCAAATCCAAAGGGGGAGAGACCACTAGAAAAGGGCATCAAGATCACTGAGGGTGGCCATCAGAGAACTTTGAAATCTACTACTCATGTGCCTGGAAAAGGAAAGGACAAAGTTGATGAGCCTCCCACTTCTCTGCCAGTTGTCACTCTACCAACTGTGCACATCACTACTCCTGATGGTCAAAGGCAGTCTATCACAACCACAGTGGTTGCTGGGAGTATGCCATCTGACAAGCCTCGAATCTCAATATCTAAGAGTGCCAAGCCAGTAGAAGTGAAGGTGGTCACTGAGGCCAAGCTACAAGAAATTGCAAACTCAAATATCTATCATGATGATGCATTCTTGGAGCTTCTGAAAGTCTCTAGAGAACAGGCTGGTGATGCTCTGCTATATCATGAGAGTTTGAAGAGTCAGATTGACTGTCTCACTGTAGTACCAAGGAGGCTTAATGATCTATGGCTCAAGGAGATATTGATGGTAGGAAAGAACAAGATATGGCACTTAACCATCAATACTCTACAGAGTCTAAAGCACTCAGAAGTGAATGTGCTCCTTGGACTAATTGAGAAGGGAAATGAGAACAACAAGAGTCTTCATGATGAATTGAGGAATGGTCAACCTTCAAGGCTACCTGAAGTTTTCACAGATCCTAGAACTATTATCTACCAGGCTGGAACAAGAATTGAAGATATCAAGCAGCTGGTCATTCCTAAGCATCTAACTCCTCAAAATAAAAATCTCATCATAGCCATCATTGAGAAACTGATCAAGAAGAAGGGATCAAGAACAGCAGAAGAATTAGAAGCTATATCTTATCTCAGGTCATATATTGCAACTGGCATTATATCTGAGACTGCTAAGTTCAACCCAAGCAAAGATCAAGACAAGGATGAAGATAAAAGTGATGGAAGGAGAAGACATCACAGGAGTAATAAGGATGATGAAGACAAGAAGAAGA
This sequence comes from Saposhnikovia divaricata, assembly GCA_036435485.1. NCBI lineage: Eukaryota > Viridiplantae > Streptophyta > Magnoliopsida > Apiales > Apiaceae > Saposhnikovia > Saposhnikovia divaricata. Next base: position 46,831,877 of record CM071600.1, read on the forward strand.
AGAAGGATGATGAGAAGAGGAAGAATGATGATGATCAAGGTAAAGGCTCTGAGAGGAAAAGTGGAAGACAGCAAGCCTCAGGTATTGCTGACAGTAACCTCACCACAACACAAGACTCTAAGTCTAGGGTGAATGCTGCCAGTAGTGACCTTTCAAAATTTGCATCTATGGCTTCTGCAACTGTCTTGCCACCTCAAGAAGAAAAGAAGATTCAAGTCAAGAAACCATCTGTATGTTTCAAAAAGCAAACTGCTAATGGAATACTACAATGGTCTACAAACAAAGGTCACATTCTGCTGCCAAGTAATCATGTAAAAAGAATCAAGTTCAAGCAAGCTGCAAGGAAATCAAAGCCAACCATATCAAAAACCCTGACAATCTATCCAGGCCTAAAACTCCAACCACTAGATGAAGATTATGATGTAGACCAACTGCAATTTTTGCAAGCTCAAAGAATCTATCATGTTGCCATTGTTGATAATTGCCTTGAGATTAAATATTCTGATGGAAGGGAGGAGAAATTCAAACAAGGAGGATGTCAACACTGGGGCAAGCTATATGACATAGAGAGAATCATTGCACTGTTGAGCTCAGAAGATAAAGTGGAGAGAGTATGGAAACTGGAGCTAATTGATTTTGTGAAAATGAAGAGAGATCATGAAGAAAAAGTCAGAAAAGAGTGTTTTGAGAAATGGCTGGCAAGGGAGAAAGAAATTGAGAGACTGGAAAGTGAAGCAGAAAAGCTGAGGAAAAAGGGTTTGTGTAGAGTTCAGTTCAACCCCTACATGGTAAAGTATAGGAGGAGGAATGGAAATCAAGTCAACATCAGAATGAATCTACTCAACCACTATCCTGCAAATATTCTGGAACCAGTACTTGAAGATTTCAAAGACTCAATTTTGCTTGAAGAATTGGATGCTATGGCAGAAATTATAAAAGCTATGGATGAGAATACAAGGAAGGAGAAAGAAAGAAGAGAGAAAGAATATGATGAATTTCAAGCCAAAGCTATGGAAAGGGAATCAAAAGACAATGGCTAGTTCTTCATCATAGGCTGTAAGATTACTCACTCTGTAGTTCTATCCAAATTGCTGATGGAAATTCATACCTGTACTGTCAAGTTTTATCTTTATGTATGATAGGCTTGTTATCAGACATGAAATTGTGACTAAGGGTCTTACTCACAATTTGGGGGAGATTGTTAGTCACAGAGGCATGCCTGAATACATCTAATAACAAGCCTAAGTATGTGTAATGCTATGCATTACCTACATGACCTCTTAACTGAGGGAACCTCTAGTTGTAGAGTTTCTATTTGTTCTGTACTTGTAATAGGCATCAAATTCTAGTTGTGTTACTGTAATTATAAAGTCAAGAATAATGCTTGAAAGAAGTTCCAAGGTTCATGCCTCAAGCAAGGAGATAAAGACTGCCAAATAATCACAGTTGGGATTTGAAGAAATGAAGAATTTGCCTAAGTACCAATTCGAGAAGTACATTTGTCTATTCGAGAAGTCTAGCATTCGAGAAGTCTGGAGTTCGATATCTCAGAAGACACTATTCGATATCTCTCAATATGCTATTCGATATCTCAGTGATTCGATATGTCAAAATGCTCTATTCGATATCTCAAGGAGTCCCAGAGAAAAGAGCTATTCGAGAAGTGATTCGATATGTCAAGATAACACCATTCGAGAACTCAGAGTTATCGATCAAGTCAACTCCAGTTCTCGAATCATTCACTTAGTCACTTCTCGAATACATTCTTGAGGACAAAATACTGAAGAATTGTACAAGTCAGAAACCTGCAACAAGCCAGCACACTTTATTTGACTCTGTCCTATAAAGCATGCTGGAAAGCCTACAAAGAAGCTTGGAGAGATAAGACAAGGGACAAGGAGCTGAAGAAGTGGATCTAAACAGGCTTTTCAAAGTCAAATCTGTAGCCGTTTGGACTCTTACTAAAATGAGATAGACAGACTGGAAAGTGCTTTTGTTTTACCTACCTCATTTGTAGTAAGTGGGTGTATCCATGTCTATAAGGATACAGCCTCACTTCCTTAGCTGTTAAGGTTTTGAAGTTTCTAAAAAATATCCAGAAAATATCTCTCTGAGAAAAACGAAGCTGAGAATACTATCATTTGTATTCACAGATTGTAGCAAAATCTTTATCTAATAAAATATTAGATTAAAGTGATATTGTGTTGTGTTTGTGTTTAATTATCCGCATCTTCATATCTCACACACTTATCTTGCTGCAAAGATTCAAAACCGAAGAAAAACTCAAGAATCCATTCACCCCCCCCCTGTATTCTTTTACTGTATTCAATACTCAACACTTTTGGAATCTTATAGATCCAAGAATAGAGATTAAGATGAAGTATAAAAGTTAAGAACAAATCTCAAATATAAATATGGTCGGTTAAGACACAAAGACGAAGCTAAAACTTACCACTTTTGGAAAACGATCGGTAAAGTTCGCCGAAAAAATTCACAGGAGCTTCGACCGGATTTTGGCACTTAGTCGAACTTTGGGCAGCCCTTCGGGTGGCCGGAAAGTGGTAGTAAATGAGCTAGCTTGGTGGGAATAAGCTTGGTTCGGTGGAACGAAGCTTGTTGATTAAAAACCTTATATATATATATATATATATATATATATATATATATATATATATATATATTGAAGAGAGAGAAGGTTTTTGAGATAAAGTAGATGAGAGAGAGTGTTTATAAACTTGAAAGTGTGTGTACTTCAAAAATCCCAGCAATTCTTTGGCTCTTAGATATATTAAATGGGTGTGTGAAGGGGTGTATTTATAGAGAGAGTTGGGTGGGAGGAATGGTGGAGATTGAGTTAAAAGGAGTGGTTGAGATTGAAAAGGTATGAATTGATGACATGTAAAGTAGGTTGTGTTTCTTTGCAAGTGGGTACTAACAAACAAACTAAAATCTCAGAACTTTGAATCTATAATATAATATTAGACTCGTTTCGATTATTAAATAAATACGTAACACATATCGTTAATTAAATAATCGACATCTTCAAAAATATCCAATAAATAAATCTAAAAAACCGGGATACTTACAAATATTTTAAAATGAATATCTGGAAAGTTTGGTAAATTTTGGTCAACGTTGATTTGGTCAAATGTGGGACCGACTATCTCGGTTTACGTGCAAAATCAAAATTCTCGAAAAATTTCGAAACTTTAACCATGCATAGAAAATACTATTTAAGTGACCAATCTCAAGTTTCAAGTCATTCTAGCAAGTGAAAATATTTTATTTGGATTTAAAATGATTAAATCAGCTTTCGTTTCCTAATAAAATACAGTTGATCTTTTCATGAAATAGATAAATCTTCTGACCAATGTTTTGACTAGAATAAATACTTAAAATATATTTCCTAAAATATAAAATATTTTGAGAGTGTAGAAAATATTTTTGAATGAATAAATAATTTTCTCAAAAATATCATATAAATAAGATATATTGCCTTGGTAGAGATATATTTCATAAAATATATAATATCATATCATATAAATATTTCTTTATATCATATAAATGTCATATAATATATCTTATAAATATTTCTTAATGTCATATAAATATCATATAATATCGTATCATATAAATATTTCTTTTTCGATCATATTGTCTTGGTAGAGACATATTTCATAAAATATATAATTTTAATATTTCAAAATAATGGAATATCTCTTGTAAGTTTAAAATAGGATGATAAATTTTGCTAGCATTGACTGTTGACTTTTAACTGGATCAATTCAATAAATGATCTAGTGGAGAGGATTCTACGTGTATTTAAATTTTATATTAAATCATACAAATACCAAAATAAATATTATATCGAAGATATCCTTTCAAATTTATTTTAATAGTAATATAATTTTTATAAAAAATTTCATGCATTTAAGGGTTTAAAGCTAACTTCATTAACATGTTCACGTGTCAAAAAATATATATATCTAAATAATTGTCAAGTTACAATTTAATTTTAAATCTAAAATATATAATTTTAAGGATATATTTGTAATATCATTTATATTTTAATTAATCACATTACTTGTTTTTCCTTTCATTCAATTTTTGGAAAAAAAATACTTGTATAAAACTTTCATTTTACTCACTTGTTTTTCATTCTTAAAAAAACTTCAAATACCTGAACGGAATGCAAATTTCATTATTTATGTTTCCATTCATCTATTTTCCTTCGTCTTTAAAATTTAGGAGGGTAATTTGCGTTAAGTAGCTAGTGGACTGATATTGGGGTGTTTAGGAGAACTCATTTTCCAGATAAATTAATTTATTTTAAGACAAAGTTAAAGATTCCTAATTTTTTTTCTGCAAAAGTTATTTTTTTTTGAAACTTATGGAATCTCAAATATGCATTAAATACATGTATAATTTTTTTTTTATCAAAATATGAAATTTTTACCTGAAAATAAGTGCATAAGAACTTATTTAAAATCTAGCCAAACAGGCCCATTGTTCAGTCACAATAATGATATGTTTGGATCGGTAATATGTAAAAGTATTTTTATTTAAAATTATGCATTTTTAAGTATTTTTAGAGAAAGGGTTTCATGTGTCTGAGGATGACCTCAGGGTTCTTCCTGAGGTTAAAAGCTTTTCAATACAATTTTAAGGGTATTTAGGTAAATTTACTGAGAAAAAAATAAATATTTACAAAAATGTCCCTGCGAGGCCACTTAATTTATAGGGTCTTTGTATTATAACCTCAGAAGAAATCCCCTGAGGACAACCTCAAACCCATTTCTCTTTAGAGAAGTTAATATTTAATCATGTGAAGAAAGAAGCTATTGCATCAACAAAAATTGAAAATGAAATTGCAGATATCTTCCTCTTTTATCTAACCAAGACCACAAAGGCAAATATATTTCGGGGGATCTTTTTCTTATTTATCGACTATATACATTTTTATCTTGGTTATAGTTTTGAAAATCGAAATAAATCGGTTTAGGTATTTAATAGCGATTTATGCATAAATTGGAATTTATCGGAATGATAAATCAGAACAAAAATCGGATAAATTTTAATGTTTTAATAATATTTTAATAAATTAGTCTAATTTATAATATAATATACCATTTAAAATATTTCATAGCAATAAATCGGATTTTAAAAATCAAATCAATCAAATATTTTTTAACGATTTATCAACAATTTTTTAAAAATCGAATGATTTTTAGAACACTGATCTTTACAAATAAATAACACCTTTACATATGAAGAATACGTAATCGCAACTTTCTTTATCTTTTGTCTTTGTCGAAAGTAGCTATATAATCTGTAACACACCAGTCCCATATCGAGGAGATTTGGGACTTTAGTTTAGTTTATATGGCAAAGTGCTACTACTAAGTGCACCAACAAATCATGATCTTTTGGGGGCCTGTGGTGGGCTTGTGTATTACCCAAGTTGGTTGCATTTGGACCAGTTTACTTTGGCTTATTTTCGGATTCGGAACCGGGACTTGACCCGATTTTCGAAAAAAAGACTCGGGATTTGACCCGGGTTGTCACATATGGTATCAAAGCCGATTCTCGAAAGCTTGATTTGTCAAGTTATCGGAGGTGGGGATACGAAGTCAGCCGGTATTATCCCATAATGGCTAGAGAGGAACGATCTTGGACCTATGTGATATCCGATCGACCTGACGAGGACGTCAGGAGTTTAAGTGGGGGAGTTTGTAACACCCTAGTCCCACATCGAGGAGATTTGGGACTTTCGTTCAGTTTATATGGCAAAGTGCTACTACTAAGTGCACCAACAGATCATGATCTTTTGGGGGCCTGTGGTGGGTTTGTGTATTACCCAAGTTGGTTGCATTTGGGCCAGTTTACTTTGGCTTATTTTCGGATTCGGAACCGGGACTTGACCCGATTTTTGAAAAAAAGACTCGGGATTTGACCCTGGTTGTCACATATGGTATCAGAATCGATTCTCGAAAGCTTGATTCGTCAAGTTACCGGAGGTGGGGACACGAAGTCAGCCGGTATTATCCCACAATGGCTAGAGAGGAACGATCTTGGACCTATGTGATATCCGTTCGGCCTGACGAGGACGTCAGGAGTTTAAGTGGGGGAGTTTGTAACACCCGAGTCCCACATCGAGGAGATTTGGGACTTTAGTTCAGTTTATAAGGCAAAGTACTACTACTATGTGTATCAACAAATCATGATCTTTTGGGGACCTGTGGTGGGCTTGTGGACTACCCAAGTTGGCTGCATTTAGGCCAGTTTGCTTTGGCTTATTTCGGATTCGGAATCGGGACTCGACCCAATTTTCGAAAAGACTCGGGATTTGACCTGGGTTGTCACTTAAAAGAAAAAGAGTTCGATTTCCAAGTTGGCCTAAATTCAGCTTCATTCAGATGCAAGTTGGATTTCCAATAAGGAAGATCATTCTTCCACAAGTGGATGGGTATTCCTTCTTGGGGGAGGTGCTATCTCTTGGGCATCAAAGAAACAGAGTTGCATTACTGATTCAACGATGGAATCTGAATTTGTGGCATTATCAGCGGCTGGTAAAGAAGCTGAATGGCTAAGAAATCTGATTTATGACATTCCATTGTGGCCTAAACCGATATCACCCATATCTATCTGATGTGATAGTGAGTCTGCCTTGGCTAATGCTTATAGACAAGTGTTCAAAGGGAAGTCTAGACACTTATGTGTTAGACACAACATGATTCGTGAGCTTATCACGCACGGTGTTATATCAGTGGAGTTTATAAGAACTCAACATAATTTAACCGATCATCTAACCAAAGGGTTGAGTAGAGATCTTGTGCACAAGTCGGCTGTGGGGATGGGATTAAAGTCCATCTAAAAGTCTCTCATATTGAGATACCCAATTCCCACCTAATATGACATTAGGTGCTGAATTCAATGTGGAAAGCTTAACATCTAGAGATTGGAACACATTAGTATTGTCATCCCAAGGTATGTGTTCAGACCTGCAAGTTGAGGAGGTTGAAGTTTATCTTCTTAATAGTTCTTTTGAAAAATTGCATATGCAGGTGCGAGAGTAAGAGAACTACCTATTTGAGCATGAAGTTTAGCCGCTTCAAGAAGCTTGGACTTGGCTTTGATATGCTTAAGAAGGATTAGGACACTAGGCTAGTAAAATATAGTGTCAAGTAAGAACATTTGAGAATGTAAATTTATGTGTATATTATCTTCATGTATTCGCTATAAATAAAAAAGGTTTAATCCATAGTGACACCTTGGTATTCGATTATTTGGAATGTGTAATATACTAATGTGAAATTCACTCGTCACGATATTTCATTTATGCATAAGTTTGTTATTTGTTGTGATTTTGTTTAGTTAATCATGGATTACGCTAAAATGGGGGAGGATTGTTGGATATTTTATTGTAATTGGATTGATTAGTTGATCAATGTAATCGTAATATTACATCGAACAAGTCGGGAGAGTGCGGAGTGCACGCTTTGTTCGAGTTTATTATGATTTCGGTATTATTGCTTATGAGGCATGTTCATTGACATTAGACGCACCTGTTGGGATGCTTATGAGGCATGTTCATTGGCATCGGACACACCTGTTGGGATATGATGTGTCTATAAGATGTGTCTATTGGTATTAGACAAAACTATTAGAATAAGATGTGTATGTTGGCAAAAGACACATCTTGAGATGTGTATGTTGGCAAAAGACGCATCTTGAGATGTGTGTCTTGGCAAAAGACACGTCTGTTGACATCTATATATAGGTGTTGCATTGATCATTTTCAATACATTGGTTCATTTTGAAATTCACAACAAAAACACATTCTCTCTTCTTGCAGAATTTCTGACTTTATCCGATTGATTTATTTGGGTGAACCACAAATAACTTCAATCTGAAAGTGTTCACACGACTTCGGAAAAATCCAAGTTACTACCATATTTCCCCTACAAAGATTGAAGTTATTTGTAACATCCCACATCGATAAGAATAATAGTGTTTAGGGCCTTTATAGATACAAGTCAATAACTAATGTGTACCAATTCGCTAGCATTTTTGGACTGACCTGTGGTGGGTTGTTGGGTCCGGTATGCATTCGGTTATGGGCTTGGATGTTATAAATGGTATCAGAGCTCTACCTGGCCAGAAGTGTAGAGGCTGCCCGGGTTTAGTAAGTTTGTGTGTGGGCTCGACGAGGACGTCGACCTTATAAGAGGGGGTATTTGTAACATCCCACATCGATAAGAATAAGAGTGTTTGGGGCATTTATAGATACAAGTCAATAACTAATGTGTACCAATTTGCTAGCATTTTTGGAATGATCTGTGGTGGGTTGTTGGGTCCGGTATGCATATGGTTGTGGGCTTGGATGTTATAAATGGTATCAGAGCTCTACCTGGCCAGAAGTATAGAGGCACTGCCTGGGTTTAGTAAGTTTTTGTGTGGGCTCGACGAGGACGTCGACCTTATAAGAGGGGGTGTTTGTAACATCCCACATCGATAAGAATAAGAGTGTTTGGGGCCTTTATAGATACAAGTCAATAACTAATGTGTACCAATTAGCTAGCATTTTTGGACTGGCCTGTGGTGGATTGTTGGGTCCGTTATGCATTCGGTTATGGGCTTGGATGTTATATAATCAACTACAAATGCGATTTTACGCTGTGCTCCCGAGTTATACTAATGAGAGAATAGAAGAGAAATTTTCAAAATTTTATTCTCAAATCGTGTTCCCTGAGTTTTTTCAGGAAAGAAGAGAAGATATACGGAAAGTAAATTCTAACAACTTTCTTTCCGTAATCTTCTTTCCAAAAATGGAATGAGTTGTAGAGAAACTCTAATTTACCTTTTTAAAAAATTCTCTCCATATTCTTTTTTCAAAATTTTCTCTTCTTTTCATAAATATTTGGAAACACACAAGAAATTAAGTTTTTTATTTCTTTTCTTTCATCTTCTCTTCTTTACCAAAAAAATCTATGGAACACAGCATTAATCTACCGAGTAATGGTCCTATTTACCACAATTTTTTTAAAAAAATGATCAAAATAACACATTCTCAAATGTTTGTTCCATAATAGCACATGCATCACGCATACAAAAAATGCGTTGCAGAATAAACACAATTAGTAACCTTGTTACATAGTCAACGCTTCATTTATATGCGTTTACTTTTCGTTTGGTTTTCCTTTCTTTTTCATTTTATTTGCATTAGGTACAGCCGTACAGGACGTATACATGGAGCATCCACAATGTTAAATACCATATTCCACTTTTTTGGACCCCATTTTAAAGTCAAATCAGCAAAATGTGGTACTGTCAACAAATTGGACAACTTGATACAATGTTAGAGCTAGGGGAGAGCACGGTTCGGTTCGGTTCGGTTTTGCCCCGAAACCGAACCCGAAACCGCATGTCTTCGGTTTTTAAAATTGAAAACCGCAACCGCAACCGAACCGTCGGTTTCGGTTTTAAAAAGCTCGGTTCGGTTTTTAACGGTTCGGTTTCGGTTATAAAACCGAACGAAAAAATCATAAATATATTACAAGATTTTAAATTTATAAATTACAACGCTCTCGATTTTTAAACAAAGTAACTGAGTTTTTGAATGAATACACTCTGTGTATATGTTAGTGGTAATGTTATATGACAGTATCATATGACATTAGTAAGCTAATAAGTTATACAGGGCTCACAATATATTTTAACAAAATTTATACATGCATGTGTGATAATGTGCAATGAATAAATCATACCTAATTAAGTCTTAACTTGCACAAATTTAATGCCTTGCAAAAACCAGTATATGAGTAAATGACAAAATGTACTTTGAGTTGCTAATACAAAAGCAAATTAGAACTTTCTCATGTACTCCCTCCGTCCCTTTTTAGTTGGCACATTTGCAAAAAACACACATATTAAGAAAGAATTAAATATGTAATTTGTTTCCATGTTTGCCCTTAATTTTAACATTAAATGAAGAGTTATGAGTGTGTATATTAAATATAAAGTCAAACATTGGTATTACAAATAAAGGGGTATATATGGAAAAATTGGTAAAAATATGTATTGGAACAAGGAATGTGACAACTATTTAGGGACAAATTTTTTTTGCAAATGTGCCAACTAAAGAGGGACGGAGGGAGTAATATGTAAATTGGTTGCAATATAATCTTAGTTTTAATATAATTTACATGATAGTAGAAACCAATATATATAGTTTACGAAAATGAGGAGTTACCAGCCAGAGCAGTCACCAGAAAGTTTTATAAATTTATATAAATTATATATTTATTTTAATAATCGGTTCGGTTCGGTTTTAGTCGGTTCGGTTTTAACCTAAAACCGGAACCGAAACCGAAAATTTCTGTTTTTAAAAATCAAAAACCGCAACCGCCGGTTCGGCTTCGGTTTCGGTTTTTTCGGTTCGGTTTTGGTCGGTTTCGGTTCGGTTTCGGTTTCATTTCGGTTTTTTGCTCACCCCTAGTTAGAGCTCATTTTCTTTGGATAACTGAATATAATATGTAGGTCATTGTTCTATGGAGTACAATCTTACATAAAGAATCGTGGAGAATCACTTATTTTATACTAATTTCTGATTTTATTACGGAACCAATTTTTTTTTTTGATTCTATAAAAAAAATATTTGGTTCTACAAAAAAAAATCTGGACAAGCTGACGTGGCAGTGACACGTCACCTGTCACGTCATCACTGCTGACGCGGCACTGCCACGTCATCGAAATATTAAAAACCGAAATATTAAAATTTTGGTTGGTTGGTATCTGTTGAATTTACTTATTTACCCTTACTTAATTATAGATAAAATCCATTCTACTAACTAAATAATTTCTTTTTTCAGATTAAACATATTACCCTTTTTATTTTTCATAATTAATTTTGTTTTTCAGATTAAACATATTACCCTTTCTATTTTTCACTAGCTAATTAATTTACCTTTTCAGGAAACATTAAAACTTTGGTTGGTTGGTTGGTTGGTACATGTTGAATTTACTTATTTACCCTTACTTAATTTTAGATAAAATCCATTCTACTAACTAAATAATTTCCTTTTTCAGATTAAACATATTACCCCTTCTATTTTTCATAATTAATTTCCTTTTTCAGATTAAACATATTACCCTTTCTATTTTTCACTAGCTAATTAATTTACCTTTTCAGGAAACATTAAAACTTTGGTTGGGTGGTTGGTACCCGTTGAATTTACTTATTTACCCTTACTTAATTATAGATAAAATCCATTCTACTAACTAAATAATTTTCTTTTTCAGATTAAACATATTACCCTTTCTATTTTCCATAATTAATTTCCTTTTTCAGATTAAACATATTACCCTTTCTATTTTTCATTAGCTAATTAATTTACCTTTTCAGGTAAAACACAATATCTTTTATATTGTATCTAACTAAAATTTCTCCTTTCTTATAAACACTACGAGTAATTTTGTTTAATAAAATGACATAATTATATTGTAGTTACTATTAACTAATCAGAACATGTTACCTTTTCCCTATTCTGTAACTAAAATATCTCTTTTTCCAATTATATCACGGGTTGTTCTATTTAATAATATTAAATAATAATATTATAATACTAATAATTACCGATTACCCTTTTCAGCTAAAACGAATCATCTTTTCCATATTTCATAATTAAACTTCCTTTTTCTAAAAATATCACGGGCAACATTAATTTCTCACCATCTAAAGACACTACGAGCAATTTAATTTAGTAAAATAACATAATTGAATTATAATTACTATAAACTAATCAATTATCTTTTTCACCTAAAACATGTTTCCTTTTTAATTTTCTCTAACTAAGATCTCTCTTTTTCCAGTTAAATCACGACATTCTATTTAATAAAATTAAATAAATATCACGGGCAACATTAATTTCTCACTATTTGAATACACTACGAGCAATTTAATTTAGTAAAATAACATAAATGAATTATAATTACTATAAACTAATTAATTACCTTTTTCACCTAAAACATGTTTCCTTTTTAATTTTCTCTAACTAAGATTTCTCTTTTTCCAGTTAAATCACGACATTCTATTTAATAAAATTAAATAATAATTTTATAAGTACTTATAATTAACCGATTATCTTTTTCAACTAAAATGTCAAATTTTCAATCTTTTTTAACTAAAATCTCTCTTTTCCTAGAAATATCACGAATAACATTTATAGAATTATAATCAAATCATTTCATTTTAAAATTTAAGCCTCCAAAATTCGTATTTTAAAAAATAGTAATTCAAATTAATAAAAAAAAATCATATAATATTAAAAGAAAAAGAAATCCGTGCATCGCACGGGTTTTAAGCTAGTATATTTTTTAAAACTCAAACGCATATATTAGTTGCGTTAAGTATGTGCCATGTGAAGCTAAAATTTTATAGCATACTATTTTGGATAAGTAAACTTCAATTTGTAATATTTTGGACATTTTTTCTAATCTAACATGGACCTATTTATTATTAAAAAGAACTAAGGATTATTATGTATAAAAACATTAATATATTTTAAATTTTAAAATTTCAAAATTTAACCTGCATTCAATTAAAAAAAAGGTCGAAAAAGAAAAGCAAAAAACCAGGAGCGTTGCATTACTCTAGCATTTATTAGACTTCCCAGTTGTTCAAGTAAATACGATGATAACCATGTAAACAAACAATACAGTAAAACCTCCTTAAATTAATACTCGATAAATTAATAATCTCTCTAAGTTAATAATTTCGTCCGGTCCCAACTTGGGCCAGTTAAAAAAATGATCAATTTCGATAAGATAATAAGATAATATTTTTTTTGAAAATCCTGTATAAATATATGGTCCCGATAATATTATAAATTAATAATTCATTTATAATCATAAAAATATATGTATTACACTTTTGTAAAATATTATTCTATGGTTCTTAAAATTTGAATCTATATGAAACTCATCATTAATCATCTATATTGCATCCAAAAGTTCGAATGTGGTGTTTTCGTAAAGCATTAAAAATTATTAATCAATGTTTTCGATATCTTGGGTGCTTTTTTACGTGAAAAAAGTTCGAAAATTGTTGTTTTATTCTTGACATCATCTAAATATACATGAATATTTACTTTAAATCTCGCAAATACTCATTAAATTTGTAAACAATATATATTGAATTAAGTATAAAACATAAATTGTACAAGTCATTATATTTAAATGTAAGTAATTGGAAATTAATTTTCTTTGATGTCAAAAATTCTCTATAAATTAATAATTATTAATTTATCGATTAATTAATACCTCTCTAAATTAATAGAATTCTCAGGTCCCAACTATATTAATTTATAGAGGTTTTACTGTAATTAAGCGCCTATTTGGCACACCTTAATATAAGTTCTTGTCATTATTAAAAAAAAAATATATATAAGTTCTTGTGGAATTATTTTCGAGTAAAATTTTTATATTTTAATAAAAAAAAATTACACAAGTATTTAATGTATGTTTGAGATTCAATAAGTTACAAAAATAAGTTGGAATGTTAGGAATCTCTAACTTTATCTAAAAATAAGTTGACTTATTCTGGAAAAAAATTCCTCTAAACAATCCCAAGTACATAACTGCAGCGTATCCTGTATCTTATCTTAGCAGAGGTTAGCCATGCCGTTAAAAAAAATAGAAAAATGTTGATCGGATTACCATAAATTATGAAAAAATTAAAAAAGAAAAAGAATAATTTATAATTTAATGACCTATAAATTTATTTTTTAGCACTTTGGTAACCGATGTGTCAAATCTTTCAATATAATAGATCGAAATTAATTTTTTAGCTATAGAAATGATTTCCGTACATCAATTTAGGCTAAATGATATTATTTTTACTGTGGTATATCAATCCAATTTGTATTATAACGGCTCTCTCATTATCATATCACGAAAATAACTATATATACATAGATCTTCTCAAAAAAAAAAAAAAAACTATATATGCATAGATAAACAACATTAAATTTTTATATACAATTATATATGCACCTTCTTATAATAAGAAATAAGATTCATCATCAAATTTAACAATTACGTCTACATAAAAACACCTATATATATGAATAGCAATCTATGGAGAACCACCTTACGTGGAAAACCGTGGAGAATCCTATGATTCTGTAGTAGAACCAATATTTTTAAAATTTATTTCTGATTCTGTAACAGAACCAAATTTTCTTCTCAAAAAAAAAAATTCGAAACTGCCACGTCATCACTGCCACGTCAGCAGCGTTGTCGTGGCACTGCCACGTCACGTGGCAGTGCCACATCACCGCCACGTCACGTGGCAGTGCCACGTCATCGATGACGCCATTATTGATGACGTGGCACTGCCACATCAGCTTTGCCCAGATTTTTTTTTGTAGAACCAAATTTTTTTTTATAGAACCAAAAAAATAAATAATAATAAAAATTTGGTTCTGTAATAGAATCAGAAATTAGTATAGAATAAGTGGTTCTCCACGATTCACCACGTAAGATGGTTCCCCATTGAACAATGGCATATATGAATAGCACTCTATGGAGAACCACCTTACGTGGAGAACCGTGGAGAACCCTATGATTCTGTAGTAGAACCAATATTTTTAAAATTTATTTCTGATTCTGTAACAGAACCAAATTTTCTTCTAAAAAAAAATTCGAAACTGCCACGTCATCACTGTCACGTCAGCAGCGTTGACGTGGCAGTGCCACGTCACCTGCTGACGTGGCAGTGCCACGCCACGTCACGTGGCAGTGCCACGTCATCGATGACGCCATTATTGATGACGTGGCACTGCCACATCAGCTTTGCCCAGATTTTTTTTTTTGTAGAACCAAATTTTTTTTTATAGAACCAAAAAAATAAAAAAAATAAAAATTTGGTTCTGTAATAGAATCAGAAATTAGTATAGAATAAGTGGTTCTCCACGATTCTCCACGTAAGATGGTTCTCCATAGAACAATGGCATATATATTGTTAAATATAATTGATGTGTTTTAATCAGTGTTTTAGTGTTACAGTGAATTATCAGAGTTTAGCTGGAAGCGGTCAGAGTTTAGTGTAAACTCTGACAGATGGAAGCTTGACAGAGTTTGTCAAACTCTGTCTGGAGGCAGCGTCTACTGTCAATAGTGATTGAAGATTTATTATGGAAGCGATATCTTTGAAGATTGGATAGCTATCAAAGAGATCGAGTTGACTTAGGAGACGTGTGACAATCTGTAATTGATATCATTGTATAGATGATTATTAGGAATATCAATTAGAGATTGTATCGAAGCTGTATGTTTTATAAATACAGTTAGGTTAACCCTAGAAGGGTATCGTGCAACGAATTATCTTTATTGTAACCTAGCAGCTCTTTGTGATAGTTTACATCACGAAGAGGGTTCTTAATACCAGAAGTTTTTAAGTGCATAAACGTCTTACTTATTAAACTCTTATACGAATTTGATTATTAATTGTGTATTCGGCCTAACAAGTGGTATCAGAGCCAATCTGTTACTTTATTACAGGTTAAGATCCAAACACAACAATAATCATGCCAGCAATTCCTCCAACAACACCTACTGTTTCTGAAAAGGCTCCTACTACTGTGAGTCGTTATGAACCAATCAGGGTTCCTATTCTCAGGCCATTAGAGAATGCTATGTGGAAGGTCAAGATGACTATGTTTCTGGAGGCTACAGATCCAGAATATCTTGACAGGATTTATGAAGGCCCTCACAATCCTACAAAGCTATCTGTTGCAGCTGCTGGTGAAGAAGCTAAAATAGTTCCAAAAGAAAAGAAGGACATGACTCCTGAAGATCTATCATCAATTGCTAAGGATGCAAAGGTTAGGCATTTACTGCATAGTGCTTTAGACAATGTTATGTCTAACAAAGTGATTAACTGCACCACTGCAAAAGAGATATGGGATGCTCTTGAAGTCAGATGTCAAGGAACTGCTGCTATTAAGAAGAATAGGAGAAACATACTCACACAAGAGTATGAGCATTTTGAGGCTAAACCTGAAGAGACCATGACATATACATTTGATAGATTCTGTAAATTGCTTAATGATCTGTCATTGGTCAACAAAGAGTATGGTCTCGAAGACTCTAATCTCAAGTTTCTTCTTTCTCTTCCTGAAAAGTGGGATGTGAAAACAACCACTATTAGAGACAACTATGATCTTGCTGAAACAGAGATTGATGAAATCTATGGGTTGCTCAAAACTCATGAATTGGAAATGGAGCAGAGAAACAGGAGATCAAGCAGGAAGGCAAAGTCTGTTGCTCTTAATGTTGAAGAGAAGCCTCAGAAGAAAGAGGCATCAAGAAGGAAAATGAAGGGAAAAGCTTTGGTCATACACTCAGAAAGTGAATCATCAAACTCTGATTGTGATTCAAACTCTTCTGAATCATCTGACTCTGAGGATGATGAAGAAGAAATGAGGAAAATGGCTGTGTTGATGGTGAAGACCTTCAAGAAAATGGGTTTCAAGAATTTCAAGAAAGGGAAAAGGTTTTCTAGAGACTCAAATGAAGACAGAAAAAGCTTCAGGAAGTCTGATAAGAGAGATTCTAGGGGGAAGAAGGATAAGTCTGAAATTCAATGCTACAAGTGTAAGGAGATGGGTCACTATGCTCCTGAGTGCAAGAAGGGTAAAACTGGAAAGGTACTCTATACTAAAGGCAGAGATTGGGCAGATACTTCAGATTCTGATGAAGAAGTGAACTATGCTCTCATGGCTACTACTGAATCAGAAACTTCTGAAAATCAGGTACCTCTAACAACCTATGCTTATAATATTGATGACATTGCTCAATTAAAAATTTATCTTAAGTCATTGCATATAAGTTATAGGGATCAGACTTTAGAGAATGAGAGGATAAAATCTGAAAATTCTGAACTTAAGGTTAGAAATAAACTTGTTGAAGAAAAACTTGAAAACATGCAACAAGTTCAGAAAGAGAGAGATGATGCTGTTTCTATAGAACAGGATTTGCTTCAGAAATATAAACAACTAGAATCTGAGTTGGAGGAAGCAAATAAAAAAATTAGGACTTGGACTAATTCTGGAAAGGACACTCAACAGATTTTTCAAACAGACACTGTTGGTCTAGGTTATAATGAGGGAGATGAACTTAGATTTCAAAATCAAGTTAAAATCAGACCTCATTTTGTGCATGGAGCCAGTAAATTTTTGTCTGAAAATGAAAACGAAGCTGTTAAAAGTGAACCAGTAAAGACTAGTGTTAAACAGGTTAATATTGGTTCAATGACAAATAAACAACTCAAACATAAAATGAAAGAGTTAAAATCTGTTAAGAAACAGAGAGTGTCAAATAAGAACAGAAATGGAAAAGTAGGCATCACTTCAGGAAATAAACCAATGCTTGCTAGTTATGCTCCAAGAAAGACATGTCATAACTGTGGCAGTACTAAGCATCTTGCAAATTTCTGCAAGAAAAACAAAAATATAAATTCTTTACCTTCCAAGTCTGAGGTAAAGAAGGATTTTGCTAGAACAAAGCCACAGACTTTATGCACACACTGTGGAAGTACTTGGCATTCCATTTATACTTGCAGAGAGTATCATGCTATCTATCATAATTACTATGAACTGAAACCCAATCTGAAATGGGTTAAAGTTAATGCTACAAGTGTAAACTCTGATACTGTTAGCTCAAACTCTGATAATGTTAATTCCGCTGCAAAAGCTAACAAAGTTAAGAATGTCAAAGGATCCAAGCAAGTCTGGGTCCTTAAATCTAATCCTCAGTAATTGCTTGTGATTGCAGGGCAATATGGAGGCAACCCTAGTCGTGGACAGTGGATGTTCAGGACACATGACTGGAAATAAAGCCCTGGTATCAGACTATGAGGAGAAGGCTGGCCCAAAAGTTTCCTATGGTGATGGCAATGTAGGAAGAACATTGGGATATGGCAATATTAATCTTGGAAATGTCATCATCAACAATGTAGCTCATGTCCCAGGACTCAAGCATGACTTGCTGTCTGTGAGTCAAATCTGTGACAAGGGATATCATGTAGATTTTCAACCTGAATATTGTGAAGTTATCAGCAAATCTACAGGAAAGGTTGTTCTAGTTGGTCATAGGCAAAACAACATTTATGAAATCAAACTTTTGATAGACTCTGTTGGAAAAGCTGTTTGCCTGTCTACAAGAATGTCTAGTGAAGAGAGTTGGAATTGGCACAAGAAACTCTCACATTTGAACTTAAACAACATCAATGAATTGATCAGAAAGGATCTTGTAAGAGGACTCTCAAAGGCTCTGTTAAATGTTGATGGCCTATGTGATTCATGTCAGAAGGCTAAACAAAGGAAGTCATCTTTCAAGAGCAAGACAGAATTTTCAATCACTGATCCCTATCATCTTCTGCATGTTGATCTCTTTGGTCCAGTAAATGTTATGTCTATAGCAAGGAAGAAATATGCTTTAGTCATTGTTGATGAATACACTAGATTCACTTGGGTGTATTTTCTAGCAAAGAAGGATGAAACTACATTAACTCTGATAGAGCATGTGAAGCTTCTGGACAAAGGATCAAGTAACAAAGTTAGAATCATCAGAAGTGATAATGGAACTGAGTTCAGAAATGCAACAATGGAAGAATTCTGCAAGGACAATGGAGTGAAGCAAGAATTTTCAGTACCTGGTACACCACAACAAAATGGTGTAGTTGAAAGGAAAAATAGAACCTTGATTGAAGCTGCCAGAACTATGCTTGATGAAGCAAAATTGCCAACTTATTTCTGGGCAGAAGCTGTTCAAACAGCTTGTTTTACTCAAAATGCTACACTGATCTATAAGCATGGAAAAACACCATATGAGACGGTGAAGAAAAAGAAGCCTAACCTGAAATACTTTTATATTTTCGGGTGCAAATGTTTTGTTTTGAAGACTCATCCTGAACAGTTGACCAAGTTTGAGCTAAAGGCAGATGAAGGAATTTTTGTTGGCTATCCACTGTCAACAAAGGCATTCAGAGTTTACAATCTGAGAACTAAAGTGATCATGGAATCTATACATGTGTCTTTTGATGACAAAAAGATAACTGGACTTGAAGACAAAGATGAATATGATCAACTGAACTTTGAAAATGAAGATTAAAACTCTGTTGAAGTAAACTCTGATCAAACAATTCTGGCAGACTCTGTTGAAATAAACTCTGAACCTCTACTGGTAAACACTGGAGAAACTTCTCAGTCACAACAAAGGGAAGAACCAGTTGAGGGGGAGCATGATCAAGATGAAGACTCAAACACTGATACTGAGTCAACTGAAAAATCTGGATCAAACTCTGATGATTCAAACTCTGAAAATTCAAATTCTGACTCTGGGCAGTCAAGTTCAGGGGGAGTCTCAGAAAATGAAGAAAGATCACAACAAAATCAGGAGAGCATGGATCAAGGGGGAGGATCACATGCTGACAGAAGTCATTTGCCTTCTGCTAGGAAATGGACTAAATCACATACACCTGATTTGATAATTGGTGATCCAGATGCAAAAGTAAAAACAAGAAGTGCCACTGTAAGTGAATGTCTGTTTCATGCATTCTTGTCTAAGAATGAACCAAAGAAAGTGGGAGAAGCTCTTCAAGATGCTGACTGGATAACAACAATGCAGGAAGAGTTGAATGAATTTGAAAGGAATGAAGTTTGGACCCTTGTACCAAGGCCAAAGAACAGATCTATTGTTGGTACTAAATGGGTTTTCAGAAACAAGACTGACAGTGAAGGTGTTATCACAAGGAACAAGGCTAGACTGGTAGCAAAAGGCTATTCACAGCAGGAAGGAATAGACTATGATGAAACATTTGCTCCAGTTGCAAGATTGGAGGCAATCAGAATTTTTCTAGCATATGCCTCTCACAAGAAATTCAAAGTGTTCCAGATGGATGTGAAAAGTGCTTTTCTGAATGGGAAGCTTGAAGAAGAAGTGTTTGTTGAACAACCACCAGGATTTGTGGACCCCAAATATCCAGATTATGTCTACAGGCTAGATAAGGCACTATATGGACTTAAGCAGGCACCAAGAGCATGGTATGAGACACTTGCTCAATTTCTTCTAGAAAGTGGATTCAACAGAGGCACAATTGACAAAACTCTGTTTTATTTTAATCAAGGAAGTGACCTTCTTTTAGTTCAGATATATGTTGATGACATTATCTTTGGGTCTACTAATGATAAACTTTGTAAGAAATTTGCCAAGCTCATGCAGTCCAGATATCAAATGAGCATGATGGGAGAGCTTAGTTATTTTCTAGGCCTACAGGTGAAACAAACAGATGATGGTATCTTCATTAATCAAGCAAAATATATCAGAAATCTTCTCAAGAAATTTGGTATGCTTGACTGTTCATCTGCATCAACCCCCATGGCAACAACAACTAAATTGGACAAAGACACAGGAGTTTCAGTGGATATGACAAACTACAGAGGCATGATAGGATCTCTTCTTTATTTAACAGCTAGTAGGCCTGACATCATGTATGCAACCTGTCTTTGTGCAAAGTTTCAGGCAGATCCTAGAGAGCCACATTTGACAACTGTGAAAAGAATCTTCAAGTATCTCAAGGGCACCATATCATTAGGTCTGTGCTACCCCAGAGAATCAGATTTCAAGCTACTTGGGTATTCTGATGCAGACTTTGCAGGCTGCAAGATAGACAGAAAGAGCACTAGTGGAAGTTGTCAATTTCTTGGTGACAGACTTGTCTCTTGGTACAGCAAGAAACAGAAATCAATTTCCACATCTACAGCTGAAGCAGAGTATATTGCAGCTGGTAGCTGTTGTGCACAGATCTTGTGGATGAAGAATCAATTGCTGGATTATGGATTGAGGTACAGTAAAATTCCTATTTACTGTGATAATCAAAGTGCTATTGCTATGACAGGTAATCCAGTACAGCATTCAATGACCAAGCACATCAGCATAAGGTACCACTTCATCAGAGAACATGTGGAAGAAGGGAATATTGAACTACATTTTGTGTCTACAGAACAACAGCTTGCAGATATCTTCACTAAACCATTGAGTGAAGCTACATTTACAAGACTGGTCAATGAACTAGGAATGGTCTCTGGTTCTGACTAGGAATGTTGGTTAGATTCGAATTTTACTTATGTATTGTATTACTCATATTTCCTGATTGGTTAAGTGCTAAGTGAACTCTGTTGATTGTACTCTGTTATGCATACTCTGTTAACATGTTTTTCTGTCAAACTCTGTTAAACTCTGTCAGCATGCCTGTATGTCATACACTGGTAATAAGTTGATAAACTCTGTGAACTCTGAGTTGATTTTTGTCTGAATGAAAACACCAATGAAGAAATATGTATGTAGCATGATTCTCAGCAATTAATCATGAATCTTTCTGAGTTATTGTGATCTAATCTTAGATTGTACAGAAAATTAACACAGCATGATACTGGTTCATATTTAAAGCATCTCTTAGTTTATCTTATCCTAAACTCTGAGTCTATAAATACTGTGTGCATTGCCTTTCATGAATAACTACTGACGTTGATGAACTCTAAACTCTGATTAGTTATACACTGGTAGATTAAAAATGCTTACTGCAATACCCCAAACAAAATGTATATAGGTTGCTATACTCCTTTGAGATTATGTTGGATACTAGGATGACCCAGGAACCTATTGGTATATAATATGTGCTAAAATTCTCTGATTTTTGGTGACTAGTCAAATACTAGGATGACCCAGGAACTTATCAAAATGATAAGGGCTAAAATTTTTGAATTTTTGGTGACTGGTTCCAACCTCTAATTACTGAAATGAATAGAATTAAAAAAAATGTATATATAGAGGGGGTATTAAATAAATTAAATGTTACTGTATATAGATTGATTACTACAGAGTTTAGCTTTCATCATACAGTCAGTGTTTACCATGACAGTTTGTGCATCCAGTGTTTATTGATTTACTTTATGATTTTATGAAAAATTAGATGCTCTAAAAATTGATTCAGTAAACTCTGCTTCACACACACATATTTTCACAACTGTGCAATTTATGAAAGGGTTTCGGTGATAAAGTTGGAGAATTGACAAACGCTGTTGATTCATGGTTCGTACTCTAAGGTAAATTTTCATTTGGATAATTTGAAAATTTTGGAGTAAATAGGGCTTTTGATAACTGTAAATAATTGTATTGTTGATTTGTGGTTTGTACTCTGAGTTCTTGAGTTCTCGAATAGAGTAATAGACATGTCGAATCTCTGAGTTATCGAATGACACTTTGACTTGTTGACTCTCAGAGATGTCGAATAGTGTTTTCACAAATATCGCCTCGACTTGTCGAATGCTAGACTTCTCGAATAGAACAATACACTTCTCGAATTGGTACTTTGTTCTGTTCCTGATTTAATTGTGGTTATTGTTGATGAATTTGTTTCTTATATGATTACTTTAATTAGTTTTCATTTTCTTTGATTTAATTCTTTGAAGAACAATTCATAAACATAAAATTTGCAGAACACAATGAATAAGATTAGAGAAACATGATTTTTCATTGATAATAAGAAAGAGATTACAAACAAATATTACATCTTTTTGTTCTCTCTATCTGCTAATCTATTCAACAGGAAAATAAAAGGTCAAGTCCAAACCACTCCATTGTTAGCAAACATCCCAGATCCCATCTTTGCCACTTTATTTGGGTGGAAGTTGAAGGGATAAGGTTATTTTTGCTGACATATTCATTAACAATGGTTGGTGGTGTTGGATGAGGATGCCTTCGAGGAAAGCCATGCTAATGTTGCTTGGAGAGCAGCATCGATGTCGATCACTCTTGCAGGCTTTTCTCTCTCGATCTCTTCCAGACCGGCATCCATCTGCAGCCACAGAGTTTCAAGCTGCCTTTCCCAGTCAAACGCATCAAACTCTTCACGCGTATAACTGAAGATATCTCTATTCTCTACAAGATGGAGATTCTTTTCTTTGATGGTAAGGTTTGACATTGTTATTAAGAGTGTGTTGTTTGAAGGGTTTTTGATCTTTCAGGAGAGAATGAAAGGTTAAAGAGATAGTGAACAAGTCTGAACAAATCTCTAGGCCTTAAATAGAGATGGGTAAGCAACGAAGTACTAAAACGCTTCATATTCTGGTTATTAATGGCTACAGGTAAACGCTTCATATTCTGGTTTTAAATGGGTCCACGTATTTCAAGAGAGTGTTATTTGATTTTTTTTAAAATCAAATATTTTATTGTTATATTTACAAAATACACTTCTTAAAAATACGAGCACGTGACCCACTCACCCATTACTGTGCCCCACTCACCCATCATCGTGTCCCACTCACTCATTAATCTAGGAACTGTTGAGTGTTTGATTACATAAAAGATTGAGTTTTTAATTACTCTAATTACTTTTGTGTCCAAACGGTTGTGTTTTATTTTTTACATCTCACAGTTCTCTCACTTTTCACTTGGGCATTTTCGCAAACACTTTTCCTACATACACTTCTCTTAGGGATTTCTTGCAAATTTCTTGATTTAATGGCTTCTAAACCATTCACTGTTCTTGGTCTACGTTTTGTCCCTAACAACTATGAAGCTCCACTCTATCATGAACGTGTTCCAGAAGCGTTTCATCTAATGCAGAATTTCTTGAGAGACTCAGAGATTGGACAAGCTCTGGTTGAACCTGGTACTCTCTCTGCATCTCAAATTGCCACTTTTTGGCAAAACTCAGTCTATGTGGATGGAGGAGAGAATGGGACTCCTAACATCATCTTCACTTATGAAGAACAAGAGTTTGTGATTACTCCACAAACTGTCAGAGATACGATGGGGTTTGATACACATACATCTTATACTTATGTTGGTGAACCTCAATTGAGACAGATGCTACAGGAGATAGGTTACATGGAATCTCTTGACAAGCTTGGCAGTGTAAAGAGGCCTAATCTCAGGAAGGAATGGAACTTTTTCTTCGATTGCGTTACAAGGACATTCCAGAAGAAGGTCACTAACTGGGATGCTATTCCAATAGACAGTCTACAAATCGGGTATTCTCTACTTTATGGTAGTAATTTTGATTTTGGTAGATATGTTCTGATGAATTTAGGTGATAAACTGTCAGAGTCTACTACAGTTTATTTTGCTCGATTTTGTCAAATGTTGTTCAATGCTTGTGTACCTGGTCTAGAGATTTCTGATACTGATGACATTCAGCCTTTTAGAGTCAACAAGAGAATATTCTCTGATATGACTAATAAGGATGTTGGTAAAGAAAACCTACCTGTCTTTGTTTTGCCACTTGCTTTGCAGAATTTTCTCAACCAACCTCAGGACCAACCACAACCAGAACCACAACCTGAACCACTAAACATTGATCGTACTCAAACACTAAACACTGAACCACCTACATCACCTACCCACTCTGCACCTACAAAACAACCTTCACACACTCCACAAACAAACTCCGAACCATCACAATCTCCGCCACAACCATAGCCTATAGCAAAAAGAGGCAGAGTAAAGTCAGCAGCAATCACTGAACGACATGCAAGAGTTAAGAAGGCAATAGAGACACAAATGAAAGCAAAACAGACATCTCCTGGAGCTGTTTATACTAGAAGAATGAAAAGAATGAAACAAACGGCAAACAAACCAAAGTCACCCTCAGTGGTAGCAGAATCTAGTAAAGAGGATTCAGATGAAGTGCCTCTAGCTAAAAGAAGAAAACTGATAATCTCTGATTCTGTTGATGAAAATGTTGAAGCTCCAGAGGTAGTTTCACAGCAAACACCTACCGTTGAGGCTGGAAAAGATACTATGCCTGCAGAGGTTGAAATGCCTGCAGAAGATTCATTCATGCCATTCTCTGATCCTATCTCTGATACTGGTGTAGCTGATCAACCTACAGTTGTTCTTTCTAAAACTGTAGCATCACATACTGAATTACTCTCAGATGCTCACCAGACTGCTGAAGGAGGAGATGAGATTGATCAACAACCTAAGGAGATAAACTCTGAGACTATTGTGAAATCTGCAGAGGATGTTGTACAGCCTATTGTTGACTCTACTACTAAACCTGTTGCAGAGGATGTTATTGGCACTGTTGAGGCATCTATTCCAGTTCCTCCAACCATTCATCATGTTGAAGCTGAGGCTGGAGATGAAACTGAAGGGAATAGTGAGCCAAGTTCTTCTCAGAGTTTACCAGTCCAGACTGATGCTAAGGTTAAGGATTTCGCTGGTCCTTCAAATCAAGCAGATGCTGAAGAAGAACACCTTGAACGATTTTCAAATGACTGGTACAAGGACACTTGTATCTTTCCTCCTGCAAGAGCAGCTGAATTTGTCAAGAGAACCTCTAGAACAATTACAAATCCAGAGATTCTATCTTGTCTTAAGGCTACAGTTGTACAAGTGAAGACTCTCAACTCGAGGTTTGATCTGTGTCAAAAGGCAATCTCTGATGTTCGGGGTGATGTTGTTAGAGGAGCTGAAATGATTAAACTTGACAACAAGAATAAATTTCAATATCTTACTCAGAATCAAGACATTTTGTCTCACAGGCTGAGCAAAGTTGAACAAAATCAGACTGATATGTCCTTAAAGATTGATTCTATTGCTACCTCCTTGGAGTTAATCACATCTATTCTTATCCCTGATGATGTCAAAAAGGGGGAGAGAGTTGCTAAAGACAAATGCAAGCAATCTCAAACTCTGATCAGAACGGATAATGCTGGAGATGGAGGAGCAAGTAGTAAAGGAAAGGGAAAATCTGAAGAATTTCAAACTCTGAAAACTAGCAAGTTCTCTAAATCACAGTTTGTTGGGATAAACACTGATACTCAAGGTACTTCAAAGACCAAGAGTTTGCTATTATTTTCAAATCCACAGACTGATGAAGAATTGGCTGCTAAGTTGTTTATTGAAGAGAATGAGGATGGAGTTACAATTGAGGACATTAAAGCTGAAGAAAAGAGTTTACAAGAAGAACATCTCAAGGCTTTAAAGTCTGGTAAGTTAAAAAGAGGAAAAGCTCCTAGGCCTGTTGTTAAAGGTGTTGTGATCAAGGAAAGGGCTGATATTACTCAAAGATCTCAGTTTTCAAAGGAAACAATGGCAGCAGAAGCTCAACTCAAGCTGAAAGGCATTGAAGGAGAAAGTTTACAGAAGAAAGTTACAACTTCTGTTGCATCACAAGTTGTGACCACACCTTTACGATCTTCTCAGTTGAAATCAGTTTTTGGGAAAGGAACAATTCATGATCCAAATTTATTATCTGGAGTTTCTATGAATTTTTCTGATGCAAGAGCCTTGACTGGCAAGGTTCGAAACAATAAGGGTGGACTAGGTTCATACAAGGACAAAAGGCAATATACTGGTCCTAGAGATCCTTCTTTACTGGCTGTTCCAGGTCATGGTGTCACTCAAGAGAGTTTGGACAGACTGGAATCAGTACAGTTAGTTCATCAGAAGAGTTTAAAGAAGGATTTTCTCTTGTACTTCATGGCTGATGGGACAGTATTTAGAATTGGTGAGAATGATATTGGCTTGAAATATTGGGAAGAATTAGAATATGTTCTATATCTTTTCAAGGTGAACAGTCAAAGGACTCAATCAGTTGCTAATGTGCTCAGACAGAGGATGCTTCAGAATTTGGCAATCAGAGGAGAGAAGTATAATAGCAGATATGTTCCTAAGTACAGGGATTACAATGGAAATCTTATTGAAATGAAGAAAGGTACTGCAAAATTAAAGACTGATTTGGGAATCACAGTACTTGACTTCAATTCACAATCAGAAGAAGTCAAATTTATCAGACTGGGAAATGAGATGAGAAGAAACAAAATATATGATCTTAGGGCTGCTATCTATCAGACAGATGAGAGTGATCCTCAGCTCAGAGAGATTAAAGAAGCTATGGAGATTGAGCTTGAAAATGTAGAAAGAAGATTTCTCATAGATTATCTCAGAGCTACACCAGATCTTGAAGAGATTAGAGATTAAAGTCTGTAAGGATTTTCTTATTCTCTGTAGATTTTGTTAAGTAGAAGCTTAAACTCTGAATTTGTATAAACACTGTATTTGTCTATTTGTTTTGACATCATCAATTACTGTTATTAACTTGTGCATTTTTGCTAATGAACAAGTTGGGGGAGATTGTTAAATATAATTGATGTGTTTTAATCAGTGTTTTAGTGTTACAGTGAATTATCAGAGTTTAGCTGGAAGCGGTCAGAGTTTAGTGTAAACTCTGACAGATGGAAGCTTGACAGAGTTTGTCAAACTCTGTCTGGAGGCAGCGTCTACTGGTCAATAGTGATTGAAGATTTATTATGGAAGCGATATCTTTGAAGATTGGATAGCTATCAAAGAGATCGAGTTGACTTAGGAGACGTGTGACAATCTGTAATTGATATCATTGTATAGCTGATTATTAGGAATATCAATTAGAGATTGTATCGAAGCTGTATGTTTTATAAATAAAGTTAGGTTAACCTTAGAAGGGTATCGTGCAACGAATTATCTTTATTGTAACCTAGCAGCTCTTTGTGATAGTTTACATCACGAAGAGGGTTCTTAATACCAGAAGTTTTTAAGTGCATAAACGTCTTACTTATTAAACTCTTATACGAATTTGATTATTAATTGTGTATTCGGCCTAACATATATATATATATATATATATATATATATATATATATATATATATATATATAAAATACTAACCACCTCCATTTCTTGTAGTAATATTAGTACGATTCTATTTCATCATGACACAATCATTATTCATCCACATGTACAGTTATCACAAGATTAAATCAGTAACCATCTTCATCAATACTATATGTTCTACCGTGACATCTTTATCATCGTCATTATCCTCATCTCAATCATATGCAGATTCACCATCACACCAAAATGATCAAAATTTAAGCCTAAACTACTTAATATTTAACACAAATCACTGAATTTCAATACAAATCATCACACAAATCAATAAAAATAGCTACCTCTGCCATATATACTACTACCACAACCTCCATTTTCGCCAGAACCTTCGTTTCCACACTTGTACCATCGACATAACCACCTACTCCTTAAAAAACTTAATAATTTGAAGTATGGCATTCGAGGCTATGTTTTTTCTCAGGCGACATTGATTAAAAAAACATTAAAAGAAGGAGTACCGATGGTTGATTGGAAACGATACAAATAAGGAATGCTATTATTGATTGGAGTGATGTGATGTCATTGACGATTAGACAGTGACGACGTTTCTATGATGACGATATATGACAACGAGGTCAAAGTGGTGACAAGAAATGAGATGCATGGAGAGAGATAGTTGGAAATGGGGTGAGGGAGGAAGATGGTGGATGTAAAATTAAATTGATATTTATATTTGTGTGGCTAGGATTTAATATAGATATTTTTTTTGACGAACAAGGAGATTTTATTAATACTAAAACATTGGAACTCAACCGGGACAAACTCCCGAACTGTCAATTACAACTTAATTGTGAAACAAAAAACGAGCCAAACAAATAGCAATTTTGTTTTCAGATCGCTTAACACATAGAATATAAATATTCTTACAATAAAAATGATTACAATTGTTTTTCGAACAATTCAGTCGACACCAACATTCCTGAAAATAGTAGCATCACAATTGACCTGCGCACATAAAAAACCGGTGATAGTCCAGTGTTCATACCCATCAGTTACACCAACTGAAATTGGGGGTACAGAGCCCCCATATATTGAACAATCTTTCATTGTGCAAGGTGAGCTCTCGCGATTATCACCACCGTTCCAGATTCGAAGTGCGCTTCCCAGATCTCCTATTACACCATAGAAATTATTCTTAAAATGACACGACAATAAACCAAAATGCAACAAAAACACTCCAAAAGGAGAGACACATACCACTCCAAAAGGAGAGACATAAAACACCAAAAAAAATGGATGCAAGATCAAAAATCTCACCCAAAAATAAAGATTATTAAAAATTATTGAAGGAAAAAACAAAAAAGAAAACAAGAGAAAGGAGAAGATGGGTCTCCTGCGGTGGCTATGGTTATTTAGATTGAGTGTATGTAGGTAAAGAGTAGAGGGGGAGAGGAGGTGACGGGTGAGGAGAGAGATGGGAGAGAGAGGGGGTCGACTCTCATTATTTAATATAGATATTAAAAATGTGGGATAGAGATTAGATTTCATTTCTCATTTTAAGAGAGGGTCTAATTTGAGCACTTGTCTATATATACATATATAGGGTTAGGTTCAAATTAGTTGCTCATATTAAATTGGAACTTATGACTAATCTGCACCACAGATTTTGTGTAATCAACGATTGATTTTATTCGTTCGATTACAGTACACAATATTTTAGTTTTGTTGCAGCACACATATATTATTAGAAAGTATAATGTATTTGTGCAATACACAATAACTTGTTTTCTAAATACATAAGTTTTTTTTAAAAATATAGTATTTTTCACGTAACTCATATTATACTTCATCATTATAATATGTTTTAAAAAAATAATTATGATACAAATAATTGATAATAATTAATATAGAGTAAAGTGCACTTTGTGTACGTGCAGTTTACCTGTCAGACCACTTTAGATACTAGACTTTAGAAAGTACCACGGGCTATACTGCACTTCACTTTTTGTTACGAGTTGCCCCTTTCCGTTAAATGCCTCTAACGACGTCTGCCAGCTTGGGGGTAAAAATGACATTTCAATGCTGCAACGGCTATTTAGTGTATGTATAACCTAGCTGCATCCCCAATTAACTTTCAATCCCTAATTTCTTCATCTCCTCTCCTTCTCCTAAATTTCTTCATCTCCTCTCCTTCTCCCAAAACACAGAATGGAGCACAAATATAGCGAGGCTGAAGTTGATGCTGTGTTCGAGATCATGTGTCATTGCGATGAAATGAGTGTTGTGAAGACGCACTGGTATGGGGAAAATGCTGGTCGAAGATATAGGGTATGTCCTGAGTCGCTGTATGCATACCATAGGTGGGTCGACCCACCTCTTGGACCTCGTGCTGTTGAGGCCATACCAGAGTTGCAAGGACGGATAGTTGAGACGGATGGGAGGCACATGCGGAGGTTGGATCGTATGGCAGAGAGGCATGAAGCTGAAATGAGGTCTCTGAAAACCAAGCAAGGATTTATGGTGGTGTCAATGTTTATGGTATTTGCTGTGATGATGGGTAGGGCACTTAGTTCAGTTACTCCTGATGATGTTGATCAGGGCTATGATACTGATGATATTGTTTAAATTGTCTTAGTTACAAGTTGTGGTTTGGCATGTTTAATCAAGTTTAGCTATGTTATTGTATCAGTGCAATTCTAATATCAATGAGAACTTTTCTATTACTCTTTATCAGTGATTGCAAAGGACATGATATCAATGACAACTAACGAACAGAAAGAAGAAGCAAAGGCAAATAACTACTTAAGATAACATTGCCTTCTTGACAACATAACAAAAGTAGATAGAGTTTTCATTAACCACAACATAACAAAAGGACATAGAGTTTTCACAACCAACAAACCTAATTGTCTTCATGACAACATAACAAAAGTAAATAGAGTACTAGTCCCACAGTGGACAATAATTCAGGTGGAATACATAAGCCAAAAGGCAAAAAACATGTTAACTTGTAAAGTTCTTAAATTTTCCAAACAGGATTTTTCTTCAGTTTAGCCTGCATTTCCCTCCTTTTTGCCTCAATGTTTTCCCTGCTAGTTTTAGAACCACTCCCCCCTTGCTGTGGTTGAATACCAAGTGGAGTGTTGTTAACCTTTACATGATCTGTTTTCTTCTTCAAAACCCCAGCATTTGTACCTTCATTTGGGTTAGAAGCTCTCTTAGCTGTACCACTTGGCTTCTCTACAGAAGGTGTGCGATTGTGAACATCACCTCTATCATTGTGTGCATCACTTGTAGCCTCAGACCCTGGATTGTCTCCTGTAGGATTGTTTGTGACAGGAGCTGCCTTGGGTTTTGGTTTAGGCCTGGTCTTCACTTGTCTCTCACATCCATTGGCTCTATCAGCAACCTGATTCAAATTACCTAATTAGTACAACAAAATTAAAAAAACAAATATGACTAGGGTGAACACAAAAACATTAGAGGACAAATATAAGCTCACCCTTGCTGGACAAGTCCTCATATTATGACTATACTCAGTGCAATAGCTACACTTCACTTTTGTATTCTGTCTTTTCAATCTTGTTGGATCAGCATTAACAACATCATTAACCTTATTCCTCTTCTTCTTAGGTCTGCCAGTCTGGACCTTAATCTCAGGAGGCAATGGTTTGGGATAGCTTGTTTCCTCCCATTCTTCTTCACCACATATTGGCTCTACAATGTACTGATAGCACTCCAAAAACATGTCCTTTCTGTAACACTGGTGGATAAATGGTTCATATGCCTTCTTACTCCAAGCAATGCAGGCACATGCATGGTAGCAAGGGATGCCTGACAACTCCCATTTTCTGCAAGCACACTTCATTGCTTCAAGATCCACAACCATCTCATACCCCCCTGTTGTCATTGTCACCAAATATCTTGCCCCTCCACTCCATACAACATGACATCCCCTACTTTGTTCAATTGCCATAGCAACATAATAAAACCATTCTATTTGTTAAAGATCTAACTCACATGTGAAGGAACAATAAGTCAAATTAAAGATTTAACTCACTTGTGAAGTCTCCTCATGGCATTAGGGCAGATAGGGTTAAGTGCATAGCTATTTTGCATTTTATCCCTCCTTTGTTGTATTCTTCTCATCACATCTTTATGAATAGCTTTGAACATAGATATTATAGGAAGATCCCTATACTTTCTTATGCTGTTGTTGAAAACCTCACAGTGGTTATTAACAAACATGTCAGACTTACAGTGGGTTCTAAATGCACTCCTGCTCCACTTTGTTCTAGGCTTCTCAATAAGCCAGTCATGACACTTCCTTGACAACTATCAAAGTGACAAAAAAATATGTATTAAAAGCCAGTCATAATTATCTAAAATATGCATGCATGCATGCATAAATAAATGGGAGTATGTACTAACCTGCTTAAGCTCGAGCTTGTGTTTATTAAAGGTGTATTCAGTGGTGGCCCTTGCTCCCAACCATAACAGCATCCTCACTCCTATCCCCTTGTGGTCCTTCCACATATTCCTATAGAGGTGCATCACACAGAATCTGTGTTCAGCTGCAGGGAACACAGCTTCTAATGCATTGATTAGACCCTGTTAAGTAGATAAAGTTAGGTATGCATAAATGAGTGTAGGTAAGGAGTGTGATAAAGTTATCAATTGGAACAATGTGGTACCTTTTGCCTGTCTGATATAAAAGTGAATGCCCCATCATTTTCAATACCTAGATCACTTTTAAGGTTGATCAAAAACCAGCTCCAACTATCAGTGTTCTCAGCCTCAACTACAGCCCATGCTATGGGGTACATGCCATCATTGGCATCAGTACCCACAACAGCTAGTAGTTGTCCCCCATAAGGTCCTTTCAAGTAGCACCATTCTAGTCCCACCAAAGGTCTGCACCCACTTCTAAAGCCTCTTTTAAGTGGACCAAAAATGTGTAGAATCTCTTGAATCTCTTTCTCCCATTTTCAAATTCTTGATCTTCAGTCATAACTTGGATTGTACTATCTGGCATAACCTTCAACAATTCATTCCCATATTCCCAAACCTTCCCATACCGATCTACATGTCTTCCATTAATCTTTTTCAGTGCCTTCCTCTTAGCCCTAGCAACAACATATATAGAAACATGGCAATGCCAGTCATTTACAACTTTCTACAGGAATGATGCCAAAGGCCATGTTGGATTCATTCTTATATCATCTTCATACTGTTCTGCAATCCAGGTAGAGTTAATCTGCTTTTGTTCAAAGGTTGGTGTACATGTATGCTTAGGCTTGTAAACCTTGACTTGATATGTGTCAGTCCTTTGCATTTTAGAGGCATATATCTTCCATTCACATGGTGCTTCACAAACAAACTTCACTCTGGATTCATAATTTCTGCACTGTTTTATAGGCCTTCTATGTAAAATGGCATGTTTCTTGACTGCACTCCTGAATATTTTTGCAGTTGCAAACATTAGGCCTAGCTGAAACTTAGGATCACCAATTTCTGTGTTGTGATCAAAAGCTGGATATGAGACTTCATCCTCATCTGTAGAGTTACCAGCCATCCTTTCTTCATCACTGCCAGCATAATGACTTGACACATCAGAAGCAAAGCCCCATTCATCATCACTGACAATGTCCTTCTCTGGTGCCATGTTATTCTCTGGTTCTTTTTTAGCATGACCTGCATCATTTGCTTTCTGCTTCTGTTTAGCTTTATCCTTGTCCTTACCTTTCTCCTTTTGCTTAGAAATTTCTTTATTCTTCCTCTTCAGTACCCTTTCAGTCTTGTATTCACTCACTTCTTCATCGGTTGAATCCATATTAGAGGAATCTGAATCCCAGCTTTCATCACTCAGTTCATCATGTCCCTTGTCTTCCCAGTCAGGATCATCTTGGTCTTCATCATCTTCATGTTCAGAGATGGGATTGTCTACAAATTCTAAATTGGGATCTTGAGATGGTGCATACTCCTGAGTAGGTGCCCCTTCAGGTGTTAGGCTGGCTAATGGATTATGAGTGACTGAGTAGATGAAAATTATCCTCGATGCTGGCATCATATCACACATGTCTACAACATCAGAATCTGATTCTAACATCCACAATCCTCTTTCCATATCAGTATTAGGATGCTTGTAGTAATGAGTGATGACAACACCCAAATCCCCACATTCCTTCGACATTGTCATCAACTCAATTAAGCTCATAGTATCAGCATCACATAAGTCTACATAATCTACACTGCCTCCAACATATCTTTTAGGATTCTCCATAAACTTGCCTCCATGATGTAATTTAATAGTAAACAGATCTGGGGCAGCTGAAATAAACAACTCAAACACATGAATAAAGTAGTCGAACACATGTTAACACAGTAGCAGCCATCCAGAAAATAATGCACTTCACATGGCAATTTAACAAGATTGGAGACACAAGGGACCACAGTGACACTATATTCACTGCAACTGCTACTTTTAACAAACAGCAAGGGTCCACTCTTCACTATATACAAAGACGAGACTATATAAAGCAAAATCCAAGCAATCCAAGCAATATTCCTAACCCTGAAGTTCAAATAGTCAAGCACGGTTCTCTTACAACAGAACCCCAAACAAAATACTTAGAACCCTAGTTTTGTAGTGTAAATTAACATCGATAGATAAATAGGTTACCTGAATAATCTGGATGTTCTCTCGGAGCATAGGCGTCTTTGTCCGCACGATCTCGTACCACCCACACCATTGTTCAGTCCGCTCGACTTCCTCAAATCGCACTAACATGAAAACCTAATTGAACTGGGCTCTCGTTTGGGTAAAGTAGCGATACATATACTGCATAACCGATACGTATAACTGAAATGTCGTTTTTACCCCTAGGCTGGCAGACGCCGTTAGAGGCATTTAACGGAAAGGGGCAACTCGTAACAAAAAGTGAAGTGCAGTATATCCCGTGATACTTTCTAAAGTCTAGTATCCAAAGTGGTCTGACAGGTAAACTGCACGTACACAAAGTGCACTTTACTCATTAATATACTATAAAAATGTATAATGTTCTACAATATAATACATTAAGTAGTTCTAACATCCATTTATAACATCCAAACCCATAACCTAATGCATACCGGACCCAACAACCCACCATTGATTAGTCCAAAATTGCTAGCAAATTGGTACACATTGGTCATTTACTTGTCTATATAAAGGCCCCAAACACTCTTATTCTAATCGATGTGGGATGTTACACTTCCTTTTAGACAATCTTTCCCAACTTAGCTAATGTATGCCACGTTCCTCCTATCTTCGACCAGTAACAATACATAATTCTTTTCAAATCTCTGCATAATTCCATAGGCAACAAAAAAACCCTATCGATACGTTAGAATGGCTTGAGCTACCGTTTTCAATAAAATTTCCTTTCTCCCTTAGAGAGAAGTTTTTTATCCCATCCTTGCACTCGATTTTGAAGTCTGTCTTTCAAGTAATCCATAATCACAAATTTCTGCTTCCCCCAAATACATGCTCCTGTCATCAGCTTCCGAAAATTTTAACACTTCACAAACTTTTTTTTTCTCCTCCAAAACATTAACGAAGCATGACTCCGACTCTCCGGGTATAATTACTTTTTTAAAAATTAATCTTATTACTAAAAAACTTTCAAATTGAACATAAAAAGTACACTATTTAAAAATAAATAAAGTACTAAAATTACAAGTATAGGAATTATTCCTGGACCGTAATTCTATATCCTATACTGATATGGGCTAAAAGTAAGCCCTAAAGACACATTAAATGTGGCATTAATTAGACCCGATATGTCCAAACGTGGGGCCCATCAAACGGCCCAAAAACCGTAATTAGATATTAATTTCGTAATTAATATTGAGGGATAATTAACAGCTGAGAAATACAAGTCAAATAAGGATATTATCTCTCCAAAGAGTAGCCTCCAAGGCACATAGTCATACAAGGAAACTGATTCCTACAAGGAATAGATCTGGAACCTTCCTCAAGGAAGACTTGTCCACCAAGTCTCTGACTCCTACCATAATTCAAAGGCTTCTCAGCCTATATAAAGGGCTAGGCCCCTCATCCTAGAACTACGTGTTTTGGCTTGATCTTTGACATTCATCAAAGTACGTAAGCATCTTGTGAAGGCAGATTCAGCCATGAGCACAAGGGCAGCCATTAAAGCACGAAGCTCACACACCTTTGCATTAAATACACAAACCCTAGCCGCAATACTCGTAACCTAGTTTTTATTCCACAACATTTGGCACCGTCTGTGGGAAGACAACATCAACCATGGTTCAAACACGAAGAACAACATCAACTGAGGCCGTACCCCTTAACTCTGCTTCACCAGCCACTTCTGTTCCGCTTATCACTACTGAGGAAGGACAAATACTCCCATCAACAGGGGCGGTCATTCAACCTCTGCTCACTCAAACCTCAGGGACGACTCCCCATGTTGAGGGGACCCTCCCGGTGATTGTCCATCAAAGCCAAGAAACTAACCCTCTTCAGATGGTGGTTTCTCCTCTTGGTAACGTTGATCGCACGCTACCCCTGGGGGTACAGATCCATACTACGGATCTCCCTTGAATACCAACTCGATGTATGGGCTGCTTAATTATCCCCCTCGACGAAGGGAACCTGGACCAAGCGGTCACGCCTTACAGATCCGGGATCGAGAATATGATGACTACTTTGGTCCCTATATTGATGATTCATCACCATCTGAGGATGATGATCGAGATGAAGCCCCGAGGAGGCGACGTGCTAGCAAAGAACCTCTAAGGAGGACACGAAGGATCCATGATGGACTCCCCTTGATAACTGTTTAGAGAATTTAGGCTTATGAGGCTGAGATCTTAAAGTTGAAGGACGATATAGCAAGAGAACAAGATAGATTGAATCGAACTCAGCCTCCTCCAACTGCAGAGAGGATTCCCATTATAAATTTGGAGAGGCCTTTAAGGAGACAAAGGAGGCTTGATACCCGAACCGAAAACTCAACAAGGGTGGAGACCCCCAGAAGCAACCCCAAAGATCTAATGCCACTTGGGGACCCTGATGACCCCACACCTCCGTTTACTGAGGAGGTGATGAATGCCCATATCTCAAGGAAATTTAAGATGCTGATTATTAAGGCCTATGATGGAACGGGCGATCCTGCAAACCATGTCAGGACATTCTCAAACGTACTACTGCTGCAGCCTGCTAGTGACGCCTTAAAGTGTAGGGCGTTCCCTCAAACTCTGTCGGGCATGGCTCAAAGATGGTATAGCCGCCTACCTGCAAACTCAATTGGCTCTTTTAAGGAGTTGAGCGCTGCCTTTATCAGCCAATTCATTAGTGGGAGAATTCATGAGAAAAGTTCTGCATCCCTTATGTATGTGGTGCAGGGGAAGAATGAGAACTTGAGGGATTATCTCAAGCGATTCACCAAAGAGACGTTGAATATCACTGATCTGGAAAATAAGGTGGCCATGGTAGCCCTGGAACATGGAACCACTGACCTCTTCTTTAAAAGGTCCTTAGCCAAACACACTCCTGAAAACATGGCCGAGCTCCAGAGAAGAGCCGATAAATATATCAAGGCCGAGGACAACATGAAAAAGGAAACCGTAGGGGGCAATGGCAAGGGTTCTAATGACTCAAAGAAACGAAAGCCAGAGCAAGAGTACGACGCTAGGGACAAGTATCCCCGGGCTGGCAAGGACTCCGAGTCATCACCAAAGAAGGGTTTTGGACCGAGATTTTCTGATTATGCAAGGCTGAACGCTCCTAGAAGTCAAATTTTGTTAGATATTGAGAAGGATAAAGACTTTCGGTGGCCTAAGCCACTCAGGGGTGACCCCGAAAAGAGAAACAAGGATCTATATTGCAGATTCCACAAGGATGTGGGACATGATACAGATGGTTGTAGACAGTTAAAGAACGAAATTGAATTTTTAATCCGGAAGAGAAAGTTAAACAAGTTCACTAAGGGTGAAGATCGTGGAACCCAGAAAAGGGATTATGATAGAAGAGACAATGATAGGAGGGATAACGATCGTGATCGTAACCCACATCCTAGAGGGCCAGTAATCAATATGATTTGGGGAGGCCCAAAAGCGGCCGGCACTACCCGAAACTCTCGAAAGGCCTATGCTAGAGAAGTGATGCACATCGTAGGAGAAGCCCCGAAACGTGCTAAGACCGAGATAGTAATTGGTTTTGATGATTCGGACCTTGAAATTCCCCCATGACGACCCGTTGGTCATAACTCCTGTAATTGGAAACTCAGAAGTGAAGCGGGTCCTGATAGACAATGGAGCTTCTGTTGATATCTTGTTTCATGACACTTTTGTAAAAATGGGGTACACTGACTCTCAATTGACCCCGACTAACATGCCTATCTACGGGTTTAACGGAGTTGAGTCCAAGGTTGAAGGGACTATTCAGCTGTCCGTGACAATAGGGCAAGAACCTAAGGAAGCCACCCAGATGTTGAATTTTCTGGTGATTAAGGCTACCTCGACGTACAATGCAATCTTGAGGAAGACTGGACTTCATGCGTTCAAGGCTGTTGCCTCTACCTATCACATGAAGGTCAAATTTCCAACCAGGAATGGTGTTGGGGAACAGAAAGGAGATCAGAAAATGGCCAGGAGTTGCTATGTGGCTGCTTTGAGAGCTGATGGAGCCGGGGGGCAGGTACTCCCGATTGAAGACATGGATGTCCGTGGTGATGATGAACACCGAGGAAGGCCAGTAGAGGACTTGGTTCCCATACCTCTAGAGTTGGGCGACCCTGGAAAAGTTACTTATGTAGGAGCTTCTCTGAAGGAACCCTTGAAGGGCGAATTGATAACATTCTTACAAGAAAACAGTGATGTGTTTGCTTGGACAGCGGCTGATATGCCAGGGATTGATCCCCAACTCATAACTCATAAATTGAATTTCGATCCCAAGCGAAAGACCATAAAGCAGAAGAAGAGGAATTTTGCTCCAGAAAGGCAAGAGGCCATTAAGCAAGAGGTGGACAAACTCTTGGAAGCTGGTTTTATTGAGGAGATTTAGTTCCATGAATGGTTGGCTAACCCTGTAATGGTCAAGAAAGCCAACAGTAAGTGGATGATGTGAATAGACTTCACCGACTTGAATGACGCCTGCCCTAAGGATTGCTTCCCTTTACCAAGGATTGACACATTAATAGATGCCACGGCTGGGCACGAAATGTTGAGTTTCATGGATGGATTCAGTGGCTACAATCAGATTAGGATGCACAAGGATGACATCCCAAAGGTATCCTTCATAACTGACTTTGGTGTTTTCTACTACCTTGTTATGGCTTTTGGTCTAAAGAATGCAGGAGCTACCTATCAACGACTGGTGAATAAGATATTCGCCCATCTGATTGGAAAAAACATGGAGGTCTATGTTAATGATATGCTGGTTAAAAGCTTGGTCAAGGCGGACCATATTAAGCACCACAGAGAGGCATTCGAAGTGCTGAGGCACCATAAAATGATGTTGAATCCAGCCAAGTGCGCCTTTGGCGTTGAATCGGGCAAATTTTTGGGTCTGATGGTTTCAAAGAGAGGCATAGAAGCCAACCCTGACAAGATCAAAGTGATTCTGGACATGGAACCACCCCGTTCAATACGGGATGTACAGAAGTTAACAGGCCGAGTGGCAGCCCTAGGGAGATTCATCTCCAAATCAGGGGACAAGTGCTTGCCTTTCTTCCAAGCATTAAAGAAGGTGAAAAATTTTGAATGGACTCCTCAGAGCTAAGAGGCCTTTGAACAGCTGAAGAAATACATGGTCGAAGCCCCGCTGTTGACCAAACCAAGCCCTGGGGAGACTCTTTACCTATACCTGGCGGTATCTGAACAAGCCCTGAGTGCTGTCCTCATTCGGGAAGAGGAGAAAGTCCAGAAACCTATCTACTATGTGAGCAAAGTGTTGCATGGGGCTGAGTTGAATTACTGACCCATAAGAAAGTTTGCTTTGGCATTAGTAACTGCCTCGAGGAAGTTGCGGCCTTACTTCCAGGCACATAAGATTCAAGTTCTGACAAACCAGCAGTTGAGAAACATATTGCATAGCCCTAAGGCCAGTGGAAGGCTAATCAAGTGGGCGATTGAGTTAGGAGAGTTTGATATCACATATAAGCCTCGGACAGCCATTAAGGCTCAGGCATTGGCTGACTTCGTGGTTGAATGCACTATTAACAACCAAGAAGTCGGGGGGCAAGAGATAGTGACTACCCCTAGGTAAGAGAAAAAAGAAGAGGAACTTACACCTGATCTGAAGGAATATTGGGTGCTCTATTTTGATGGAGCATCAAAAACAAAATCTAGTGGTGCAGGTTTTATTTTGCAAAGCCCCGATGGGTTCACAGTTGAGTATGCTTTAAAGTTGGATTTTCCTACTACCAACAATGAGGCGGAGTATGAGGCATTAATAGCTGGTTTGGGTTTGGCTAGAATCATGAGGGTCAAAAATCTCAAAGTTTGTGGAGATTCAAG
Source organism: Saposhnikovia divaricata (assembly GCA_036435485.1). Classification (NCBI taxonomy): domain Eukaryota; kingdom Viridiplantae; phylum Streptophyta; class Magnoliopsida; order Apiales; family Apiaceae; genus Saposhnikovia; species Saposhnikovia divaricata. Next base: position 46,872,122 of record CM071600.1, read on the forward strand.
GCTTGTGGTATCACAAGTAAATTGTGAATTCGAAGCTAAGGACGAGACTATGGCAAAATACCTGAGAGTCGTAAAGGCTGTTATGGCTCAGTTTGAGGAGTGCTATGTTGAGCACATTCCGAGAGAAGAAAACATTAAGGCCGATGCCCTGTCTAAGTTCGCTTCTTCCGAGATAGAAAATTATGCTGGGAGTGTCTACTTTCAGGTCTTGAAGGCCCCGACCGTTAACTCAAAATTAGTGGCACCAATTGATATAGGGGGCTCTTGGATAGATCCTATCAAGGCTCACCTTGAAATCGGGTGGCTCCCAGACAATGCCTTGGAGGCACGAAAACTTTCAGTAAGAGCATTGAGATACGCTTTGATTGAGGACATTCTGTACAAAAGGTCGTTCGTCATCCCATACTTGAAGTGTTTAAGGCCTCAAGAGGCAAGAGAAGCATTGGAGGAAGTTCATGAAGGGATCTGTGGGCAACACTTGGGGGGCAGAGCCCTAGCTCACAAGATCATTCGTTTAGGGTTCTATTGGCCGGAGATGTTGGCTGATGCACAAGACTATGTCAAGAGATGTGAGAGATGTCAAAAACATGCTCCAATTGTAAGGCAACCGCCTGAGATGTTAACTTCAATTAACTCTCCCATTCCGTTTGCGATGTGGGGGATGGATATTTATTTTTTCAATTATTTATTTTTCTATTCTTCTCTCTCCTCTCACTTTACACACAAATATTATTAGTTTATTGTCCACTTTTCTTTCCTTCCTCATTCTCTTTCTCCTCTCCATTCATTTATTATTTTACATTTTTTCCCTCAATTCTTCTTTTCCTTTCTAAATATCTCATTCACTTTTTTTCTTATCATCCATTATTTCTATTTAAATTTAAATTTGTATTTATTCCATTTCATAATTATCAAAATTTTCTCAAATGTAATTTTTTTTAATTTCTATTATATTATTTTTTGTAAATAATAGTATAAGCCGAACAAAATTTAATTCTCATCAAATTCATATTTCATACTTTTTTTTGTATATCTACAACTTTCAACATACTGTAATTTTTTTGTCATGATTATTTAAATCATATATAGCATTTTTAATTAATTATCCTTATTTGATATAACAGTTTATATAAATAATTAAAGTGTTATACTCTAAAATATTATTTTATTATAAGTTGAAATACTTTGATTATGTAAAAATGTTATTTTAGTTATTATTATCCCACTTATACTATATTTATAAAATAAATCGAATAGAACTTAATATTTCATTCTAAAAATATAAAATGTAACTAAACATAATCTAAAAAAGAAGTTATATATAATATATGAGAAAAAAAAGTTTTTGCCTAATCCAAAAATTAATACCTAATCAATTGAATTAATTTTTATTAGAATGTTGAAAATCTAACTAACATAAATGAAAATTAATTATTATGAACAAGATTTGTACTCATGTACATTATATTTTCTCCAAAATTAACTATTTCAAACTTCAATAAATATATTTGACAAAAAAAAACTAACAAATATAAAAATTAATTCTACTAAATACAATAATAATAACATATTAATTTTTTTGAAAGTATTTAAAAATATATTATTTACAAATTTATATTCAATCTATCCGAATTTTTTCACTTTTTTTTAATGTTTCTCCCAACATTATTTGATCCATTACTTAACTCACTTTTTTTTAATTTTTCCCATTATCTTTAAAATCGTGCATAGATATTATCTAGATTTTGAAACAAACATAGCCGACTTCTCCCGTGAGGCCGCAAGAACAATCAATTTAAACGCATCAGTGATTTAAAAGCCTAATGTCCAAGTTCCAGTTGGGCTTTCTAATGGGCTTCGAGGAGGTCGGTCACGACAGAGGAACAACTGTATGAAAGGCTCTGTGTCGGTCATTTTAGTTTTTATTTTTTACTACATAGGCTAGCGTTCAAATAGAAACCAACCTTAGAATAGAAACTAGAAACCTACACTAAATAAATTATATTTCATTTATTTTAATGGCCCCGCTAGGGGCAACATCACAAAAAACGTTTAAAATTCTTGGCTCTATTCAACAAAAATATAAAAAAAAATTTTAGAAAAAGTTACTGTTCACGTGCCACGTCATCACTTGAACAGCAACTTTTTTTTAAATTTTTTTTTATTTTTTTATATTTTTGTTGAATAGAGACAATAATTTTAAACGTTTTTTGTATTGGAGTACCCCTAATTTGATCATTAGATTAGCTTGAAATATTTAATTTAGGTTTAGTTTCTAATTTCTATTCTAAGTTAGTTTCTATTAGAACAAGACCCTTGTTACATAATCGGTCATTTTAGTTGCTAAAACTTAAAAGCATAAAATGGAAGTCGACAATCTGCTTCTAGAAATAAATAATAATTGGACTTGTAAAAGTTAATATTCTGGATTGCTCAAATGGGACCCAAATGTGCAAAAAAAAAAGAAAAAAAACCCCATTAAAGTTCGGTATAACGTATGACAACTTCCGATTTTTCTCCTCACTTGTCCATCAATTTCATAATCACTATTTGAAAACTAGTAGTATATCTTTTGAATTGAATTCTCTAGTTTGGACCCGTAAGTAATTCGCAAATAATTTCCGTACCAAACCACAACCCCCAGTTTCATATTAAAATTAACACAAAAAGGTCACAAGGGCATCTAGTTTTTTTCTACAAATATATACATTATATGAAGGAAAGAAAATTGTCTAAATTCGTGCAAGTTGAACTTCAAAATGGATGTGTCACCGAATTTTATTGTTGTTGTGAATGGATTTTGATGTAATTATGGGTCGTAGTCATTTATAAGGGCAAGTCAAATGCTTGATGCTATATTACTATTGCTATTGCTATTGCTATTGTTATAATATAGAATCAAAAAGTGAATTTTGGTGTTAAAATAAAACTCTACCTCCAAAGCTAATTCTATAAGAGCATATCCAAGGGTGAAATGTAAAATTGTTAGCTAAAATGATTATCTATATTGAATATGTAAAATTTTAGCTAAGAGGAGGTATATGTACTCCAATGGGGTTATCTATAATTATACTTAGCTTACTCAGTTATAATACCACTCAAAGTGGTGTCTGAGGAGGGTAGCTGTACGCAGACCATGCCCCTATACAATAGGGATTTCCGAAGGAAACCCGGCCATTACAAATACAGAAAGGAAACCTAATACAAACTAAGAAACTCACGCACACGCAGGAGTCGAACCCCTGACCTCCTTCAAAGGAGGCCAGTGGCTCAACCACTGCACCAACATGTTGTTGGCTTATCTATAATTATAATCATCTAAAATTATACATAAGAGGTTTATGGGTTCAACAAATATAGAAGACCAAATATGATTATCTATATTTTTTGCTAAGGGGAAAGAAGGTTGGAGTACCTCAATTTATAGATATCATCTAAAAGGTGCCACATAGATGCCACTTAGATAATATAGCTAAGGGGTCTTTCCCCTTGGAGATGCTCTAACTAGTTTCAAATTTAACCAATTCTTTTAACTTTTACCTAACTCTTTTAACTTCTATTGAATATTCTTTACAAACTAATCTCATTCTAGTTAAATGATAATGTGGCATGGATGCATAAATGCATTCTTGGTTTCAAATTTAGCACCAAGGATGCATAATATAGCAATAGCATCAAGGATGCATCCAACTATAAGAGCAACTCCAATGCTCTTCCCTTTCTTTAATCCCTAAAATAGGGATTATTAAAAATATAGGTAATGAAAATTATGTTTCACTCCAATCATATACCCTATATTCATACCCTATATTTTAAAAGTAATTTTTAGTGTAGTTTTTTGAAATTTAAATTTTGAATATTCTTATAAATTAACCAATGAGGTGGAGGATAGATGAGGTGGAGGATATAGGGGATCTAATTTTGATCCCTCAAATAAGGGGTTATATTTTCTCTCCCCTAAAAAATAAAGGGGATGAGGGGTAGGGTTGGAGCTTTATTTTTAAACTAAAATCCCTATATTTGTCCACCTAGGCACATTATAGGTAAGGAACATGTATGGTTGGAGTTGCTCTAACATTTCTTTGGATATGAGTTTTTTAGCACTTGGTGCTATAATATAGCAATAGCACCAAGGATGGCATTGCATTGGACTTGTTCTAAGGGTGTATAGATTGTAAAATGTTCAATTTCTTAAGTTTTGAGACTGTTTTCCAAATTTCCAGTGGCCGGTTTCTGATCGTTTTCCAGATTACGGTCAGTTTAACGTCCGTCAGAATCTTTTAAATGAAAGGATCAAAATCAGAAAAATTCAAAAATTTAATTATGTAAAGTATGAAAATTTTCGTTCAGGGACTAAAATAATAAAGTCGGTATAATTTAAGGAATATAAAATTTATTTTTTCTAATTATTTAGATTAGAGGGAAAGAAGGCTGAGGGTGAGAAGAGAGATAGGAAAGAGAGAAGGTCGGTATACATGTGCAAAAACCACTACGCAAAAAATTGAAAGAGCCTCCGGTTTTCAACAATCGGCCATGCAATAAGAAGTAAGAGCCATTAGGAGTGACCAATTAGTAAACCAACACATTCAAAACCTGTAAGAACCATTAGGAGTGAACCAACACATTCAAACAAAACCAACCACTTTGTGATTGTGCAATAGTAATTAATAGTAGATTATTCATAAAAGTTGCAATGGACTATAATTATCTAGATTAGATTTTACAACAAAATATCAACTTTTTCCAAGTTCTTTACGTTGGATTTTTTCACGAAGATCAAGGATTATGATTAAAATAAATGAAGTAATGGATGTAATAGTGATTTTATTGTTAAAATAAGTGTAGTATTGAGTGTAATAGTGATTTTATTGTTAAAATAAGTGGAGTAGTGGGTGTAATAGTGTAAAGTATTGAAAAAGTAGAGTGAAGTAGTGGATGTAATAATATATTTTATTATTAAAAATTACTATTTATAGTATGTAAAAAAAATGAGAGGGACGTTCCCAAATAAAAACGTAAAGAAATGAGAGGGCTGGAGGGTCAAAACCGAATTGTCCTAAACCAGCTGCATAGGTTGTATCTATTCATGTTACTACTACAATACAATCCTAGTATCCTACAAACCCACAGTGTTAAATAGAAAACCATTCACACTAACACTATATAAACAATACCACCTTTGTACAAAATCACTACTTCAATAATCTCAAAGAACTTCAAAAATTCATCCACACCCCATTAAAATTCATCAAAAAGGGTCAAAGAATTACCCAATGGGATCCGCAAATCAAGTAGGTGCAATATCGCCGGCGCCGGTGATCCCCGCCGGAACATTCACCGGAACTCTAGGCCGTCACCTAGCTCGCCGCCTAGTCCAAATCGGAGTAAAAGACGTCTTCTCAGTTGCCGGTGACTTCAACTTAATTCTACTAGACCATCTCGTCAACGAGCCGGAGCTCAATCTTGTAGGTTGCTGTAACGAGCTCAACGCCGGTTATGCTGCTGACGGATACGCACGAGCAAAAGGCGTGGGTGCTTGTGTTGTGACTTTTACTGTTGGTGGGCTAAGTGTTTTGAACGCGATCGCTGGTGCTTATAGTGAGAATTTGCCGGTGATATGTATTGTTGGTGGGCCCAACTCAAATGATTATGGGACTAATAGGATACTTCATCATACTATTGGGTTGCCTGATTTTAGTCAGGAGCTTCGTTGCTTTCAGACAGTCACTTGTGCCCAGGTTAGCTATTTCAAAGTTGGTGTAGGTGTGTGTATTATTTATTTTTGCTTATGATTGAAATTAAAAGGTACATTTTTGCTGCATTGTGTTATGTATAAATACTTGGGTCCTTTTCAGCAACATACATTTGTTGTAGCATAGCAGATCATACGATGATCATTTATGTGTTCGTGTAAAGTAAATTTTTTTGGTGTGAATACACAAGGGTCCAATTATTTGCTAGTGTTACATAAATCGTTTTGTGTACGCATGGCCTGTGTTTGTATTAAATAACTAGTTTATTTAATTGACAGGAACTACAAAGATTAGTTAAATTAGTATGGTAGTAGCATTTATAGCAAGCAGCTTTGGACCTACAATAAGATCTTGTTGGCAGGTAGCTCTAAATGTTGGAGTAATCAGTATCTAAAAATGGTAGTAACAGTCTGAGGACAACAAAGGTTCTTTGGGGGGATCGAAATACGTCTCATGTGTGAGTTAAAATGCGTAACGTACTAATTTCACTAACCATTATAGTTTCTGGAATTTAAATATGAATGTGGCCTGACCAGTTTTGGTATTTGAAATGATAATTGGTGGTTGGAATGATTTGGTGATGATGCTTGCAACAGGCAGTGGTTAACAACTTGGAAGATGCACACGAGCTGATTGATAATGCAATATCGACTGCTTTGAAGGAGAGCAAACCTGTGTATATCAGCGTAAGCTGCAATTTGCCTGGAATTCCTCATCCCACATTTTCTATGGACCCTGTTCCATATTTCCTTGCACCAAAGTAAGTGCTCCATCAATTTTCACTACAAGCAGAGGATTTATTGTTATTTTTTTTTAATGTTCGACCGCTAATTAATTATGGCTGCAGAGTACAAAACAGTTTCATAATATATATACACAATTGCTTATTGATGATTTGAGAATGGGAGTTACAAAGTAAGTATGATCAATGAGATTATGAGATCAATGATTGTAAAAATTGGTAACATATTAGTGCTAGACATCCTCATGTGCTATTCAATTTTCGTTAGCAGTGTGCATCACCTCTGCTCTGAACAATATGTTTATACTGCACATTAGTTATCATTTACTGTCATTGACAGGATAATATTTGTCATAATTCTTTTCATATGTTGTTCTTTTTTGGATTCAACTTCTAGTCCTTTTTTTTTTGTATTTATAGAAGGATGCTATTTACTTTTATTTCAGGGTCAGCAATCAATTAGGTTTAGAAGCCGCGGTGGAAGCAACAGCTGAGCTTCTGAATAAGGCTGTGAAGCCTGTCATTGTGGGAGGACCCAAGCTAAGGGTGGGAAAGGCACAAAAGGCCTTCGAGGAGTTTGCCAATGCTAGCGGGTATCCAATAGCTATCATGCCTTCAGCTAAGGGCTTGGTTCCAGAGCACCATCCTCACTTCATTGGCACATACTGGGGAGCTGTTAGTACCAGTTTTGTTGGGGAGATAGTGGAATCTGCTGATGCCTATGTCTTTGTTGGTCCTATCTTTAATGATTACAGCTCAGTTGGGTACTCGCTACTGATAAAAAAAGAGAAAGCCATCATAGTGCAGCCCAATCGTGTAACTATTGGCAACGGTCTTTCCTTGGGTTGGGTTTTCATGGCAGATTTCTTAACTGCACTGGCTAAGAAGTTAAAGAAGAACAGTACAGCAATGGACAATTACCGTCGTATCTATGTACCTCAAGGTATTGCCCTGAAGCGCGAGAACAGTGAGCCTCTTAGGGTCAGCATACTCTTCAAGCACATACAGGTAAAACCAGTTTCCTGATTGTTTTTAATATTCTACAGCACATGCTATTGTTTGCATTATGCTTTCCTGGAAAGAGAATTCAGACTTGGACTGTAAACATATACAGTAATTCTAACATCAAATACATTTGCTTTCTTGATTATTATGTTTTTTTTACAGTGCTTGTTTTGAATAGTTAAAAGCTTTTAATTTTGAGTTGATAAGTTGCATAGATCCATACCATTTTTCCTTTCACTCTATAGAAAATTTTCATTCAGTTATAGTATTGCCTGTTTGATAAGCAAATAAAAGCAGTTCATTTATAGGCAATGCTAAGTGGAGATACCGCAGTGATCGCAGAAACGGGGGATTCGTGGTTCAATTGCCAAAAGCTCTCACTTCCTGAAAATTGCGGGTAAATGACACATTCCAGTAAAATGTGATCTTCAGATTTTCTATATTGGTAACTTGTCTCGTGCTCCCAACAGTATCTGTTGGTTTACATTTATATTTTCTGAAACTTTATTAATAAATCCAACTAATCATGTACTATATTTAATCAGGTATGAGTTCCAGATGCAATATGGGTCTATTGGTTGGTCAGTTGGTGCCACCCTTGGCTATGCCCAGGCTGCTAAAGACAAGCGTGTGATTGCCTTTATTGGTGATGGTAGTTTCCAGGTAAGCAATAATGCCGGTTTTAGTTTACTCCCTCCGTCCCACACTACATGTCTATTTGACTTTTTATATGTATTTTAAGGTGAATAAAAAACATAACTTCACATGTTATTTTTCAATTTTTTTTCTAAATTCAAATTTGATATTTAAAGTTTAATTCACAAAAAAAAAATTAAAAAATAATATACGGAGCTAACATTTTTATGCATCTTAAAATACGCGTAAAAAGTTAAAGGGACATGTATTTTTAGACTGAGGGAGTATTATGGTACAAAAAACTTTCAGCTATTTCTTGCGTCAAAGATGAATATGATGACTTTAGATGGATGAGCCATTCAATATTCTTCTACAGTAATTATGAAGGAAAAAAAAAAGGACTATTAATATTTTGTTCATAAGGTTTTAATGCATTTATGATTGGTACATTGGGGAAAGTAAATTAAGTATAATTATAACCGCACAATAGAGTATCATAACCAATAACTAGTTCCATTTCTCCAGGTAACTGCTCAGGATATCTCAACAATGATTCGATGCGGCCAACGTACCATTATATTTCTGATCAACAATGGAGGGTATACAATAGAAGTAGAGATTCATGACGGTCCGTACAATGTGATCAAGAACTGGAACTACACTGGACTAGTTGATGCTATTCACAATGGTGAAGGGAAATGCTGGACTGTCAAGGTTAGCAATATTACATAAGGAATTTTTATACACTTTTATTTAAAAAGTTTTAACGAATTGAACGTAAATTCCTGATTAATATGTACATCAATTGCATTCTATCTGCCAAATAACCACCTAATTAGAATATGATAGGCAATTCTCGCTGGCATAACCGCCTTTGAATATGATTGGTAACAAATTATGATCATGAGATGAGATGAATGGCTCTTTAGTTCTTAAAAGTATAAATGTTCTGATGGTGCAGCATAAATCAAACTTGCCAATTGTCATGTACTCAAACTAGAGTAAGGTTAGTGTCAAGTGTCAACTATTTATAGTAATAATTATCTTAGCCTATCATGAGTTGGGAGTCATGAGTCATCACCAGTCATTACTTTATTGGTGCTGCATTATGATCTGAACTTTTTCCTAAAAGTAGATCAATTATGCAGTGCATCTGCCTAGAATTATTAAGTCCTTGTATTCAAGATATGAACATATAGTAGACTAAAAAGTACTCCTAGTTAATAGTTTGGCAACCTTAATAATCTATGGTACTTTCTCAACCTTGTTTAGACCATGCTCAACCGATTGAGGTCTTTTAAGTTATAGAAAATGAAAAAAAAATGTGGGTTAGTTTGAAAATCTTAAGTCCCTAGATTGATTGCAGTTCCTGGACTAGACATCTTAAGTAGAGGCAGGTTTTCTTTTGAACTCCATTGATGCATGTATTCGGTGTATTCGGTTTTCTTTAATATAGTAACAGATGATATGCAGGAAGAAAAATTGATGCATGCAGTTATTAGGTTTCATTCAGTATTCTAACAGATGGCATGTGGGAAAATATAGGTACGCACGGAAGATGAGCTGACAGAAGCAATTGCAACAGCGACCGGAGAACAAAAGGATTCTTTATGCTTCATTGAAGTGATTTTGCACAAAGATGATACAAGCAAAGAACTTCTTGAATGGGGATCCCGAGTTTCTGCTGCTAACAGCCGCCCTCCAAATCCTCAATAGAACTGTCAGTTTCATGTCATAAAACTGAATCCTGAAGTCAGTACCCCGAGTCTTTCTTTGTAACTTGTTTGCACAGGAACTTAAAATAAATGTAGTCTTACAGAGTTGTTTGCTTGTTATATTAGCGTTCGGAAATCTCAAACGAAGTTGAAACTATCAATTGAAAATCCAGTCACTGTAATTTGTCTTCAATACATGAGTACATTAGGCTGTTGAGTTTCTGAGGTGAAGATATCTTCTTTAAATAAATCCTGAATTCGTCGTTAGTATGACACACAGCAATTAAGGTGCAGAGTAGAATTTTTGAACTAGCTGTAGTAGTGGTTGTCTGCCTAGATACTCGGTATCACAATATATACCACATACGAATCCAACTAATGTTTTTATGTGGATCTGAATGATACTGCTTATCACCAGGATGCGAATAGATACTTTTGTATTTAATACATATAATAAATGTGTTTTAGGTTTTTGGGCAATTGTTTTCTAAATTAAATTTATTAGAAGGGTCAACATAGGCATGCTGTTGATAGCCAGAGAGGCGCATGTATTTATATATGTTGGAATATATTGATTCCATTATAATTTGAATTCATTAATTCGGTAAAATCAGTTCCGTTTTTACTACGGATTTTTTGCCACCGCCTTAACATAATTAATTAACGCGGTTAATTAATTAAGGAAATTGTCACCGATTTAATTGATTAGCGCGACTAATTAATTAAGACAATTATTTAGAGGGGTGTATTCAATTCAGATTTTAACGGATTATTAATAATCCATGGATTTTGGTAGATTGTTGTTGATTTGATATTCTGCGTAAATCTATGCATAATTGGTAGAGTCCATGCAGAATCGACGTAGAATTCGTTGAGTTTACGTAGAATTGAGCTTAAATCCACTAAAATCTCATAGAATTTGGTGAGATTTCTAAAAATTAAAAATACACTATGAAATCTAACAAAATCCACGGACTTTTAAAATCCTTCAAAGTCAATAAATTTTTGAATACCACCAGATTTTAATAGATTGTATAAAATCCATATTGAATACCTCTAGATTTTAAAAGATTATTTGAAATCCGGATTGAATACCCTCAAACTTTTTAAAAACTGAATTGAATACCATCAAATTTCAAAGGATTGTTTAAATTCTTTATTGAATACACCCAGATTTCAATAGATTTTTTAAAATCCTGATTGAATACCCTCATATTTTCGAAATCCAAAAAAATCCTACACAATCTAAATTGAATACACCCCTCTTAGCGTACAAGTCTTCTCATCTTATAAATACTCATCTAGAGCATTAGGATTATATATTGAAAAACATACATCCTCCTCCTCTCATATACAGCCTCTTCTCTTCCAGGTGATAGTTCTTGCTCCGTTTTATCTTGGGATACACATAATTGTTACTCACACACACACAAATATTATACTGTTTGTATTTATCGCAGATTATCTAACAATATAGTAATTAATTGAGCGCATTCTCCAGCCTCTTCATATGCTTTTCTACTCATGGCGGCTGCTTCTCCTCCTTGCTCGAACACAAGAAGTCTACTTATCTTAACTATCCTTCTACTAATTTCACTAGCTTCAGACACTAAAGTTACAGCAATTGCATCATCATGTAAACGTTTTAATTCAATTATAAGCTTTGGTGACTCAATGGCAGACACCGGAAATCTTCTGCATCTCTCAGCTTCAAACAGCCCTCCTCATTTTGCATTACCACCTTATGGAGAAACTTACTTTCATACCCCCACCGGTCGATGCTCCAATGGTCGCCTCATCATCGACTTCCTTGGTACGTACCTTTGTCAATCACAAATCTCGTGTAGATATGGTCACAAATCGAAATGAACTGATTGGATTATTAGCTAAACCGTTTTTTCTCTTCTAATTGCACAAGTAGTATAAAGTTTGGACGTAATGTGAGTCACAAAAACTCATACCTTTCATTTTAGAACTGTTATATTTCTGGTTCCGCTACTGTGACAACATGTACACAACTTAAGTAACATATTATGTATATGCAGCTCAGTATCTTGGAATTCCACTGGTACCGCCGTACATAGGCAGCAAGAATAAGAGAAGCTCTGCAAATAATTTTTCATCGGGAGTGAATTTCGCGGTGGCTGGAGCAACGGCCATGAATAAGAAATCTTTTGAACAAAAAGGAGTCCATATAATGGTAAAGAATATATCTCTAGAGACACAATTGAGCTGGTTTAAGGATCTGTTGCCATCTCTTTGCCAAACAGATTCAGGTAACATAAATTTGCCTCATACACATAAGTTCTAAACATACACAGAAAGTGTTAGTTCTACATTATTGGAAATGATCTAGATGTCTAAACTCCTAGCTAGTGGGAACATTTTGTTAGGTACACTCGGTTAGAAAAACGAATGCATTTTTGGCACTACTTACAGTAGCCGGCATGCATAATGGGTCGCCTATTCATTTTAAATCATTGTTTCATATCATATTTAATAATTTATGACAGGTATTACCTTGATTTAAGGAAAGAAAAGTATATTTTTATAGTACTAGTATCGTATCGTTTAGTCAACAGTTGACAGTTGTCCCAGCCATAATTTTCAGATTTTGATCAATTAAATTTTACAATATTTTCTAAATCTTTCAACCAGGAGCAATATGTGGTTATACTCTCCAGGAGTGTCTCTGTCATTGCTTTGTCTCTGAGTGCTCTAGCACTTTCTCATTTTCTACAATTAGTTTCGTAACCACGAGAGACTTATACAGGGTAGTTACATTGTAATTTATATGATTTATGATGGAATAAAGAAGTCATATAATTAGTCACGAAACTGCAGAATTGACTTGTTAAAAATTGTTGTCTAATTATTGATCAAGTATTTTTGATGTGAGGTAGATTGTCACAAACTATACGAAAGAAGTGTAGTACTTGTGGGAGAAATTGGAGGCAACGATTACAACCATGCTTTGCTTGCTGGAATAAGCAAAGACGTCGTAAAAACATTTGTCCCATCTGTTGTTGGCCAGATTGCCTCAGCTGTTACTGTAAGTATCAGAATTCGAGCAATGCACATTTCAAAATTTGTATGCATAGGTGTGTTTCTGCAAGTGTGATATCTGTGTATTGTATGCAGGAACTAGTAGAGTTGGGGGCTAGGTCAATAGTAGTCCCGGGAAACTTACCAATTGGATGCTCAGCAGCTTATTTGACACATTTTATGGCTAATTCATCTAAGCAAGACTATGACCCAAAGACTGGCTGCCTTATTTGGTTAAACAAGTTTGCCAAGTACCATAACAAAATGCTCCAGACTGAGTTACATCGGATTCAAGAACTTCATCCCCATGCCAACATTAGCTACGCGGATTATTACAATGCTGCAAGGCCATTATTTTTAAATCCATTGAAATATGGTACAAGTTCTGGAAACACACACCTGATCATATTAGTCCCTCTCTATACACGGTGTATCATCCTAATTAATAAATATTATCGTTGTTGGCAGGATTTAGTAATGGAGCACTAAGAGCATGTTGTGGAGGGAATGGACCATATCATCATAACTCCACTGTGGAGTGTGGGCTTTCGCCATCAACTGTTTGCGAGAATCCTTCCTTGAATGTTAACTGGGATGGTTTGCACTTGACAGAAGCGGCATATAAGTTCATTTTCAAACGTTTATTTGAAGGGCGACTCACGGTTCCACCTTTTAAGACATTATGCACAGTGTCATAATTATAATTAGTAACTGTGACTTTTTGATGCCAAATCTTTAATGATTCACAAGCGCATTAATCATTACATTAACAAATACCAGCGTTAGGCATTAAACGATAAAATTATTGATTAGTTAATATGAACATATTACTTTAATCATTATTTAAAAAAAATAATTTCATTGGGATCTAATTAATTTAAGTATAATATTATTTATTCGCCAACCTATACCAATTTCATTAATATTATCAATTTTATCAAACACTCATCATAACCAAATCTTCTATTTTTCAATCTCAAATTTTCTTGAAATATTTAAGATGTAATTTTCTTCACTTTATATAAATTTTTCATTTGTGTTGTATACGACGAAATATTTTTTTTAACATAATTTAAATTTTACTTAGTATATCAATTCGTACAATATGTTACATTTGATTACTTACTTCAATTATTTTAAAATTTGACTACATTGTTACTAATTTTGGAACAAAAAAAACAGATTTAATCTGAAATCCGACGGATTGAGTTTTGGATTTATTTTTAAAATCCGAAAATATTTGGATTTGGGTTTGAATTTTACAAAATTCGGACCGAACCCAAGCCGTTATCATCCCTACGAATAAAATAAGACATTTGCAATGAGTATCACCTATCTTTGTTTCATTTGACTAACATGTTAAAATAGAAATTTGTTCATGAAACTAAAATCAAATGTGTAATATATAAACACATAATCATATGACAGTTACATGCATCTAATGTTACTCTCGGTCCAAGTTATCTAAATATGTTACTATATAATTGAACACAACATTGAGATGCTACAAACCAAAACTAAGATTAGAGTACATAAAATGTAGCACTTTTTTTTTAATGTTGTTTATTGTTAATAAATATCTCTGTTTGTTTAGAATCTATCTACCAAGTTATTAAGTTTTTTTTTTACCAATATTTAAGATTTTGTTAATATTAAAAAAATAAATATTATCAACCAACAAAGGAAATGTATAATTTTATATGTATCGAATTATCTAGTTATTAATAATAGTAATTTTATAACGAAGGTTGTTGTCGTTTCTCTCTCTCTCTCTCTCCTCCTCTCCCAAAAAATACTAAACTAAAGTTTAGGGGTTGAGCGTTTTGGTTGATGATAAGCCCCCTTGTATTGTTTTGATTTTGCCTTTTATTGGTAGGTTTTATTTATTGATATATTGGATTTTGTACTTTTTCCTAGTGAATGATAATTCCCGTTTCTTTTCCTTGATTTTACTTTGTTTTTCAATAAATATATATCTTTCTTGAAAGTCTAGTACCCCTTTAGTGGATTTTATCTACCCATATATTAGGTTTCGTCATTTCTCTTTATGAGAGTAAGTTCTTTTATTTCGACATTCGGGATCTTAGATATACATGATTTTCTTATATTGGTTCATTGATTTGGATAGTAAAGAATCGCAGTTATGGTCGGTTGTTCGAACACGTTTTGACAAATCAGATAAATATTTCCTCACGACTACAATAAATTGTAGGATAATCTCGCCAAAAAGGTTATATATTTTAATGATATAAGCGAGAGATATACCACATTTTAAGATTAGATCAACGATGGTAGTTTGGATGAAGAAAACCTTGATAGGATCTATTTTAATGTGTTTGTCTAATCTTGATTATTTTTGTAGATGTTGTATGACCTTTTATTGATAAATTAATTACATATATAAAATAGTGATTTATAAGAAAATTTGTATATTTTTGTAAATGTCGTATGCCATTTTATTGATGAATTAATTATCTATCAAAAAATAGTGATTTATAATAATTTTTGCGCTGAGTTGACCAATTTGATATGAAAATATTCATTAATAATATTTTCATTGACTTTGTAATGAATTTAATTTTTTGAATTTCTAATTTATACAGCAAATAATGTCTAATACTATTTAAGAATATATTTAGTATTTTGAATAATTCAAATATATCGTCAGATCAATTTGTTTGTCCCGTTAATTATTGCATAACAAAAAATTACTGATACGTAAAATGTTAAAGATAATTGGTTCAAAATTCATTTTAATATTTTAATTGCTTGAATCTAGCTTTTTAAATATAATTGATTAATTTAAAAGTTTATATAACCTTAATTTTGAATGTGTGTATTTAGAATAGTGTGACAAATATTTTTTAATTTTTAAAATTTTTAATTCAGTAATAGTAGATTTATTCAAATTTGATTGCATGTTATATTTGTAGATCGAGAGTTTGACATATTAAAATTTTATATTATAGAACATTGATAAAATAGATTCATGTATTAAAATAATATATTTGTATTAAAATCAATTAAGAAGGACACAATTTTGAAAAATGACTCTATACGTAAAAAGGAGCGCAAAGAACAGATTGCCTATATATAATACAATAATTGTGACTGATTTTAAATAAAAAATTATAATTAATTAGTTAATAAGTATTTATGAAAATTAATCAATAATATACAACCATATATTACAATATGATTTTAGTTGATATTTATGAATATTAGCTCGTAATATATAATAGTATAATTTAACTGATTCTAAATTAAAAGATTGATAAGTTAGTAAAAAATTTATCACTTTAAAAAATTTGTAATTTATACATGTACTAAATAAAATAAATTTTGTATTTCAATAAAATTGTTAAGTAACCACGATAAGTAAATTAGGGTGAGAATGCTACGATTAATTTAGTTTTAGTGGTTAATTTTGATTGGCTCTTATATATATTTATGAAAATTAATCCGTAATATATAGTAATGTTATTATGATTAACTATAAATCAAAAGTGTGGAAAATTAATATTGTGAAAATCGCTTAATATCATATATTTGTATAATCCTGATTGATTTTGATTTAAATATTAATTTATTATAATTATTTTTGACATTAAAAAATATGAAATATATGGATATGTTAAATCAAGTAAGTTACTCTATTTAAATTAGAATTGTTAACTAACCATAGTTAGTATAATAGGATGAGAATTGTTAACTAACCATAGTAAGTTATTAATTAACATCAATAAAATTATTGTAATCGTTATACTATTAACAGAATAAGACTTATTTATTAAAATATATAATTAAAATATAATTAAAAATTATATATGTATAATAAAAAATTAATTTGACATATAAATTAATAATTTTTATTTTAAAAAAACAACAATTTTAATTTATTTTTTATAAAAAAACCTCAAAATTTTATCTTTAGGCCTCTCGTATTAGAGCCGCCCCTGATCAAGTATTAGAGCCGCCCCTGATCAATGCAATGCTCATTTGAGACGCATCAGTATATCCAAGTACAGTACTGCGGTGTCACGAACAATAACATTTTCTATAGTAGAGATCCGGTAGACATTTTCTTTAATTTCCTCGGCAGAATACTACACAATTCCTCTAAATAGACACTTACATCCATAACCTTTATTAATCACCGACCAAATTTGGTTCACCCATTTTTTGTTACTTATAATTATAACTACTAGCTTATAATTCATGCAATCTCTTTTTCTAATATTTATTATATTATTTATTTTTATTATTTATTTATTATTAGTTTACATATCAAATTGTTTTTAAGAAATTGATATATATATATATATATATATATATAAGATTTTTTTCATTCAATTTATTAGGTGTTTTATATTGAATTCTTAAAACTTGATTTGGATGATTTTACCGTCTACGTGAAATTAACAAAATTATCTTTAATTTAGTGATAATTTAATAATTTTCTCCAATTAAAACTACCAAGTAACAAAAGATTGATAAAATTGACGACTTTTTATATTGAAAATTCTATTCTATTTATTAAATCTACTTATATTTTGTTTTGATTATCAAAATAACCTTCTTATTATTTGAAGATAGTTGTACTAACAACCAAATACAATTTTAATAATAAATGTATGAGGGATTTTATCCAAAACTTTGGTAGTTGGTAATCTGGTCATCAGTACGATAAAATAAATAAGAACTGTTAGATCTTAAAATAAATAGATAAAAAACGTTGGATCTAGCATAAAAAATATTTAATATTTTAACATGTAAACTAAAAAATGTATTTATATTGAAATACGAAAAAGTGCTTGTCAATGATTTGAATCATATATAATTAAGTTTTCCATATTGAATTGGATTATTAATGTAGGTATTAATAAATATGAACCTTTTTTAAGATAATAAATACTTATTAATGTAGGTATTAATAAATATGAACCTTTTTAAAGATAATAAATATGAACCTTTTTTAAGATAATTGAATTGGATTATTAATAAATATGAACCTTTTTTAAGATTATATTGAGATAGCTGATTTCTATATCTTGAGATAGAGCATAATTAATAAATATGAACCTTTTTTAATATTAATAAATACTCCTTCTATCCCTCTCATTTCTTTACATAAAAAACTACGTGTTTGGCACGCATTTTAAGGTGCATTTTAAGGATAGTTCTATAACTTATTTTCGATATTTTCTTTTTTTTGCATAAAAATAGAATTGTTCTATTTTTATACAAAAAAGAAAATATCAAAAATAAGTTATAGAACTATCCTTAAAATGCACCTTAAAATGCGTGCCGGAAACTGGTCCGCAAACGGAAAGAATTCGAAGGGACGGAGGGAGTAAATAAATAAAATTCAGTTCTAATATAATCTTTTATATCCTTTTCAAATTATAACTTCTTTTTAAAATTCAATTCTAATACAACCTTTTTAATTATATCCTTTTTAGATTATAATTTTCTTTATAATATGATATAATCTTGATCGTCTATTTTTAAATATATTATATTCGACAGTTGAGATTATTTTGGCGGTACAGTGACCAAACCAAAATTATGGATAAGATCCCTCTTACGCTTATTATATATAAGGATATAATATAATGATATAATATTTTCTTATAAAAAAAATTAAATTTTTATCTAATTTTTTATTTTAATAGTTATTTTAATTTAATATGTATTAGTCAAAAACTCATGTATTATTTAGAACTAATAATATAAATTCTTAACTTTAATTTGTTGTTAACTGAATTCGAATATTTGATATTTATTAAATTAACACAAATATGGAATATTTCTTAGTATTAAATCTAACGATTTTCATCGATTTATTAAAAATTTAATGGTCAGTATTGTTTGTATGGTTAAACCATTAAACTAAACTACGAACAATTATCTTATTATATTTTAGTATTAGTATAGACAGATTTCTGCAAGAATTCTTTGTTATTATTATATTTAATAAAATAGTAAAATTATTGTAATCCTTGAACAATTGCAGTTCTTTCCATCCCTTTAATCCTTTTTTTCTAAAACTCCATGTTATCTTTAATAAAATAGTAAAATCATTATAATCCTAGAACAATTGTAATTTTTTTATTATAATCGTATTTAATTATAAAATAATCTATGAAAATTAAATTATTATATTTTCTTGATTTTCTTAAAATAATCTTAAATTAATAATAAACTATGTTATTAATAAGTAAAAAACTCATTCTAATGATACTACAGTCTCCATATTTTATTTCATCCCAAAATTCGTGTCTTTCAAAATTGTTGAAATTCTTTTATAAATATAATTATTCATTTTATTATAACCTATTGAGTTATATAAATAACATAATTTTTTAAGATAATTCAAAATAATAAATTAATGAACAATCTATCTATACTATACTATACTATTATAAGCGGAATAGGGTATATTTGGTTTGTTGGTAGTTTGGTCACTTTATTTGGTACATTCAATAAGAACCGTTGGATTTTGAGTCAGATTAATGAGAACCGTTGGATCTAATATTAAAAGAATATTCTTTTTATAATATATAAAATATTCTTATAGGTTCAAGGTTCGAATCTCGTCGACAACATATTATTATTAAACATTTATATCATATTATAAACTACTCCTAGAAGTTCAAGGTTCGATTCCCCTCAACAACATATTTTAGTTTAAAAATTATATTATTATATTAAAAACTACTCCAACAATTTCAAGATTTAATTCCCGTCAACAACATATTAAATTTAAAAAGTTATTTATCTATTTTCAATATACAAGCAAAAAACTATTGTTGTGGAATAAAACTAGGTTTCGTGCGCAATTAATGCTAAGGTGGTTGAGTTTCGAGCTTTAATGGCTGTTTCTGCGTTTCGAGACTGATCGGTCCTCGCAGAGTGCCTACGTATCTCGTTATTGAGAATCAAGCCAAGACGTAGTTCTGAGAATGAGGGGTCAGGCCCTTTATATAGGCTGATAAGACTTAGAATTATGGTAGGATTCGGAGACTTGGCGGGCAAGTCACCTTCTTGAGGAAGGTTCTAGACTCCTTCCTTGTAGGAATCAGTTTCCATGTTGAATTGGATGCCTTGGAGGCTAAGTCTAGCAGGAGTAGTATCCTTATTTGACTCTTATTTGCTAAGCTGTTTATTACCCCTAATATTAATTACGAAATTAATATTTAATTAGGGTTTTGGGCCCCATAAATGGGCCCCATGTTTGGACCATATTGGGACTAATTAATGCCACATTAAATGTGTCTTTAGGGCTTACTTTTAGCTCATATCAACTATCATTTAGAATACTATCAAATACGTATTATTATATTTTATTATCTTCTATAATTTATTTTCTTACTAACTAAAAAGCAAATATTAAAATTATAAATAATAAGTTAAAAATATTAAATATTAAAAGAAAAATATTTAAAATCTTCCGTGTATTTATAAGCTAGTTTAAAATAATTTTTTATCGGTGCCATACATAGTTTATTATCTAGTAAGCCCAATGATAAGTCAGTGGTACCTAAAAGCATCTCCAATAGGGATTGCCAAGAGATTGCCAACGTTGACATGGCATGACACTCTTGGTTGCCCACCTATTGGAGTTGGGAGGTTGCCAAAAGGTTGCCAACCTAGATTGTCAAAAGTTGGCAACTTCCCAAATTAGTTAAAATTCATATAATTGTCCAAAAAGATATATATTTATATCCACTTTTATATTGTCTCTTTCTATTATATCATTTCTCTAATTTATGTAGGGGATCACATTGACAACTTTTAGGTTGCCAACTATTAGAACAATTTTTTTTTTATAAAAGTTGCCAAGAGTGATGTGTATGAATGAGAAAATAAAAAATTAATATATTTGATAATTTGTCAATGGTTAAGAGCATCTCCAAGATTCAAGCTCTTAACTCAAAAAATGAGGAGAGAGAATAAAATTGTTGCTCCAAGAGACTCTTAGTGGCTCTTAAAAATACTAAGAGCCTCTTCTCTCTCCTCATTTCTAAGAGCCTCTAGTAACTCTTAAGTTGTATTTTAATAATAAAATATACATGTCCACCAATTCTTGCACAACTTGTGGTTATAGTGGGGTCAATTTATGAATAAATTATAAATAAAAAGCTAATATAAAGAGGATTGTTGGAGTTTGACACGTAAACCTATGTAATAAATTGCTAAGAACCATTTATTTATATTATTTTGAAGAATGAACTTAGGAGTCTCTTGGAGATGCTCTGACAACCTTTGTAGCAACCTTTATTGGAGATGCTCTAACTTAAAATCACTACCTAATTAAGTTGAATATCGTAACTTGTACGAAACGAAAAAATGAAGTAATTTATTTGTGCAAAATGAACTAAATATTTTGAAGCAATTATGGTTTAACCTCGCGCCTTCTAATGGAAAACATATTGCATTAAGTAGCGCAGACTTAATAGTTATAGTCGATATATACATTTTTTCATATACGTTTAAACAACTCTTTCCAAACAAAGAGAAAAAAAGTAGATAAGAGTATCTCCATAAAGAGAGAAAAAGGTTGAGATTCTTTTTCTTTTTCTGTTAAGTAAAAGGTTTAGATTCTTCTTGTGACTAGGAAAATAGAAACCACACTCCAACGAAAGAAAAGCAAGAGATTTCTTTTTAATTTAGAAAAAAAGACTAAGAGATTTGTATCTTCCTGATCACAGAAAGAACCACCCACAGGCTCTTTTCTTGGTAATTTGAGTCTCAGATCCTAGCTAGTTTATAAGAGGTTGAACTAACAAGAGGCTTGGTAATAAGAGGTTGAACTAACAAGATTGTTTTTATTGCGATTTAAGAGGTTGCTTAGTAACACTGTTTGAGGTTGAGGGTCGATGTTAAGGTGATTAATTAAGGTCATTTTTCAGGAAAGTTGAGTTCAATACGCTATAAATGAAGTACAAGATAACTTGCTTTTCATTTCTGATGGCACAGAGCACTGGTATTATCAGAATCAGGACATGCAACATTGCTATAAATGTAACTTGCACACATGGTAAGTTAGGAAATACAATACAAAAAAGATACGTGCCATGTTATGGTCAACAGAAATTATTATTATGGAGTAATATTAGTATTATACCTAACGGTCTTAAAATATTCAACAACAATCTATTTTCTATTTAAGTAGCCAAGATGACATGATCGCATTCACCAAGCTTTTCACTAATTCATTTCTACATTATTTTTCATGGCTTCTTTATCTTCTTCCTCCCGGCCCTTAAACACAAGGACTCTACTTATCTTTCGTATCCTTTTGATAACTAGATTAGCTTCAGACACAAAATTTACGGTACTTGGATCATCGTGTAAACGATTAAACTCGATTATAAGCTTCGGAGACTCATTGGCCGACACCGGGAACCTTCTGCATCTCTCAACTTCAAACAATCCTCCTCCCCATTATGCATTACCACCCTATGGAGAAACTTACTTCCATACCCCCACTGGTCGATTCTCCAATGGTCGCCTCATCATTGACTTCCTTGGTACGTACGTTTGTTAATCACATAATTACTCATGTTTCTAAAGCTGTCAATGAAAATAAGGGATAAGATTGTAATCCAACCTTTTTTTTTTTATGAGTTTCTTGATCAATTTGTCATATTATAATCAATGTAGTAATAAATTTGTTTTTTGTTTATAATAATATAATAAATGTATTTGAATCTTATATCCCTAATAATTTGACCGGGTAGACTGTTTGACATGTAGTACTCCTTCTGTTTTCAAATAATTGACGTTTGACTTATTGACACACACTTTTAGGAGCATTGATCACATAGTTAGAAAAATTATTTTTAAAATTTTCCTTTTGTGAATAAAAGTTTTAATTCAATATTTTTATTCACAAAAATAAAATTTTAAAAATAATAATTCTAACTATGTGGTTAATGCTCCTAAAAGTACGTGTCAAAAAGTTAAACATCAATTATTTGAAAACAGAGAGAGTAGTACTTAACAATACTTTGTTGGATAAAGAAAAAATATATTTACTCATGTATTTTCCCCTCTATTAATCAGACAAACGAGTCAATATTAGTCGATATATAATAAATGTAATTGTTTTAAAATTTTAAAATTTGTTTTTTATAGATTAATCAATAGATAAATTTATGTCACAAAATAGTTTGAAGTTCAACTGACAACATGGTGCGCCCAAAGTTCACATTTTGACGTCATATGATGCGCTCATTTCTATGGCGGGTAAATAATATTGTATACGATTACTCGATTAGGCTAAATCCATCGCAACACAAAATATGGAATCGAAATGCACCTGTTCTGTAACATAAAATGATATCTATTTATGTACCTAGTTCTATGTCATAAAATGATATTTAATTATGTAAGAATAAATTGTCACGTCTGGTTACATAATATGTAACTTTGAATTATATAACATTTTCAACGAAAAAAATTCTTAATTATAATCTTTACGAGATATATCGGTTATGGATAATATTTAAGCAAAATAAAATTCAAAAAAACAATTTCTTTAACAAAAATTATACACAATCATATTGATCGCATTGAACCAATATGATCTTACCAAAAACTATATCAATTATTATAGTCAAACTTTTATGAGTTTTCACTATCTTCTTGTATAATTTTTTTAATTTTTTTATATTTTTTAATTTTTTTAACTCCTTAAAAGAAATTAAAACAACGATTATAGTTATTGTTGTAGGATGCTCCAAGTATAGGATACATCGTTATCTTTTTTTGGTTAGGGAGTGGGATACTTAAGTAATCCTTACTGTGACATTTTGGTATCTAACTACGTGAGAGTACATAAATTGAGTAATCTACATTAATATATGCAGCTCAGTATCTTGGAATTCCACTGGTACCACCCTATATAGGCAGCAAGTATCACAGGAGCTCTGCAAATAATTTTTCGTCGGGAGTAAACTTTGCAGTAGCCGGAGCAACGGCCATGGATAAGAAATTTTTTGAACAAAGAGGCGTTCATATTATGGTAAAGAATATTTCTTTAGGGACTCAGTTGGGTTGGTTCAAGGAACTGTTGCCTTCTCTCTGCCATACAGTTTCAGGTAAAATAGCCAGTATCCTAAACATGTATACAAAGTATCAGTGATTTGAAAAGCACAAATCGTTTTTATATGGTATATTCTAGCGCTTAAGCGGTTAAATGAACGTTTAAACGGTTTTAAAAGCGGATCTTTAATTGGATTATACATAGATATATATTTATATAAATAAATACAATGTTAGTTTTTTTTAAAAAAATATATAACATTCACATATGATATAATATATTATGATAAAAGTTAAAACCAGTAATCTCCAAATTCACATATTCATATTAGTCATAATTAACTTAGAAAATACAAACGTAATATTTAGAAATATCAAATTATAAATATGTTTTGAGACCCGCTTTTTATCACTTTCACCCATTTTTGTTCGTTTTCACCCGCTTTTGACCCGCTTAAGTGGTCATTTTACCGCCTAAACCTTACTAAACGTTTAAAAACTCGATTTTGCCATGATCAAGACATTTTTCTACCGATTCCGTTTAAGCGGTCGCTTAATGCGATTTTTACAACTAATACAAATGCTTGTATGTTGCTGTTACTTTTGCGTGTTAATAATGAACAATATCGACATGGATACAGATGACCTGGATGTCTAAACTCCTAGCTAGCAGGAACTTTTTATAAGATACACTTATCGTATTAATTAACACTATATTAATATTTAGTCGGTTGCATTTAGTCGTATTCGAATTTAGTCAGTCGAAAATAACCAAGTTTTATTATAGTGCTATATATAATGGCCTTTCTGTTCATCTAAAATTATTTGCACATATATATGTTTTATATCAAATATTTTTTAATGAAGATGATTTTTGCGATTTGATCTAACAAAGAGAATATACAAAGTTTCATTTGAACGAGATAATTGTTTAAAATAATATTGTAAAACTATAGTTATAAGTTTGGATCTTTAGAACAGAATATTATGCTCGTTATTACTGCATGAAACTGCACAACTAATTTGTTACAGACGGACAGACAGTTGTCCAAGTAAGTATTAATTTAGTAGTTGATACGCAATTGATGTGCGGCAGACTGTCAAAAACTGTACAAAAGAAGTGTAGTGCTCGTGGGAGAAATTGGAGGCAACGATTACAACCATGCTCTTCTTGCGGGAATAAGCAGAGATTCAGTGCAAACATTTGTACCGCCTGTTGTTGGCCGGATTGCTTCAGCTATAACTGTAAGTATCAGTTTCCAAGCAACGCACATTTCAGCAATAGTATGTGTGCTACGTGTAAATGTACTTAAATCTGTGTGTGTTGTACGCAGGAACTAGTAGAGTTAGGTGCTACATCAATAGTAGTCCCAGGAAACTTCCCAATTGGATGCCATGCTGCTTATTTAACACAGTTTATGACTAATTCATCTAGACAAGACTATGACCCAAAGACCGGCTGCCTTATTTGGTTAAACAAGTTTGCTGAGTACCATAACCAGATGCTCCAGACGGAGTTGAATCGGATTAAAAAACTTTATCCCCATGCCAAAATTATCTACGCGGATTATTACAATGCTGTGTTGCCACTATATCTGAATCCAAATAAATTAGGATTTAGTAGTGGAGCACTAAGAGCATGTTGTGGAGGGAATGGACCTTATCATTACAACCCCTCAGTGGAGTGTGGGAATCCGCCGTCAACTGTTTGTGCGAATCCTTCCTTGTATGTTAACTGGGACGGTTTGCACTTGACGGAAGCGGCATACAAGTTCATCTTCAAACGGTTATTTAAAGGGCCTTCCACGGTCCCGCCCTTTAAGACATTGTGTACATTTTCAGGTTTTGAATAAGTAACTGTGAACGTTTTCAGCTTTGAAGATTCTAGCAGCAGTACTCATTGTTGTATTTGACATATTTTGTCAAATAATATAAATAAATTAAATAGATACATAAATGTATTTAGTAGTTACAAATATTACATTGATTGTGTAATTATGTATTTGAAGATTATAAATATTGGTTAAGTGCATATCTATTATATTATTAATTGCACAACAAGGGTTTTGGATTTGTATTAATAATAAAAAAATTGATCGTACTGACGACTGAACCCGTGACCTCTCTCTAAGGTAGAAATGAGAGTTCTTACCACTATGCTAGACATGAGACTTGAATATATTTTAAAACTCATCATCAATATATCGTGAGACAACCCTCATATATAATTTTAATGATAAAAATTGTTGCTAGAAAGAAATGAACCTTTGACCTCTAACTTAGAAGGGAGATACCTTACCACTAGGCTACACAACAATTTTGAAAAGATTATAAAACAAATTATTAATATATCACGAGGCAACCCCCATATATTATATTAATGATTAAAAAATTGTTCCTAATAAGAATTGAATCATTGACCTCTAACTTAGAATGAAGATTCCTTATCACTATGCTACATCAATTTTGAATATATTATAAAACTAATTATTAATATATCATGAGACAATTTAATTATTATTAAATTACTAAATTACCCCTCCTATATTATATTAATGATAAAAAAAATTTCTAATGAAAATTAAATCCCTTACCTCTAACTTATAAGTAACATAAATACATTGTAAGCGAGAATCTTTACCACTGTGCTAGATATACGTTTTGAATATATTCTAAAACTCATTATTAAGATATCGCGAGACAACCCTCATATATTATACTAATGATAAAAAAGTTTTCATAAAGAGAATTGAACCATTGACCTTTTAACTTAGAAAAAATATTACTTACCACTATACTAGACATTAGTTTTGGATATATTGTAAAACTCATTATTAATATATCGAGAGACAATTTAATTATCATGAAATTGCTAAATTACCCATCCTATAATATATTAATAATAACATTTCACTAATATATCGCTAATGTAATAAAGAGAATTGAACCCTTAACCTCTAACTTAGAAAAAAGATTACTTACCATTATACTAGACATTAGTTTTGGATATATTGTATAACTCATTATTAATATATCGGGAGACAATTTAATTATCATGAAATTACTAAATTACTCCTCCTATATTATATTAAATATAACATTTCACAAATATATCACTAATATAACATTTCATAAGTATACATACAATTGCACAACATGGGATGCTAGAGCGTGCCCGTGCCTTGCACGGGCTACAACGCTAGTTTAAATATATAAGTTACACATTGTGACATTGATGGATACTTAATGGGCAGTTACATTTTTTGGTGAAGAAATTATGATAATTGTCTATATATAGAGATTTGTTTCTATAGAAAAAAGGTACTTGCAAGAAAGAAAGACATACCTTATTCAATATAATTTCGGAAACCCAAAAAAGTGTTATATTCAATTTTATTCGATTACTCAAAATACTTCATTGGTATCGGAGCTTTTGGTTAAAACTTCTCGGCTCGATTGACTCTCTTTCACGTCGTATTGTCCTCTATAATTGTAATTGGTTTGCTCTATCTTTATTTTATTCCAGGTTGCTTCTTTACAAATCAGAACTTTAATTTTCACATAATTATATAGTACTTCGTTTGAGTTTTTGTCTGGTGCCATACTTTGTTTCACATGTGCCTATGCTGCTATTTTTCTTTTCTTCTGCCTGAGTTGGTTGCTAGTATATTTGTACTGTTAATATCGTTATATTCTTTTTGTTTTTTTTTTAAATCTTTATTAGTATAGCCTTGCCTTGTCATCCATCTAGATAATCTTGTATGTTTAAATTTGGTCGGGTTTAATCACTAGATTTATTTACTTAATTTTTATGCATCATCCTTATATGGTTTGCCATTCTTCATATAAATTAGTTTTATATTATTTTGTTACTCCTGCTTGTTCGGTCTTTGTACTATTTTTGCTCCATTAATTGTTACTGTGATCTCTTGTATTTTATTTTATTTTTATTTTTGGACACCTCCATTTTGATTTTGTTGTGGCACGTGTTTATTTCTCTTTTAGATGCTATCACTCTTGTATTTATATATTGTGGGTTTTGCTCAGGTGAGAACCCCTAATTAAAATGAGTACTGAGATCTAATCTCAGCCTTATATTTTTTTATTATATCATTTAATCTCAGCCACACACACAGATACACACAAACACGTCTATAAACATTTGCACAAACAGATCCATGGCCTCTGTTAATGGTTCAATCCATTACCTGGATCACCGACAGCAACTCCGGTGAAACCATCGGTGTCCACACCTCCTCCGATGAAACCACCGGTGTCTGGACCTTCTCTAGTTGTTTCTACGCTGGTTGCAACTCCGATTGTTTCTCCTACCACATTGTCGCCGACTAATTATCCGTCACCATACACACATACACAATCTGCCACCACTCTCTCTCCCTTTCTCTCTCAATTTTCTATATCTCTCTATGTTCTCCGTTCCTCCGGCACCGCCAGGCGCGATCTCGTCTTCTTCGTTCAAATCTGACTACTCGAGTTATTGCTGGAGTTAAAGAAAGTAACTATACGTATCATAATTCAGATGTAATGCTTTGTAATGTGTAAATGTATACGAATTAGTGATGAATATCGGATATTTCAGTTTTACTATATATATATATTTTTTGAACATTTTGGTGATTTTGTTTGTGTTACTTTTCTGGTAATTGACGATTGTTAATTAGGGGGAAGGAATAGGATTTTTCCGAATTGGTAGTAATTTTGGTGGAATTTGTGGTGATTTCCGAGTTGTCGATGGTGATTTGTTGGTGGTGGTCGGAGGTGGCGGCGGCAATGGGGTGGTTTGTGGTGGTGATTTTTCATTTTTCCGTGGTGATTTTTTGCTTACAGTTGGTCGGAGTGGTATTTTTGTGTTTCTGGTTTGGCGGTGGTGATTTTTGTGTTTCTGGTGGTGATTTCTGGTTTGGCGGTGGTGATTTTATGTTTCTGGTGGTGATTTTCTGGTGGTCGCCGGAGGCAGTGGTGGTCGCCGGTGGTGGTGGGTGGTTGAATTAGAAAGAAGATGGTGAAATCCCAATTATAAAATATTAAAATATTAAATGAATGGTAAGAGATGAATATAATGTATTTAAATGGGTGGATATGATTAGATCTCATATCTCACCATAGTGGTGGTTCTCACCTGAGCAAGACCCCATGTATTGTTATTAGTTTGCCTGGTTTCGACCTTTAGGGTTTTTTCTTTTAATTGATTTCATATTTTTTTTGTAGGCGGGCAAAATTTTTATTGTTCATTGTTTTGTTAGTTCCTGTGTATATGTCTCGTCCGTTTTAAGTATCCGGAGATTGCGTAGGGGATATAATTAATTTATTTTTATATGTTAATTGATTGTTTTAACTTGGTAAAGATGCTTCAGTTTTTCTTGTTCTTAATCATATTTGATTCTTTTTATTATGTCTTCCTTTATTTGTTTTCGGTCATATTTTTCAATATTAGTTATAATTTTTTGTTTGTGTTTATGTTGATAGTCTGGAATGGTAAATAAATTTATTGTGCATGAATTGGAAATTGTTATTGAAAAGTTGGGAATATAAATTATTTGGAGACAATTTGAAAATTAATCAGTTTAAAAGATAATATTTTGTAAGAAATATTTTTTATTATACTCGGAATAGAAAGTATATAGAAATTAAAAGAGAAATTTCTGAAATAAGTTATTTATTTAATTTACAAGAAAATTGGGACAAGTGCCAAGAATTTAATAAACAGAATTTTGTTGATCTTGTTGGACTAAGGAGTTAAGAACACTGAAAGGTATTTTGAAAAATGATGCCAGCAAGGTGTGGTTAAGTTGATACATCCAGTAACTAGAAAATGTGTGTTCTTGTTTAAAATAGTTCGTTTGGTTGGAACCCTTTGTTATACGTGGTATTAAGGTAATTTGGAATCGTTGTTGAAAAAGACAACTTGTAATCCAAGAAATATAGTGGCTCTTAGAATAGAGAGTGGGAAGGAAAATGTGTTTTTTTGATACACAGAAAAGCTAGTACAAATTAGAATTTTTGAAATGAAATCGAAAGAATTTGAGTTCATGCATGGAAATGAATAAAAGTGGGAGTTGCGTGATCCACCAGAATATAGAAAATTCACTGGTTTTAAATGAATTTTGATAAGGAAAATGAACTTGTTGGTATGTTTAATCAATTTTGATATTTGCCTAATTTTAAAGGTTTTATGAAAATTCGATAATGGAAGTAGACAATTATGTCTGTATTTTCAAAATTGGGAGCATGATTAGTAATATTATCGGTGTATGTGGATAATATGTTTGATGAAATTGATAAAGAACAAACCTAAGTTGGAACTTAGTAAGACATTGAGATTATATAAATGTTTGTGAAATTTGAGAAGTTCAAAGAAATCAAATTTAAGAAAAATAATTTGAATTTTGAGTATGAGCCAGAAAAGGTATTTGAGTAAAATGTTTAATTGTTTTAGGATGCGGAATTGCAGTCCGGTGTCAACCCTATTGGTAATGGGAAAATGATTAATTCAGAAAAGGAATCAATGAATGTATTATGTGTAAGTAGTCAGAAGTTCGATATATTTTATGTTGTGTAATCGATTGATTTGACTTGACATTTTTAATTAGTTTTGCAAGTGGATTGTGAAGCAATTTTGCTTGAGCCTAGTGAGAGGCTCTGTAAGGAGAATCGTGATCATGTACTTGAAGAGCACGTTGTGTAACAAATTGGTGAATCTAGTAGACGTACTTCGAGTTATTATTTATTGCGATATAAGTATCGAAAGGTGATATTGGTAATAAGAATTCAACTTCGGGATATTTATTTAATTTTGGTGTAGTTGAAGTTAAATAATAACAATAATAATAATAATAATAATAATAATAATAATAATAATAGTAATAATAATAAGAAACTTAATTAAATGTGTTGGAAAAGGTAAAAGTGGCAACATAGATTGATTGAAAGTGATGGTCACTAGAAATATTTGACAAAGACGTCAAATGGAAGATGTTGGTGTGATTGGATGTAAGTTGTGGCAATTATAAGTACACATTGACCAATAATGAGTGCATATTTGAGATAGATTTAATAGTTATAGATCCTACGAAAAGTGGGAGTTTGGAAAAGAATTTGACAAATACGTCAAAGTGGGAGATGTTGTATTTGACATATTTTGTCAAATAATATAAATAAAGTAAATAGATACATAAATGTATTTAGTAGTTACAAATATTAAATTGATTGTGTAATTATGTATTTGAAGGTTACAAATATTGGTTAAATGCACATTTAAATATATAAGTTATACATTTGTTTACATAGTGACATTGATGGATACTTAATGGGCAGTTACATTTTTGGGGTGGAGAAATTATTAGAATTGCCTATATATAGAGATTTGTTTCTATAAAAAAAGGTACTTGCAAGAAATAAAGACATACCTTGTTCAATATAATTTTGGAACCCCTAAAAAGTGTTATATTCAATTTTATTCGATTACTCAAAATATTTCACTCATTGCATTAATAAGTAACACATCAGACTGAGATCATGTTGATTACTGGCCATCGGGGTTGTGGGTTGCTATCTTGATCATCATCCCTTCTATTATAATCTTTTATTTGATTACCACGATCTTCACCCTTAGTGAAGTGGCTCAGTTTCCCTCTACGGATAAAAAACTCGATCTCATCTTTGAGTTGCTTACAATCATCAGTGTCATGCCCCACATCTCTATGGAATCTGCAATACTGATTCTTGTTTCTCTTTGCGGGATCACCCCTAAGTGGTTTCGGCCATCGAAAATCCTTATCATTCTCAAGGTCCAACAAGATTCGACTCCTAGGAGTATTCAACCTTGCATACTCAGTGAACCTTGGTCCTTGGTTCTTCTTAGGGGCAGAGTCGGAGTCCTCGCTAGTTCGGGGATGCTTGTCCCTAGCATCATACACCTGGTCATCATTCTCCTGGTCTTGCTTTCTTCTTGGAGTCATTGTTACCTCCTCCCTTACCTACTGCGGTCTCTTTCTTCATGCTATCCTCAGCTTTAATGTACTTATCGGTCCTTCGTTGGAGCTCAGCCATGTTCTTAGGGGGATGCTTCGCTAGTGACCTTTTAAAGAAGAGGTCAGTGGTTCCGTGCTCCAGGGCTACCATGGCCACCTTATTTTCCAAGTCATTAATATTTATTGTCTCCTTAGTGAATCGCTTGAGGTAATCCCTCACATTTTCATTCTTTCCTTGCACCACATACATGAGAGATGCGGAGCTTTTCTCATGAACCCTTCCACTGATAAATTGACTAATAAAAGCTGCACTCAACTCCTTAAAATAGCCAATTGAATTTGCAGGCAATCGGCTACACCATCTTTGAGCCATACCCGACAGGGTTTGAGGGAAGGCATCACTCGCAGGCTGCAATAGCAGTGCATTCGAAAATGTCCTGACATGATTTGCGGGATCACCCGTTCCATCATAAGCCTTGATTGTCGGCATCTTAAAATTCTTTGAGATTCGAGCATTCATCACCTCCTCAGTAAACGGGGGTGTGGGATCGTCAAGACCTCCAAGTGGCATCAGATCTTTGGGGTTACCCCTAGGGGTTTCCACCCTTGTGGTTTTTCCAGTTGAGGCATCAGCCCTTTTCTGCCTCCTTGAAGGCCTCTCCAAGTTTATGATGGGTATCCTCCCTGAGGTTGGAGGAGGTTGAGTTTGATTTAATCTAGCTTGCTCCCTTGCCATATCCTCCTTTAACTTTAAGATCTCGGCCTCATGAGCCTTGATCCTCTCAGGAGTTGTCAAAGGGGGTCCATCATGGATAGTTTGAGTCCTCCTTCGAGATTCTCGGCTAGCACGTCGCCTCCACGGGGCTTTATCACGATCATCATCATCAGATGTCGAATCATCAGTATAAGGGCCAAAGTAGTCATCATACTCTCGATCTCGGATTTGTAAGGCATGACCACTTGGTCCAGGGCTCGAATAGGAGGGTAGTTAGGCAGACCATACATCGGGTTGGTACTCATGGGGAGATCCGTAGTATGGATCTGTACCCCTGGTGGCAACGGCTAGTTAGGGTTAACAAGAGGAGAAACCACCATCTGAAGAGGATTGGTTTCTGGGTTGACGACCACAGGTAAAGTTCTCTCAACATGGGGATTCGTCCTTGAAGGTTGAGAAACTTGAGGTTGGATGATCGCCCCTGTTGTTGGGGGTATTGGTTTAGTGGCAGGTGGAGCAGTGCTGAGAGGTAGAGCCTCAGTAGTGACTGGTACGGTTCTTCGTGTGTTGACCATGGTTGATGTCTTGTTCCCACAGACGGTGCCAAATGTTGTGGAATAAAACTAGGTTTCGTGCGCAATTAATGCTAATGTGGTTGAGCTTCGAGCTTTAATGGCTGTTTCTACGTTTCGAGACTGATCGGTCCTCGCAGAGTGCCTACGTATCTCGTTATTGAGAATCAAGCCAAGACGTAGTTCTGAGAATGAGGGGTCAGGTCCTTTATATAGGCTGAAAAGCCTTAGAATTATGGTAGGATTCGGAGACTTGGCGGGCAAGTTACCTCATTGAGGAAGGTTCTAGACTCTTTCCTTGTAGGAATCAGTTTTCATGTTGAATTGGATGCCTTGGAGGCTAAGTCTAGCAGGAGTAGTATCCTTATTTGACTCTTATTTGCTGAGCTGTTTATTACCCTTAATATTAATTACGAAATTAATATTTAATTAGGGTTTTGGGCCCCATAAATGGGCCCCACGTTTGGACCATATTGGGTCTAATTAATGTCACATTAAATGTGTCTTTAGGGCTTATTTTTAGCCCATATCAACTATCATTTAGAATACTATCAAATACGTATTATTATATTTTATTATCTTCTATAATTTATTTTCTTACTAACTAAAAAGCAAATATTAAAATTATAAATAATAAGATAAAAATATTAAATATTAAAAGAAAAATATTTAAAATATTCCGTGTATTTATAATCTAGTTTAAAATAATTTTTTATCGGTGCCCTACATAGTTTATCATCTAATAAGCCCAATGATAAGTCATCGGTACCTAAGAGCATCTCCAATAGGGTTGCCAAGAGATTGCCAACGTTGCCACACATGGCATGACAGGTTGCCCACCTATTGGAGTTGGGAGGTTGCCAAAATGTTGCCAACCAAGATTGTCAAAAGTTGGCAACTTCCCGAATTAGTTAAAATTCATAAAATGGAAGTCGACAATCTGCTTCTAGAAATAAATAATAATTGGACTTGTAAAAGTTAATATTCTGGATTGCTCAAATGGGACCCAAATGTGCAAAAAAAAAAGAAAAAAAAACCCATTAAAGTTCGGTATAACGTATGACAACTTCCGATTTTTCTCCTCAGTTGTCCATCAATTTCATAATCACTATTTGAAAACTAGTAGTATATCTTTTGAATTGAATTCTCTAGTTTGGACCCGTAAGTAATTCGCAAATAATTTCCGTACCAAACCACAACCCCCAGTTTCATATTAAAATTAACACAAAAAGGTCACAAGGGCATCTAGTTTTTTTCTACAAATATATACATTATATGAAGGAAAGAAAATTGTCTAAATTCGTGCAAGTTGAACTTCAAAATGGATGTGTCACCGAATTTTATTGTTGTTGTGAATGGATTTTGATGTAATTATGGGTCGTAGTCATTTATAAGAGCAAGTCAAATGCTTGATGCTATATTACTATTGCTATTGCTATTGTTATAATATAGAATCAAAAAGTGAATTTTGGTGTTAAAATAAAACTCTACCTCCAAAGCTAATTCTATAAGAGCATATCCAAGGGTGAAATGTAAAATTGTTAGCTAAAATGATTATCTATATTGAATATGTAAAATTTTAGCTAAGAGGAGGTATATGTACTCCAATGGGGTTATCTATAATTATACTTAGCTTACTCAGTTATAATACCACTCAAAGTGGTGTCTGAGGAGGGTAGCTGTACGCAGACCATGCCCCTATACAATAGGGAGGCTGTTTCCGAAGGAAACCCGGCCATTACAAATACAGAAAGGAAACCTAATACAAACTAAGAAACTCACGCACACGCAGGAGTCGAACCCCTGACCTCCTTCAAAGGAGGCCAGTGGCTCAACCACTGCACCAACATGTTGTTGGCTTATCTATAATTATAATCATCTAAAATTATACATAAGAGGTTTATGAGTTCAACAAATATAGAAGACCAAATATGATTATCTATATTTTTTGCTAAGGGGAAAGAAGGTTGGAGTACCTCAATTTATAGATATCATCTAAAAGGTGCCACATAGATGCCACTTAGATAATATAGCTAAGGGGTCTCTCCCCTTGGAGATGCTCTAACTAGTTTCAAATTTAACCAATTCTTTTAACTTTTACCTAACTCTTTTAACTTCTATTGAATATTCTTTACAAACTAATCTCATTCTAGTTAAATGATAATGTGGCATGGATGCATAAATGCATTCTTGGTTTCAAATTTAGCACCAAGGATGCATAATATAGCAATAGCATCAAGGATGCATCCAACTATAACATCTCTTTGGATATGAGTTTTTTAGCACTTGGTGCTATAATATAGTAATAGCACCAAGGATGGCATTGCATTGGACTTGTTCTAAGGGTGTATAGATTGTAAAATGTTCAATTTCTTAAGTTTTGAGACTGTTTTCCAAATTTCCAGTGGCCGGTTTCTGATCGTTTTCCAGATTACGGTCAGTTTAACGTCCGTCAGAATCTTTTAAATGAAAGGATCAAAATCAGAAAAATTCAAAAGTTTAATTATGTAAAGTATGAAAATTTTCGTTCAGGGACTAAAATAATAAAGTCGGTATAATTTAAGGAATATAAAATTTATTTTTTCTAATTATTTAGATTAGAGGAAAGAAGGCTGAGGGTGAGAAGAGAGATAGGAAAGAGAGAAGGTCGGTATACATGTGCAAAAACCACTACGCAAAAAATTGAAAGAGCCTCCGGTTTTCAACAATCGGCCATGCAATAAGAAGTAAGAGCCATTAGGAGTGACCAATTAGTAAACCAACACATTCCAAACCTGTAAGAACCATTAGGAGTGAACCAACACATTCAAACAAAACCAACCACTTTGTGATTGTGCAATAGTAATTAATAGTAGATTATTCATAAAAGTTGCAATGGACTATAATTATCTAGATTAGATTTTACAACAAAATATCAACTTTTTCCAAGTTCTTTACGTTGGATTTTTTCACGAAGATCAAGGATTATGATTAAAATAAATGAAGTAATGGATGTAATAGTGATTTTATTGTTAAAATAAGTGTAGTATTGAGTGTAATAGTGATTTTATTGTTAAAATAAGTGAAGTAGTGGGTGTAATAGTGTAAAGTATTGAAAAAATAGAGTGAAGTAGTGGATGTAATAATATATTTTATTATCAAAAGTTACTATTTATAGTATGTAAAAAAAATGAGAGAGACGTTCCCAAATAAAAACGTAAAGAAATGAGAGGGCCTGGAGGGTCAAAACCGAATTGTCCTAAACCAGCTGCATAGGTTGTATCTATTCATGTTACTACTACAATACAATTCCTAGTATCCTACAAACCCACAGTGTTAAATAGAAAACCATTCACACTAACACTATATAAACAATACCACCTTTGTACAAAATCACTACTTCAATAATCTCAAAGAACTTCAAAAATTCATCCACACCCCATTAAAATTCATCAAAAAGGGTCAAAGAATTACCCAATGGGATCCGCAAATCAAGTAGGTGCAATATCGCCGGCGCCGGTGATCCCCGCCGGAACATTCACCGGAACTCTAGGCCGTCACCTAGCTCGCCGCCTAGTCCAAATCGGAGTAAAAGACGTCTTCTCAGTTGCCGGTGACTTCAACTTAATTCTACTAGACCATCTCGTCAACGAGCCGGAGCTCAATCTTGTAGGTTGCTGTAACGAGCTCAACGCCGGTTATGCTGCTGACGGATACGCACGAGCAAAAGGCGTGGGTGCTTGTGTTGTGACTTTTACTGTTGGTGGGCTAAGTGTTTTGAACGCGATCGCTGGTGCTTATAGTGAGAATTTGCCGGTGATATGTATTGTTGGTGGGCCCAACTCAAATGATTATGGGACTAATAGGATACTTCATCATACTATTGGGTTGCCTGATTTTAGTCAGGAGCTTCGTTGCTTTCAGACAGTCACTTGTGCCCAGGTTAGCTATTTCAAAGTTGGTGTAGGTGTGTGTATTATTTATTTTTGCTTATGATTGAAATTAAAAGGTACATTTTTGCTGCATTGTGTTATGTATAAATACTTGGGTCCTTTTCAGCAACATACATTTGTTGTAGCATAGCAGATCATACGATGATCATTTATGTGTTCGTGTAAAGTAAATTTTTTTGGTGTGAATACACAAGGGTCCAATTATTTGCTAGTGTTACATAAATCGTTTTGTGTACGCATGGCCTGTGTTTGTATTAAATAACTAGTTTATTTAATTGACAGGAACTACAAAGATTAGTTAAATTAGTATGGTAGTAGCATTTATAGCAAGCAGCTTTGGACCTACAATAAGATCTTGTTGGCAGGTAGCTCTAAATGTTGGAGTAATCAGTATCTAAAAATGGTAGTAACAGTCTGAGGACAACAAAGGTTCTTTGGGGGGATCGAAATACGTCTCATGTGTGAGTTAAAATGCGTAACGTACTAATTTCACTAACCATTATAGTTTCTGGAATTTAAATATGAATGTGGCCTGACCAGTTTTGGTATTTGAAATGATAATTGGTGGTTGGAATGATTTGGTGATGATGCTTGCAACAGGCAGTGGTTAACAACTTGGAAGATGCACACGAGCTGATTGATAATGCAATATCGACTGCTTTGAAGGAGAGCAAACCTGTGTATATCAGCGTAAGCTGCAATTTGCCTGGAATTCCTCATCCCACATTTTCTATGGACCCTGTTCCATATTTCCTTGCACCAAAGTAAGTGCTCCATCAATTTTCACTACAAGCAGAGGATTTATTGTTATTTTTTTTTAATGTTCGACCGCTAATTAATTATGGCTGCAGAGTACAAAACAGTTTCATAATATATATACACAATTGCTTATTGATGATTTGAGAATGGGAGTTACAAAGTAAGTATGATCAATGAGATTATGAGATCAATGATTGTAAAAATTGGTAACATATTAGTGCTAGACATCCTCATGTGCTATTCAATTTTCGTTAGCAGTGTGCATCACCTCTGCTCTGAACAATATGTTTATACTGCACATTAGTTATCATTTACTGTCATTGACAGGATAATATTTGTCATAATTCTTTTCATATGTTGTTCTTTTTTGGATTCAACTTCTAGTCCTTTTTTTTTTTGTATTTATAGAAGGATGCTATTTACTTTTATTTCAGGGTCAGCAATCAATTAGGTTTAGAAGCCGCGGTGGAAGCAACAGCTGAGCTTCTGAATAAGGCTGTGAAGCCTGTCATTGTGGGAGGACCCAAGCTAAGGGTGGGAAAGGCACAAAAGGCCTTCGAGGAGTTTGCCAATGCTAGCGGGTATCCAATAGCTATCATGCCTTCAGCTAAGGGCTTGGTTCCAGAGCACCATCCTCACTTCATTGGCACATACTGGGGAGCTGTTAGTACCAGTTTTGTTGGGGAGATAGTGGAATCTGCTGATGCCTATGTCTTTGTTGGTCCTATCTTTAATGATTACAGCTCAGTTGGGTACTCGCTACTGATAAAAAAAGAGAAAGCCATCATAGTGCAGCCCAATCGTGTAACTATTGGCAACGGTCTTTCCTTGGGTTGGGTTTTCATGGCAGATTTCTTAACTGCACTGGCTAAGAAGTTAAAGAAGAACAGTACAGCAATGGACAATTACCGTCGTATCTATGTACCTCAAGGTATTGCCCTGAAGCGCGAGAACAGTGAGCCTCTTAGGGTCAGCATACTCTTCAAGCACATACAGGTAAAACCAGTTTCCTGATTGTTTTTAATATTCTACAGCACATGCTATTGTTTGCATTATGCTTTCCTGGAAAGAGAATTCAGACTTGGACTGTAAACATATACAGTAATTCTAACATCAAATACATTTGCTTTCTTGATTATTATGTTTTTTTTACAGTGCTTGTTTTGAATAGTTAAAAGCTTTTAATTTTGAGTTGATAAGTTGCATAGATCCATACCATTTTTCCTTTCACTCTATAGAAAATTTTCATTCAGTTATAGTATTGCCTGTTTGATAAGCAAATAAAAGCAGTTCATTTATAGGCAATGCTAAGTGGAGATACCGCAGTGATCGCAGAAACGGGGGATTCGTGGTTCAATTGCCAAAAGCTCTCACTTCCTGAAAATTGCGGGTAAATGACACATTCCAGTAAAATGTGATCTTCAGATTTTCTATATTGGTAACTTGTCTCGTGCTCCCAACAGTATCTGTTGGTTTACATTTATATTTTCTGAAACTTTATTAATAAATCCAACTAATCATGTACTATATTTAATCAGGTATGAGTTCCAGATGCAATATGGGTCTATTGGTTGGTCAGTTGGTGCCACCCTTGGCTATGCCCAGGCTGCTAAAGACAAGCGTGTGATTGCCTTTATTGGTGATGGTAGTTTCCAGGTAAGCAATAATGCCGGTTTTAGTTTACTCCCTCCGTCCCACACTACATGTCTATTTGACTTTTTATATGTATTTTAAGGTGAATAAAAAACATAACTTCACATGTTATTTTTCAATTTTTTTTCTAAATTCAAATTTGATATTTAAAGTTTAATTCACAAAAAAAAAATTAAAAAATAATATACGGAGCTAACATTTTTATGCATCTTAAAATACGCGTAAAAAGTTAAAGGGACATGTATTTTTAGACTGAGGGAGTATTATGGTACAAAAAACTTTCAGCTATTTCTTGCGTCAAAGATGAATATGATGACTTTAGATGGATGAGCCATTCAATATTCTTCTACAGTAATTATGAAGGAAAAAAAAAGGACTATTAATATTTTGTTCATAAGGTTTTAATGCATTTATGATTGGTACATTGGGGAAAGTAAATTAAGTATAATTATAACCGCACAATAGAGTATCATAACCAATAACTAGTTCCATTTCTCCAGGTAACTGCTCAGGATATCTCAACAATGATTCGATGCGGCCAACGTACCATTATATTTCTGATCAACAATGGAGGGTATACAATAGAAGTAGAGATTCATGACGGTCCGTACAATGTGATCAAGAACTGGAACTACACTGGACTAGTTGATGCTATTCACAATGGTGAAGGGAAATGCTGGACTGTCAAGGTTAGCAATATTACATAAGGAATTTTTATACACTTTTATTTAAAAAGTTTTAACGAATTGAACGTAAATTCCTGATTAATATGTACATCAATTGCATTCTATCTGCCAAATAACCACCTAATTAGAATATGATAGGCAATTCTCGCTGGCATAACCGCCTTTGAATATGATTGGTAACAAATTATGATCATGAGATGAGATGAATGGCTCTTTAGTTCTTAAAAGTATAAATGTT
Source organism: Saposhnikovia divaricata (assembly GCA_036435485.1). Taxonomy (NCBI): domain Eukaryota; kingdom Viridiplantae; phylum Streptophyta; class Magnoliopsida; order Apiales; family Apiaceae; genus Saposhnikovia; species Saposhnikovia divaricata. The sequence goes on from CM071600.1 coordinate 46,912,616, forward strand.
CTGATGGTGCAGCATAAATCAAACTTGCCAATTGTCATGTACTCAAACTAGAGTAAGGTTAGTGTCAAGTGTCAACTATTTATAGTAATAATTATCTTAGCCTATCATGAGTTGGGAGTCATGAGTCATCACCAGTCATTACTTTATTGGTGCTGCATTATGATCTGAACTTTTTCCTAAAAGTAGATCAATTATGCAGTGCATCTGCCTAGAATTATTAAGTCCTTGTATTCAAGATATGAACATATAGTAGACTAAAAAGTACTCCTAGTTAATAGTTTGGCAACCTTAATAATCTATGGTACTTTCTCAACCTTGTTTAGACCATGCTCAACCGATTGAGGTCTTTTAAGTTATAGAAAATGAAAAAAAAATGTGGGTTAGTTTGAAAATCTTAAGTCCCTAGATTGATTGCAGTTCCTGGACTAGACATCTTAAGTAGAGGCAGGTTTTCTTTTGAACTCCATTGATGCATGTATTCGGTGTATTCGGTTTTCTTTAATATAGTAACAGATGATATGCAGGAAGAAAAATTGATGCATGCAGTTATTAGGTTTCATTCAGTATTCTAACAGATGGCATGTGGGAAAATATAGGTACGCACGGAAGATGAGCTGACAGAAGCAATTGCAACAGCGACCGGAGAACAAAAGGATTCTTTATGCTTCATTGAAGTGATTTTGCACAAAGATGATACAAGCAAAGAACTTCTTGAATGGGGATCCCGAGTTTCTGCTGCTAACAGCCGCCCTCCAAATCCTCAATAGAACTGTCAGTTTCATGTCATAAAACTGAATCCTGAAGTCAGTACCCCGAGTCTTTCTTTGTAACTTGTTTGCACAGGAACTTAAAATAAATGTAGTCTTACAGAGTTGTTTGCTTGTTATATTAGCGTTCGGAAATCTCAAACGAAGTTGAAACTATCAATTGAAAATCCAGTCACTGTAATTTGTCTTCAATACATGAGTACATTAGGCTGTTGAGTTTCTGAGGTGAAGATATCTTCTTTAAATAAATCCTGAATTCGTCGTTAGTATGACACACAGCAATTAAGGTGCAGAGTAGAATTTTTGAACTAGCTGTAGTAGTGGTTGTCTGCCTAGATACTCGGTATCACAATATATACCACATACGAATCCAACTAATGTTTTTATGTGGATCTGAATGATACTGCTTATCACCAGGATGCGAATAGATACTTTTGTATTTAATACATATAATAAATGTGTTTTAGGTTTTTGGGCAATTGTTTTCTAAATTAAATTTATTAGAAGGGTCAACATAGGCATGCTGTTGATAGCCAGAGAGGCGCATGTATTTATATATGTTGGAATATATTGATTCCATTATAATTTGAATTCATTAATTCGGTAAAATCAGTTCCGTTTTTACTACGGATTTTTTGCCACCGCCTTAACATAATTAATTAACGCGGTTAATTAATTAAGGAAATTGTCACCGATTTAATTGATTAGCGCGACTAATTAATTAAGACAATTATTTAGAGGGGTGTATTCAATTCAGATTTTAACGGATTATTAATAATCCATGGATTTTGGTAGATTGTTGTTGATTTGATATTCTGCGTAAATCTATGCATAATTGGTAGAGTCCATGCAGAATCGACGTAGAATTCGTTGAGTTTACGTAGAATTGAGCTTAAATCCACTAAAATCTCATAGAATTTGGTGAGATTTCTAAAAATTAAAAATACACTATGAAATCTAACAAAATCCACGGACTTTTAAAATCCTTCAAAGTCAATAAATTTTTGAATACCACCAGATTTTAATAGATTGTATAAAATCCATATTGAATACCTCTAGATTTTAAAAGATTATTTGAAATCCGGATTGAATACCCTCAAACTTTTTAAAAACTGAATTGAATACCATCAAATTTCAAAGGATTGTTTAAATTCTTTATTGAATACACCCAGATTTCAATAGATTTTTTAAAATCCTGATTGAATACCCTCATATTTTCGAAATCCAAAAAAATCCTACACAATCTAAATTGAATACACCCCTCTTAGCGTACAAGTCTTCTCATCTTATAAATACTCATCTAGAGCATTAGGATTATATATTGAAAAACATACATCCTCCTCCTCTCATATACAGCCTCTTCTCTTCCAGGTGATAGTTCTTGCTCCGTTTTATCTTGGGATACACATAATTGTTACTCACACACGCACAAATATTATACTGTTTGTATTTATCGCAGATTATCTAACAATATAGTAATTAATTGAGCGCATTCTCCAGCCTCTTCATATGCTTTTCTACTCATGGCGGCTGCTTCTCCTCCTTGCTCGAACACAAGAAGTCTACTTATCTTAACTATCCTTCTACTAATTTCACTAGCTTCAGACACTAAAGTTACAGCAATTGCATCATCATGTAAACGTTTTAATTCAATTATAAGCTTTGGTGACTCAATGGCAGACACCGGAAATCTTCTGCATCTCTCAGCTTCAAACAGCCCTCCTCATTTTGCATTACCACCTTATGGAGAAACTTACTTTCATACCCCCACCGGTCGATGCTCCAATGGTCGCCTCATCATCGACTTCCTTGGTACGTACCTTTGTCAATCACAAATCTCGTGTAGATATGGTCACAAATCGAAATGAACTGATTGGATTATTAGCTAAACCGTTTTTTCTCTTCTAATTGCACAAGTAGTATAAAGTTTGGACGTAATGTGAGTCACAAAAACTCATACCTTTCATTTTAGAACTGTTATATTTCTGGTTCCGCTACTGTGACAACATGTACACAACTTAAGTAACATATTATGTATATGCAGCTCAGTATCTTGGAATTCCACTGGTACCGCCGTACATAGGCAGCAAGAATAAGAGAAGCTCTGCAAATAATTTTTCATCGGGAGTGAATTTCGCGGTGGCTGGAGCAACGGCCATGAATAAGAAATCTTTTGAACAAAAAGGAGTCCATATAATGGTAAAGAATATATCTCTAGAGACACAATTGAGCTGGTTTAAGGATCTGTTGCCATCTCTTTGCCAAACAGATTCAGGTAACATAAATTTGCCTCATACACATAAGTTCTAAACATACACAGAAAGTGTTAGTTCTACATTATTGGAAATGATCTAGATGTCTAAACTCCTAGCTAGTGGGAACATTTTGTTAGGTACACTCGGTTAGAAAAACGAATGCATTTTTGGCACTACTTACAGTAGCCGGCATGCATAATGGGTCGCCTATTCATTTTAAATCATTGTTTCATATCATATTTAATAATTTATGACAGGTATTACCTTGATTTAAGGAAAGAAAAGTATATTTTTATAGTACTAGTATCGTATCGTTTAGTCAACAGTTGACAGTTGTCCCAGCCATAATTTTCAGATTTTGATCAATTAAATTTTACAATATTTTCTAAATCTTTCAACCAGGAGCAATATGTGGTTATACTCTCCAGGAGTGTCTCTGTCATTGCTTTGTCTCTGAGTGCTCTAGCACTTTCTCATTTTCTACAATTAGTTTCGTAACCACGAGAGACTTATACAGGGTAGTTACATTGTAATTTATATGATTTATGATGGAATAAAGAAGTCATATAATTAGTCACGAAACTGCAGAATTGACTTGTTAAAAATTGTTGTCTAATTATTGATCAAGTATTTTTGATGTGAGGTAGATTGTCACAAACTATACGAAAGAAGTGTAGTACTTGTGGGAGAAATTGGAGGCAACGATTACAACCATGCTTTGCTTGCTGGAATAAGCAAAGACGTCGTAAAAACATTTGTCCCATCTGTTGTTGGCCAGATTGCCTCAGCTGTTACTGTAAGTATCAGAATTCGAGCAATGCACATTTCAAAATTTGTATGCATAGGTGTGTTTCTGCAAGTGTGATATCTGTGTATTGTATGCAGGAACTAGTAGAGTTGGGGGCTAGGTCAATAGTAGTCCCGGGAAACTTACCAATTGGATGCTCAGCAGCTTATTTGACACATTTTATGGCTAATTCATCTAAGCAAGACTATGACCCAAAGACTGGCTGCCTTATTTGGTTAAACAAGTTTGCCAAGTACCATAACAAAATGCTCCAGACTGAGTTACATCGGATTCAAGAACTTCATCCCCATGCCAACATTAGCTACGCGGATTATTACAATGCTGTAAGGCCATTATTTTTAAATCCATTGAAATATGGTACAAGTTCTGGAAACACACACCTGATCATATTAGTCCCTCTCTATACACGGTGTATCATCCTAATTAATAAATATTATCGTTGTTGGCAGGATTTAGTAATGGAGCACTAAGAGCATGTTGTGGAGGGAATGGACCATATCATCATAACTCCACTGTGGAGTGTGGGCTTTCGCCATCAACTGTTTGCGAGAATCCTTCCTTGAATGTTAACTGGGATGGTTTGCACTTGACAGAAGCGGCATATAAGTTCATTTTCAAACGTTTATTTGAAGGGCGACTCACGGTTCCACCTTTTAAGACATTATGCACAGTGTCATAATTATAATTAGTAACTGTGACTTTTTGATGCCAAATCTTTAATGATTCACAAGCGCATTAATCATTACATTAACAAATACCAGCGTTAGGCATTAAACGATAAAATTATTGATTAGTTAATATGAACATATTACTTTAATCATTATTTAAAAAAAATAATTTCATTGGGATCTAATTAATTTAAGTATAATATTATTTATTCGCCAACCTATACCAATTTCATTAATATTATCAATTTTATCAAACACTCATCATAACCAAATCTTCTATTTTTCAATCTCAAATTTTCTTGAAATATTTAAGATGTAATTTTCTTCACTTTATATAAATTTTTCATTTGTGTTGTATACGACGAAATATTTTTTTTAACATAATTTAAATTTTACTTAGTATATCAATTCGTACAATATGTTACATTTGATTACTTACTTCAATTATTTTAAAATTTGACTACATTGTTACTAATTTTGGAACAAAAAAAACAGATTTAATCTGAAATCCGACGGATTGAGTTTTGGATTTATTTTTAAAATCCGAAAATATTTGGATTTGGGTTTGAATTTTACAAAATTCGGACCGAACCCAAGCCGTTATCATCCCTACGAATAAAATAAGACATTTGCAATGAGTATCACCTATCTTTGTTTCATTTGACTAACATGTTAAAATAGAAATTTGTTCATGAAACTAAAATCAAATGTGTAATATATAAACACATAATCATATGACAGTTACATGCATCTAATGTTACTCTCGGTCCAAGTTATCTAAATATGTTACTATATAATTGAACACAACATTGAGATGCTACAAACCAAAACTAAGATTAGAGTACATAAAATGTAGCACTTTTTTTTTAATGTTGTTTATTGTTAATAAATATCTCTGTTTGTTTAGAATCTATCTACCAAGTTATTAAGTTTTTTTTTTACCAATATTTAAGATTTTGTTAATATTAAAAAAATAAATATTATCAACCAACAAAGGAAATGTATAATTTTATATGTATCGAATTATCTAGTTATTAATAATAGTAATTTTATAACGAAGGTTGTTGTCGTTTCTCTCTCTCTCTCTCCTCCTCTCCCAAAAAATACTAAACTAAAGTTTAGGGGTTGAGCGTTTTGGTTGATGATAAGCCCCCTTGTATTGTTTTGATTTTGCCTTTTATTGGTAGGTTTTATTTATTGATATATTGGATTTTGTACTTTTTCCTAGTGAATGATAATTCCCGTTTCTTTTCCTTGATTTTACTTTGTTTTTCAATAAATATATATCTTTCTTGAAAGTCTAGTACCCCTTTAGTGGATTTTATCTACCCATATATTAGGTTTCGTCATTTCTCTTTATGAGAGTAAGTTCTTTTATTTCGACATTCGGGATCTTAGATATACATGATTTTCTTATATTGGTTCATTGATTTGGATAGTAAAGAATCGCAGTTATGGTCGGTTGTTCGAACACGTTTTGACAAATCAGATAAATATTTCCTCACGACTACAATAAATTGTAGGATAATCTCGCCAAAAAGGTTATATATTTTAATGATATAAGCGAGAGTTATACCACATTTTAAGATTAGATCAACGATGGTAGTTTGGATGAAGAAAACCTTGATAGGATCTATTTTAATGTGTTTGTCTAATCTTGATTATTTTTGTAGATGTTGTATGACCTTTTATTGATAAATTAATTACATATATAAAATAGTGATTTATAAGAAAATTTGTATATTTTTGTAAATGTCGTATGCCATTTTATTGATGAATTAATTATCTATCAAAAAATAGTGATTTATAATAATTTTTGCGCTGAGTTGACCAATTTGATATGAAAATATTCATTAATAATATTTTCATTGACTTTGTAATGAATTTAATTTTTTGAATTGCTAATTTATACAGCAAATAATGTCTAATACTATTTAAGAATATATTTAGTATTTTGAATAATTCAAATATATCGTCAGATCAATTTGTTTGTCCCGTTAATTATTGCATAACAAAAAATTACTGATACGTAAAATGTTAAAGATAATTGGTTCAAAATTCATTTTAATATTTTAATTGCTTGAATCTAGCTTTTTAAATATAATTGATTAATTTAAAAGTTTATATAACCTTAATTTTGAATGTGTGTATTTAGAATAGTGTGACAAATATTTTTTAATTTTTAAAATTTTTAATTCAGTAATAGTAGATTTATTCAAATTTGATTGCATGTTATATTTGTAGATCGAGAGTTTGACATATTAAAATTTTATATTATAGAACATTGATAAAATAGATTCATGTATTAAAATAATATATTTGTATTAAAATCAATTAAGAAGGACACAATTTTGAAAAATGACTCTATACGTAAAAAGGAGCGCAAAGAACAGATTGCCTATATATAATACAATAATTGTGACTGATTTTAAATAAAAAATTATAATTAATTAGTTAATAAGTATTTATGAAAATTAATCAATAATATACAACCATATATTACAATATGATTTTAGTTGATATTTATGAATATTAGCTCGTAATATATAATAGTATAATTTAACTGATTCTAAATTAAAAGATTGATAAGTTAGTAAAAAATTTATCACTTTAAAAAATTTGTAATTTATACATGTACTAAATAAAATAAATTTTGTATTTCAATAAAATTGTTAAGTAACCACGATAAGTAAATTAGGGTGAGAATGCTACGATTAATTTAGTTTTAGTGGTTAATTTTGATTGGCTCTTATATATATTTATGAAAATTAATCCGTAATATATAGTAATGTTATTATGATTAACTATAAATCAAAAGTGTGGAAAATTAATATTGTGAAAATCGCTTAATATCATATATTTGTATAATCCTGATTGATTTTGATTTAAATATTAATTTATTATAATTATTTTTGACATTAAAAAATATGAAATATATGGATATGTTAAATCAAGTAAGTTACTCTATTTAAATTAGAATTGTTAACTAACCATAGTTAGTATAATAGGATGAGAATTGTTAACTAACCATAGTAAGTTATTAATTAACATCAATAAAATTATTGTAATCGTTATACTATTAACAGAATAAGACTTATTTATTAAAATATATAATTAAAATATAATTAAAAATTATATATGTATAATAAAAAATTAATTTGACATATAAATTAATAATTTTTATTTTAAAAAAACAACAATTTTAATTTATTTTTTATAAAAAAACCTCAAAATTTTATCTTTAGGCCTCTCGTATTAGAGCCGCCCCTGATCAAGTATTAGAGCCGCCCCTGATCAATGCAATGCTCATTTGAGACGCATCAGTATATCCAAGTACAGTACTGCGGTGTCACGAACAATAACATTTTCTATAGTAGAGATCCGGTAGACATTTTCTTTAATTTCCTCGGCAGAATACTACACAATTCCTCTAAATAGACACTTACATCCATAACCTTTATTAATCACCGACCAAATTTGGTTCACCCATTTTTTGTTACTTATAATTATAACTACTAGCTTATAATTCATGCAATCTCTTTTTCTAATATTTATTATATTATTTATTTTTATTATTTATTTATTATTAGTTTACATATCAAATTGTTTTTAAGAAATTGATATATATATATATATATATATATATATAAGATTTTTTTCATTCAATTTATTAGGTGTTTTATATTGAATTCTTAAAACTTGATTTGGATGATTTTACCGTCTACGTGAAATTAACAAAATTATCTTTAATTTAGTGATAATTTAATAATTTTCTCCAATTAAAACTACCAAGTAACAAAAGATTGATAAAATTGACGACTTTTTATATTGAAAATTCTATTCTATTTATTAAATCTACTTATATTTTGTTTTGATTATCAAAATAACCTTCTTATTATTTGAAGATAGTTGTACTAACAACCAAATACAATTTTAATAATAAATGTATGAGGGATTTTATCCAAAACTTTGGTAGTTGGTAATCTGGTCATCAGTACGATAAAATAAATAAGAACTGTTAGATCTTAAAATAAATAGATAAAAAACGTTGGATCTAGCATAAAAAATATTTAATATTTTAACATGTAAACTAAAAAATGTATTTATATTGAAATACGAAAAAGTGCTTGTCAATGATTTGAATCATATATAATTAAGTTTTCCATATTGAATTGGATTATTAATGTAGGTATTAATAAATATGAACCTTTTTTAAGATAATAAATACTTATTAATGTAGGTATTAATAAATATGAACCTTTTTAAAGATAATAAATATGAACCTTTTTTAAGATAATTGAATTGGATTATTAATAAATATGAACCTTTTTTAAGATTATATTGAGATAGCTGATTTCTATATCTTGAGATAGAGCATAATTAATAAATATGAACCTTTTTTAATATTAATAAATACTCCTTCTATCCCTCTCATTTCTTTACATAAAAAACTACGTGTTTGGCACGCATTTTAAGGTGCATTTTAAGGATAGTTCTATAACTTATTTTCGATATTTTCTTTTTTTTGCATAAAAATAGAATTGTTCTATTTTTATACAAAAAAGAAAATATCAAAAATAAGTTATAGAACTATCCTTAAAATGCACCTTAAAATGCGTGCCGGAAACTGGTCCGCAAACGGAAAGAATTCGAAGGGACGGAGGGAGTAAATAAATAAAATTCAGTTCTAATATAATCTTTTATATCCTTTTCAAATTATAACTTCTTTTTAAAATTCAATTCTAATACAACCTTTTTAATTATATCCTTTTTAGATTATAATTTTCTTTATAATATGATATAATCTTGATCGTCTATTTTTAAATATATTATATTCGACAGTTGAGATTATTTTGGCGGTACAGTGACCAAACCAAAATTATGGATAAGATCCCTCTTACGCTTATTATATATAAGGATATAATATAATGATATAATATTTTCTTATAAAAAAAATTAAATTTTTATCTAATTTTTTATTTTAATAGTTATTTTAATTTAATATGTATTAGTCAAAAACTCATGTATTATTTAGAACTAATAATATAAATTCTTAACTTTAATTTGTTGTTAACTGAATTCGAATATTTGATATTTATTAAATTAACACAAATATGGAATATTTCTTAGTATTAAATCTAACGATTTTCATCGATTTATTAAAAATTTAATGGTCAGTATTGTTTGTATGGTTAAACCATTAAACTAAACTACGAACAATTATCTTATTATATTTTAGTATTAGTATAGACAGATTTCTGCAAGAATTCTTTGTTATTATTATATTTAATAAAATAGTAAAATTATTGTAATCCTTGAACAATTGCAGTTCTTTCCATCCCTTTAATCCTTTTTTTCTAAAACTCCATGTTATCTTTAATAAAATAGTAAAATCATTATAATCCTAGAACAATTGTAATTTTTTTATTATAATCGTATTTAATTATAAAATAATCTATGAAAATTAAATTATTATATTTTCTTGATTTTCTTAAAATAATCTTAAATTAATAATAAACTATGTTATTAATAAGTAAAAAACTCATTCTAATGATACTACAGTCTCCATATTTTATTTCATCCCAAAATTCGTGTCTTTCAAAATTGTTGAAATTCTTTTATAAATATAATTATTCATTTTATTATAACCTATTGAGTTATATAAATAACATAATTTTTTAAGATAATTCAAAATAATAAATTAATGAACAATCTATCTATACTATACTATACTATTATAAGCGGAATAGGGTATATTTGGTTTGTTGGTAGTTTGGTCACTTTATTTGGTACATTCAATAAGAACCGTTGGATTTTGAGTCAGATTAATGAGAACCGTTGGATCTAATATTAAAAGAATATTCTTTTTATAATATATAAAATATTCTTATAGGTTCAAGGTTCGAATCTCGTCGACAACATATTATTATTAAACATTTATATCATATTATAAACTACTCCTAGAAGTTCAAGGTTCGATTCCCCTCAACAACATATTTTAGTTTAAAAATTATATTATTATATTAAAAACTACTCCAACAATTTCAAGATTTAATTCCCGTCAACAACATATTAAATTTAAAAAGTTATTTATCTATTTTCAATATACAAGCAAAAAACTATTGTTGTGGAATAAAACTAGGTTTCGTGCGCAATTAATGCTAAGGTGGTTGAGTTTCGAGCTTTAATGGCTGTTTCTGCGTTTCGAGACTGATCGGTCCTCGCAGAGTGCCTACGTATCTCGTTATTGAGAATCAAGCCAAGACGTAGTTCTGAGAATGAGGGGTCAGGCCCTTTATATAGGCTGATAAGACTTAGAATTATGGTAGGATTCGGAGACTTGGCGGGCAAGTCACCTTCTTGAGGAAGGTTCTAGACTCCTTCCTTGTAGGAATCAGTTTCCATGTTGAATTGGATGCCTTGGAGGCTAAGTCTAGCAGGAGTAGTATCCTTATTTGACTCTTATTTGCTAAGCTGTTTATTACCCCTAATATTAATTACGAAATTAATATTTAATTAGGGTTTTGGGCCCCATAAATGGGCCCCATGTTTGGACCATATTGGGACTAATTAATGCCACATTAAATGTGTCTTTAGGGCTTACTTTTAGCTCATATCAACTATCATTTAGAATACTATCAAATACGTATTATTATATTTTATTATCTTCTATAATTTATTTTCTTACTAACTAAAAAGCAAATATTAAAATTATAAATAATAAGTTAAAAATATTAAATATTAAAAGAAAAATATTTAAAATCTTCCGTGTATTTATAAGCTAGTTTAAAATAATTTTTTATCGGTGCCATACATAGTTTATTATCTAGTAAGCCCAATGATAAGTCAGTGGTACCTAAAAGCATCTCCAATAGGGATTGCCAAGAGATTGCCAACGTTGACATGGCATGACACTCTTGGTTGCCCACCTATTGGAGTTGGGAGGTTGCCAAAAGGTTGCCAACCTAGATTGTCAAAAGTTGGCAACTTCCCAAATTAGTTAAAATTCATATAATTGTCCAAAAAGATATATATTTATATCCACTTTTATATTGTCTCTTTCTATTATATCATTTCTCTAATTTATGTAGGGGATCACATTGACAACTTTTAGGTTGCCAACTATTAGAACAATTTTTTTTATAAAAGTTGCCAAGAGTGATGTGTATGAATGAGAAAATAAAAAATTAATATATTTGATAATTTGTCAATGGTTAAGAGCATCTCCAAGATTCAAGCTCTTAACTCAAAAAATGAGGAGAGAGAATAAAATTGTTGCTCCAAGAGACTCTTAGTGGCTCTTAAAAATACTAAGAGCCTCTTCTCTCTCCTCATTTCTAAGAGCCTCTAGTAACTCTTAAGTTGTATTTTAATAATAAAATATACATGTCCACCAATTCTTGCACAACTTGTGGTTATAGTGGGGTCAATTTATGAATAAATTATAAATAAAAAGCTAATATAAAGAGGATTGTTGGAGTTTGACACGTAAACCTATGTAATAAATTGCTAAGAACCATTTATTTATATTATTTTGAAGAATGAACTTAGGAGTCTCTTGGAGATGCTCTGACAACCTTTGTAGCAACCTTTATTGGAGATGCTCTAACTTAAAATCACTACCTAATTAAGTTGAATATCGTAACTTGTACGAAACGAAAAAATGAAGTAATTTATTTGTGCAAAATGAACTAAATATTTTGAAGCAATTATGGTTTAACCTCGCGCCTTCTAATGGAAAACATATTGCATTAAGTAGCGCAGACTTAATAGTTATAGTCGATATATACATTTTTTCATATACGTTTAAACAACTCTTTCCAAACAAAGAGAAAAAAAGTAGATAAGAGTATCTCCATAAAGAGAGAAAAAGGTTGAGATTCTTTTTCTTTTTCTGTTAAGTAAAAGGTTTAGATTCTTCTTGTGACTAGGAAAATAGAAACCACACTCCAACGAAAGAAAAGCAAGAGATTTCTTTTTAATTTAGAAAAAAAGACTAAGAGATTTGTATCTTCCTGATCACAGAAAGAACCACCCACAGGCTCTTTTCTTGGTAATTTGAGTCTCAGATCCTAGCTAGTTTATAAGAGGTTGAACTAACAAGAGGCTTGGTAATAAGAGGTTGAACTAACAAGATTGTTTTTATTGCGATTTAAGAGGTTGCTTAGTAACACTGTTTGAGGTTGAGGGTCGATGTTAAGGTGATTAATTAAGGTCATTTTTCAGGAAAGTTGAGTTCAATACGCTATAAATGAAGTACAAGATAACTTGCTTTTCATTTCTGATGGCACAGAGCACTGGTATTATCAGAATCAGGACATGCAACATTGCTATAAATGTAACTTGCACACATGGTAAGTTAGGAAATACAATACAAAAAAGATACGTGCCATGTTATGGTCAACAGAAATTATTATTATGGAGTAATATTAGTATTATACCTAACGGTCTTAAAATATTCAACAACAATCTATTTTCTATTTAAGTAGCCAAGATGACATGATCGCATTCACCAAGCTTTTCACTAATTCATTTCTACATTATTTTTCATGGCTTCTTTATCTTCTTCCTCCCGGCCCTTAAACACAAGGACTCTACTTATCTTTCGTATCCTTTTGATAACTAGATTAGCTTCAGACACAAAATTTACGGTACTTGGATCATCGTGTAAACGATTAAACTCGATTATAAGCTTCGGAGACTCATTGGCCGACACCGGGAACCTTCTGCATCTCTCAACTTCAAACAATCCTCCTCCCCATTATGCATTACCACCCTATGGAGAAACTTACTTCCATACCCCCACTGGTCGATTCTCCAATGGTCGCCTCATCATTGACTTCCTTGGTACGTACGTTTGTTAATCACATAATTACTCATGTTTCTAAAGCTGTCAATGAAAATAAGGGATAAGATTGTAATCCAACCTTTTTTTTTTTATGAGTTTCTTGATCAATTTGTCATATTATAATCAATGTAGTAATAAATTTGTTTTTTGTTTATAATAATATAATAAATGTATTTGAATCTTATATCCCTAATAATTTGACCGGGTAGACTGTTTGACATGTAGTACTCCTTCTGTTTTCAAATAATTGACGTTTGACTTATTGACACACACTTTTAGGAGCATTGATCACATAGTTAGAAAAATTATTTTTAAAATTTTCCTTTTGTGAATAAAAGTTTTAATTCAATATTTTTATTCACAAAAATAAAATTTTAAAAATAATAATTCTAACTATGTGGTTAATGCTCCTAAAAGTACGTGTCAAAAAGTTAAACATCAATTATTTGAAAACAGAGAGAGTAGTACTTAACAATACTTTGTTGGATAAAGAAAAAATATATTTACTCATGTATTTTCCCCTCTATTAATCAGACAAACGAGTCAATATTAGTCGATATATAATAAATGTAATTGTTTTAAAATTTTAAAATTTGTTTTTTATAGATTAATCAATAGATAAATTTATGTCACAAAATAGTTTGAAGTTCAACTGACAACATGGTGCGCCCAAAGTTCACATTTTGACGTCATATGATGCGCTCATTTCTATGGCGGGTAAATAATATTGTATACGATTACTCGATTAGGCTAAATCCATCGCAACACAAAATATGGAATCGAAATGCACCTGTTCTGTAACATAAAATGATATCTATTTATGTACCTAGTTCTATGTCATAAAATGATATTTAATTATGTAAGAATAAATTGTCACGTCTGGTTACATAATATGTAACTTTGAATTATATAACATTTTCAACGAAAAAAATTCTTAATTATAATCTTTACGAGATATATCGGTTATGGATAATATTTAAGCAAAATAAAATTCAAAAAAACAATTTCTTTAACAAAAATTATACACAATCATATTGATCGCATTGAACCAATATGATCTTACCAAAAACTATATCAATTATTATAGTCAAACTTTTATGAGTTTTCACTATCTTCTTGTATAATTTTTTTAATTTTTTTATATTTTTTAATTTTTTTAACTCCTTAAAAGAAATTAAAACAACGATTATAGTTATTGTTGTAGGATGCTCCAAGTATAGGATACATCGTTATCTTTTTTTGGTTAGGGAGTGGGATACTTAAGTAATCCTTACTGTGACATTTTGGTATCTAACTACGTGAGAGTACATAAATTGAGTAATCTACATTAATATATGCAGCTCAGTATCTTGGAATTCCACTGGTACCACCCTATATAGGCAGCAAGTATCACAGGAGCTCTGCAAATAATTTTTCGTCGGGAGTAAACTTTGCAGTAGCCGGAGCAACGGCCATGGATAAGAAATTTTTTGAACAAAGAGGCGTTCATATTATGGTAAAGAATATTTCTTTAGGGACTCAGTTGGGTTGGTTCAAGGAACTGTTGCCTTCTCTCTGCCATACAGTTTCAGGTAAAATAGCCAGTATCCTAAACATGTATACAAAGTATCAGTGATTTGAAAAGCACAAATCGTTTTTATATGGTATATTCTAGCGCTTAAGCGGTTAAATGAACGTTTAAACGGTTTTAAAAGCGGATCTTTAATTGGATTATACATAGATATATATTTATATAAATAAATACAATGTTAGTTTTTTTTAAAAAAATATATAACATTCACATATGATATAATATATTATGATAAAAGTTAAAACCAGTAATCTCCAAATTCACATATTCATATTAGTCATAATTAACTTAGAAAATACAAACGTAATATTTAGAAATATCAAATTATAAATATGTTTTGAGACCCGCTTTTTATCACTTTCACCCATTTTTGTTCGTTTTCACCCGCTTTTGACCCGCTTAAGTGGTCATTTTACCGCCTAAACCTTACTAAACGTTTAAAAACTCGATTTTGCCATGATCAAGACATTTTTCTACCGATTCCGTTTAAGCGGTCGCTTAATGCGATTTTTACAACTAATACAAATGCTTGTATGTTGCTGTTACTTTTGCGTGTTAATAATGAACAATATCGACATGGATACAGATGACCTGGATGTCTAAACTCCTAGCTAGCAGGAACTTTTTATAAGATACACTTATCGTATTAATTAACACTATATTAATATTTAGTCGGTTGCATTTAGTCGTATTCGAATTTAGTCAGTCGAAAATAACCAAGTTTTATTATAGTGCTATATATAATGGCCTTTCTGTTCATCTAAAATTATTTGCACATATATATGTTTTATATCAAATATTTTTTAATGAAGATGATTTTTGCGATTTGATCTAACAAAGAGAATATACAAAGTTTCATTTGAACGAGATAATTGTTTAAAATAATATTGTAAAACTATAGTTATAAGTTTGGATCTTTAGAACAGAATATTATGCTCGTTATTACTGCATGAAACTGCACAACTAATTTGTTACAGACGGACAGACAGTTGTCCAAGTAAGTATTAATTTAGTAGTTGATACGCAATTGATGTGCGGCAGACTGTCAAAAACTGTACAAAAGAAGTGTAGTGCTCGTGGGAGAAATTGGAGGCAACGATTACAACCATGCTCTTCTTGCGGGAATAAGCAGAGATTCAGTGCAAACATTTGTACCGCCTGTTGTTGGCCGGATTGCTTCAGCTATAACTGTAAGTATCAGTTTCCAAGCAACGCACATTTCAGCAATAGTATGTGTGCTACGTGTAAATGTACTTAAATCTGTGTGTGTTGTACGCAGGAACTAGTAGAGTTAGGTGCTACATCAATAGTAGTCCCAGGAAACTTCCCAATTGGATGCCATGCTGCTTATTTAACACAGTTTATGACTAATTCATCTAGACAAGACTATGACCCAAAGACCGGCTGCCTTATTTGGTTAAACAAGTTTGCTGAGTACCATAACCAGATGCTCCAGACGGAGTTGAATCGGATTAAAAAACTTTATCCCCATGCCAAAATTATCTACGCGGATTATTACAATGCTGTGTTGCCACTATATCTGAATCCAAATAAATTAGGATTTAGTAGTGGAGCACTAAGAGCATGTTGTGGAGGGAATGGACCTTATCATTACAACCCCTCAGTGGAGTGTGGGAATCCGCCGTCAACTGTTTGTGCGAATCCTTCCTTGTATGTTAACTGGGACGGTTTGCACTTGACGGAAGCGGCATACAAGTTCATCTTCAAACGGTTATTTAAAGGGCCTTCCACGGTCCCGCCCTTTAAGACATTGTGTACATTTTCAGGTTTTGAATAAGTAACTGTGAACGTTTTCAGCTTTGAAGATTCTAGCAGCAGTACTCGTTGTTGTATTTGACATATTTTGTCAAATAATATAAATAAATTAAATAGATACATAAATGTATTTAGTAGTTACAAATATTACATTGATTGTGTAATTATGTATTTGAAGATTATAAATATTGGTTAAGTGCATATCTATTATATTATTAATTGCACAACAAGGGTTTTGGATTTGTATTAATAATAAAAAAATTGATCGTACTGACGACTGAACCCGTGACCTCTCTCTAAGGTAGAAATGAGAGTTCTTACCACTATGCTAGACATGAGACTTGAATATATTTTAAAACTCATCATCAATATATCGTGAGACAACCCTCATATATAATTTTAATGATAAAAATTGTTGCTAGAAAGAAATGAACCTTTGACCTCTAACTTAGAAGGGAGATACCTTACCACTAGGCTACACAACAATTTTGAAAAGATTATAAAACAAATTATTAATATATCACGAGGCAACCCCCATATATTATATTAATGATTAAAAAATTGTTCCTAATAAGAATTGAATCATTGACCTCTAACTTAGAATGAAGATTCCTTATCACTATGCTACATCAATTTTGAATATATTATAAAACTAATTATTAATATATCATGAGACAATTTAATTATTATTAAATTACTAAATTACCCCTCCTATATTATATTAATGATAAAAAAAATTTCTAATGAAAATTAAATCCCTTACCTCTAACTTATAAGTAACATAAATACATTGTAAGCGAGAATCTTTACCACTGTGCTAGATATACGTTTTGAATATATTCTAAAACTCATTATTAAGATATCGCGAGACAACCCTCATATATTATACTAATGATAAAAAAGTTTTCATAAAGAGAATTGAACCATTGACCTTTTAACTTAGAAAAAATATTACTTACCACTATACTAGACATTAGTTTTGGATATATTGTAAAACTCATTATTAATATATCGAGAGACAATTTAATTATCATGAAATTGCTAAATTACCCATCCTATAATATATTAATAATAACATTTCACTAATATATCGCTAATGTAATAAAGAGAATTGAACCCTTAACCTCTAACTTAGAAAAAAGATTACTTACCATTATACTAGACATTAGTTTTGGATATATTGTATAACTCATTATTAATATATCGGGAGACAATTTAATTATCATGAAATTACTAAATTACTCCTCCTATATTATATTAAATATAACATTTCACAAATATATCACTAATATAACATTTCATAAGTATACATACAATTGCACAACATGGGATGCTAGAGCGTGCCCGTGCCTTGCACGGGCTACAACGCTAGTTTAAATATATAAGTTACACATTGTGACATTGATGGATACTTAATGGGCAGTTACATTTTTTGGTGAAGAAATTATGATAATTGTCTATATATAGAGATTTGTTTCTATAGAAAAAAGGTACTTGCAAGAAAGAAAGCCATACCTTATTCAATATAATTTCGGAAACCCAAAAAAGTGTTATATTCAATTTTATTCGATTACTCAAAATACTTCATTGGTATCGGAGCTTTTGGTTAAAACTTCTCGGCTCGATTGACTCTCTTTCACGTCGTATTGTCCTCTATAATTGTAATTGGTTTGCTCTATCTTTATTTTATTCCAGGTTGCTTCTTTACAAATCAGAACTTTAATTTTCACATAATTATATAGTACTTCGTTTGAGTTTTTGTCTGGTGCCATACTTTGTTTCACATGTGCCTATGCTGCTATTTTTCTTTTCTTCTGCCTGAGTTGGTTGCTAGTATATTTGTACTGTTAATATCGTTATATTCTTTTTGTTTTTTTTTAAATCTTTATTAGTATAGCCTTGCCTTGTCATCCATCTAGATAATCTTGTATGTTTAAATTTGGTCGGGTTTAATCACTAGATTTATTTACTTAATTTTTATGCATCATCCTTATATGGTTTGCCATTCTTCATATAAATTAGTTTTATATTATTTTGTTACTCCTGCTTGTTCGGTCTTTGTACTATTTTTGCTCCATTAATTGTTACTGTGATCTCTTGTATTTTATTTTATTTTTATTTTTGGACACCTCCATTTTGATTTTGTTGTGGCACGTGTTTATTTCTCTTTCAGATGCTATCACTCTTGTATTTATATATTGTGGGTTTTGCTCAGGTGAGAACCCCTAATTAAAATGAGTACTGAGATCTAATCTCAGCCTTATATTTTTTTATTATATCATTTAATCTCAGCCACACACACAGATACACACAAACACGTCTATAAACATTTGCACAAACAGATCCATGGCCTCTGTTAATGGTTCAATCCATTACCTGGATCACCGACAGCAACTCCGGTGAAACCATCGGTGTCCACACCTCCTCCGATGAAACCACTGGTGTCTGGACCTTCTCTAGTTGTTTCTACGCTGGTTGCAACTCCGATTGTTTCTCCTACCACATTGTCGCCGACTAATTATCCGTCACCATACACACATACACAATCTGCCACCACTCTCTCTCCCTTTCTCTCTCAATTTTCTATATCTCTCTATGTTCTCCGTTCCTCCGGCACCGCCAGGCGCGATCTCGTCTTCTTCGTTCAAATCTGACTACTCGAGTTATTGCTGGAGTTAAAGAAAGTAACTATACGTATCATAATTCAGATGTAATGCTTTGTAATGTGTAAATGTATACGAATTAGTGATGAATATCGGATATTTCAGTTTTACTATATATATATATTTTTTGAACATTTTGGTGATTTTGTTTGTGTTACTTTTCTGGTAATTGACGATTGTTAATTAGGGGGAAGGAACAGGATTTTTCCGAATTGGTAGTAATTTTGGTGGAATTTGTGGTGATTTCCGAGTTGTCGATGGTGATTTGTTGGTGGTGGTCGGAGGTGGCGGCGGCAATGGGGTGGTTTGTGGTGGTGATTTTTCATTTTTCCGTGGTGATTTTTTGCTTACAGTTGGTCGGAGTGGTATTTTTGTGTTTCTGGTTTGGCGGTGGTGATTTTTGTGTTTCTGGTGGTGATTTCTGGTTTGGCGGTGGTGATTTTATGTTTCTGGTGGTGATTTTCTGGTGGTCGCCGGAGGCAGTGGTGGTCGCCGGTGGTGGTGGGTGGTTGAATTAGAAAGAAGATGGTGAAATCCCAATTATAAAATATTAAAATATTAAATGAATGGTAAGAGATGAATATAATGTATTTAAATGGGTGGATATGATTAGATCTCATATCTCACCATAGTGGTGGTTCTCACCTGAGCAAGACCCCATGTATTGTTATTAGTTTGCCTGGTTTCGACCTTTAGGGTTTTTTCTTTTAATTGATTTCATATTTTTTTTGTAGGCGGGCAAAATTTTTATTGTTCATTGTTTTGTTAGTTCCTGTGTATATGTCTCGTCCGTTTTAAGTATCCGGAGATTGCGTAGGGGATATAATTAATTTATTTTTATATGTTAATTGATTGTTTTAACTTGGTAAAGATGCTTCAGTTTTTCTTGTTCTTAATCATATTTGATTCTTTTTATTATGTCTTCCTTTATTTGTTTTCGGTCATATTTTTCAATATTAGTTATAATTTTTTGTTTGTGTTTATGTTGATAGTCTGGAATGGTAAATAAATTTATTGTGCATGAATTGGAAATTGTTATTGAAAAGTTGGGAATATAAATTATTTGGAGACAATTTGAAAATTAATCAGTTTAAAAGATAATATTTTGTAAGAAATATTTTTTATTATACTCGGAATAGAAAGTATATAGAAATTAAAAGAGAAATTTCTGAAATAAGTTATTTATTTAATTTACAAGAAAATTGGGACAAGTGCCAAGAATTTAATAAACAGAATTTTGTTGATCTTGTTGGACTAAGGAGTTAAGAACACTGAAAGGTATTTTGAAAAATGATGCCAGCAAGGTGTGGTTAAGTTGATACATCCAGTAACTAGAAAATGTGTGTTCTTGTTTAAAATAGTTCGTTTGGTTGGAACCCTTTGTTATACGTGGTATTAAGGTAATTTGGAATCGTTGTTGAAAAAGACAACTTGTAATCAAAGAAATATAGTGGCTCTTAGAATAGAGAGTGGGAAGGAAAATGTGTTTTTTTGATACACAGAAAAGCTAGTACAAATTAGAATTTTTGAAATGAAATCGAAAGAATTTGAGTTCATGCATGGAAATGAATAAAAGTGGGAGTTGCGTGATCCACCAGAATATAGAAAATTCACTGGTTTTAAATGAATTTTGATAAGGAAAATGAACTTGTTGGTATGTTTAATCAATTTTGATATTTGCCTAATTTTAAAGGTTTTATGAAAATTCGATAATGGAAGTAGACAATTATGTCTGTATTTTCAAAATTGGGAGCATGATTAGTAATATTATCGGTGTATGTGGATAATATGTTTGATGAAATTGATAAAGAACAAACCTAAGTTGGAACTTAGTAAGACATTGAGATTATATAAATGTTTGTGAAATTTGAGAAGTTCAAAGAAATCAAATTTAAGAAAAATAATTTGAATTTTGAGTATGAGCCAGAAAAGGTATTTGAGTAAAATGTTTAATTGTTTTAGGATGCGGAATTGCAGTCCGGTGTCAACCCTATTGGTAATGGGAAAATGATTAATTCAGAAAAGGAATCAATGAATGTATTATGTGTAAGTAGTCAGAAGTTCGATATATTTTATGTTGTGTAATCGATTGATTTGACTTGACATTTTTAATTAGTTTTGCAAGTGGATTGTGAAGCAATTTTGCTTGAGCCTAGTGAGAGGCTCTGTAAGGAGAATCGTGATCATGTACTTGAAGAGCACGTTGTGTAACAAATTGGTGAATCTAGTAGACGTACTTCGAGTTATTATTTATTGCGATATAAGTATCGAAAGGTGATATTGGTAATAAGAATTCAACTTCGGGATATTTATTTAATTTTGGTGTAGTTGAAGTTAAATAATAACAATAATAATAATAATAATAATAATAATAATAATAATAATAATAATAATAGTAATAATAATAAGAAACTTAATTAAATGTGTTGGAAAAGGTAAAAGTGGCAACATAGATTGATTGAAAGTGATGGTCACTAGAAATATTTGACAAAGACGTCAAATGGAAGATGTTGGTGTGATTGGATGTAAGTTGTGGCAATTATAAGTACACATTGACCAATAATGAGTGCATATTTGAGATAGATTTAATAGTTATAGATCCTACGAAAAGTGGGAGTTTGGAAAAGAATTTGACAAATACGTCAAAGTGGGAGATGTTGTATTTGACATATTTTGTCAAATAATATAAATAAAGTAAATAGATACATAAATGTATTTAGTAGTTACAAATATTAAATTGATTGTGTAATTATGTATTTGAAGGTTACAAATATTGGTTAAATGCACATTTAAATATATAAGTTATACATTTGTTTACATAGTGACATTGATGGATACTTAATGGGCAGTTACATTTTTGGGGTGGAGAAATTATTAGAATTGCCTATATATAGAGATTTGTTTCTATAAAAAAAGGTACTTGCAAGAAATAAAGACATACCTTGTTCAATATAATTTTGGAACCCCTAAAAAGTGTTATATTCAATTTTATTCGATTACTCAAAATATTTCACTCATTGCATTAATAAGTAACACATCAGACTGAGATCATGTTGATTACTGGCCATCGGGGTTGTGGGTTGCTATCTTGATCATCATCCCTTCTATTATAATCTTTTATTTGATTACCACGATCTTCACCCTTAGTGAAGTGGCTCAGTTTCCCTCTACGGATCAAAAACTCGATCTCATCTTTGAGTTGCTTACAATCATCAGTGTCATGCCCCACATCTCTATGGAATCTGCAATACTGATTCTTGTTTCTCTTTGCGGGATCACCCCTAAGTGGTTTCGGCCATCGAAAATCCTTATCATTCTCAAGGTCCAACAAGATTCGACTCCTAGGAGTATTCAACCTTGCATACTCAGTGAACCTTGGTCCTTGGTTCTTCTTAGGGGCAGAGTCGGAGTCCTCGCTAGTTCGGGGATGCTTGTCCCTAGCATCATACACCTGGTCATCATTCTCCTGGTCTTGCTTTCTTCTTGGAGTCATTGTTACCTCCTCCCTTACCTACTGCGGTCTCTTTCTTCATGCTATCCTCAGCTTTAATGTACTTATCGGTCCTTCGTTGGAGCTCAGCCATGTTCTTAGGGGGATGCTTCGCTAGTGACCTTTTAAAGAAGAGGTCAGTGGTTCCGTGCTCCAGGGCTACCATGGCCACCTTATTTTCCAAGTCATTAATATTTATTGTCTCCTTAGTGAATCGCTTGAGGTAATCCCTCACATTTTCATTCTTTCCTTGCACCACATACATGAGAGATGCGGAGCTTTTCTCATGAACCCTTCCACTGATAAATTGACTAATAAAAGCTGCACTCAACTCCTTAAAATAGCCAATTGAATTTGCAGGCAATCGGCTACACCATCTTTGAGCCATACCCGACAGGGTTTGAGGGAAGGCATCACTCGCAGGCTGCAATAGCAGTGCATTCGAAAATGTCCTGACATGATTTGCGGGATCACCCGTTCCATCATAAGCCTTGATTGTCGGCATCTTAAAATTCTTTGAGATTCGAGCATTCATCACCTCCTCAGTAAACGGGGGTGTGGGATCGTCAAGACCTCCAAGTGGCATCAGATCTTTGGGGTTACCCCTAGGGGTTTCCACCCTTGTGGTTTTTCCAGTTGAGGCATCAGCCCTTTTCTGCCTCCTTGAAGGCCTCTCCAAGTTTATGATGGGTATCCTCCCTGAGGTTGGAGGAGGTTGAGTTTGATTTAATCTAGCTTGCTCCCTTGCCATATCCTCCTTTAACTTTAAGATCTCGGCCTCATGAGCCTTGATCCTCTCAGGAGTTGTCAAAGGGGGTCCATCATGGATAGTTTGAGTCCTCCTTCGAGATTCTCGGCTAGCACGTCGCCTCCACGGGGCTTTATCACGATCATCATCATCAGATGTCGAATCATCAGTATAAGGGCCAAAGTAGTCATCATACTCTCGATCTCGGATTTGTAAGGCATGACCACTTGGTCCAGGGCTCGAATAGGAGGGTAGTTAGGCAGACCATACATCGGGTTGGTACTCATGGGGAGATCCGTAGTATGGATCTGTACCCCTGGTGGCAACGGCTAGTTAGGGTTAACAAGAGGAGAAACCACCATCTGAAGAGGATTGGTTTCTGGGTTGACGACCACAGGTAAAGTTCTCTCAACATGGGGATTCGTCCTTGAAGGTTGAGAAACTTGAGGTTGGATGATCGCCCCTGTTGTTGGGGGTATTGGTTTAGTGGCAGGTGGAGCAGTGCTGAGAGGTAGAGCCTCAGTAGTGACTGGTACGGTTCTTCGTGTGTTGACCATGGTTGATGTCTTGTTCCCGCAGACGGTGCCAAATGTTGTGGAATAAAACTAGGTTTCGTGCGCAATTAATGCTAATGTGGTTGAGCTTCGAGCTTTAATGGCTGTTTCTACGTTTCGAGACTGATCGGTCCTCGCAGAGTGCCTACGTATCTCGTTATTGAGAATCAAGCCAAGACGTAGTTCTGAGAATGAGGGGTCAGGTCCTTTATATAGGCTGAAAAGCCTTAGAATTATGGTAGGATTCGGAGACTTGGCGGGCAAGTTACCTCATTGAGGAAGGTTCTAGACTCTTTCCTTGTAGGAATCAGTTTTCATGTTGAATTGGATGCCTTGGAGGCTAAGTCTAGCAGGAGTAGTATCCTTATTTGACTCTTATTTGCTGAGCTGTTTATTACCCTTAATATTAATTACGAAATTAATATTTAATTAGGGTTTTGGGCCCCATAAATGGGCCCCACGTTTGGACCATATTGGGTCTAATTAATGTCACATTAAATGTGTCTTTAGGGCTTATTTTTAGCCCATATCAACTATCATTTAGAATACTATCAAATACGTATTATTATATTTTATTATCTTCTATAATTTATTTTCTTACTAACTAAAAAGCAAATATTAAAATTATAAATAATAAGATAAAAATATTAAATATTAAAAGAAAAATATTTAAAATATTCCGTGTATTTATAATCTAGTTTAAAATAATTTTTTATCGGTGCCCTACATAGTTTATCATCTAATAAGCCCAATGATAAGTCATTGGTACCTAAGAGCATCTCCAATAGGGGTTGCCAAGAGATTGCCAACGTTGCCACACATGGCATGACAGGTTGCCCACCTATTGGAGTTGGGAGGTTGCCAAAATGTTGCCAACCAAGATTGTCAAAAGTTGGCAACTTCCCAAATTAGTTAAAATTCATATAATTGTCCAAAAAGATATATATTTATATCCACTTTTATATTGTCTCTTTCTATTATATCATTTCTCTAATTTATGTAGGGGATCACATTGGCAACTTTGAGGTTGCCAACTACTAGAACAATTTTTTTATAAAAGTTGTCAAGAGTGATGTGTATGAATGAGAAAATAAAAAATTAATATTTTTGATGATTTGTCTACAGTTAACAACCTTTGTAGCAACCTTTATTGGAGATGCTCTAACTTACTAGTGAGAAGTCTCAGTACCTAATTAAGTTGAATATTGTAACTTGTAAGAAACGGAAAAATGAAGTAATTTATTTGTGCAAAATGAAGTAAATATTTTGAAGCAATTATGGTTTAACCTCGCGCCTTCTAATGCAAAACATATTGCAGTAAGTAGCGCAGACTTAATAGTTATAGTCGATATATACATTTTTTCATATACGTTTAAACAACTCTTTCCAAACAGAGAGAAAAAAAAGTAGAGAGTATCTCCATAAAGAGAGAAAAAGGTTGAGATTCTTTTTCTTTTCTGTTAAGTAAAAGGTTGAGATTCTTCTTGTGACTAGGGAAATAGAAACCACACTCCAACAAAAGAAACTTTGCAAGAGATTTCTTTTCTAGAAAAAAGGACTAAGAGATTTGTATCTTCCTGATCACAGAAAGAACCACCCACAGGCTCTTTTCTTGGTAATTTGAGTCTCAGACCCTAGCTAGTTTATAAGAGGTTGAACTAACAAGAGGCTTGGTGATAAGAGGTTGAACTAACAAGATTGTTTTTATTGCGATTTAAGAGGTTGCTTAGTAACAATGTTTGAGTTGAGGGTCGATGTTAAGGTGATTAATTAAGGTCATTTTTCAGGAAAGTTGAGTTCAATACGCTATAAATGAAGTACAAGATAACTTGCTTTTTCATTTCTGATGGCACAGAGCACTGGTATTATCAGAATCAGGACATGAAACATTGCTATAAATGTAACTTGCACACATGGTAAGTTAGGAAATGCAATATTGTTTCCGCGCAAAATCAAAAAAGATACGTGCATGCCATGTTATGGTCAACAGAAATTATTATTATAATATTAGTATTATACCTAATGGTCTTAAAATATTCAACAACAATCTATTTTCTATTTAAGTAGCCAAGATGACATGATCGCATTCACCAAGCTTTTCACTAATTCATTTCTACATTATTTTTCATGGCTTCTTTATCTTCTTCCTCCCGGCCCTTAAACACAAGGACTCTACTTATCTTTGGTATCCTTTTGATAACTAGATTAGCTTCAGACACAAAATTTATTGTATTTGGATCATCGTGTAAACGATTAAACTCGATTATAAGCTTCGGAGACTCATTGGCCGACACCGGGAACCTTCTGCATCTCTCAACTTCAAACAATCCTCCTCCCCATTATGCATTACCACCCTATGGAGAAACTTACTTCCATACCCCCACTGGTCGATTCTCCAATGGTCGCCTCATCATTGACTTCCTTGGTATGTACGTTTGTTAATCACATAATTACTCATGTTTTTAAAGCGGTCAATGAAAATAAGGGATAAGATTGTAATCCAAACCCCTTTTTTTTATGAGTTTCTCGATCAATTTGTCATATTATCAATGTAGTAATAAATTTGTTTTTTGTTTATAATAATATAATAAATGTATTTGAATCTTATATCCCTAATAATTTGACCGAGTAGACTGTTGACATGTAGCACTTCTTCTGTTTTCAAATAATTGACTTTTGACTTATTGACATACACTTTTAGGAGTATTGACCACATAGTTAGAAAAATTATTTTTAAAATTTTCTTTTTGTGAATAAAAGTTTTAATTCTATATTTTTATTCACAAAAAAAAAATTTAAAAATAATAATTCTAACTATGTGGTCAATGCTCCTAAAAGTACGTGTCAAAAAGTCAAAGGTCAATTATTTGAAAACAGAGGGAGTACTATTTTCCCTTCATGTATTTTCCCCTCTATTAGAGCATCCACATCCAAGACCCTATCCCCAAATATTTAGGGAAATATTTAGTTTTTATGCAAAAAAAAGGCTTCCATCCCATTCCCCATTTTAGGGATTAATTTTGGGGACAAGTTTTGAATCCCCATATTTGGGGACTACTATTTTGAACCCCAAATCATCTCTCTCCTCTTTTAAATATATTTAATTGTAGTGGGTGAGTTTTGGTAGTTAAAATTGTAAGTGAAAGAGAGAGAAAGAAGTAATATAAAAAAGAAAATAGGGATAGGGGAATGGAAAATGGGGAATGGGATGTAGAAACTTTTTGATAATTTTGGGGATTTACTATTTTTATTTGGGGATTTACTTTTTTTAGTAAGTTTTTAGGGTTGGGGATGGGGGATGGGATGTGAATGCTCTTAATCAGACAAACGAGTCAATATTAGTCGATATATAATAAATGTAATTGTTTTAAAATTTTAAAATTTGTTATTTATAGATTAATCAATAGATAAATTTATGTCACAAAATAGTTTGAAGTTCAACTGACAACATGGTGCGCCCAAAGTTCACATTTTGACGTCATATGATGTGCTCATTTCTATGGCGGGTAATAATATTGCATACGATTACTCGATTAGGCTAAATCCATCACAACACAAAATATGGAATCGAAATGCACCTGTTCTGTAACATAAAATGATATCTATTTATGAACCTAGTTCTATGTCATAAAATGATATTTAATTATGTAAGAATAAATTGTCACGTCTGGTTACATAATATGTAACTTTGAATTATATAACATTTTCAACGAAAAAAATTCTTAATTATAATCTTTACAAGATATATCGGTTATGGATAATATTTAAGTAAAATAAAATTCAAAAAACCAATTTATTTAACAAAAATTATACACAATCATATTCATCGCATTGAACCAATATGATCTTACCAAAAACTATATCAATTATTATAGTCAGACTTTTATGAGTTTTCACTATCTTCTTGTATAATTTTTTTAATTATTTTTTAACTCCTTAAAAGAAATTAAAACAACCATTATAGTTATTGTTGTAGGATGCTCCAAGTATAGGATACATTGGAGTATCTTTTTCTGGTTAGGGAGTGGGATACTTAAGTAATCGTTACTGTGACATTTTGGTATCTAACTACGTGAGAGTACATAAATTGAGTAATCTACATTAATATATGCAGCTCAGTATCTTGGAATTCCACTGGTACCACCCTATATAGGCAGCAAGTATCACAGGAGCTCTGCAAATAATTTTTCGTCGGGAGTAAACTTTGCAGTAGCCGGAGCAACGGCCATGGATAAGAAATTTTTTGAACAAAGAGGCGTTCATATTATGGTAAAGAATATTTCTTTAGGGACTCAGTTGGGTTGGTTCAAGGAACTGTTGCCTTCTCTCTGCCATACAGTTTCAGGTAAAATAGCCTGTATCCTAAACATGTATACAAAGTATCAGTGATTTGAAAAGCACAAATCGTTTTTATATGGTATATTCTAGCGCTTAAGCGGTTAAATGAACGTTTAAACGGTTTTAAAAGCGGATCTTTAATTGGATTATACATAGATATATATATTTATATAAATAAATACAATGTTAGTTTTTTTTTAAAAATATATAACATTCACATATGATATAATATATTATGATAAAATTATAAATATCAAATTATAAATATGTTTTGAGACCCGCTTTTTATCACTTTCACCCATTTTTATTCGTTTTCACCCGCTTTTGACCCGCTTAAGTGGTCATTTGACCGCCTAAACCTTACTAAACGTTTAAAAACTCAATTTTGCCATGATCCAGACATTTTTCTACCGATTCCATTTAAGCGGTCGCTTAATGCGATTTTTACAACTAATACAAATGCTTGTATGTTGATGTTACTTTTGCGTGTTAATAATGAACAATATCGACATGGATACAGATGACCGGGATGTCTAAACTCCTAGCTAGCAGGAACTTTTTTATAAGATACACTCTCTAGAAAAAAGATTCTACAAGTTGGCAATACACTTATCGTATAAGTTAACACTATATTAATATTTAGTCGATTGCATTTAGTCGTATTCGAATTTAGTCAGTCGAAAATAACCAAGTTTTATTATAGTGCTATATATAATGGCCTTTATGTTCATCTAAAATTATTTGCACATATATATGTTTTATATCAAATATTTTTTAACGAAGATGATTTTTGCGATTTGATCTAACAAAGAGAATATACAAAGTTTCATTTGAACGAGATAATTGTTTAAAAAAATATTGTAAAACTATAGTTATAAGTTTGGATCTTTAGAACAGAATATTATGCTCGTTATTACTGCATGAAACTGCACAATTAATTTGTTACAGACGGACAGACAGTTGTCCAAGTAAGTATTAATTTAGTAGTTGATACGCAATTGATGTGTGGCAGACTGTCAAAAACTGTACAAAAGAAGTGTAGTGCTCGTGGGAGAAATTGGAGGCAACGATTACAACCATGCTCTTCTTGCGGGAATAAGCAGAGATTCAGTGCAAACATTTGTACCGCCTGTTGTTGGTCGGATTGCTTCAGCTATAACTGTAAGTATCAGTTTCCAAGCAACGCACATTTCAGCAATATATAGTATGTGTGCTACGTGTAAATGTGCTTAAATCTGTGTGTGTTGTACGCAGGAACTAGTAGAGTTAGGTGCTACATCAATATTAGTCCCAGGAAACTTCCCAATTGGATGCCATGCTGCTTATTTAACACAGTTTATGACTAATTCATCTAGACAAGACTATGACCCAAAGACCGGATGCCTTATTTGGTTAAACAAGTTTGCTGAGTACCATAACCAGATGCTCCAGACGGAGTTGAATCGGATTAAAAAACTTTATCCCCATGCCAAAATTATCTACGCGGATTATTACAATGCTGTGTTGCCACTATATCTGAATCCAAATAAACTAGGATTTAGTAGTGGAGCACTAAGAGCATGTTGTGGAGGGAATGGACCTTATCATTACAACCCCTCAGTGGAGTGTGGGAATCCGCCGTCAACTGTTTGTGCGAATCCTTCCTTGTATGTTAACTGGGACGGTTTGCACTTGACGGAAGCGGCATACAAGTTCATCTTCAAACGGTTATTTAAAGGGCCTTCCACGGTTCCGCCCTTTAAGACATTGTGTACATTTTCAGGTTTTGAATAAGTAACTGTGAATGTTTTAGCTTTGATGATTCTAGCAGCAGTACTCATTGTTGTATTTGACATATTTTGTCAAATAATATAAATAAATTAAATAGATACATAAATGTATTTAGTAGTTACAAATATTACATTGATTGTGTAATTATGTATTTGAAGATTATAAATATTGGTTAAGTGCATATCTATTATATTATTAATAGCACAACAAGGGTTTTGGATTTGTATTAATAATAAAAAAAATTGATACTACTGAGGACTGAACCCGTGACCTCTCTCTAAGGTAGAAATGAGAGTTCTTACCACTATGCTAGACATGAGACTTGAATATATTTTAAAACTCATCATTAATATATCGTGAGACAACCCTCATATATAATATTAATGATAAAAATTGTTGCTAGAAAGAAATGAACCTTTGACCTCTAACTTAGAAGGGAGATACCTTACCACTAGGCTACACAACAATTTTGAAAAGATTATAAAACAAATTATTAATATATCACGAGGCAACCCCCATATATTATATTAATGATTAAAAAATTGTTTCTAATAAGAATTGAATCATTGACCTCTAACTTAGAATGAAGATTCCTTATCACTATGCTACATCAATTTTGATTATATTATAAAACTAATTATTAATATATCATGAGACAATTTAATTATTATTAAATTACTAAATTACCCCTCCTATATTATATTAATGATAAAAAAAATTTCTAATGAAAATTAAATCCCTTACCTCTAACTTATAAGTAACATAAATACATTGTAAGCGAGAATCCTTACCACTGTGCTAGATATACGTTTTGAATATATTCTAAAACTCATTATTAAGATATCGCGAGACAACCCTCATATATTATACTAATGATAAAAAAGTTTTCATAAAGAGAATTGAACCATTGACCTTTTAACTTAGAAAAAATAATACTTGCCACTATACTAGACATTAGTTTTGGATATATTGTAAAACTCATTATTAATATATCGAGAGACAATTTAATTATCATGAAATTGCTAAATTACCCATCCTATAATATATTAATAATAACATTTCACTAATATATCGCTAATGTAATAAAGAGAATTGAACCCTTAACCTCTAACTTAGAAAAAAGATTACTTACCATTATACTAGACATTAGTTTTGGATATATTGTAAAACTCATTATTAATATATCGGGAGACAATTTAATTATCATGAAATTACTAAATTACTCCTCCTATATTATATT
Organism: Saposhnikovia divaricata; assembly: GCA_036435485.1. Taxonomy (NCBI): domain Eukaryota; kingdom Viridiplantae; phylum Streptophyta; class Magnoliopsida; order Apiales; family Apiaceae; genus Saposhnikovia; species Saposhnikovia divaricata. The sequence continues at coordinate 46,944,111 of CM071600.1, forward strand.
AATAATAACATTTCACAAATATATCACTAATATAACATTTCATAAGTATACATACAATTGCACAACATGGGATGCTAGAGCGTGCCCGTGCCTTGCACGGGCTACAACGCTAGTTTAAATATATAAGTTACACATTGTGACATTGATGGATACTTAATGGGCAGTTACATTTTTTGGTGAAGAAATTATGATAATTGTCTATATATATAGATTTGTTTCTATAGAAAAAAGGTACTTGCAAGAAAGAAAGACATACCTTATTCAATATAATTTCAGAAACCCAAAAAAGTGTTATATTCAATTTTATTCGATTACTCAAAATACTTCATTGGTATCGGAGCTTTTGGATAAAACTTCTCGGCTCGATTGACTCTCTTTCACGTCGTATTGTCCTCTATAATTGTAATTGGTTTGCTCTATCTTTATTTTATTCCAGGTTGCTTCTTTACAAATCAGAACTTTAATTTTCACATAATTATATAGTACTTCGTTTGAGTTTTTGTCTGGTGCCATACTTTGTTTCACATGTGCCTATGCTGCTATTTTTCTTTTCTTCTGCCTGAGTTGGTTGCTAGTATATTTGTACTGTTAATATCGTTATATTCTTTTTGTTTTTTTTAAATCTTTATTAGTATAGCCTTGCCTTGTCATCCATCTAGATAATCTTGTATGTTTAAAATTGGTCGGGTTTAATCACTAGATTTATTTACTTAATTTTTATGCATCATCCTTATATGGTTTGCCATTCTTCATATAAATTAGTTTTATATTATTTTGTTACTCCTGCTTGTTTGGTCTTTGTACTATTTTTGCTCCATTAATTGTTATTGTGATCTCTTGTATTTTATTTTATTTTTATTTTTGGACACCTCCATTTTGATTTTGTTGTGGCACGTGTTTATTTCTCTTTTAGATGCTATCACTCTTGTATTTATATATTGTGGGTTTTGCTCAGGTGAGAACCCCTAATTAAAATGAGTACTGAGATATAATCTCAGCCTTATATTTTTTATTATATCATTTAATCTCAGCCACACACACAGATACACACAAACACGTCTATAAACATTTGCACAAACAGATCCATGACCTCTGTTAATGCTTAAATCCATTACCTGGATCACCGACAGCAACTCCGGTGAAACCATCGGTGTCCACACCTCCTCCGATGAAACCACCGGTGTCTGGACCTTCTCCAGTTGTTTCCACGCTGGTTGCAACTCCGATTGTTTCTCATACCACATTGTCGCCGACTAATTATCCGTCACCATACACACATACACAATCTGCCACCACTCTCTCTCCCTTTCTCTCTCACTTTTCTATATCTCTCTATGTTCTCCGTTCCTCCGGCACCGGCAGGCGCGATCTCGTCTTCTTCGTTCAAATCTGACTACTCGAGTTATTGATGGAGTTAAAGAAAGTAACTATACGTATCATAATTCAGAAGTAATGCTTTGTAATGTGTAAATGTATACGAATTAGTGATGAATATCGGATATTTCAGTTTTACTATATATATATTTTTTGAACATTTTGGTGATTTTGTTTGTGTTACTTTTCTGGTAATTGACGATCGTTAATTAGGGGGAAGGAACAGGATTTTTCCGAATTGGTAGTAATTTTGGTGGAATTTGTGGTGATTTCCGAGTTGTCGATGGTGATTTGTTGGTGGTGGTCGGAGGTGGCGGCGGCAATGGGGTGGTTTGTGGTGGTGATTTTTCATTTTTCGGTGGTGATTTTTTGCTTACAGTTGGTCGGAGTGGTATTTTTGTGTTTCTGGTTTGGCGGTGGTGATTTTTGTGTTTCTGGTGGTGATTTCTGGTTTGGCGGTGGTGATTTTATGTTTCCGGTGGTGATTTTCTGGTGGTCGCCGGAGGCAGTGGTGGTCGCCGGTGGTGGTGGGTGGTTGAATTAGAAAGAAGATGGTGAAATCCCAATTATAAAATATTAAAATATTAAATGAATGGTAAGAGATGAATATAATGTATTTAAATGGGTGGATATGATTAGATCTCATATCTCACCATAGTGATGGTTCTCACCTGAGCAAGACCCCATGTATTGTTATTAGTTTGCCTGGTTTCGACCTTTAGGGTTTTTTCTTTTAATTGATTTCATATTTTTTTTATAGGCGGGCAAAATTTTTATTGTTCATTGTTTTGTTAGTTCCTGTGTATATGTCTCGTCCGTTTTAAGTATCCGGAGATTGCGTAGGGGATATAATTAATTTCTTTTTATATGTTAATTGCTTGTTTTAACTTGGTAAAGATGCTTCAGTTTTTCTTGTTCTTAATCATATCTGATTCTTTTTATTATGTCTTCCATTATTTGTTTTCGGTCATATTTTTCAATATTAGTTATATTTTTCTGTTTGTGTTTATGTTGATAGTCTGGAATGGTAAATAAATTTATTGTGCGTGAATTGGAAATTGTTATTGAAAAGTTGGGAATATAAATTATTTGGAGACAATTAGAAAATTAATCAGCTTAAAAGATAATATTTTGTAAGAAATATTTTTTATTATACTCGGAATAGAAAGTATATAGAAATTAAAAGAGAAATTTCTGAAATAAGTTATTTATTTAATTTACAAGAAAATTGGGACAAGTGCCCAGAATTTAATAAACAGAATTTTGTTGATCTTGTTGGACTAAGGAGTTAAGAACACTGAAAGGTATTTTGAAAAATGATGCCAGCAAGGTGTGGTTAAGTTGAAACATCCAGTGACTAGAAAATGTGTGTTCTTGTTTAAAATAGTTCGTTTGGTTGGAACCCTTTGTTATACGTGGTATTAAGGTAATTTGGAATCGTTGTTGAAAAAGACAACTTGTAATCCAAGAAATATAGTGGCTATTAGAATAGAGAGTGGGAAGGAAAATGTGTTTTTTTGATACACAGAAAAGCTAGTACAAATTAGAATTTTTGAAATGAAATCGAAAGAATTTGAGTTCATGCATGGAAATGAATAAAAGTGGGAGTTGCGTGATCCACCAGAATATAGAAAATTCACTAGTTTTAAATGAATTTTGAAAAGGAAAATGAACTTGTTGGTATGTTTAATCAATTTTGATATTTGCCTAATTTTAAAGGTTTTATGAAAATTCGATAATGGAAGTAGACAATTATGTCTGTATTTTCAAAATTATGAGCTTGATTAGTAATATTATCGGTGTATTTGGATAATATTTTTGCTGAAATTGATAAAGAACAAAACTAAGTTGGAACTTAGTAAGACGTTAAGATTATATAAATGTTTGTGAAATTTGAGAAGTTCAAAGAAATCAAATTTAAGAAAAATAATTTGAATATTGAGTATGAGCCAGAAAAGGTATTTGAGTAAAATGTTTAATTGTTTTAGGATGCGGAATTGCAGTCCGGTGTCAACCCTATTGTTAATGGGAAAATGATTAATTCAGAAAAGGAATCAATGAATGTATTATGTGTAAGTAGTCAGAAGTTCGATATATTTTATGTTGTGTAATCGATTGATTTGACTTGACATTTTTAATTAGTTTTGCAAGTGGATTGTGAAGTAATTTTGCTTGAGCCTAGTGAGAGGTTATGTAAGGAGAATCGTGATCATGTACTTGAAGAGCACGTTGTGTAACAAATTGGTGAATCTAGTAGACGTACTTCGAGTTATTATTTATTGTGATATAAGTATCGAAAGGTGATATTGGTAATAAGAATTCAACTTCGGGATATTTATTTAATTTTGGTGTAGTTGAAGTTAAATAATAATAATAATAATAATAATAATAATAATAATAATAATAATAATAATAATAATAATAATAATAATAATAAAAAAAAAAAATTAATAATAATAAGAAACTTAATTAAATGTGTTGGAAAAGGTAAAAGTGGCAACATAGATTGATTGAAAGTGATGGTCACTAGAAATATTTGACAAAGACGTCAAATGGAAGATGTTGGTGTGATTGGATGTAAGTTGTGGCAATTATAAGTACACATTGACCAATAATGAGTGCATATTTGAGATAGATTTAATAGTTATAGATCCTACGAAAAGTGGGAGTTTGGAAAAGAATTTGACAAATACGTCAAAGTGGGAGATGTTGTATTTGACATATCTTGTCAAATAATATAAATAAAGTAAATAGATACATAAATGTATTTAGTAGTTACAAATATTAAATTGATTGTGTAATTATGTATTTGAAGGTTACAAATATTGGTTAAATGCACATTTAAATATATAAGTTATACATTTGTTTACATAGTGACATTGATGGATACTTAATGGGCAGTTACATTTTTGGGGTGGAGAAATTATTAGAATTGCCTATATATAGAGATTTGTTTCTATAAAAAAAGGTACTTGCAAGAAATAAAGACATACCTTGTTCAATATAATTTTGGAACCCCTAAAAAGTGTTATATTCAATTTTATTCGATTACTCAAAATATTTCACTCATTGCATTAATAAGTAACACCTCAGACTGAGATCATGTTGATTACTGGCCCTCGGGGTTGTGGGTTGCTATCTTGATCATCATCCCTTCTATTATAATCTTTTATTTGATTACCACGATCTTCACCCTTAGTGAAGTGGCTCAGTTTCCCTCTACGGATCAAAAACTCGATCTCATCTTTGAGTTGCTTACAATCATCAGTGTCATGCCCCACATCTCTATGGAATCTGCAATACTGATTCTTGTTTCTCTTTGCGGGATCACCCCTAAGTGGTTTCGGCCATCGAAAATCTTTATCCTTCTCAAGGTCCAACAAGATTCGACTCCTAGGAGTATTCAACCTTGCATACTCAGTGAACCTTGGTCCTTGGTTCTTTTTAGGGGCAGAGTCGGAGTCCTCGCTAGTTCGGGGATGCTTGTCCCTAGCATCATACTCCTGGTCATCATTTTTCTGGTCTTGCTTTCTTCTTGGAGTCATTGTTACCTCCTCCCTTACCTACTGCGGTCTCTTTCTTCATGCTATCCTCAGCTTTAATGTACTTATCGGTCCTTCGTTGGAGCTCAGCAATGTTCTTAGGGGGATGCTTCGCTAGTGACCTTTTAAAGAAGAGGTCAGTGGTTCCGTGCTCCAGGGCTACCACGGCCACCTTATTTTCCAAGTCAGTAATATTTAGTGTCTCCTTAGTGAATCGCTTGAGGTAATCCCTCAGATTTCCATTCTTTCCTTGCACCACATACATGAGAGATGCGGAGCTTTTCTCATGAACCCTTCCACTGATAAATTGACTAATAAAAGCTGCACTCAACTCCTTAAAAGAACCAATTGAATTTGCAGGCAATCGGTTACACCATATTTGAGCCATACCCGACAGGGTTTGAGGGAAGGCATCACTCGCAGGCTGCAACAGCAGTGCATTCGAAAATGTCCTGACATGATTTGCGGGATCACCCGTTCCATCATAAGCCTTGATTGTCGGCATCTTAAACTTCTTTGAGATTCGAGCATTCATCACCTCCTCAGTAAACGGGGGTGTGGGATCGTCAAGACCTCCAAGTGGCATCAGATCTTTGGGGTTACCCCTAGGGGTTTCCACCCTTATGGTTTTTCCAGTTGAGGCATCAGCCCTTTTCTGCCTCCTTGAAGGCCTCTCCAAGTTTATGATGGGTATCCTCCCTGAGGTTGTAGGAGGTTGAGTTTGATTCAATCTAGCTTTCTCCCTTGCCATATCTTCCTTTAACTTTAAGATCTCGGCCTCATGAGCCTTGATCCTCTCAGTAGTTGTCAAAGGGGGTCCATCATGGATAGTTTGAGTCCTCCTTCGAGATTCTCTGCAAGCATGTCGCCTCCACGGGGCTTTATCACGATCATCATCAGATGTCGAATCATCAGTATAAGGGCCAAAGTAGTCATCATACTCTCGATCTCGGATCTGTAAGGCATGACCACTTGGTCCAGGGCCTCGAATAGGAGGGTAGTTAGGCAGACCATACATCGGGTTGGTACTCATGGGGAGATCCGTAGTATGGATTTGTACCCCTGGTGGCAACGGCTAGTTAGGGTTAACAAGAGGAGAAACCACCATCTGAAGAGGATTAGTTTCTGGGTTGACGACCACAGGTAAAGTTCTCTCAACATGGGGATTCGTCCCTGAAGGTTGAGAAACTTGAGGTTGGATGATCGCCCCTATTGTTGGGGGTATTGGTTTAGTGGTAGGTGGAGCAGCGCTGAGAGGTAGAGCCTCAGTAGTGACAGGTACGGTTCTTCGTGTGTTGACCATGGTTGATGTCTTGTTCCCACAGACGGTGCCAAATGTTGTGGAATAGAACTAGGTTTCGTGCGCAATTAATGCTAATGAGGTTGAGCTTCGAGCTTTAATGGTTGTTTCTACGTTTCGAGACTGATCGGTCCTCGCAGAGTGCCTACGTATCTCGTTATTGAGAATCAAGCCAAGACGTAGTTCTGAGAATGAGGGGTCAGGTCCTTTATATAGGCTGAGAAGCCTTAGAATTATGGTAGGATTCGGAGACTTGGCGGGCAAGTTACTTCCTTGAGGAAGGTTCTAGACTCTTTCCTTGTAGGAATCAGTTTCCATGTTGAATTGGATGCCTTGGAGGCTAAGTCTAGCAGGAGTAGTATCCTTATTTGACTCTTATTTGCTGAGTTGTTTATTACCCTTAATATTAATTACGAAATTAATATTTAATTAGGGTTTTGGGCCCCATAAATGGGCCCCACGTTTGGACCATATTGGGTCTAATTATTGTCACATTAAATGTGTCTTTAGGGCTTATTTTTAGCCCATATCAACAATCATTTAGAATACTATCAAATACGTATTATTATATTTTATTATCTTCTATAATTTATTTTCTTACTAACTAAAAAGCAAATATTAAAATTATAAATAATAAGATAAAAATATTAAATATTAAAAGAAAAATATTTAAAATATTCTGTGTATTTATAATCTAGTTTAAAATAATTTTTTATCGGTGCCATACATAGTTTATCATCTAGTAAGCCCAATGATAAGTCATTAGTACCTAAGAGCATCTCCAATAGGGGTTGCCAAGAGATTGCCAACGTTGCCACACATGACATGACACTCTTTGTTGCCCACCTATTGGAGTTGGGAGGTTGCCAAAAGGTTGTCAACCAAGATTGTTAAAAATTGGCAACTTCCCAAATTAGTTAAAATTCATATAATTGTCCAAAAAGATATATATTTATATCCACTTTTATATTGTCTCTTTCTATTATATCATTTCTCTAATTTATGTAGGGGATCACATTGGCAACTTTGAGGTTGAGATACTGGGTGTGGGATCGTCAAGACCTCCAAGTGGCATCAGATCTTTGGGGTTACCCCTAGAGGTTTCCACCCTTGTGGTTTTTCCAGTTGAGGCATCAGCCCTTTTCTGCCTCCTTGAAGGCCTCTCCAAGTTTATGATGGGTATCCTCCCTGAGATTGGAGGAGGTTGAGTTTGATTCAATCTAGCTTGCTCCCTTGCCATATTTTCCTTTAACTTTAAGATCTCGGCCTCATGAGCCTTGATCCTCTCAGCAGTTGTCAAAGGGGGTCCATCATGGATAGTTTGAGTCCTCCTTCGAGATTCTCTGCTAGCACGTCGCCTCCACGGGGCTTTATCACGATCATCATCATCAGATGTCGAATCATCAGTATAAGGGCCAAAGTAGTCATCATACTCTCGATCTCGGATCTGTAAGGCATGACCACTTGGTCCAGGGCCTCGAATAGGAGGGTAGTTAGGGTTAACAAGAGGAGAAACCACCATCTGAAGAGGATTGGTTTCTGGGTTGACGACCACAGGTAAAGTTCTCTCAACATGGGGATTCGTCCCTGAAGGTTGAGAAACTTGAGGTTGGATGATCGCCCCTGTTGTTGGGGGTATTGGTTTAGTGGCAGGTGGAGCAGCGCTGAGAGGTAGAGCCTCAGTAGTGACAGGTACGCTTCTTCGTGTGTTGACCATGGTTGATGTCTTGTTCCCACAGACGGTGCCAAATGTTGTGGAATAAAACTAGGTTTCGTGCGCAATTAATGCTAATGTGGTTGAGCTTCGAGCTTTAATGGCTGTTTCTACGTTTCGAGACTGATCGGTCCTCGCAGAGTGCCTACGTATCTCGTTATTGAGAATCAAGCCAAGACGTAGTTCTGAGAATGAGGGGTCAGGTCCTTTATATAGGCTGAGAAGCCTTAGAATTATGGTAGGATTCGGAGACTTGACGGGCAAGTTACCTCCTTGAGGAAGGTTCTAGACTCTTTCCTTGTAGGAATCAGTTTCCATGTTGAATTGGATGCCTTGGAGGCTAAGTCTAGCAGGAGTAGTATCCTTATTTGACTCTTATTTGCTGAGCTATTTATTACCCTTAATATTAATTACGAAATTAATATTTAATTAGGGTTTTGGGCCCCATAAATGGGCCCCACGTTTGGACCATATTAGGTCTAATTAATGTCACATTAAATGTGTCTTTAGGGCTTATTTTTAGCCCATATCAACTATCATTTAGAATACTATCAAATACGTATTATTATATTTTATTATCTTCTATAATTTATTTTCTTACTAACTAAAAAGCAAATATTAAAATTATAAATAATAAGATAAAAATATTAAATATTAAAAGAAAAATATTTAAAATATTCCGTGTATTTATAATCTAGTTTAAAATAATTTTTTATCGGTGCCATACATAGTTTATCATCTAGTAAGCCCAATGATAAGTCATTGATACCTAAGAGCATCTCCAATAGGGGTTCCCAAGAGATTGCCAACGTTGCCACACATGGCATGACACTCTTGGTTGCCAACCTATTGGAGTTGGGAGGTTGCCAAAAGGTTGCCAACCAAGATTGTTAAAAGATGGCAACTTCCCAAATTAGTTAAAATTCATATAATTGTCCAAAAAGATATATATATATTTATATCCACTTTTATATTGTCTCTTTCTATTATATCATTTCTCTAATTTATGTAGGGGATCACATTGGCAACTTTGAGGTTGTCAACTATTAGAACAATTTTTTTATAAAAGTTGTCAAGAGTGATGTGTATGAATGAGAAAATAAAAAATTAATATATTTGATGATTTGTCTACAGTTAACAACCTTTGTAGCAACATTTATTGGAGATGCTCTAACTTACTAGTGAGAAGTCTCAGTACCTAATTAAGTTGAATATTGTAACTTGTAAGAAACGAAAAAATGAAGTAATTTATTTGTGCAAAATGAAGTAAATATTTTGAAGCAATTATGGTTTAACCTCGCGCCTTCTAATGCAAAACATATTGCAGTAAGTAGCGCAGACTTAATAGTTATAGTCGATATATACATTTTTTCATATACGTTTAAACAACTCTTTCCAAACAGAGAGAAAAAAAGTAGAGAGTATCTCCATAAAGAGAGAAAAAGGTTGAGATTCTTTTTCTTTTCTGTTAAGTAAAAGGTTGAGATTCTTCTTGTGACTAGGGAAATAGAAACCACACTCCAACAAAAGAAACTTTGCAAGAGATTTCTTTTCTAGAAAAAAGGACTAAGAGATTTGTATCTTCCTGATCACAGAAAGAACCACCCACAGGCTCTTTTCTTGGTAATTTGAGTCTCAGACCCTAGCTAGTTTATAAGAGGTTGAACTAACAAGAGGCTTGGTGATAAGAGGTTGAACTAACAAGATTGTTTTTATTGCGATTTAAGAGGTTGCTTAGTAACAATGTTTGAGGTTGAGGGTGGATGTTAAGGTGATTAATTAAGGTCATTTTTCAGGAAAGTTGAGTTCAATACGCTATAAATGAAGTACAAGATAACTTGCTTTTTCATTTCTGATGGCACAGAGCACTGGTATTATCAGAATCAGGACATGAAACATTGCTATAAATGTAACTTGCACACATGGTAAGTTAGGAAATACAATATTGTTTCCGCGCAAAATCAAAAAAGATACGTGCATGCCATGTTATGGTCAACAGAAATTATTATTATAATATTAGTATTATACCTAATGGTCTTAAAATATTCAACAACATTTTCTATTTAAGTAGCCAAGATGACATGATCGCATTCACCAAGCTTTTCACTAATTCATTTCTACATTATTTTTCATGGCTTCTTTATCTTCTTCCTCCCGGCCCTTAAACACAAGGACTCTACTTATCTTTGGTATCCTTTTGATAACTAGATTAGCTTCAGACACAAAATTTATTGTATTTGGATCATCGTGTAAACGATTAAACTCGATTATAAGCTTCGGAGACTCATTGGCCGACACCGGGAACCTTCTGCATCTCTCAACTTCAAACAATCCTCCTCCCCATTATGCATTACCACCCTATGGAGAAACTTACTTCCATACCCCCACTGGTCGATTCTCCAATGGTCGCCTCATCATTGACTTCCTTGGTATGTACGTTTGTTAATCACATAATTACTCATGTTTTTAAAGCGGTCAATGAAAATAAGGGATAAGATTGTAATCCAACCCCCTTTTTTTTATGAGTTTTTTGATCAATTTGTCATATTATCAATGTAGTAATAAATTTGTTTTTTGTTTATAATAATATAATAAATGTATTTGAATTTTATATCCCTAATAATTTGACCGAGTAGACTGTTGACATGTAGGACTCCTTCTGTTTTCAAATAATTGACTTATTGACACGCACTTTTAGGAGCATTGACCACATAGTTAGAAAAATTATTTTTAAAATTTTCTTTTTGTGAATAAAAGTTTTAATTCTATATTTTTATTCACAAAATTTTTTTTTAAAAATAATTCTAACTATGTGGTCAATTCTCCTAAAAGTACGTGTCAAAAAATCAAAGGTCAATTATTTGAAAACAGAGAGAGTACTATTTTCCCTTCATGTATTTTCCCCCTCTATTAATCAGACAAACGAGTCAATATTAGTCGATATATAATAAATGTAATTGTTTTAAAATTTTAAAATTTGTTATTTATAGATTAATTAATAGATAAATTTATGTCACAAAATAGTTTGAAGTTCAGCTGACAACATGGTGCGCCCAAAGTTCACATTTTGCCGTCATATGATGCGCTCATTTCTATGGCGGGTAATAATATTGCATACGATTACTCGATTAGGCTAAATCCATCACAACACAAAATATGGAATCGAAATGCACCTGTTCTGTAACATAAAATGATATCTATTTATGAACCTAGTTCTATGTCATAAAATGATATTTAATTATGTAAGAATAAATTGTCACGTCTGGTTACATAATATGTAACTTTGAATTATATAACATTTTCAACGAAAAAAATTCTTAATTATAATCTTTACGAGATATATCGGTTATGGATAATATTTAAATAAAATAAAATTCAAAAAACCAATTTATTTAACAAAAATTATACACAATCATATTCATAGCATTGAACCAATATGATCTTACCAAAAACTATATCAATTATTATAGTCAGACTTTTATGAGTTTTCACTATCTTCTTGTATAATTTTTTTAATTATTTTTTAACTCCTTAAAAGAAATTGAAACAACCATTATAGTTATTGTTGTAGGATGCTCCAAGTATAGGATACATTGGAGTATCTTTTTCTGGTTAGGCAGTGGGATACTTAAGTAATCGTTACTGTGACATTTTGGTATCTAAGTACGTGAGAGTACATAAATTGAGTAATCTACATTAATATATGCAGCTCAGTATCTTGGAATTCCACTGGTACCACCCTATATAGGCAGCAAGTATCACAGGAGCTCTGCAAATAATTTTTCGTCGGGAGTAAACTTTGCAGTAGCCGGAGCAACGGCCATGGATAAGAAATTTTTTGAACAAAGAGGCGTTCATATTATGGTAAAGAATATTTCTTTAGGGACTCAGTTGGGTTGGTTCAAGGAACTGTTGCCTTCTCTCTGCCATACAGTTTCAGGTAAAATAGCCTGTATCCTAAACATGTATACAAAGTATCAGTGATTTGAAAAGCACAAATCGTTTTTATATGGTATATTCTAGCGCTTAAGCGGTTAAATGAACGTTTAAACGGTTTTAAAAGCGGATCTTTAATTGGATTATACATAGATATATATTTATATAAATAAATACAATGTTAGTTTTTTTTTTAAAAAATATATAACATTCACATATGATATACTAATATATTATGATAAAAGTTAAAACCAGTAATCGCCACATTCACATATTCATATTAGTCATAATTAACTTAGAAAATACAAACGTAATATTTAGAAATATCAAATTATAAATATGTTTTGAGACCCTATTTTTATCACTTTCACCCATTTTTGTTCGTTTTCACCCGCTTTTGACCCGCTTAAGTGGTCATTTGACCGCCTAAACCTTACTAAACGTTTAAAAACTCGATTTTGCCATGATCGAGACATTTTTCTATCGATTCCGTTTAAGCGGTCGCTTAATGCGATTTTTACAACTAATACAAATGCTTGTATGTTGCTGTTACTTTTGCGTGTTAATAATGAACAATATCGACATGGATACAGATGACCTGGATGTCTAAACTCCTAGCTAGCAGGAACTTTTTTATAAGATACACTCTCTAGAAAAAAGATTCTACAAGTTGGCAATACACTTATCGTATTAGTTAACACTATATTAATATTTAGTCGGTTGCATTTAGTCGTATTTGAATTTAGTCAGTCGAAAATAACCAAGTTTTATTATAGTGCTATATATAATGGCCATTCTGTTCATCTAAAATTATTTGCACATGTATATGTTTTATATCAAATATTTTTTAACGAAGATGATTTTTGCGATTTGATCTAACAAAGAGAATATACAAAGTTTCATTTGAACGAGATAATTGTTTAAAAAAATATTGTAAAACTATAGTTATAAGTTTGGATCTTTAGAACAGAATATTATGCTCGTTATTACTGCATGAAACTGCACAATTAATTTGTTACAGACAGACAGACAGTTGTCCAAGTAAGTATTAATTTAGTAGTTGATACGCAATTGATGTGCGGCAGACTGTCAAAAACTGTACAAAAGAAGTGTAGTGCTCGTGGGAGAAATTGGAGGCAACGATTACAACCATGCTCTTCTTGCGGGAATAAGCAGAGATTCAGTGCAAACATTTGTACCGCCTGTTGTTGGCCGGATTGCTTCAGCTATAACTGTAAGTATCAGTTTCCAAGCAACGCACATTTCAGCAATAGTATGTGTGCTACGTGTAAATGTGCTTAAATCTGTGTGTGTTGTACGCAGGAACTAGTAGAGTTAGGTGCTACATCAATAGTAGTCCCAGGAAACTTCCCAATTGGATGCCATGCTGCTTATTTAACACAGTTTATGACTAATTCATCTAGACAAGACTATGACCCCAAGACCGGCTGCCTTATTTGGTTAAACAAGTTTGCTGAGTACCATAACCAGATGCTCCAGACGGAGTTGAATCGGATTAAAAAACTTTATCCCCATGCCAAAATTATCTACGCGGATTATTACAATGCTGTGTTGCCACTATATCTGAATCCAAATAAATTAGGATTTAGTAGTGGAGCACTAAGAGCATGTTGTGGAGGGAATGGACCTTATCATTACAACCCCTCAGTGGAGTGTGGGAATCCGCCGTCAACTGTTTGTACGAATCCTTCCTTGTATGTTAACTGGGATGGTTTGCACTTGACGGAAGCGGCATACAAGTTCATCTTCAAACGGTTATTTAAAGGGCCTTCCACGGTCCCGCCCTTTAAGACATTGTGTACATTTTCAGGTTTTGAATAAGTAACTGTGAACGTTTTCAGCTTTGAAGATTCTAGCAGCAGTACTCATTGTTGTATTTGACATATTTTGTCAAATAATATAAATAAATTAAATAGATACATAAATGTATTTAGTAGTTACAAATATTACATTGATTGTGTAATTATGTATTTGAAGATTATAAATATTGGTTAAGTGCATATCTATTATATTATTAATAGCACAACAAGGGTTTTGGATTTGTATTAATAATAAAAAAATTGATCATACTGACGACTGAACCCGTGACCTCTCTCTAAGGTAGAAATGAGAGTTCTTACCACTATGCTAGACATGAGACTTGAATATATTTTAAAACTCATCATTAATATATCGTGAGACAACCCTCATATATAATATTAATGATAAAAATTGTTGCTAGAAAGAAATGAACCTTTGACCTCTAACTTAGAAGGGAGATACCTTACCACTAGGCTACACAACAATTTTGAAAAGATTATAAAACAAATTATTAATATATCACGAGGCAACCCCCATATATTATATTAATGATTAAAAAATTGTTCCTAATAAGAATTGAATCATTGACCTCTAACTTAGAATGAAGATTCCTTATCACTATGCTACATCAATTTTGAATATATTATAAAACTAATTATTAATATATCATGAGACAATTTAATTATTATTAAATTACTAAATTACCCCTCCTATATTATATTAATGATAAAAAAAAATTTCTAATGAAAATTAAATCCCTTACCTCTAACTTATAAGTAACATAAATACATTGTAAGCGAGAATCTTTACCACTGTGCTAGATATACGTTTTGAATATATTCTAAAACTCATTATTAAGATATCGCGAGACAACCCTCATATATTATACTAATGATAAAAAAGTTTTCATAAAGAGAATTGAACCATTGACCTTTTAACTTAGAAAAAATATTACTTACAACTATACTAGACATTAGTTTTGGATATATTGTAAAACTCATTATTAATATATCGAGAGACAATTTAATTATCATGAAATTGCAAAATTACCCATCCTATAATATATTAATAATAACATTTCACTAATATATCGCTAATGTAATAAAGAGAATTGAACCATTAACCTCTAACTTAGAAAAAAGATTACTTACCATTATACTAGACATTAGTTTTGGATATATTGTATAACTCATTATTAATATATCGGGAGACAATTTAATTATCATGAAATTACTAAATTACTCCTCCTATATTATATTAATAATAACATTTCACAAATATACACTACACCATAAAAGGCCTATGAACACATCTAGAGTCTATGTTGCCTTTGGATATGTTGCCTTTGCCATGCATGTTTTTTGCTAATACAACATTATCATTTTTATGTTGCCTTAGGTAGAAAAAATATGTTGGCATAGAATAAAAATGTTTGTGTGTTGCCGTAGGTCTGAAATTGTGTTGCCATGATTTTACAATGAACAAAATTTTATATTTTCAACCATGAATAAAATTTTTAACCTTTTTTCACATGGAAATTACTTTTTTAATAAAAATAATAAAATTATTTTTATAAAAATCTAGAATATTCCATAAGAGAGTGAATATTTCACTAAACATGTTAAAACTTTTTAAGATGTGTAATTTTATTTTTATATTTATTAAATATTATTAAACAAAACTTTTAAAATATTTTTTTTCTAAATATATTTTAATATATGAATAAATAAAAAAATATTTTCGTATATAATGTTTTTTGAATATATTAACAAATTATGTAAAAGAAATCATTTAGCAAAAAAAAAGGAATTAAATATTTAATAAAGAAATAAATTAATTAAATAAAATGTTGAAAAAAAAGGAGTAAATTTGGGGTAAAGTTTGGTGAGCGGCAAAAATACCGCCCAACCAAAATTTCAGACCGCGGCTAAAAATTCTTTGAGTAAAAGTTTCAGACACACTCTCTCCACTCTATCCTCACTCTCTCCACGGTCTCTCTCTCCACTCTCTCCTCTCTCCGCTCACAGTCGATACACACTCACACACACTCGTACACACACATATTCTCTCTATCCTTTCTTTCTCTCCTCTCTCACATTCTCTGTTAGTCTAATTCTCTGTTACTCACACTCGTACACACACATGCAGCTCTCAATTGGTTCAATTGGTTTAGTTTAGGGATTTAATTCACTAATTCAGGGCTTTATTTCTCTTTCTCAGGATTAATTTGGAGTTAGGGCTTGAAACGGGTCGGTCGATTTCGGTGCTTTGAAATTAGGGTTTCAGTGTGTTCGATTTGGGGCTTGAAATTAGGGTTTCATTGTGTTCGATTTGGGGCTTTTACTTTAAGGTATTTACACTTTCTTTATAGATTGTGATATGTTTCTATTTTCTCGTTGTATGTTTTGTGAGTACTTGTTTATGTTTTGTCAGTACTTGTTTATGTTCATGTGCTTAAAGTCGAAGATAGCTGTTTTATCTCTTACAACTGAACTATATCTTCCTTTAAAGCATGATATATCCTGTTCTTGTTGTTGTAATGTTCTTGTTTTTGTCTAAGGCATATGCTGTTCTTGTCTGGATTTTTGCTCAAAGTATGTGGTTCTTCCTTGTTAACTGAGATAGCAAATACAGTATGTGGTTCTTCCTGGATTTAAATTAAGTGTAAAATATTTTTCTTCTAGTTAATCGTTTAATGAGGGATTAGCATCTTCCCTTTACCTTTCATAAAGATATTATAATACTACAACTACATGTGCTTCAGAACTTTTAGTTTACGACACATGACTATACGTTCTACACTAAGCTAACTTTTAGTTCTGTACTAACCTTACGTTGGTGTGTCGTTCTTTTCTTGTCCAAACCGATAGCATTTTTTAGACCAGGGAGCTAGAGTGGGGTTTTTAGTCGAAACCCCTGCTATAAACACACACTACTTTGGCGTGAACTAATATTATAGGTGGTCTGGGCTTGCATAGGTTTTAATTAGCAAACACACACACATAAAGATCATTCATTATAATAGTTTTATGCTTCTCAATTGTAGTGATGGACGACGAGGAAAATGTTCTTTGGATAAACCTACCAAAGTACAGTGAAGGATACATTAGTGGGGTAGAGGCATTTTTGCAAAATGTATTTCCCAAATTTGCCGTAGGTGATGAAATAACCTGCCCTTGCAAGATTTGTAAAAATGGCAAGTGGCGCCGTGCAGATCTGATCTACGACCATCTTATCTGCAATGGTCCATCTCCATTATATGTTAATTGGATTTATGAGGTTTCACTTTACAAAAATAGTCATGAGGATCGTATGGATTATGAAACCTTTATAAATTTTGGAGATAACCTAGAGGAGATGCTTCATCATACTAATGGACCAAATGGAGATGTTAAAAATGGTAATCGCCATGTTGAAGAGGGAAAGCTGCCTTTATATCCAGGCTGTGCAAACTTTTCCCGATTAAGTTTTATCGTTAGGCTTTATTCCTTGAAGTGTACTCATGGAATTTCAGAGTCGGGATTTGGGGAGATACTAGAGCTGATAAGAGAAGCCTTTCCCCACGCACACTTACCTTTATCCTTCAATGCCGCAAAGAAGTTCTTTGTCAATTTGAGACTATTTTCCCACCAGCTTATTTCGATGTAATGGTGCACTTGTTGATTCACTTATGTCAAGAAATACAATACGGCGGACCTGCGCATCTACGTTCCATGTTTCCAATTGAGAGATATCTAAATAAACTGAAGTCATATGCGCGCAACAGAAGCAGACCTGAGGGTTCTATTGCTGAGGGTTATTTGGCAGATGAATTCTTGATATTTTGTTCAAGGTTCTTGGCTGGCGAAACAGGAATAAAAAGTGACAAGTATTCTGCTAAACTTGAAAGTTGTCTACCAAAATTAGCGTATCCTATTGGTACAAGAAGAAGCAGAGATGGAAAGTCTATTCACTTGGAAGAATCTGAATGGATAGCATGTCATCGATATATCTTGTGCAATTCTGGTAACAAAGAAATACAGAGTCTAATTGAGTAAGTTTTTAACCTCTAACTTTATTTTAATACTTTAGAAATAGCATCTTTATCTATTGATTTTGTTAACTAGGTGACCTAATTATTGTAGGGAGCATCGAGCTCTAGTTGATGTTCAAACTAAGTCAAAAAGATATAAAAGGGAGAGAGAACATAGTGATGATTTTTGGAAGTGGTTGAAGGACGAGGTTGCAAAAATAGAGAACATTTCAAAAGAATTAGAAGTGTTTGCGATGGGGCCTAATCGAGCAGCAAAGAGGTTTAGTGGATATGTAATTAATGGATATAGATTCCATACAAAGTACCGAGATGCTAAGTGTACTACACAAAATAGTGGTGTTTTCTTGACTGCCTTGACGACTAGTTTTGCAAGTTCGAAAGATCAGAAGCCACTGGTTGGGGATGTCAACTACTACGGAGCAATTGAAGAGATATTAGAAGTCGATTACTGGGGAGAATTGAACGTGGTATTGTTCAAGTGCTGTTGGTTCCAAGAAGTAAAAGATTTGTACGGGCTGACTTGTGTTAATTTTAACAAATTATGCCAAAAATCTGATCCCTACGTTCTGGCTTCACAAGTTCAACAAATATTCTATGTACAAGATCCAACAGACAAGATGATGTATAATGTTATCAAAAGGTTGCCTAGGGACTGGTGTGACATCGAGGGTGAATATGCGAATGAAGCTGAAAATGATTCGATATTACATGAAATTCATGGTGGTGCAGGACTGGAAAATGAACCTGGTGATGTTAATTGGTGTAGGGATGATCTCCCAGCAAGACAAGTCCCCGTTGAGCCTAGCAATGTTGAAAAAAATGCTTAATTTCTGTTTATAGAATTTGAATATGGGACTAGTTTTTGATGTATTGCTTCACAAGTTGCTTAATGTATTGATTAATTAAGTGAACTTTGAAATTATTCCTTCTTGATTATCTCCTCTGCTTCTATATACTTTCAGGATCTAGTTAGCTAATTGCTTAATTCATTTTGCTTTCTCATGTTTAATTTAAGTTAGTTTATTGTACTTAATCATGCTTAATTAGGTTACTACTTAATGCTAATTGCTAAATTTTGTTCATTTATAACTAGTTGATTTCTCCTTGCATTTATTTTATCTGTTGATTTCTTAATTTAGTTTTGTTTTCTAATGTAATTTTCTGCATATTGTACAGGATGGAAGATAAAATATTGCATCTCAGATTCCACCACAAAGGAGAATTTCAGGAAAGCCGATATGTTAGTGGAGAACAGATAGTGGTATATGGCATTTCTTCTGATGTGTTTTCGTATACTGTCCTGATGGAGCATGTCAAAGAGGACCTGCAATATTCAGAAATTGGAGGAATTTATGTAAACAAAGGCATGGAGTCGGGTGGTTGACAGATGGTCACCAATGATGCTGAGCTGAATGCATTAGTTGCTAGAGTTGACAGTGGTGACCACATCGATTTTTATGTCGACACGGTCGTCCATCATAAGGCTGAACCACTCAAGCAAATGCAGCCGCATGTAATTATACGGCCAAGGCAGAATATATGTGCAGGTAAATTCTAACTGTTTATGCATCCCACTTGTAAATGTATATGGTTTATGTAACTCGATAAGTTCCTGTTGTATTTTTCAGCTAAAAAGCAAGCCAAACGCAAGTATGTTACTGCTCATCACTTGCAACAACAAAGGAACAAGAAATCAGTTCAACATGATAAGACAGAGGTGATAAGTACTCGGAAATCGCCACGACTGAATAAACTGCAAGTAAATACTGATGCAACTGTGACTAAAAGCTCACCAAGTGCTAGGAGGAAATTGGTTTTGCAGGATCCACCTCATGTAGATGAACAAATGGGTGAAAATATTTCTGAGGTAAATAAAGTTTCATATTTATTTTGAGGTTTTAGGAAATTTTAGCTATTCCTTTGTTAGCTATTCCATGGATAACTGAGGTAATTTTTATATATACTGCCTTGCAGGACTGCTATCAACCCCCTCCACCCCTTCCACCACCTTTGACACCAGAAAACAAGAAGTTTGCTATGCGAGCAACAGATGAGGAATTAAAGTTATGCGGTAAGAATATGAATGAGTATGAAAAGCAGAGAGCGTTGAATGTAAAGAAAAATAATGAAATGATGATAGCTCTCAAATTGCCTACTCTAGCAGCTGGAATGACGTGTAAAAACCCGAAAAAGAAGGGAAAAGAAAAAGTGCAAGGTGAAAGAAAAGGGGGCGACGATGATTATGTTCCAGGGGCTGGGGAGGAACACAGTGGTAATAATGCTTTGGAAAATCCACTAAAGGTGTGTCGTAGCTAGAGATTTAACTTTGCACTTTATAAAAACTAACAAGTAAAATAACAAGTTGTGGTACCTAATCCAATTTTATTTCAGAGAACCAAACAAGTTGAGAAGACCAAGTCTCTTGCTGGACCAACAACTCGTTCCCGAGCTAATGTTGCACATGCTAAGGATGCAGCTGAGGAGGAAACGAGTAATCCAATTCATGAGGAACCTGGTATCATTGTGTTACCAGAACCAACTGTTGGACAAGGTTCAATGGCCGCTTTTTTGGCTATGCGGAAACGCCAAAAGGAAAAAGCTATTAAGGCTACTGCAACTGAAAATGCACCTGCAACTACGACGGTTGGTGTAGAAACCGCCTTGCTTGATTATGAAGAGGAAGAAGATCCTGGATCTCAAGGTAATTTTCTTCCTTCATTATTACATGAATATTGGTCACTGGTATGTCATTTATGTGTCCTGTTTTTCATAGGACTGAAATAAGAAAGTGTGTTCTAATTTCTTATTTTTTGCACTTGATAATTGATGTTGTAGTTCCCAAGAGATTCAGAGGACCAACAAGAATGGACAGAGTTCACATCAGGTCCATCGACAAGAGAGTTGTTATTGACATGAATGCTAACTTCCAGCCTGTTTCAGAAGACGATAGAGTAGTAACTGAATTTGGCAACTTTCTCGGGACAATCTCAAAGCGTTGTGTGTCGCTTACTTATGCAGATTGGCGTCATGTTCCTAGCAACTTAAAGGACACTATGTGGAATTATGTAAAGGTAACATATTAACTTTAAATAAGTGCAAACTGTTCTTGCATCTGTAAAATTGTTTTGGTGATACAGTTGACTACATATGATTGATTTAATCTATTTTTGTGTTTGATTTATTTTAAGCAACGGTATATTATTCCTGAGGAATTGCGAGGCTACGCGTTGAAGTCGATTCAAGAATCTTGGAGGGGGCGCAAGAGTCGCTTGAAGAGGGATCATTATAAGCCTTTCCCTAACGATGAGGCTAGGCTAGAAAATAGGCCTGATGAAGTCCCACTCGAGACTTTCAAGTCGCTTTTGGAGTATTGGGGAGATGAACATATTCAGGTAAATTTGCTGGAGTAATTGTGCTTGTTCACATTAATTGAGATGAAAAAAAGTACCATTTATTTTTCATGTGTTTTTCAGAAAAGGGCCAAGACCAATGCTGAGAGCCGCAGTCAAGTCACAGACACACATACTGCTGGTCCTAAACTTTTTTCACAACTAAAGCACAAAATGGTAAATCATTTTTTGGTTGTCTACTTGTCTACTGGTCCTAAATAATATTGTTAGTTCTGTCTTTTATTCTTTATATATAAAGCAGGTAATTAAAGATGAAATTAATTAGAAGTATTTCGTTCAGCTAAAGTATCTAACCTGATGCCTGTTAATTAATCAACTTTATAAAATTTTGAAATAATCTTGATGGAGTTTGCTATAAGATTAAAACTTTAATCTGTTCATTTCTTTAATCTTTTGTTCATTTCTGTAGAAGAAGGGGAAGCCAGATCAGGGTGAACCGTCAAGTGGAAGGATTTTTATTAAAACTCGTAAGCGAACAGAGGGACGCACCTATAAGACTGATCCTGCAGTAATGAATTACAGAATTGTAAGCATTCAGTTTTTTTATGTCTTAAATCATTTTATTTTCATTGTTGATGAATTGTTGATAAATCACTGTTATGTCTTAATATCGTAGGAAAAGATTCAGGATTGTCTCGACACATCAGGAGAGGGTGTTGATGATTTGCTGATTACCAATGGAAAAGCACACTGTCCGACATGGCTCCTAGGGAGATCTGTGAATCCATAAAAAATTCCTGCTCAAGCTCCAAAAGAGACCTACGTACAGGACCTGACATGCAAGATAAAGGAAACTTTGGTTGAAGAAATCGAGGCGAAAGTGAACAAGAAACTGCAAGCAGAAATGAATGCACAGCTGAACAAAAAGGTACAGGAAAACATGTCATGGGTGCTTAAAAAATTAGGCGAGGCGAACCCAGACATCGTAGTTGATCTTGGGGAGCTTTGTGCGAGTGTCTCGAGTGGCCATGAAGATGGTACTCCAGTGACTGGTGGTACCAGCTTTTAATTTGCTGTTATGTCTATGTGACTGTTTGGGGAGTATCTCGACTGTTTATGTCTTTTGTTTTGTTAGTTCTATTACGTACTTAGTAAGATTATGTACTTATGGTGCACCAGATCTTATGTCTTTTGCTCAAGGCACCAATTAACTCTTATGCATTTGCTTTGAATTTGGATTGTAGTTTATGTACTTATGGCACCAGATGTTATGTAATGAATCTGGTATGTACTATGGCACCAGCTATTATGTATTGAATCTGGTATGGATAATTATGGTTGTGGTATTTGGTTATCTAGGGATGCATATTTTCTTATTTATGATGTTTTGTTGGAAATAGAAAAATGTTGCCATTGATGCTATAAGTGTTGGCAAAAATGAAAATTAATGTGAAGAAATGTTGCTTGAAAATGTTGCCATAGGCTAAAATTTTTGTTGCCATTAAAGCGGGCCCCACAATGGGTCCCAAAAGTGAGCCCAACAGTGGGTCCCAAAAGTGGTCCCCAATGTGGTCCCAAAAGTGGGGGTCCACTGGTGGGACCCACTATTTTTAAAAAAAATATTACGCAAAGGCAACATAATATTATGTTACTAAAGACTACTAGTAATGTTGCTAAAAGATGTCTATGCCAACATTAAAACTGATGTTGCCATAGAAATAAGAATGTTGCCATTGACCCCCAAAGGCAACGGCAAAAATGGCAACATCAGCAAAATGTTGCCTTAGGGGTTTTTTGGCCCTACAGCAACATATTTCGGTCCTACGCCAACACTTTTTTGGTGTTGCCGTAGGCCTTTTATGGCGTAGTGATATCACTAATATAACATTTCATAAGTATACATACAATTGCACAACATGGGATGCTAGAGCGTGCCCGTGCCTTGCACGGGCTACAACGCTAGTTTAAATATATAAGTTACACATTGTGACATTGATGGATACTTAATGGGCAGTTACATTTTTTGGTGAAGAAATTATGATAATTGTCTATATATAGAGATTTGTTTCTATAGAAAAAAGGTACTTGCAAGAAAGAAAGACATACCTTATTCAATATAATTTCGGAAACCCAAAAAAGTGTTATATTCAATTTTATTCGATTACTCAAAATACTTCATTGGTATCGGAGCTTTTGGATAAAACTTCTCGGCTCGATTGACTCTCTTTCACGTCGTATTGTCCTCTATAATTGTAATTGGTTTGCTCTATCTTTATTTTATTCCAGGTTGCTTCTTTACAAATCAGAACTTTAATTTTCACATAATTATATAGTACTTCGTTTGAGTTTTTGTCTGGTGCCATACTTTGTTTCACATGTGCCTATGCTGCTATTTTTCTTTTCTTCTGCCTGAGTTGGTTGCTAGTATATTTGTACTGTTAATATCGTTATATTCTTTTTGTTTTTTTAAATCTTTATTAGTATAGCCTTGCCTTGTCATCCATCTAGATAATCTTGTATGTTTAAATTTGGTCGGGTTTAATCACTAGATTTATTTACTTAATTTTTATGCATCATCCTTATATGGTTTGCCATTCTTCATATAAATTAGTTTTATATTATTTTGTTACTCCTGCTTGTTTGGTCTTTGTACTATTTTTGCTCCATTAATTGTTATTGTGATCTCTTGTATTTTATTTTATTTTTATTTTTGGACACCTCCATTTTGATTTTGTTGTGGCACGTGTTTATTTCTCTTTTAGATGCTATCACTCTTGTATTTATATATTGTGGGTTTTGCTCAGGTGAGAACCCATAATTAAAATGAGTACTGAGATCTAATCTCAGCCTTATATTTTTTATTATATCATTTAATCTCAGCCACACACACAGATACACACAAACACGTCTATAAACATTTGCACAAACAGATCCATGACCTCTGTTAATGCTTCAATCCATTACCTGGATCACCGACAGCAACTCCGGTGAAACCATCGGTGTCTACACCTCCTCCGATGAAACCACCGGTGTCTGGACCTTCTCTAGTTGTTTCCACGCTGGTTGCAACTCCGATTGTTTCTCCTACCACATTGTCGCCGACTAATTATCCGTCACCATACACACATACACAATCTGCCACCACTCTCTCTCCCTTTCTCTCTCACTTTTCTATATCTCTCTATGTTCTCCGTTCCTCCGGCACCGCCAGGCGCGATCTCGTCTTCTTCGTTCAAATCTGACTACTCGAGTTATTGCTGGAGTTAAAGAAAGTAACTATACGTATCATAATTCAGATGTAATGCTTTGTAATGTGTAAATGTATACGAATTTGTGATGAATATAGGATTTTTCAGTTTTACTATATATATATATTTTGAACATTTTGGTGATTTTGTTTGTGTTACTTTTCTGGTAATTGACGATTGTTAATTAGGGGGAAGGAACAGGATTTTTCCGAATTGGTAGTAATTTTGGTGGAATTTGTGGTGATTTTTGAGTTGTCGATGGTGATTTGTTGGTGGTGGTCGGAGGTGGCGGCGGCAATGGGGTGGTTTGTGGTGGTGATTTTTCATTTTTCGGTGGTGATTTTTTGCTTACAGTTGGTCGGAGTGGTATTTTTGTGTTTCTGGTTTGGCGGTCGTGATTTTTGTGTTTCTGGTGGTGATTTCTGGTTTGGCGGTGGTGATTTTATGTTTCTGGTGGTCGCCGGAGGCAGTGGTGGTCGCCGGTGGTGGTGGGTGGTTGAATTAGAAAGAAGATGGTGAAATCCCAATTATAAAATATTAAAATATTAAATGAATGGTAAGAGATGAATATAATGTATTTAAATGGGTGGATATGATTAGATCTCATATCTCACCATAGTGGTGGTTCTCACCTGAGCAAGACCCCATGTATTGTTATTAGTTTGCCTGGTTTCGACCTTTAGGATTTTTTCTTTTAATTGATTTCATATTTTTTTTGTAGGCGGGCAAAATTTTTATTGTTCATTGTTTTGTTAGTTCCTGTGTATATGTCTCGTCCGTTTTAAGTATCCGGAGATTGCGTAGGGGATATAATTAATTTCTTTTTATATGTTAATTGATTGTCTTAACTTGGTAAAGATGCTTCAGTTTTTCTTGTTCTTAATCATATCTGATTCTTTTTATTATGTCTTCCATTATTTGTTTTCGGTCATATTTTTCAATATTAGTTATATTTTTTTGTTTGTGTTTATGTTGATAGTCTGGAATGGTAAATAAATTTATTGTGCGTGAATTGGAAATTGTTATTGAAAAGTTGGGAATATAAATTATTTGGAGACAATTTGAAAATTAATCAGTTTAAAAGATAATATTTTGTAAGAAATATTTTTTATTATACTCGGAATAGAAAGTATATAGAAATTAAAAGAGAAATTTCTGAAATAAGTTATTTATTTAATTTACAAGAAAATTGGGACAAGTGCCAAGAATTTAATAAACAGAATTTTGTTGATCTTGTTGGACTAAGGAGTTAAGAACACAGAAAGGTATTTTGAAAAATGATGCCAGCAAGGTGTGGTTAAGTTGATACATCCAGTAACTAGAAAATGTGTGTTCTTGTTTAAAATAGTTCGTTTGGTTGGAACCCTTTGTTATACGTGGTATTAAGGTAATTTGGAATCGTTGTTGAAAAAGACAACTTGTAATCCAAGAAATATAGTGGCTCTTAGAATAGAGAGTGGGAAGGAAAATGTGTTTTTTTGATACACAGAAAATCTAGTACAAATTAGAATTTTTGAAATGAAATCGAAAGAATTTGAGTTCATGCATGGAAATGAATAAAAGTGGGAGTTGCGTGATCCACCAGAATATAGAAAATTCACTGGTTTTAAATGAATTTTGAAAAGGAAAATGAACTTGTTGGTATGTTTAATCAATTTTGATATTTGCCTAATTTTAAAGGTTTTATGAAAATTCAATAATGGATGTAGACAATTATGTCTGTATTTTCAAAATTGGGAGCATGATTAGTAATATTATCGGTGTATGTGGATAATATGTTTGGTGAAATTGATAAAGAACAAACCTAAGTTGGAACTTAGTAAGACATTGAGATTATATAAATGTTTGTGAAATTTGTGAGGTAGATTGTCACAAACTATACGAAAGAAGTGTAGTACTCGTGGGAGAAATTGGAGGCAACGATTACAACCATGCTCTTCTTGCGGGAATAAGCAGAGATTCAGTGCAAACATTTGTACCGCCTGTTGTTGGCCGGATTGCTTCAGCTATAACTGTAAGTATCAGTTTCCAAGCAACGCACATTTCAGCAATAGTATGTGTGCTACGTGTAAATGTGCTTAAATCTGTGTGTGTTGTACGCAGGAACTAGTAGAGTTAGGTGCTATACATCAATAGTAGTCCCAGGAAACTTCCCAATTGGATGCCATGCTGCTCATTTAACACAGTTTATGACTAATTCATCTAGACAAGACTATGACCCCAAGACCGGCTGCCTTATTTGGTTAAACAAGTTTGCTGAGTACCATAACCAGATGCTCCAGACGGAGTTGAATCGGATTAAAAAACTTTATCCCCATGCCAAAATTATCTACGCGGATTATTACAATGCTGTGTTGCCACTATATCTGAATCCAAATAAATTAGGATTTAGTAGTGGAGCACTAAGAGCATGTTGTGGAGGGAATGGACCTTATCATTACAACCCCTCAGTGGAGTGTGGGAATCCGCCGTCAACTGTTTGTGCGAATCCTTCCTTGTATGTTAACTGGGACGGTTTGCACTTGACGGAAGCGGCATACAAGTTCATCTTCAAACGGTTATTTAAAGAGCCTTCCACGGTCCCGCCCTTTAAGACATTGTGTACATTTTCAGGTTTTGAATAAGTAACTGTGAACGTTTTCAGCTTTGAAGATTCTAGCAGCAGTACTCATTGTTGTATTTGACATATTTCGTCAAATAATATAAATAAATTAAATAGATACATAAATGTATTTAGTAGTTACAAATATTACATTGATTGTGTAATTATGTATTTGAAGATTATAAATATTGGTTAAGTGCATATCTATTATATTATTAATAGCACAACAAGGGTTTTGGATTTGTATTAATAATAAAAAAATTGATCGTACTGACGACTGAACCCGTGACCTCTCTCTAAGGTAGAAATGAGAGTTCTTACCACTATGCTAGACATGAGACTTGAATATATTTTAAAACTCATCATTAATATATCGTGAGACAACCCTCATATATAATATTAATGATAAAAATTGTTGCTAGAAAGAAATGAACCTTTGACCTCTAACTTAGAAGGGAGATACCTTACCACTAGGCTACACAACAATTTTGAAAAGATTATAAAACAAATTATTAATATATCACGAGGCAACCCCCATATATTATATTAATGATTAAAAAATTGTTCCTAATAAGAATTGAATCATTGACCTCTAACTTAGAATGAAGATTCCTTATCACTATGCTACATCAATTTTGAATATATTATAAAACTAATTATTAATATATCATGAGACAATTTAATTATTATTAAATTACTAAATTACCCCTCCTATATTATATTAATGATAAAAAAAAATTTCTAATGAAAATTAAATCCCTTACCTCTAACTTATAAGTAACATAAATACATTGTAAGCGAGAATCTTTACCACTGTGCTAGATATACGTTTTGAATATATTCTAAAACTCATTATTAAGATATCGCGAGACAACCCTCATATATTATACTAATGATAAAAAAGTTTTCATAAAGAGAATTGAACCATTGACCTTTTAACTTAGAAAAAATATTACTTACCACTATACTAGAAATTAGTTTTGGATATATTGTAAAACTCATTATTAATATATCGAGAGACAATTTAATTATCATGAAATTGCTAAATTACCCATCCTATAATATATTAATAATAACATTTCACTAATATATCGCTAATGTAATAAAGAGAATTGAACCCTTAACCTCTAACTTAGAAAAAAGATTACTTACCATTATACTAGACATTAGTTTTGGATATATTGTATAACTCATTATTAATATATCGGGAGACAATTTAATTATCATGAAATTACTAAATTACTCCTCCTATATTATATTAATAATAACATTTCACAAATATATCACTAATATAACATTTCATAAGTATACATACAATTGCACAACATGGGATGCTAGAGCGTGCCCGTGCCTTGCACGGGCTACAACGCTAGTTTAAATATATAAGTTACACATTGTGACATTGATGGATACTTAATGGGCAGTTACATTTTTTGGTGAAGAAATTATGATAATTGTCTATATATAGAGATTTGTTTCTATAGAAAAAAGGTACTTGCAAGAAAGAAAGACATACCTTATTCAATATAATTTCGGAAACCCAAAAAAGTGTTATATTCAATTTTATTCGATTACTCAAAATACTTCATTGGTATCGGAGCTTTTGGATAAAACTTCTCGGCTCGATTGACTCTCTTTCACGTCGTATTGTCCTCTATAATTGTAATTGGTTTGCTCTATCTTTATTTTATTCCAGGTTGCTTCTTTACAAATCAGAACTTTAATTTTCACATAATTATATAGCACTTCGTTTGAGTTTTTGTCTGGTGCCATACTTTGTTTCACATGTGCCTATGCTGCTATTTTTCTTTTCTTCTGCCTGAGTTGGTTGCTAGTATATTTGTACTGTTAATATCGTTATATTCTTTTTGTTTTTTTTTAAATCTTTATTAGTATAGCCTTGCCTTGTCATCCATCTAGATAATCTTGTATGTTTAAATTTGGTCGGGTTTAATCACTAGATTTATTTACTTAATTTTTATGCATCATCCTTATATGGTTTGCCATTCTTCATATAAATTAGTTTTATATTATTTTGTTACTCCTGCTTGTTTGGTCTTTGTACTATTTTTGCTCCATTAATTGTTATTGTGATCTCTTGTATTTTATTTTATTTTTATTTTTGGACACCTCCATTTTGATTTTATTGTGGCACGTGTTTATTTCTCTTTTAGATGCTATCACTCTTGTATTTATATATTGTGGGTTTTGCTCAGGTGAGAACCCCTAATTAAAATGAGTACTGAGATCTAATCTCAGCCTTATATTTTTTATTATATCATTTAATCTCAGCCACACACACAGATACACACAAACACGTCTATAAACATTTGCACAAACAGATCCATGGCCTCTGTTAATGCTTCAATCCATTACCTGGATCACCGACAGCAACTCCGGTGAAACCATCGGTGTCCACACCTCCTCCGATGAAACCACCGGTGTCTGGACCTTCTCTAGTTGTTTCCACGCTGGTTGCAACTCCGATTGTTTCTCCTACCACATTGTCGCCGACTAATTATCCGTCACCATACACACATACACAATCTGCCACCACTCTCTCTCCCTTTCTCTCTCACTTTTCTATATCTCTCTATGTTCTCCGTTCCTCCGGCACCGCCAGGCGCGATCTCGTCTTCTTCGTTCAAATCTGACTACTCGAGTTATTGCTGGAGTTAAAGAAAGTAACTATACGTATCATAATTCAGATGTAATGCTTTGTAATGTGTAAATGTATACGAATTAGTGATGAATATCGGATATTTCAGTTTTACTATATATATATTTTTTGAACATTTTGGTGATTTTGTTTGTGTGACTTTTCTGGTAATTGACGATTGTTAATTAGGGGGAAGGAACAGGATTTTTCCGAATTGGTAGTAATTTTGGTGGAATTTGTGGTGATTTCCGAGTTGTCGATGGTGATTTGTTGGTGGTGGTCGGAGGTGGCGGCGGCAATGGGGTGGTTTGTGTTGGTGATTTTTCATTTTTCGGTGGTGATTTTTTGCTTACAGTTGGTCGGAGTGGTATTTTTGTGTTTCTGGTTTGGCGGTGGTGATTTTTGTGTTTCTGGTGGTGATTTCTGGTTTGGCGGTGGTGATTTTATGTTTCTGGTGGTGATTTTCTGGTGGTCGCCGGAGGCAGTGGTGGTCGCCGGTGGTGGTTGAATTAGAAAGAAGATGGTGAAATCCCAATTATAAAATATTAAAATATTAAATGATTGGTAAGAGATGAATATAATGTATTTAAATGGGTGGATATGATTAGATCTCATATCTCACCATAGTGGTGGTTCTCACCTGAGCAAGACCCCATGTATTGTTATTAGTTTGCCTGGTTTCGACCTTTAGGGTTTTTTCTTTTAATTGATTTCATATTTTTTTTGTAGGCGGGCAAAATTTTTATTGTTCATTGTTTTGTTAGTTCCTGTGTATATGTCTCGTCCGTTTTAAGTATCCGGAGATTGCGTAGGGGATATAATTAATTTCTTTTTATATGTTAATTGATTGTTTAAACTTGGTAAAGATGCTTCAGTTTTTCTTGTTCTTAATCATATCTGATTCTTTTTATTATGTCTTCCATTATTTGTTTTCGGTCATATTTTTCAATATTAGTTATATTTTTTTGTTTGTGTTTATGTTGATAGTCTGGAATGGTAAATAAATTTATTGTGCGTGAATTGGAAATTGTTATTGAAAAGTTGGGAATATAAATTATTTGGAGACAATTTGAAAATTAATCAGTTTAAAAGATAGTATTTTGTAAGAAATATTTTTTATTATACTCGGAATAGAAATTATATAGAAATTAAAAGAGAAATTTCTGAAATAAGTTATTTATTTAATTTACAAGAAAATTGGGACAAGTGCCAAGAATTTAATAAACAGAATTTTGTTGATCTTGTTGGACTAAGGAGTTAAGAACACTGAAAGGTATTTTGGAAAATGATGCCAGCAAGGTGTGGTTAAGTTGATACATCCAGTAACTAGAAAATGTGTGTTCTTGTTTAAAATAGTTCGTTTGGTTGGAACCCTTTGTTATACGTGGTATTAAGGTAATTTGGAATCGTTGTTGAAAAAGACAACTTGTAATCCAAGAAATATAGTGGCTCTTAGAATAGAGAGTGGGAAGGAAAATGTGTTTTTTTGATACACAGAAAAGCTAGTACAAATTAGAATTTTTGAAATGAAATCGAAAGAATTTGAGTTCATGCATGGAAATGAATAAAAGTGGGAGTTGCGTGATCCACCAGAATATAGAAAATTCACTGGTTTTAAATGAATTTTGAAAAGGAAAATGAACTTGTTGGTATGTTTAATCAATTTTGATATTTGCCTAATTTTAAAGGTTTTATGAAAATTCGATAATGGAAGTAGACAATTATGTCTGTATTTTCAAAATTGGGAGCATGATTAGTAATATTATCGGTGTATGTGGATAATATGTTTGCTGAAATTGATAAAGAACAAACCTAAGTTGGAACTTAGTAAGACATTGAGATTATATAAATGTTTGTGAAATTTGAGAAGTTCAAAGAAATCAAATTTAAGAAAAATAATTTGAATTTTGAGTATGAGCCAGTAAAGGTATTTGAGTAAAATGTTTAATTGTTTTAGGATGCGGAATTGCAGTCCGGTGTCAACCCTATTGGTAATGGGAAAATGATTAATTCAGAAAAGGAATCAATGAATGTATTATGTGTAAGTAGTCAGAAGTTTGATATATTTTATGTTGTGTAATCGATTGATTTGACTTGACATTTTTAATTAGTTTTGCAAGTGGATTGTGAAGCAATTTTGCTTGAGCCTAGTGAGAGGCTCTGTAAGGAGAATCGTGATCATGTACTTGAAGAGCACGTTGTGTAACAAATTGGTGAATCTAGTAGACGTACTTCGAGTTATTATTTATTGCGATATAAGTATCGAAAGGTGATATTGGTAATAAGAATTCAACTTCGGGATATTTATTTAATTTTGGTGTAGTTGAAGTTAAATAATAACAATAATAATAATAATAATAATAATAATAATAATAATAATAATAATAATAATAATAATAATAATAATAATAATAATAATAATAAAAATAATAATAATAGTAATAATAATAAGAAACTTAATTAAATGTGTTGGAAAAGGTAAAAGTGGCAACATAGATTGATTGAAAGTGATGGTCACTAGAAATATTTGACAAAGACGTCAAATGGAAGATGTTGGTGTGATTGGATGTAAGTTGTGGCAATTATAAGTACACATTGACCAATAATGAGTGCATATTTGAGATAGATTTAATAGTTATAGATCCTACGAAAAGTGGGAGTTTGGAAAAGAATTTGACAAATACGTCAAAGTGGGAGATGTTGTATTTGACATATTTTGTCAAATAATATAAATAAAGTAAATAGATACATAAATGTATTTAGTAGTTACAAATATTAAATTGATTGTGTAATTATGTATTTGAAGGTTACAAATATTGGTTAAATGCACATTTAAATATATAAGTTTTACATTTGTTTACATAGTGACATTGATGGATACTTAATGGGCAGTTACATTTTTGGGGTGGAGAAATTATTAGAATTGCCTATATATAGAGATTTGTTTCTATAAAAAAAGGTACTTGCAAGAAATAAAGACATACCTTGTTCAATATAATTTTGGAACCCCTAAAAAGTGTTATATTCAATTTTATTCGATTACTCAAAATATTTCACTCATTGCATTAATAAGTAACACATCAGACTGAGATCATGTTGATTACTGGCCCTCGGGGTTGTGGGTTGCTATCTTGATCATCATCCCTTCTATTATAATCTTTTATTTGATTACCACGATCTTCACCCTTAGTGAAGTGGCTCAGTTTCCCTCTACGGATCAAAAACTCGATCTCATCTTTGAGTTGCTTACAATCATCAGTGTCATGCCCCACATCTCTATGGAATCTGCAATACTGATTCTTGTTTCTCTTTGCGGGATCACCCCTAAGTGGTTTCGGCCATCGAAAATCCTTATCCTTCTCAAGGTCCAACAAGATTCGACTCCTAAGAGTATTCAACCTTGCATACTCAGTGAACCTTGGTCCTTGGTTCTTCTTAGGGGCAGAGTCGGAGTCCTCGCTAGTTCGGGGATGCTTGTCCCTAGCATCATACACCTGGTCATCATTCTCCTGGTCTTGCTTTCTTCTTGGAGTCATTTTTACCTCCTCCCTTACCTACTGCGGTCTCTTTCTTCATGCTATCCTCAGCTTTAATGTACTTATCGGTCCTTCGTTGGAGCTCAGCCATGTTCTTAGGGGGATGCTTCGCTAGTGACCTTTTAAAGAAGAGGTCAGTGGTTCTGTGCTCCAGGGCTACCATGGCCACCTTATTTTCCAAGTCATTAATATTTATTGTCTCCTTAGTGAATCGCTTGAGAGGTAATCCCTCACATTTTCATTCTTTCCTTGCACCACATACATGAGAGATGCGGAGCTTTTCTCATGAACCCTTCCACTGATAAATTGACTAATAAAAGCTGCACTCAACTCCTTAAAAGAGCCAATTGAATTTGCAGGCAATCGGCTACACCATCTTTGAGCCATACCCGACAGGGTTTGAGGGAAGGCATCACTCGCAGGCTGCAATAGCAGTGCATTCGAAAATGTCCTGACATGATTTGCGGGATCACCCGTTCCATCATAAGCCTTGATTGTTGGCATCTTAAAATTCTTTGAGATTCGAGCATTCATCACCTCCTCAGTAAACGGGGGTGTGGGATCGTCAAGACCTCCAAGTGGCATCAGATCTTTTGGGTTACCCCTAGGGGTTTCCACCCTTGTGGTTTTTCCAGTTGAGGCATCAGCCCTTTTCTGCCTCCTTGAAGGCCTCTCCAAGTTTATGATGGGTATCCCCCTTGAGGTTGGAGGAGGTTGAGTTTGATTTAATCTAGCTTGCTCCCTTGCCATATCTTCCTTTAACTTTAAGATCTCGGCCTCATGAGCCTTGATCCTCTCAGGAGTTGTCAAAGGGGGTCCATCATGGATAGTTTGAGTCCTCCTTCGAGATTCTCTGCTAGCACGTCGCCTCCACGGGGCTTTATCACGATCATCATCATCAGATGTCGAATCATCAGTATAAGGGCCAAAGTAGTCATCATACTCTCGATCTCGGATCTGTAAGGCATGACCACTTGGTCCAGGGCTCGAATAGGAGGGTAGTTAGGCAGACCATACATCGGGTTTGTACTCATGGGGAGATCCGTAGTATGGATCTGTACCCCTGGTGGCAACGGCTAGTTAGGGTTAACAAGAGGAGAAACCACCATCTGAAGAGGATTGGTTTCTGGGTTGACGACCACAGGTAAAGTTCTCTCAACATGGGGATTCGTCCCTGAAGGTTGAGAAACTTGAGGTTAGATGATCGCCCCTGTTGTTGGGGGTATTGGTTTAGTGGCAGGTGGAGCAGCGCTGAGAGGTAGAGCCTCAGTAGTGACAGGTACGGTTCTTCGTGTGTTGACCATGGTTGATGTCTTGTTCCCACAGACGGTGCCAAATGTTGTGGAATAAAACTAGGTTTCATGCGCAATTAATGTTAATGTGGTTGAGCTTCGAGCTTTAATGGCTGTTTCTACGTTTCGAGACTGATCGGTCCTCGCAGAGTGCCTACGTATCTCGTTATTGAGAATCAAGCCAAGACGTAGTTCTGAGAATGAGGGGTCAGGTCCTTTATATAGGATGAAAAGCCTTAGAATTATGGTAGGATTCGGAGACTTGGCGGGCAAGTTACCTCCTTGAGGAAGGTTCTAGACTCTTTCCTTGTAGGAATCAGTTTCCATGTTGAATTGGATGCCTTGGAGGCTAAGTCTAGCAGGAGTAGTATCCTTATTTGACTCTTATTTGCTGAGCTGTTTATTACCCTTAATATTAATTACGAAATTAATATTTAATTAGGGTTTTGGGCCCCATAAATTGGCCCCACGTTTGGACCATATTGGGTCTAATTAATGTCACATTAAATGTGTCTTTAAGGCTTATTTTTAGCCCATATCAACTATCATTTGGAATACTATCAAATACGTATTATTATATTTTATTATCTTCTATAATTTATTTTCTTACTAACTAAAAAGCAAATATTAAAATTATAAATAATAAGATAAAAATATTAAATATTAAAAGAAAAATATTTAAAATATTCCGTGTATTTATAATCTAGTTTAAAATAATTTTTATCGGTGCCATACATAGTTTATCATCTAATAAGCCCAATGATAAGTCATTGGTACCTAAGAGCATCTCCAACAGGGGTTGCCAAGAGATTGCCAACGTTGCCACACATGGCATGACAGGTTGCCCACCTATTGGAGTTGGGAGGTTGCCAAAAGGTTGCCAACCAAGATTGTCAAAAGTTGGCAACTTCCCAAATTAGTTAAAATTCATATAATTGTCCAAAAAGATATATATTTATATCCACTTTTATATTGTCTCTTTCTATTATATCATTTCTCTAATTTATGTAGGGGATCACATTGGCAACTTTGAGGTTGCCAACTATTAGAACAATTTTTTTATAAAAGTTGTCAAGAGTGATGTGTATGAATGAGAAAATAAAAAATTAATATATTTGATGATTTGTCTACAGTTAACAACCTTTGTAGCAACCTTTATTGGAGATGCTCTAACTTACTAGTGAGAAGTCTCAGTACCTAATTAAGTTGAATATTGTAACTTGTAAGAAACGGAAAAATGAAGTAATTTATTTGTGCAAAATGAAGTAAATATTTTGAAGCAATTATGGTTTAACCTCGCGCCTTCTAATGCAAAACATATTGCAGTAAGTAGCGCAGACTTAATAGTTATAGTCTATATATACATTTTTTCATATACGTTTAAACAACTCTTTCCAAACAGAGAGAAAAAAAGTAGAGAGTATCTCCATAAAGAGAGAAAAAGGTTGAGATTCTTTTTCTTTTCTGTTAAGTAAAAGGTTGAGATTCTTCTTGTGACTAGGGAAATAGAAACCACACTCCAACAAAAGAAACTTTGCAAGAGATTTCTTTTCTAGAAAAAAGGACTAAGAGATTTGTATCTTCCTGATCACAGAAAGAACCACCCACAGGCTATTTTCTTGGTAATTTGAGTCTCAGATCCTAGCTAGTTTATAAGAGGTTGAACTAACAAGAGGCTTGGTAATAAGAGGTTGAACTAACAAGATTGTTTTTATTGCGATTTAAGAGGTTGCTTAGTAACACTGTTTGAGGTTGAGGGTGGATGTTAAGGTGATTAATTAAGGTCATTTTTCAGGAAAGTTGAGTTCAATACGCTAAAAATGAAGTACAAGATAACTTGCCTTTTCATTTCTGATGGCACAGAGCACTGGTATTATCAGAATCAGGACATGAAACATTGCTATAAATGTAACTTGCACACATGGTAAGTTAGGAAATACAATATTGTTTCCGCGCAAAATCAAAAAAGATACGTGCATGCCATGTTATGGTCAACAGAAATTATTATTATAATATTAGTATTATACCTAATGGTCTTAAAATATTCAACAACATTTTCTATTTAAGTAGCCAAGATGACATGATCGCATTCACCAAGCTTTTCACTAATTCATTTCTACATTATTTTTCATGGCTTCTTTATCTTCTTCCTCCCGGCCCTTAAACACAAGGACTCTACTTATCTTTGGTATCCTTTTGATAACTAGATTAGCTTCAGACACAAAATTTATTGTATTTGGATCATCGTGTAAACGATTAAACTCGATTATAAGCTTCGGAGACTCATTGGCCGACACCGGGAACCTTCTGCATCTCTCAACTTCAAACAATCCTCCTCCCCATTATGCATTACCACCCTATGGAGAAACTTACTTCCATACCCCCACTGGTCGATTCTCCAATGGTCGCCTCATCATTGACTTCCTTGGTATGTACGTTTGTTAATCACATAATTACTCATGTTTTTAAAGCGGTCAATGAAAATAAGGGATAAGATTGTAATCCAACCCCCTTTTTTTTATGAGTTTTTTGATCAATTTGTCATATTATCAATGTAGTAATAAATTTGTTTTTTGTTTATAATAATATAATAAATGTATTTGAATTTTATATCCCTAATAATTTGACCGAGTAGACTGTTGACATGTAGGACTCCTTCTGTTTTCAAATAATTGACTTATTGACACGCACTTTTAGGAGCATTGACCACATAGTTAGAAAAATTATTTTTAAAATTTTCTTTTTGTGAATAAAAGTTTTAATTCTATATTTTTATTCACAAAATTTTTTTTAAAAATAATTCTAACTATGTGGTCAATTCTCCTAAAAGTACGTGTCAAAAAATCAAAGGTCAATTATTTGAAAACAGAGGGAGTACTATTTTCCCTTCATGTATTTTCCCCCTCTATTAATCAGACAAACGAGTCAATATTAGTCGATATATAATAAATGTAATTGTTTTAAAATTTTAAAATTTGTTATTTATAGATTAATCAATAGATAAATTTATGTCACAAAATAGTTTGAAGTTCAGCTGACAACATGGTGCGCCCAAAGTTCACATTTTGCCGTCATATGATGCGCTCATTTCTATGGCGGGTAATAATATTGCATACGATTACTCGATTAGGCTAAATCCATCACAACACAAAATATGGAATCGAAATGCACCTGTTCTGTAACATAAAATGATATCTATTTATGAACCTAGTTCTATGTCATAAAATGATATTTAATTATGTAAGAATAAATTGTCACGTCTGGTTACTGTTGGAATTCGGGCATAATAACGCAACGGAAATAATAATTTATAACGAATTCCAAAGCCCGGATCCATGTATAAAATGATAATCATGGTATAAAAATTCTCAAGAACAAGATTGTACCTTGTTTAAGCTTTCCAATGGATGACAAATGGAGATCCTAGCTTGTTGATCTTGAGAGTTAAAATTATAACTCCTCCACCGGAATCCACACTTGAATGCTTGCTTGAATCGTCGAACGATTACGCCACGGAAATTGGTACTAGCCAAAATAAATAACCTTGGATGTGTTCTTGACTTAGCTTGATTTTTCCCCTTTGTTTCTCTCTTGTATAAACTGAATTTTCAGTTCATCTCCTCCTATATGACTTGCCAACTCTTGGCTTTTATAGAAAAACAAAGCCAAATGGTGCCTTAAACAATTAGGCCATTTTAATTAAACAAATCTTATTTATTTAAATAAATTAATTAAGTCATACTTAATTAATCAAATAAGTCAAGAAAATACATCTTCAAATTTTATCTTTAACTAATCAAGTCTCACTTAATTAATTTTATAAAATTCGAATTATTATTTATTATTAATTTAAATTCATAATTTAAATTATTATTAATTTAAATTCATAAAATAAATTAATTTCCCTTTTAAACATTCTATGTGTGTGACCCTGTAGGTTATTATTTAATTGGCAACAATTTTATTCTTTAATAAAATTGTAAACAATAAGCGGCGTCTAGTAACACATTATTGTTACCCAATTAAACAATAATTAAATCAACGATTCAATCAACCTTTTATGACTAATGTTCCATGTAATATAATCCCTTTAAATCATGATATTATAGATTAAACTCGAGGCATGTAATGTGTCATCCTCTTCATAATTTAATCTTCATTTTCTTGATCGATGAGTAGACTATATAATCAAATCAACATTTGAGCATGACCATGCATTTCATAGTCTCACTCAAACAAGAGGCCGATAATATCACTCCTTTATCAGGAGATTTAAATCCCATCTAGATCGTTCATATTTCTCACATGATTCATAATATATCCGATATTCACCTTTATCATTATCCGGCTAAAGATAACTTTTAACGAATTCAAAATATATTAATTCTCATGTAGAATTATAACGACTTCAGGTCTAAGGATCATTACACCATTATCACTGTGAGAATACATATGACACATTTATTATTATTATTTACCATGATGTATCTCACGGTGGGTCTGTCCAGTACCCTGTACTCGTACAGTTACCTATGCATTGCTTTTAGTATCTGCATACTAATGACCAATGAGATGTGGTCATCTTGTCAATAAACATACTAACCTTAATGTATTATTATTGTCCTAAGTAATAATAATACTCGGCTAGGGACATTTAAGAATATGATACAATCATTATATAATCTCATGTTCAAGTCACATACTTGCAACTACATAATTTGTATCAAGATTCTAAGGACATTTATTATACTTTATTTATTTCGCAGTAAATAAAGCCAATAATAAATATATATATCAAATATATAAAATCACTCAAACACAAATACAATTGATTGTATTGACTCTAGGGCACCAATACTAACAATCTCCCACTTGCACTAGAGCCAATCACCCATGTATCGAATACCCATGCTACTAGTGTGACATTCATGCTTCTGCTGCGACAGAGCCTTAGTCAGCGGGTCTGCAATATTATCATCAGTATGCACTTTACATATGTGAATATCTCCTCTATCATTTATCTCTCGAATAAGGTGATATCTCCGAAGTATATGCTTTGTTCTGCTGTGAGCTCTCGGCTCCTTGGCTTGTGCTATAGCTCCATTATTATCGCAGTAAAGATCTATGGGATCTGCGATCGATGGAACTACACCAAGTACTGTAATGAACTTCCGTATCCATACAGCCTCCTTGGCTGCTTCACATGCCCCAATATACTCGGATTCCATTGTAGAATCAGCTACTGTGTCTTGCTTCGAACTTTTCCAGCTTACAGCACCTCCATTTAGGCAAAACACAAATCTAGACTGAGACACAGAGTCATCTCTGTCAGTCTGGAAACTAGCATCCGTGTAACCCTTTACCGTTAGCTTCTCCTCTCCTCCATACACCAAGAATGAATCTTTAGTCCTTTTCAAGTACTTAAGAATATTCTTGACCGCCGTCCAGTGACCTTCACCTGGATTAGACTGGTATCTGCTCGTCATGCTCAAAGCATACGAGACATCCGGACGAGTACATATCATTGCATACATGATAGATCCAATTGCTGAAGCATATGGAATCTTACTCATGCGGTCCTTATCATCCAATGATTTAGGACCATTCTCTTTTGAGATCGTTATCCCATGAGATATGGGGACATATCCCCTTTTTGCATCTTGCATTCCAAAACGATGCAAAATCTTGTCAATATATGTACTCTGGCTTAAGCCGATTAATCTTCTTGATCTATCTCTATAGATCCTGATCCCTAATATATAGGTAGCCTCGCCCAAGTCTTTCATAGAAAAACTTTGTCCTAACCAAGTCTTTACAGCCTGTAGAGAAGGAATGTCATTCCCTATTAGTAATATATCATCGACATATAATACTAGGAATGCCACATGGCTCCCACTAACCTTTTTGTAAACACATGGTTCATCCACGTTCTGAATAAAGCCAAAACCTTTGACTATTTCATCAAACCGGATGTTCCATCTCCGAGAGGCCTGCTTCAATCCATAAATGGATCTATGCAGCTTACATACCTTTCCGGAATCCTTTGGATTTCCAAAACCTTCAGGTTGTGTCATGTACACATCCTCTTCAAGGCTCCCATTAAGGAAGGCTGTTTTGACATCCATCTGCCATATTTCGTAATCATAGTAAGCCGCTATTGCAAGCAAAATTCTGATGGATTTTATCATTGCTACTGGTGAAAATGTTTCATCATAGTCAATACCATGAATTTGTTTGAAACCTTTTGCAACCAGTCGAGCTTTATAGGTCTGTATTTTACCTTCCATGTCGATTTTCTTCTTGAAAATCCATTTGCACTCTATAGGTTTTACCCCTTCGGGTGGATCAACCAAAGTCCATACTTGGTTTTCATACATGGAATCCATCTCAGAATTCATGGCTTCTTGCCATCTCTCAGAGTCTGGTGAGTTCATAGCATCTTGGTAGGTGAGAGGCTCATCTTGGTCTATGAGCATCACATCGTCATTTTGAGTTAAGAGAAATCCATAATTCCTCTTTGACTCATGGCGAATCCTACTAGATCTACGAACAACCTGTGTTTCTTGAGCAATGTTATCTTGTATTTCTTGCTCATGCTCCCCTTCTGGTTCAATGTTATCAAGTGGTTCTCGATCTTCATCGAGATCTATTTTCCTCCCACTGTCTTTTCTAGAGACTAGCTCTCTTTCCAAGAATACAGCAGTTCGAGCAACAATTACTTTGTTCTCCGAGGGACTATAGAAAGAATAACCCTTTGTTTCCTTTGGGTATCCCACAAAATTACATTTTTCAGATTTCGGTCCAAGCTTGTCTGATGTTAGGCGTTTCACAAATGCTTCACATCCCCATACTTTCATAAAGGACATGCTTTGCCGTTTCTCTGTCCATATCTCATATGGAGTTTGTTGAACCGTTTTAGTAGGAACACGGTTTAGTGTATATGCAGCCATTTCCAGGGCATAACCCCAGAAACTAATTGGAAGATCTGCTTGACTCATCATAGATCGCACCATGTCCAACAAGGTACGATTCCTCCTTTCAGAAACCCCATTCCATTGTGGTGTTCCAGGAGGAGTTAGTTGTGATACAATACCACACTCCCTCAAATAGTTCTTAAACTCATGGCTTAAGTATTCACCTCCTCGATCAGATCTTAGAGTTTTTATGCTTTCGCCAATTTGCTTCTCTACTTCTGCCTTATACTCTTTGAACTTTTCAAATGCTTCGGATTTGTTCTTCAAAAGATACACATATCCATATCTACTGAAATCATCAGTAAACGTAATGAAGTAGAAATAGCCACCCCTTGCCATCGATCTCATAGGACCACATACATCGCTATGTATTAGTTCTAGTCGTACGGTGGCCCTCTTACCCTGTCCGGTAAAAGGAGCTTTAGTCATCTTGCCTAGTAAACAAGCCTCGCATTCATCATATGATTCAAAATCAAACTGATCCAAGAAACCATCTTGATGTAACTTGGAAATGCGTTTCTCGTTTATATGGCCTAGACGACAGTGCCAAAGGTATGTTTGATTTGAGTCATTAGTCTTAAGTCGTTTGTTATTTATATTCAAGATAGGAGTATCTAAATTAAGAACATACAAACCGTTAAATAATTGTGCAACACCATAGGTAATGTCATTCAAACCAAAAGAGCAACCATTGTCTTTAAAGGTAAATGAAAAACCTTTCTTGTCCAAACAAGAAACAGAAATAATGTTTCTACAAATAGAAGGCACATACAAACAGTTTTCAAGTTCTAATATAAGCCCAGTGGGCAACGATAAATGGTAAGTCCCTACAGCCAAAGCAGCAACCTTTGCTCCATT
Source organism: Saposhnikovia divaricata (assembly GCA_036435485.1). Classification (NCBI taxonomy): domain Eukaryota; kingdom Viridiplantae; phylum Streptophyta; class Magnoliopsida; order Apiales; family Apiaceae; genus Saposhnikovia; species Saposhnikovia divaricata. Next base: position 46,986,350 of record CM071600.1, read on the forward strand.
TCCAACTCGTAGGTCTACCTCTCCCTTAGCCAGTGACCTACTCCTTTGCAGTTCCTGCACATTTATACAAATGTGAGAACCACATCCGGTATCCAATACCCAAGATGTAGAAGTAGACAAATTGACTTCTATTACATAAATACCTGAAGCAGAAGTCTGGCCAGCAGCCTTCTTCTTCTTAAGTTCTTCCAAGTATGCATGACAGTTTCTCCTCCAGTGTCCCGGTTTACCACAGTGGTGACAATCACCCTTTTCAACACCTCCTTTAGGCTTGGTAGCCTTCTTGGGAGCAGAATTAGGATTGGCAGCAGATTTGGACACATTCCTCTTCTTATTGCCCTTCCACTTTCTTTTCCCCTTGGCACCTCCTTTGTTCACCATCAGCATGGGAGTAGGAGATTCCTTCTGAATGTTGGTTTCAGCAGTTCTTAACATGCCCAACAATTCAGTGGGTGTCTTATCTATCTCATTCATGTTGTAGTTCATAACGAATTGAGAAAAGTTCTTGTTAAGTGATTGTAAGATCAAATCTATTTGAGCCTCCGGACCAATCGGGAAGCCCAAGGTACTTAGTTGTTCAATGTACCCAATCATCTTAAGAACGTGTGGTCCAACCGGATCTCGCTCTCCCTGTTTGCAAGCATACAAAGCCTTGCTCGTATCATATCTCTCCTGGCGAGCTTGTCCCTCAAACATGCTTTTGAGGTGCTCAATTATTTCAAAAGCATTCATCAACTCATGTTGCTTTTGAATCTCAGGAGCCATGCATGCAAGCATAAGGCATGACACATCATTTGAGTCATCCAAATGCTTCTGATAAGCATTTTGCTCGGCACGTGTGGCTCCAGCAGGAAGAGGATTTGGGTGAGGAACTTCAATGGCATACAGCTTTCGCTCCTGCCTGAGGACAATCCTCAAGTTCCTAAACCAATCTAGGAAGTTTGTCCCTGTCAGCTTTTCCTTTTCTAGGACTGATCGTATCGAAAAGTGGTTTGTGTTGTTTGCCATTTATTATCTACAATTTTGTAAAAGCGCATAAAATGAGTTAGTTTGCATGTTTCGTAAAACCAATTATGTTCAAGTTGATTTATAGCATATTCGTAATATACCTCCCACTATTTTTATCAAATTAATAGCCCTTACTATCAATTCGGAAAATGGTTCCCATAAAACCTTTTCTTAGTGAGCCAAGATCCATATTTCGTCATATTTTAAGTCAGCTTTGGCTTTCCTCTTAAATATGATTATTTAGGTAGACCGTTATGTCAATTATATCGTATATAACTCTTGGATAGCTTAGTGAACAACATATTGCTCCGATCTATCTAATAGATTTCACTAAACTCTATGCTTATAAGTTCATAATCATATTATGACGACTTATTTAAGTTGGACCCAACAATAACAATTTAAGTAAGCTTGTTTACTTAATCACATCTCACCACGATAAAAGAGAAGCCCTTGCTTTGGCAAATCCACTCCTCAATGATCTAGGATTTAATGAGTGTTATTTGTTGGAAAGCATCTGTTTAACTTAATATTTCTTAAGGGATTTTTAGAAAAATTTAACGATCTTGATCGTTTGTTTAAATCTTAAATCGTTACAGATTTTATCTTGTTTAAACATGGCATATGTGTCGTATCTAATACATACATTCTAAAATATCCATACAACCATGCATCCATTCATATATCTAATATATCCATGCATCATATGTAAAGTGCAGTTACGCAAAATTAAACGTGCAATGGTTATGGCCCGATCCTATGCGATCTTTTCGAGCTAATGAAAAGATCAAGGTCAATCTATGGTTGTAATAACTAATTATTACAAAATTCTTCATTGCTTCCAAAGCCTCCATTGATTGCCTCCAAGCTCGTTTTGAAATACATTACAAAAGAACTCGAGTTGCATTCGAGAAATAATAATTACAAGAATAACGACATGCAAGTCGTATTTAATTATTACAGACCATAAATAAAATTAAAACATTTATTCTACGGGTCTTTAGGCCATAACCACTGCACCATGCTCATATAACAATTATAGACATCAAATTAATCATGATCACATCGATTAATATTTAACTCCTCAATTTAAATACCTAATTATTTAAAAGGGAATTAAATAAATCAAATTTAATAAATTAAATTCGAATTAATAAAATTAACTAATTAAAAATTTAATCCGAATAAAAAAAAATTAAATCGAAATTAATTAATCAAAATTCGAATTTAATAATAATATTCAAATTCATAATTTAAATATATTATTAAAATTCGAAATTAAATTAATTAATAAAATTTTGAATTAATAATAATTTTTAAATCCATGATTTAAATATTCAATTATTAAAACTTTAATCATTTAGGAATCTAATGATTAATGGCAATAAGTCTAACATGGCAACTAATTGTATTATTAAAGCAAAAGCAAAAGCAAAAGCAAAATAATTAGAATTAAATAAAACCCATCACAGCACAGCACAGCACGCCACACTGTTTCTGCAGACAAAAACCGTGATACGCATGTCGTACATGCGCAACACCTGCTGTCTACGGGTGATGCGCATGTCCGACATGCGCAACCCGCCTGAAAACTTCTGTTGCGCATTACCAGAATGCGCAACCCGCCTGTAAACTACTGTTGCGCATTACCAGAATGCGCAACACCTGTACATACAGATTATCCAGAAACCTGCAGAATGTCCAGAAACTATGCAGAAAATTTATATTTCAGTTTTAATCAATTCTAAAATTATGCCAATGATGTGATTAACATATCTAACATATAATACATCATCCAAAACATGTTATAACAATTTATAACATCATACAAACAATCATAACAATTTATAAAATCTTTTGTATGTTAAAATGAAGCATGGCAAAAAATTCATAAATTCATGTATGTTTCATTTTCAAGAACACAACACCAAATCATCCTTTTATACATGTAGCTTTGATACCATTGTTGGAATTCGGGCATAATAACGCAACGGAAATAACAATTTATAACGAATTCCAAAGCCCGGATCCATGTATAAAATGATAATCATGGTATAAAAATTCTCAAGAACAAGATTGTACCTTGTTTAAGCTTTCCAATGGATGACAAATGGAGATCCTAGCTTGTTGATCTTGAGAGTTAAAATTATAACTCCTCCACCGGAATCCACACTTGAATGCTTGCTTGAATCATCGAACGATTACGCCACGGAAATTGGTACTAGCCAAAATAAATAACCTTGGATGTGTTCTTGACTTAGCTTGATTTTTCCCCTTTGTTTCTCTCTTGTATAAACTGAATTTTCAGTTCATCTCCTCCTATATGACTTGCCAACTCTTGGCTTTTATAGAAAAACAAAGCCAAATGGTGCCTTAAACAATTAGGCCATTTTATTTAAACAAATCTTATTTATTTAAATAAATTAATTAAGTCATACTTAATTAATCAAATAAGTCAAGAAAATACATCTTCAAATTTTATCTTTAACTAATCAAGTCTCACTTAATTAATTTTATAAAATTCGAATTATTATTTATTATTAATTTAAATTATTATTAATTTCCCTTTTAAACATTCTATGTGTGTGACCCTGTAGGTTATTATTTAATTGGCAACAATTTTATTCTTTAATAAAATTGTAAACAATAAGCGGCGTCTAGTAACACATTATTGTTACCCAATTAAACAATAATTAAATCAACGATTCAATCAACCTTTTATGACTAATGTTCCATGTAATATAATCCCTTTATATCATGATATTATAGATTAAACTCGAGGCATGTAATGTGTCATCCTCTTCATAATTTAATCTTCATTTTCTTGATCGATGAGTAGACTATATAATCAAATCAACATTTGAGCATGGCCATGCATTTCATAGTCTCACTCAAACAAGAGGCCGATAATATCACTCCTTTATCAGGAGATTTAAATCCCATCTAGATCGTTCATATTTCTCACATGATTCATAATATATCCGATATTCACCTTTATCATTATCCGGCTAAAGATAACTTTTGACGAATTCAAAATATATTAATTCTCATGTAGAATTATAACGACTTCAGGTCTAAGGATCATTACACCATTATCACTGTGAGAATACATATGACACATTTATTATTATTATTTACCATGATGTATCTCACGGTGGGTCTGTCCAGTACCCTGTACTCGTACAGTTACCTATGCATTGCTTTTAGTATCTGCATACTAATGACCAATGAGATGTGGTCATCTTGTCAATAAACATACTAGCCTTAATGTATTATTATTGTCCTAAGTAATAATAATACTCGGCTAGGGACATTTAAGAATATGATACAATCATTATATAATCTCATGTTCAAGTCACATACTTGCAACTACATAATTTGTATCAAGATTCTAAGGACATTTATTATACTTTATTTATTTCGCAGTAAATAAAACCAATAATAAATATATATATCAAATATATAAAATCACTCAAACACAAATACAATTGATTGTATTGACTCTAGGGCACCAATACTAACAGTTACATAATATGTAACTTTGAATTATATATCGGTTATGGATAATATTTAAATAAAATAAAATTCAAAAAACCAATTTATTTAACAAAAATTATACACAATCATATTCATAGCATTGAACCAATATGATCTTACCAAAAACTATATCAATTATTATAGTCAGACTTTTATGAGTTTTCACTATCTTCTTGTATAATTTTTTTAATTATTTTTTAACTTCTTAAAAGAAATTAAAACAACCATTATAGTTATTGTTGTAGGATGCTCCAAGTATAGGATACATTGGAGTATCTTTTTCTGGTTAGGCAGTGGGATACTTAAGTAATCGTTACTGTGACATTTTGGTATCTAACTACGTGAGAGTACATAAATTGAGTAATCTACATTAATATATGCAGCTCAGTATCTTGGAATTCCACTGGTACCACCCTATATAGGCAGCAAGTATCACAGGAGCTCTGGAAATAATTTTTTGTCGGGAGTAAACTTTGCAGTAGCCGGAGCAACGGCCATGGATAAGAAATTTTTTGAACAAAGAGGCGTTCATATTATGGTAAAGAATATTTCTTTAGGGACTCAGTTGGGTTGGTTCAAGGAACTGTTGCCTTCTCTCTGCCATACAGTTTCAGGTAAAATAGCCTGTATCCTAAACATGTATACAAAGTATCAGTGATTTGAAAAGCACAAATCGTTTTTATATGGTATATTCTAGCGCTTAAGCGGTTAAATGAACGTTTAAACGGTTTTAAAAGCGGATCTTTAATTGGATTATACATAGATATATATTTATATAAATAAATACAATGTTAGTTTTTTTTTTAAAAAATATATAACATTCACATATGATATACTAATATATTATGAAAAAAGTTAAAACCAGTAATCGCCACATTCACATATTCATATTAGTCATAATTAACTTAGAAAATACAAACGTAATATTTAGAAATATCAAATTATAAATATGTTTTGAGACCCTATTTTTATCACTTTCACCCATTTTTGTTCGTTTTCACCCGCTTTTGACCCGCTTAAGTGGTCATTTGACCGCCTAAACCTTACTAAACGTTTAAAAACTCGATTTTGCCATGATCGAGACATTTTTCTACCGATTCCGTTTAAGCGGTCGCTTAATGCGATTTTTACAACTAATACAAATGCTTGTATGTTGCTGTTACTTTTGCGTGTTAATAATGAACAATATCGACATGGATACAGATGACCTGGATGTCTAAACTCCTAGCTAGCAGGAACTTTTTTATAAGATACACTCTCTAGAAAAAAGATTCTACAAGTTGGCAATACACTTATCGTATTAGTTAACACTATATTAATATTTAGTCGGTTGCATTTAGTCGTATTCGAATTTAGTCAGTCGAAAATAACCAAGTTTTATTACAGTGCTATATATAATGGCCTTTCTGTTCATCTAAAATTATTTGCACATGTATATGTTTTATATCAAATATTTTTTAACGAATATGATTTTTGCGATTTGATCTAACAAAGAGAATATACAAAGTTTCATTTGAACGAGATAATTGTTTAAAAAAATATTGTAAAACTATAGTTATAAGTTTGGATCTTTAGAACAGAATATTATGCTCGTTTTTACTGCATGAAACTGCACAATTAATTTGTTACAGACGGACAGACAGTTGTCCAAGTAAGTATTAATTTAGTAGTTGATACGCAATTGATGTGCGGCAGACTGTCAAAAACTGTACAAAAGAAGTGTTGTGCTCATGGGAGAAATTGGAGGCAACGATTACAACCATGCTCTTCTTGCGGGAATAAGCAGAGATTCAGTGCAAACATTTGTAACGCCTGTTGTTGGCCGGATTGCTTCAGCTATAACTGTAAGTATCAGTTTCCAAGCAACGCACATTTCAGCAATAGTATGTGTGCTACGTGTAAATGTGCTTAAATCTGTGTGTGTTGTACGCAGGAACTAGTAGAGTTAGGTGCTACATCAATAGTAGTCCCAGGAAACTTCCCAATTGGATGCCATGCTGCTTATTTAACACAGTTTATGACTAATTCATCTAGACAAGACTATGACCCCAAGACCGGCTGCCTTATTTGGTTAAACAAGTTTGCTGAGTACCATAACCAGATGCTCCAGACGGAGTTGAATCGGATTAAAAAACTTTATCCCCATGCCAAAATTATCTACGCGGATTATTACAATGCTGTGTTGCCACTATATCTGAATCCAAATAAATTAGGATTTAGTAGTGGAGCACTAAGAGCATGTTGTGGAGGGAATGGACCTTATCATTACAACCCCTCAGTGGAGTGTGGGAATCCGCCGTCAACTGTTTGTGCGAATCCTTCCTTGTATGTTAACTGGGACGGTTTGCACTTGACGGAAGCGGCATACAAGTTCATCTTCAAACGGTTATTTAAAGGGCCTTCCACGGTCCCGCCCTTTAAGACATTGTGTACATTTTCAGGTTTTGAATAAGTAACTGTGAACGTTTTCAGCTTTGAAGATTCTAGCAGCAGTACTCATTGCAATAAGTAACGCATTATATGTTTTATTGATGATGTTTTGTGTGATGATTTTGTAGTGATTAACAAATAATTTGAATTCGATTAGATACATTATCCTCAAATGATTTCACAATATTTATTTATTAGTTTCAAATCGATCCGATATTTTTTATAATTCAGTCATCTACGCACCTGCTTATAAGGAGCAAAGGGAATGAAATACAGCTGTGCTTCGAATCCTGGCGGTGATATATTCATGTTCTTCGCATAGTAGACATTACTTCTTTATTTCTCCATACTCACCAACTAGAAGATTTTTTTTGGCTAATTGTCTCTTTCACTTTACATCGTCGACACTTTCGTAAAATTGGATCTCTTATATAAAAATCATTGTGACTAAGAGACACCAAGATCGAATATCGATTTTTGTCGAGAATCGAATAAGAGTCGGACGGGTCAATTTAGTTATTTTAATTATCACTTTTTCCGTAACTCGCACACAGTAGGGAGCAGACTAATGAGTGAAATATAACGAATAAACTCTGTGTCTAAAACAGATATGCCATTAAAGCTTGAAAGAATCATACATGAAGAAGAAGAGAGTTTGTTACATTTCTTAATGAATAAGATAAATGTTTACAGCAGTGTTTATATAGTAATACAAGAGAGAATGTTTCTAACTAACTAATTTGACTATCCTAACTAACTTTGACTATTTGTTTTGATAGGCTATTAGTAGCTTCTTCTTTTGCATTTGACACTTGTAAATCTCAGCATTGACTTCGTCTTTGTCATCCTTGAGATGCCTTATTATATCTTTAGACCCCCCATTGACGGATACTAGCATAGCCCCCCCACAAATGGGAAGTGAACCAAAAGTGAGCTGCCCTAATTTGTTAGCACAAGACCAATGAAGAACCTTACCAAGCCCTTTAGTAAGAATGTCTGCAGTGTTCTTTGTTGTAGAGATTTGACGAACATCAACAATGCCAAGCTGAATTTTCTCTCGAATAAAATGGCAATCAAGCTCAATATGCTTGGTTCTAGCATGATAAACTGGATTTGCAGTCAAGTCTATTGCAGCTTTGTTGTCACAATATAAAGGAATAGGACCAGTAGGAGCAACTTGAAGCTCAGAAAGAAAATTGACAAACCATATTGCTTCACAGGAAGCATCAGCAAGAGCTCGATACTCAGCTTCTGCAGAGCTCCTTGAAGTCACTTGTTGCTTTTTAGATCGCCAAGAAACAGCAACATTACCAAGTAACAAGCAATAAGCACCAACAGACTTTCGATCATTAGCATCCCCTGCCCAATCACTATCACTAAACATTGATACTTCAAGAGAGTTATTAGCAGGAAAAAATAATCCATGACCTGCAGTCCATTTGAGATAACGAAGAACTCTGGTTAAAGCTATCATATGCTTTGTCCTGGGAGCATGTAAGAATTGGCTTAACATTTGTACTGAAAAACTGATATCTGGCCGACATGAATTGAGATATAGTAGTTTGCCAACCAAGGCTCTGTACATGGAAGGGTTATCAAGTAAAGCACCAGACTTGTCATTGTCAAACAATTTTAAATGTGGATCAATAGGAACTGATAAAGGCTTACAATCCAGCATGTTTTCAGAAATTAACATATCATTTATGAACTTTTGCTGTTTCACAAAGATACCATCTGGATTCCTAGAAATTTCCAATCCCAAATAATATTTAATAGCTCCCAGATTCTTAATGCTGAACTTAACATCTAACAAATGCTTTAAAGCATTGATGCTCTCTTGATTGTTTCCAGAAATCAGAATATCATCAACATAGATGACTATCACTAGAAAGATACCATCTTTACTGTAAGTAAACATAGAGTGATCAGCCTTTGATTGAACATAACCAGCTTGAAGTAGACAGGTGGCTAGCTTTTCAAACCAACACCTCGAGGCCTGTCTTAAACCGTATATAGATTTAATCAACTTGCAAACCAGATTAGGAATTCCAAAATTATTCATATAGCCTAAAGGTAAACTCATGTAAACCTCTTCTTGCAAATCTCCATGGAGAAATGCATTGTTGACATCTAATTGTTCAATTATCCATCCTTTTGCTGCAGCAACTGCTAATAAAGTTCGAATAGTAACCATCTTTGCTACTGGAGCAAAGGTATCATGAAAATCAATACCCTCAGACTGTGTATAACCTTTGGCTACTAATCTGGCCTTATATCTATCAATGGTGCCATCAGGGTTATATTTAATTCTATATACCCATTTACACCCAACTGTTTGTTTTCCAGGAGGCAATGATACTAATTGCCATGTATTGTTTTGTTCAAGAGCACTCAATTCCTTTTGCATAGCTTCAACCCACTGTGGATGTTGAACAGCTTGAAAGAAATGTTGTGGTTCAGTCATAACAGAAGTAGGTACTGAGGCTAAGTTTACTTTGGATTTTGCAAGAGAAGGAATATGATAATCAGTCCACCACTTAGGTTTAGTGACTTGTCTAGTGGATTGTCTAGGGACTATAGAAAGATCAGAAGTCTGATTATTGTTTAAATGATCAATAGACTGATCATTAGCATGAACATTTTCAACTAAAACTTCATGTTGATCAGGTGAAGATGGAAAAGAATTTATAGTAGATTGATGTAAATCAATAGTGTAAGATTGATCATCAGAGTGAACAATAGGTTCATTAGGAATAGGTTGGTTAATAGTCTGAATAACAGGCTGATTAACAAAAGGGTTAGATGAATTAGAAGATAGCCAATCTAAGAAGGAAGATTTAATGGCAACTGTGTTTTTAGAAAGATAAGGAAAAGAATCTTCATGAAAAACAACATGTCTGCTTATAAAAATTTTATGAGTTTCAAGATTATATAACTTGTAACCCTTCTGATGAACTGGATAACCAAGAAATACAGATTTAGTAGCTCTGGAAGAAAATTTGTCCATGTTATGTATGGAAGCATAGCATAAACATCCAAAAGCTTTTAATTGGTCATAATCGGGAAGTTTATGATGTAAAAGTTCAAAAGGAGATTTAAATTGTAAAACAGGAGTAGGTAACCTATTAATGAGATAGGCTGCAGTAAGAACACATTCCCCCCAGAATTTGAGAGGTAAACCTGATTGAAAACGAAGAGCTCTAGACATTTCTAACAAATGTCTATGTTTGCGCTCGACTCTGGAGTTTTGTTGAGGTGTATATGGACAAGAAGATTGATGAATAATGCCATTGGAGGCCAAAAATTCATTAAAGACAGAATTAAAGAATTCACTGCCATTGTCAGATCTAACAGCCTTGATGGAAGTTTGAAACTGACTAATAGTGTAAGCATGAAAATGTCTAAAAATTGTGAAAACATGTTGTTTATTTGGCATTAAGAAAACCCATGTAGCCCTAGTATGATCATCCACTATTGTCAAGAAATATTTAGCACCAGTAATAGTAGGAGTTTGATATGGGCCCCAAACATCCATATGGATTAAATCAAAACAGCAGAGACATGAGAATTACTGTGCTTAGGAAAAGACAATTTACATTGTTTTGCAACTGGACAAACAGGACAATTATCCATACAAGACAAAGATTTCAAACAAGGAATGTGTTGTAACACAACATTAGAAGGATGTCCTAGTCTAACATGCCAAAGTTTAGATCTAGATACATCAGAAGTGTTGTGTACAGAAGCAAATGAAACAACAGGAACTACAGAGGAAGAAGTAATTGTAGTGCCTGGCATCTGAGAAACTGGAGTGAGTGAATGAAAGTAGTACAAGCCATCAAAAATATCACCAGTAGCTAGAACTTTCTATTGAGTCAGGTCCTGAAAAACACAATTGGTTGGAAAGAAATTGACAATGCAACCAGAGTCTGATGTAAATTTAGAGACAGACAAGAGATTACAATTAAAAGATGGAACAAATAAGACATTAGTCAAAGTGATGTGATCATTAATAATCACATTACCAGATTGATGAATATCAATAATATGTCTATTAGGCAATGCAATTTGCAGAGGTTTTGGCAAAGTGACAAGGTAACTAAACAAATGTTTGTTACAGCACATGTGATGAGAAGCACCTGTGTCTATTATCCAAGTTTTTAACCAATTATTGACAGTAGAGGCTTGAAGACAATATGTCATACCTGCCATTGCAGGCATCTGATCTTCTGGTGAATTCAATTTGCTTTTATTCATCATTTGGAGCATCATTTGATTCATCTGAGACATTTGATTCTGCAACTGCTCAATAGAAGGAGTGTTAATGAGAGATCTTTGTCCAGAAGAAACAGCAGAAACAGCAGAACCTGCATTCAGAGGCTGATTAAAAACATCAGCATGATTAACACTTGCACTTGCAGTTTGAGATGGAAGTGGCCTGAAACCAGAAGACTGTGATGATTGCTTTGGTTTCCCTTTCTTTCTGTCTGGATAACCAACTAGCTTATAACAAAAATCCTTAGTATGACCCTCCTTGTTGCAGTATGTACACTTTAATGAAGACTTGTGAGTCTTAGAATTAGAGTTAACAGCTGAAGAAGTATTACCAAACCTGGAAACTTCACTAACATTACCAATGAAAGGTACAGATACATGATGACCTTGCTTTTGCTTTTCATCTTGTTTAACAAGTGAAAAGGCTTGAGTAATTGTAGGTAGAGGAGTCATCATCAAAATTTGCCCTCTAGCAACAGAATAGCTGTCAGTTAAACCCATTAAGAATTGAAGTAATTTCTTACGCTGTTCCCTTTCTTCAATCAGCTTGTAAGAACCACAAGTACAACCACATTTGCAAGCAATAACAGACTCAAGTGCTGCATACTCATCCCATAAATTTTTCAACTTATGATAGTAAATTTCAACAGACTTATCACCTTGTTCCAAAGCATGTATTTCCTTTAACACTTGATACACCCTGTGACCGTTTACACTTGAAAATTGATCATGTAATTCAGTCCACATTTCTTGAGCTGAAGTGACAAAATCCATTCCATTACTAATCTCATCTGAAACAGTATTCAAGATCCAACTTATCACCATATCATTTACCCTGTCCCATTGTGCCCTTAAAGGTGAGGTTTCCTTAGGTTTAGGATAGGTTCCAGTAACTATCCCAATCTTATTCTTTGCAGACAAAGCTATGGTGATAGATCGTTTCCAAGGCCCAAAATTATCAGTTCCAGTGAGTTTCTTGGAGATTAAAATCAATCCAGGGTGATCTATGTTTTGAAGGTAAAGTGGATGTAGATTCGATTCAATTGAAATTTCGTCATTGTTCTGAACATTTTGTTCATCAATATGCACATTATGTGACCTAGAATTACTACTCTCTGCATTTTGTTCAACATTCATAGTAGTGTTGTTCATCACAACATTAGCATAAGAAGGACCTAATAAATTCGATTTTATCATATTGTGAACACAATCGATGATAATCGAACCAGATAATCGATCAAAACAAGCTAATCGCAAGTAAATCGAACCAGATCAAACAAAAACAAGCAAGAATCTCGAATCAAAACAAGAGCAAAAACGAGAATCTCAACCAAATACTCAACTGAGTAACAAATCTGAGAAAATTAATGCGGAAATGACGAGAAAACCTGTAAAATTGTACAGATTTGAGCTGAAAGTTATCAAGATCGTGCTCGGATGAAGATCGCGAACTCGTAATCTGAACTTCCAGGAAGCTCTGATACCATAATGAGTGAAATATAACGAATAAACTCTGTGTCTAAAACAGATATGCCATTAAAGCTTGAAAGAATCATACATGAAGAAGAAGAGAGTTTGTTACATTTCTTAATGAATAAGAAAAATGTTTACGGCAGTGTTTATATAGTAATACAAGAGAGAATGTTTCTAACTAACTAATTTGACTATCCTAACTAACTTTGACTATTTGTTTTGATAGGCTATTAGTAGCTTCTTCTTTTGCATTTGACACTTGTAAATCTCAGCATTGACTTCGTCTTTGTCATCCTTGAGATGCCTTATTATATCTTTACAGACAAAGACTTTGTCAGTTAGTTACTGTACTTCGTTTTTTCTCAAACTCACCCCATGTCCGAACCCTCAGTTTATCTACATTTCATCAACGTAAGATCATAACACTGTACATACATAAACAAACACCTTTGTGAATATGGTTACTGGAAAGGTGATGGGCCTTCAAAGAACATCAGCAAATCCAAAACCAGTCGCACCCAGAAAACAACCATCTGTTCCTTGTACAACCTCAACTAAGCCACCTCAAAAAGGACCAACCTCACGCTCATTCGGTGTTTATTTCCCACGTGCCTCCGCGCAAGTCCAGCCACGTCCACCTGAAGTACCTGAGCTTCTCCGCCTACTGGATGAAATGCGCCAGAGAGAGTGTGTACTAAAAACAGAGATTCTTGAACTTAAGAAATTTAAAGAATCATGTTCTGTTATTTTGGTTCTCGAAAACAGGATTGTCGAAAAAGATAAAGAGATTAAGCGATCCCAAACAATGGTGGCTTGTTTAGGGAATGAGAATGAGAGGTTGAGACAAGAAGTTGAGATGTTGCATTGTAAATTAGTTGAACAGAGTAGAATTGATGGGGAGAGAATGAAGGCCTTGGAAGGTAAGGTTTTAGAGTTGAGTGAAATGACAAAGGAGGAGATTAGGAAAAAGAATCGAGAAGTATCGAAATTGGAGAGGTTTCAGGGATTGATTGATGTTTCTTGTAAATCTAATGTTAGGAAAAATGGGAACATTCTTGAAAAATTTAATTATTTAGAGCAGCCATTAGGTAAAGAAAAAGATGTAGAATCTGAAATTATATTGCCTAATCGTTTAGGATATAGTGTAGAGGTTGTTGTATCAGCTGAATCTCGGATGCCTAGAATTCCAAGACCCCCACCAAGACCAAATGTTACATGTTCTGATTCATCAGACTCTCAGACTCTGTACTGTCATTAGTTTTGGCTCAACCGCTACTGAAGGTGGCACCTCAGCCTCCTCCACCGCCGCTGTTATAACGGAAGCAATAAAGATTATATGCAGAAGAGAAATAAATTTATAGATCTGAGAGGATAAACATATTACAGAGGTTTTTCAGATGATTTACAATCCTTACATGCATATCTATTTAAATTATGCTGTGCTGTAGGACAGTGTCATAAATTATAATTTAAATTATTTTTTAATTTTAGGTCGATGAGAGAGCAGTGCTTAAACACTTCCAGTGGCCAGAGAAAAAAGCCGATATATTAAGAGAAGCAGTATTTGGATATTGTGATGTCAAGGAGCTGCTATCCTGGGCATCTTCGTTCAGGGACGATCCCCAATTGCCTTTTATCCCTGCTCTTAAAAAAATGCACACCTTGTTTGAAAAGTAAGCTAGCACCTTAGCTTTGTGTTTGCATAGATTTTAATACAATTACATGGTCAGAGAGATAACTGCATGCTAAACGAGTATACATCTGCGACAACACAGACTAGAGAGCGGAGCTTACAATCTCTCGCGAACTAGGGAATTGGCTGGCCAACGATATGAACGGTTCCAAATTCCAATAGATTGGATGCTAGAGTCTGGATTTACAAGTCAGGTAAATGATTCTTTCCAGAAGTTCTGTTAATGTGAACAAGTTCTTTACTTAATTCATATTGTTACCACAATTTTCTAGTTCTGCTAGAGTAATCATATATAGCAGTTAAGGTCTTTTTCTTCAAACCATATAGTTGCACATAATGTGACTGATCATATACTATGATTGCAAAGGCACCCACTAGTTTTGGTATCATATCATAAAATGCGGAAGATAGTGTTAGGGCAATCGGTGTGTTCATCCATCTGTTAACTTACAAATAGAGCAGTCCAGAAATTTGGAACTCAAAAGGCAAAAGGCAACTCGTTCTGCACTTAATAAATTCTTAGACAAAAAAGATTTCAAAGATCCTAGGCCAAACCAGATCCGTATACATTAACATCTCACCTGTTTTTTTAATTATTCTTTCTTTTTGTGTTAAAAAAATAGATATTCTAGGCCACACAAGATCTGTAAACATAAATTTTGTAGGTGTAGTTATTTATGATTTTAGCATGCAAAAAAGTAACATAATTGCACTTAAAAATATTCTATCCTTTTTGACCCAATCTTTAAATATACAAGATTATATTTCCATGCCTATCACGCTATTGATCTAAGCCATGAGCTTGTGTTTCTAAGCTATTTGTAAGGTTCATCTCAATAGAATAGACAAGTTTATGTAAATCATGAACATGGTGTAACTAATGATTCTATGGACTTGATCAGATTATGCTAGCATCTGTAAAATTAGCGATGAACTACATGAAAAGAGTTTTGGCAGAACTTGAATTGGTAGGCGGTGGCTCTGAAAAAGAAGAATTGATAATTGAAGGAGTAAGGTTTGCTTTCCGGGTACATCAGGTATAACTTTTCATTTTGACCTTTCATATTCAAGGTTGGTGCTTGCAAGTTTTATCGTAACTTTAAATAATTTTATCCTGGACTGGGCAGTTTGCAGGGGGTTTTGATGCAGAAACAATGAGGACATTCCAACATGTGAGAGATAAAGCATGACTGTGGAGTATACAATGCCAGAATCAGCAACAAAATTATGCTTGCAGGTCTACAGCTTGTTGAAATATGGAGAACATAGTAGCTCTATAAACAAGATGGAAGATCAAGGATGATAATTCTTGATGAACGACCCTTCAGAAATTCAAAGTAAATAATGTTTACATTAGTAGCTAACCAACACTAATTTACAGAATCGATATAAGATTAACACAACTTTTTGTGTTCAAAGTCACCGTACCAACAATCTGCCCTGCTCAGCAATAGTCTACTTCTACATATGCGCGAGAAATGTGGTATTTTGACATATAATTTGCTCCGCACTTCTTCAAATTGTATTGTACTGTTTTTATTTCTTCTAATAGACGACCAGTATACGACCACCCTAGAACACACAACATTTTTATTTCTTCTAATAGACGACGAGTATACGACTATCCTAGAACACACAACATGTCATACCACATTTATACACAGAGAAGCCAAAGCAATTGCTTAAATTTAAGCTGCATTTTGTTCGGCAAATGCGACAATAGGTGATGGTCAAGCTGATGAATATATATATTACAACTGGAGGCATTTTGCACATTGATGTTCTGAATGGACTCGTCTGCTCTAGCTGTAATGTGGAAGAATGGGGAGATAAGAATGTGTTCAGACCCTTTGAGTGACATTAAATTGAAAGTTTGGTGTCTCTTTGTAAATATAAATTATCTTTTCTTATGAAATAATGTATGTCCTTTCTATCAAACATTTTGTATTAGACCCTGTGGTGACACAACACTAAACTGAAAGTTCAGTGTCCTCTCTTACCTTGTGATTGTGTTGTTCCTCCTTTTTCTTGCCAAGTAACACAACTCCTTTCTATCAAATTTTTTGGCTTAGCGTTAAGATTTAAAATTAATCCTATCGATATTGATTTTACACTAACAACTTGAAATTTCCGGAAATCTAATTAATTTCTTTTCTGTTTTTTTGGATAATAAGGACGCGATACTTTTTTTCTTAGTTATGCTTATGCACTAATGTTTATTACAATTGTACTATTAAATTATAATCATTTACCAGTGACGGCTTAAAAATTTTAACGATATCATATTATTTTCCGATAAAAAATTGCACAATTATCAATTTTTGTGAGAATATTCGGTATATATTTTAAGATGCATATAATGTATAGTTCTATACTTATTTTTAAAATTTTCTTTTTCTGAATAAAAATTTAAATATAAAATTTTTATTAAAATTATAAAATTATAAAAAATAATTATGCAACTATATTTTATATACGCATTAAAATGTGTGTCAAACCTTTTATCTGAAATGTAAATAAATGAATGGGACGAAGAGATGTGAGTATCAAATTGTAAAAAACAATAAATGGAATTTATTAGACCTGGCAATTCGTTCGTTTCGTGTACTTTCGTGTCATGTACTTTCGTGTTTCGTGTACGTAATGGTAAATCCAAAACCGACCCTTTAAGGATTCGTTTCGTTTCGTTTCGTTTCGTGTTCGTGTACCTTCATTTCGTGTACGTTTTGTGTCGTATTTCGTGTAATTTTTGAATAAAAATAAAAATATTTAAATATTAATTTTTTACTAGTCCAGTCTTAAATCAATATGTTATAAGGAATGAAGTGTGCTTAAGTCTTGTGAAACTAAGATTCGAAACTATTTTGTATTTATCTTATGTAAAAATTATATATAAAATATCATTTTAAAATATGTATTCATATAATTTTAATAAAATTATTTAAATATTTATTTATTTCGTATATTTTCGTTTCGTGTCGTGTACCTAATGGTAAACCCAAAACTAACATTAAATTCATCCGTGTAATTTCGTGTTCATATACTTTCGTGTTCGTGTACCGTAAAGGTCAACCCAAACTCGTAATTTTCGTATCGTTTTCGTGTCATGTTTTCGTGTCGTGTACGAAATTGCCAGCTCTGGAATTTATAGTAAATAAATACACAAAAAACGCATTGTTATCCTGTCACCACCACAGACGAGTACACCCTGTGTATAGTCGATAAGGTAGCACAATTCTCCTAGTTATCTTTTCAACTAAATAGATACATTGAAGAAGAAGAATAGAATGGCGTGTATGTCAATGGCTACATTGGGTCTATGTTCTTACGTGGGCCCATCAGCTTCCTTATCTGTGTCCACTGGTTCAAGGCCCAGAAGCTCTGTCTCCTTCAAAATGGCCCCTTCTGCCCTACCCACTACTCCCTTCCTCACTTCTTCCTTCTCTTCGCTCTCTATCTCCTCATCTTCTTCATTTTCAGGTATTATCCTTTTCTGGGTCTTTCTTCAGTTTAATTGTTATTATTGGGTATTTTTTCATCTTTTGTATATGTTGTTTGGATAATATAGAAAAGCTCTTCAGTTTATGAAATTTGGAATTTGTTTGTGATTAATATCTGTATTTGTTCATCTGTTGTGTTAATTAAGTACTCATATTTTCTTGATTTTGAATTTCTATATGAATGATAACAACAATGTCTTGGTGGTTCGTGGTGTGTAGTATGTTGGGTGAGGTACATTCTTGAAAAATTGAGTACAACATAATGTACTTTAGTTAGGTTGAAAAGAGTTGGGGGTTTCGAGTTCGGGACCTCCATTATGTGCAAAATATTGATTTCGACACTCAAGCTGAATGTTGCACAAGAAAGATGGTTCCTATCTTTTGAAGGGAGTGTTGAAGATATAATTTTTTAAAATTTTGTCCATCTACCAATACTATGAAGTTGTTACCTTTTGATAGTTGTTGTTAAACAATTAAATGAACAAGTAAGAACATTGCCATCTTGATGAATTATTTAGAGTGTGCAGAATTAGGATTTTTCTTCCATCTAAAGTTTGTTAAGCACATATGTGGTTCTTAAGAAAGTATAGAAACCTTGTTACCATTTCATTCACTCATTTCCATTTTCTTATTCTTTAGGATGTCTAAGATAATGGGTTTCACTACAAAAATATTAGGGAATTCAAGTTTCTTTCGCCTCTATTGTTTCGCGTGATATTTTTTACTAGAAATTTTTATTCTAGTTTTCCTATGTTCGTTTGCTCAGGAAAAATAATTCAAAGGAAAATATGTGCTACATATCTAGAAGTCGGAAATATATTTTGCATACATCTTATTTTCCTTCCTAATATTTTCTAAACCCAATATTTTGCGCAAAACAAAAGAAGCCTTAGTTTCCAGTATATTCTTGATACTATATGATTCCATGTTTTACGACACCTGATGCGTACCAGTCATGATTTACACTTAAAATTCATTGATATCGTTTAAAGTTTCCCACAAGCTAAACCTATCTGAGGAGGACTGAAACTTATAGATATCATATCATTGATTCATTTGATTGCCATACCATAGTGTCTTATTGCTTATGCATTGTAGGTTTATCGTTGGGGCTCAACTTCAACACTGGGATAAAAACAGAGAAAAGCCGTGGTCTAGTTGTAAGAGCTGGGAAAGCAGCTCTTTGTCAAACTAAGAGGAGTAGATCTCGGAAATCTCTGGCCCGCACTTACGGTTTCCGTAAGCGAATGAGTACTACCAGTGGAAGAGCAATAATTAAACGAAGACGTGCTAAGGGACGATGGAAGCTTTGCACAAAGACCAACCACAGCAGTGGGAAGCAATATCGTTAATTCATCATTTCCTTGAACGACTTGTTGTAGTTGAAACATGTTAAATTGTGATAATTGGTTAATTCATGTAAAACCTGATCTGGGTGACTGGGTAATTTATATCTAATATTGGGATTTATATATTCTGATTGTTCAAGAAGCTTCATTTGAACCCATTGTATCTGTGCCAAGAAAATTTAACTTTTAGCTCTCTACATTTGATACACCAGGATATCCAATATAATGCAGTCAATCCTCTTCGAACTAAATAAACAAACTATAGCTGCTGCTGCTGCTTAGAATGCCACCTTATCTTATGTGCAAATCAGTCACATTAGAATTTCAATTGATTCATACCACTATTAAGCAAAGATGGTTATCTGACTGAGGATTTCCAATGTAATTCTTACATTTGGATGATATTTCTGGGGTACGATGCTGACTGCTAAGCACATTTGCCAAGTCTACGTGATATAATATTCCAAGTTTGCAAGTCTGGGTCTTTGGCTTGTAAGTCGTCATGAACTCCAGAATGAAGATGACTCTGTTTTACTCCAGGGAGCCCTCCTGGCTCCTGACAAGTGACAAGTACTAGCCTTAATTCTCTGTGGTAAAAATGCTGAGTTTTGGCTCTTAATGTTGTGTATAATTCAATCCAAATGCTTTACACAAAGCACAATCTTGCTCAACTTGGGAAACAACTGAATCGAGAAGGGGACATTCAGAAATCCTTGCATGGAAAACACTTAAAAGACTAAAAACTTCATCCGAGTTTGAATGATGAGCAAAGTTGGCTCAATGGCACCTCCTTTTGATACAGAATTCAATATAAACTCGTCGTTCAGAGCTCTAAATCACAATATTAATTGTCGGTTTAAATCATATTAGTACTAACCACAAGGGATGAAACGCAGGAATGTGTTTTCTCTGCGCAAGCTACTGTTCAAATTAGGCACAAATGTAGGGATATCATACAACTCAACATAACAATTTTCACAAACTTAATAACAAACAAACTGTGTTTTGCACGAGCAAACTTTACACTGTTCAATACTATTAGTTGCTTACCCCCATGTGCAAATATGATCATAGGTAATGAAAACATGTTTAGGGAGGCTCAAGGCCTTGAGCAGTCGGAAAGGATGCATCCATGATCCACCGGAATACATTATAGTTTGAAAAAGTTTAAGCCGTTGCATAGGATGCAACCATAGCTACACTGCAGAGGCACGGACTCTACCTTTGTATCTGCTGTCTCCCAGCTCGTTTCCCACAAATTCTTAATCAATTAGTATGTGTGGCTGTTTACAATTATTTTTTTTTTAAAATTGTCTACAACTATGTTCAGATGAATGAAATTTTAAAGTGTAGACATATAGTACCAAGTTGGATTTTTTTGATCTCATAGATGGACTTCTAAGCCACTACTACATTGCAGCTGCAGATGGACTATGTGTTACATCTGCTACTTGCGAGTTGCAATATATTGCAGGAAGATATCTGTAGAAGTTGGTGTTGCTTAAAAAAAAGACATAAGATTTATATATTCAAAAAGTAAACCCAGCTACATATATTCCTATGAGATTCATATGAAATAAATATACATTTACTGAGATATTGAAAATCAGTTGACATCTATATCAGCAAAGTGAATAATCAGCCACTCCTAAATAAATCCTTGAAAACGTTGTTCAGAAAATTTAAAATCTCTAATACCACATGTATATATTTGCAAAAAGATTAGATTTACAATTCCAGCAGCAAAAAAGTTCGCAATCATCCTTACAGATTGATAGACCAACTATATCCTTGATGAAGCGGCATTTTCTAAAGAATCACATAATCTGCCTCAGAAAACTCATCCTCTGATGAAAATGAATCTGCACATGACAAGGTCAAAATAAGTTTTTTTCTCCTATAGACAAATAAACATACAAATCTAATAAAAAAATATGCATACCTATCGATACCAATGAAAGAACACCCTCACGATCTACCCTACTGACCGACCTATCAGATTTAGATAACTCAGTAGAAGGAACAAAATTGACAGCTTGTTGATCACTTTCAACTTCAGTTTTCAAGTCCACATCTCTACTAGTTCCACATTTAATGGAAGTATCTGATACGATTTGCAATGATCCAAGTGAAAAAATTTCTGTTTCACCGATACAATTCTTTTTATTGCCTGCAGTTGAGTTATCGTATATTCCCATAGCTGCATTTTGCTTAAGGGATGAAGCTCTTAGCACATTTTTGTCAGGTCCCGCGGCATTCACTTTGGAAAAAGAACACATGTTGTCATCCACGATTGCGGTTGGCTTTTGAGAATCATATAGGTAAGGAACTTCCTCTTCTATAACATTTGCATTATTTTGGGGCCGCTTAGGGTTCTTAGTTTGCATGATCTGTGACCAGCATCCTTTAATATGGTTACCAACTGCCACTAACTGGCGTAAAATATGCTTAAGTGACATTTTAATATTATTCTTGTCATCATTTACGATTGCAGTTGGGGTTTGAGAATCAGATAGGTTAGTAACTCTCTCTTCTGTAGCATCCATGATTTTTTGGGGACGCTTAGGACTCTCATTTCGCATAATCTTTTTCCAGAATCCAATGATATTGTTACCAAGTGCCCTCAATTGGCCTATAACATACTTAAGTGAATCCTGTTAAAAATGCAGTAATTAAGAAAAACACAAAAAAAAAATCTTCATGAGTTTCAGTTTAGTATCAAATGTAATATAACTTCTACACAGATTATGACACTAGAATCTTATCAATGTGGCCCATGACACGGTTAGTAGTAAAAGAAAATGAAAGAACAGTGTTAGCAACTTTTCGTTTTTCCTCCAGAGATGATCTACTTAAGCATTCTACTCCTTATAGGCATGAACTCCAAATCAATGAGATGTTTATGCCACGTTCAAAGATTAAAATGCAGCAAATGAGGATGATAATAATACCTTACAATGGGTGTCTTCATCGACTGCTGAACAAAAACTATCAAACTCTGCCTTTCCAGATTTCATTATTATTCACGTAATTTGGTATCTAGAGAAATCAAATAAAAAAAAAATAAAAAAATAATCAATATTAATCATATCAAATACGACAACCAAAACATAAATAACTATCGAAAATCAGCAGAATCAGTGGGATAACAATAGAGCAGATATACGATTAAAGCTAATAAGATCATTCCGAATCCTCCGTAAGTTACATGCATGCAAAATAGAACAATAAAATCCAAGTAATACTGTGTTAAGTGTTAACATTCACAAACATGAAACACAATTTACTTTCATAACTAAGCAGTCAGATTTTAACTACAAACTAGCAAAATTCAATACACTAATGTTAAAAGGTAATAGGTACACAAATAAAATAAATTTTATGATATAGTTTATGTTACTTAAACATACAAACAAATTTCACGACTTTGTATAAGTACACAGATGCCAATAACTGATTTGTTGTAGTACGTAAGTTAAATTACCCCTTAGTTTGTATCAGAACTCGCGCTGTATGTAAAACAGAGCAGAATAACAGATGATATCGAAAGAAAAGATCCAAACCTGATAGATAGCCAAAACTGCAGAACAAAATTAAGAGAAACAATGGACAACTAAAACGCAGGCAGCGAGAGTTATAGAGTTGTAGTTGCAAACTAGCAGAAAGAGTCTTGTTAAGCTCCAATACTACTTGTTAGGCTTATAGCTGTGCCTGCTCTAATAATTAAAACCAATTATTTGTATTTTTTTAAAACTGTAAAATAAATAATTGAATACTCTTCTAACTGAATACGGTTTTGTTGGAAGTAGAAATCTTGTATTTTGTAATTTGTACGCAAATAAAGTATTTGACCAAAATAGTACTCCTCTGTCCCATTAGATACTTGACATAGGTTTGACACGCATTATTTTAAAAGGTGTATATAAAGTATAGTTAAATACCTTATTTTTAAAATAAAACTTTAAACATCAAATTTTTATTTAAAAGAAAAATAAATTAAATAAATTTATGAAATTATACTTTATATAAATTTTAAAATGCGTGTCAAACTTTCTTTATCAAATGTTAAGAACTGGGATGCTTGTTTAACTTCTGTATTCATATCGTTCCTTATTTACCTGGGCTCTCAAGATATCATGGTATCATGAGCCAGTGGCGTGCGAAGAAAAACCTACAAGAGTTTGTGGGTGTGAAAAAACCTACGAGAATTCGTGGGTGAGAGGAAAATGTGGGGGGAATGTTTAAGAGATGTAGTATTAGGTATTGTTTGGGAGATGCTTGAGCATTGTTGGCTCAAGTATCGGGGTTGGGACACCATACATTGAGGTGTTATTGTTTTGTTGACATATATTATTATTGGAAAAATAGAGACTTGCCTTTATTATTATTATTAGTTAAAAACGGAGAGTTCCGTTATTATGTTAATTTCCATTATTGAGAATTAGGGATTTGTTATATAAATCAATATGATGCTGTAATAAACTTTGAGGCGAGTGCCTTCAATTGTGAATGAGAAGAGACTATGCGAATATTTTATCAGTTTTCAAAAGCTTTTTGTCGACTGGTTCCTATTTTAATCCGTGTTGGACCGATCGATATACCAATAATTAAGTCTTCGGTCAACTGGTGGAATACATCGCATCAAACTGGAAGCATTAGCCGATCTGGTACATCAAAACATGTTCCTATGCCCATTCCAATCTTGTCTAACTTTGCTAACTCCCCCTTCTCAATCCGTATTTTGAGATTTTGTTCGTTCTGAAAACACGTCTTCCTATTTCATATTTTCTCGAATCTTCTTTAATGGAAGAAATAGAAGCTCGAGAAGGAAGGAGGGAATAGTAGTTATAATGTGTACAGTCGTTTACACCTAAATATTTCTCGAAAATAAAATCATTCTTTTGTAAAGTTTTAAATTGTAAAAAATAACTATTTCATTATTGAATAAAGGTTCCGGTGGAAGGTACAAACTATACAAACTTATAGTTGTACAAATATGTAGTTGTACGTACTTAAAAATTTTTGGTTGAACACATGCACAATTTTATTGGAAACTAGATAATAACTGTGCATATGCACGATTTTAAAAATAAATTTTTGGTATTCGTTTATTTACATTTGAGTTGGTTATGAAAATTATAAAATGTGTAAAAAATTGGGAAAAATTAATAAAATTTTTGTGAATTAAGTGATGGACCAATCAATAATACTGGTAGAGACATCTAAAAAATAGAAAAAGAAAAGTGTGAAGAAACTATTAAGACTTATTGAGTATAAGTTTCTAAGTAATGTATTATCTCGTATGTCATAATTTTTTTTAGATCATGTTTAGTTACAGTTTATATTTTTTGAATGAAATATTAATTTCTCTTCTGTTTATTTTATAAATATAATATAAGTCGGAAAATAATAATTAAAATACTGTAATAAAAGCCTAGGCGCTCAATTACCGATAGTGTTGACACTGTTATGAACTTGTCATAGTACTTAAAGTTTCGGATGGCTAATGATTCAGAGGTAAATAAGGGAAAAAAAGGTTTAATGAATATTTTATGCGAACATATGTTTTGACATATGACTCTTACGAAAACATTTAAGTACCTTGAAAACTTTTATTATGTTGTTGAGCGATCATGCTCACTCTTGCTTTTCTTTTACATATCACAAAACAACAACATATAAGCATGGCAAGGACATACCAAACACCTCGCAAGCGCGTGGGAAATGCGCGTCAGTTTCGTAGACTGTTTGGAGCACCACTACCTCAGGTGAGCGGTTTAAGTTGGATAGGCTATCAACTTAGGATGGTCCGGTTTATTTACAAGTACGACTTATGTAAACTTTTGAAAACCAAGAAACTCTCCAGCCACCGTTATCGATGCAAGTGGTAATCTTTTGGTAACCTGTAAGCTTTTGGGATAAAAACATTTGGGTTTGTAATAACTATATTATGGATGGATTTGATAACCAATGTAATGATTTAATTTCGTCTCTGAGCCTATAACCTGTGATTAGTATTAATAATTAGAGGTCACCGCATGAAACAAGTCAATGATCTGTATAAGATGATTAATGAATAACTGGAAGTATATAAAAATTGGAATAAGGATAAGGTAATATCTGGATCTCCGGCCCCGGGTCTGGGGGTGTTACATCTATGATCAGGGTCTACAAGACTGTCAGAGTCTACAGGTCTGCAGAATCTATAAAACAGAATGTGGAAACATTGTGCAGATGGTAAGTCTTGGAGATCAAGGTAAAACCAGTCGAGCAGAAGGAAAGATATGTTAGAAGAAGGAAAGATACACACAGAAGGAAACTATCACAAATAGATGGAATGTTATTCCAACATACTTGTAATATACTAGGGTTTCTATTTTGTCGATAGGTAGCTCTATATAAGCTCTCTCTTATTCATTATATTAGTGTTGGAAATTCTGTGCACTCAAGGAGCTAGGGTTTCACAGAAAGATAGAAGCATAGAGTCTTGTAAAGTTTTTACAGTAGCAGTTCCTAAGGTAAATTGTACACCTTAGTAGAGTTCGTATTATCTCGATATTAATAAAAACATTTGTTGTGTGATTCATGTGCTATTGGTTTATCTTTATATTACCAATTTCCTTATTAACCGAATAAAAGCATAAAACAGACATAACATTAGATTACTTGTATTCAACCCCCTCTCCTATAAGCAATTCTCGTTTAACATGCCGATTTACCGATTAGTTGGAAATCGGTATGATTCCTAGCTAATTTAGCAAAATCGGGTCAAAAATCGGTTAATCCGGTTAAATTGGTGATTAATCGGTCAATCGGGAAAAATTGGAAAACAAATGGGAAAAATTGAAAAATCGGGAAAAATCAGATTTTTTTTTTTAAAGAATTACTATATACATAAAATTCATAGTAAGTTATATCCCATGCAAATGTGTAATACATATATGACTTTTAATATTTGGTAAAGAGTTTCTCCTTGACACTTTAGAAAAACTCTCTACCATAGCGGACCCAAAACGACGTAACTTTTGCATACTATGTATAAATTATAATATATTTATTATCCTTTTTTTATTTTGCAACTAAAATTGCTAGCAACCAAAACCAAGCTACAGCCACACTCGAACATAGTAACCAAGCTGCTACCTTACCATCTCCACCGAAAAAACCAAGACAAACTAACCATACTGCCACTACACCAAACTGGCAAATTACTAACAGATAAAAAAAGCCATTAGTAACGGATATATCCGATACTAATTAGTAACGGATATATCCGTTACTGATGGCATTAGTAACAGATATATCCGTTACTAATTAGTAACGGATATATCCGTTACTAATGTGTCAGATATCCATTACTAATTAGGAACGGATATATCCGTTACTAATTCAATGTATCCGTTACTAATTAGTAACGGATATATCCGTTACTAATATTAAATATCTGTTACTAATTAGTAACGGATACATAGAATTAGTAACGGATATATCCGTTACTAATTAGTAACGGATATATCCGTTACTAATGCACATATATCCGTTACTAATTCTATGTATCCGTTACTAATTAGTAACAGATATATCCGTTACTAATATTATATATCCGTTACTAATTAGTAACAGATATATAATATTAGTAACGGATATATCTGTTACTAATTAGTAACGAATACATAGAATTAGTAACAGATATATCCGTTACTAATATTAGTAACGGATATATCCGTTACTAAGGAATAATATATCTATTACTAATTTAATACTTTTAAAAGATTTATATTATAAAATCACATCAAATAAGCTTGTAATTTTTTAATTTTTTGTGTATATCACTAAAATCATTAGATATTAACAACCGTACGGTTGGATCGTCGAAAAAAGATTTTAAAAATATTGTTTTGTGCAATCGGGACGATACTAGATATCGTGAGTATTGTTTTTTGGAGATTTATAATATAAAATCACATCAAATAAGCTTGTAATTTTTTAATTTTTTGTGTATATCACTAAAATCCTTAGATATTAACAGCCGTACGCTTGGATCGTCGAAAAATATTTTAAAAATATTGTTTTGTGCAATCGGGACGATACTAGTTATCGCGAGTATTGTTTTTCGGAGATTTATATTATAAAATCACATCAAATAAGCTTGTAATTTTTTAATTTTTTGTGTATATCACTAAAATCATTAGATATTAACAACCTTATGGTTGCATCGTCGAAAAAACATTTTAAAAATATTGTTTTGTGCAATCGGGACGATACTAGATATCGTGAGTATTGTTTTTGGAGATTTATATTATAAAATCACATCAAATAAGCTTGTAATTTTTTATTTTTTTGTGTATATCACTAAAATCCTTAGATATTAACAGCCGTACGGTTGGATCGTCGAAAAAATATTTTAAAAATATTGTTTTGTGCAATCGGGACGATACTAGATATCGCGAGTATTGTTTTTCGGAGATTTATATTATAAAATCACATCAAATAAGTTTGTAATTTTTTAATTTTTTGTGTATATCACTAAAATCCTTAGATATTAACAGCCGTACGGTTGGATCGTCGAAAAAATATTTTAAAAATATTGTTTTGTGCAATCGGGACGATACTAGTTTGCGCGAGTATTGTTTTTCGGAGATTTATATTATAAAATCACATCAAATAAGCTTGTAATTTTTTAATTTTTTGTGTATATCACTAAAATCCTTAGATATTAACAGCCGTACGGTTGGATCGTCGAAAAAATATTTTAAAAATATTGTTTTGTGCAATCGGGACGATACTAGTTAGCGCGAGTATTGTTTTTCGGAGATTTATATTATAAAATCACATCAAATAAGCTTGTAATTTTTTAATTTTTTGTGTATATCACTAAAATCATTAGATATTAACAACCTTATAGTTGCATCGTCGAAAAAATATTTTAAAAATATTGTTTTGTGCAATCGGGACGATACTAGTTATCGCGAGTATTGTTTTTCGGAGATTTATATTATAAAATCACATCAAATAAGCTTGTAATTTTTTAATTTTTTGTGTATATCACTAAAATCATTAGATATTAACAACCGTACGGTTGGATCGTCGAAAAAAGATTTTAAAAATATTGTTTTGTGCAATCGGGACGATACTAGATATCGTGAGTATTGTTTTTTGGAGATTTATATTATAAAATCACATCAAATAAGCTTGTAATTTTTTAATTTTTTGTGTATATCACTAAAATCCTTAGATATTAACAGCCGTACGGCTGGATCGTCGAAAAAACATTTTAAAAATATTGTTTTGTGCAATCGGGACGATACTAGTTATCGCGAGTATTGTTTTTCGGAGATTTATATTATAAAATCACATCAAATAAGCTTGTAATTTTTTAATTTTTTGTGTATATCACTAAAATCATTAGATATTAACAACCTTATGGTTGCATCGTCGAAAAAATTATTTTCGTTTTTTTAAAAATAATTATTTTCGATTTTTTTAAAAATAATTATTTTCAATTTTTTTAAAAAATAATTATTTTCGATTTTTTTTAAAAAATAATTATTTTCGATTTTTTAAAAAAATTTAATTATTTTCGATTTTTTAAAAAAATAATTATTTTCGTTTTTTAAAAAAAATTATTTTCTATTTTTTAAAAAAAATAATTATTTTCAATTTTTTTAAAAAATAATTATTTTCGATTTTTTAAAAAAATTTAATTATTTTCGATTTTTTTAAAAAATAATTATTTTCGTTTTTAAAAAAAAATAATTATTTTCGATTTTTTAAAAAATAATAATCATTTTCGAATTTTTTTAAAAAAAATTATTTTCGATTTTTTAAAAAATATTATTTTCGATTTTTAAAAAAAAATTAATAATTTTTGATTTTTTAAAAAAAAATTTCGGTTTTTTAAAAATAATTATTTTCGATTTTTTTAAAAATAATTATTTTCAATTTTTTTTTAAAAAATAATTATTTTCTATTTTTTTAAAAAAATAATTATTTTCGATTTTTAAAAAAAAATTAATTATTTTCGATTTTTTAAAAAAATTAATTATTTTCGTTTTTTTAAAAAAAATAATTATTTTCGATTTTTTAAAAAATAATAATTATTTTCGATTTTTTTTTAAAAAAATTATTTTCGATTTTTTTAAAAATAATTATTTTCTATTTTTTTAAAATAAATAATTATAACGAATTTTTAAAAAATTAAATTTTAAACAATATGTAAAATTAAATTAAAACGAATTTTTTAAAAAATTATAATTTTAAACGAATTTATAAAACAAAAACATGTAAAAGTTCATAGTATAAGGATTGTATTTCCATATATATCACAAATACTCGCGTGTCACAGTTGGTTGAGGGGGTGTACTACCTCAGAGGAGGTCAGGGGTTCGAAACTTTACTTCAACAAATCTGGAAAAATTGAGGTTGGGTGAGAGGTGGGGCGGTTGTGGTGGCAGCCTCTGATTGGCTGAGAGTACAGGTGGCGCGATGTGATTGGCTGAGAGGTGGGGGCGGCTGTGGTGGCAGCCTCTGATTGGCTGAGAGCTTATTAAATTTTTTTAATATTAGTAACGGATAGCTTATTAAATTTTTTTAATATTAGTAACGGATATATCCGTTACTAATTCTCAACATCCGTTACTAATTAGTAACAGATATATCCGTTACTAATTCTCAACATCCGTTACTAATATATCCGTTACTAATCGTCCGTCACAATTGCTTTTTTTAATCTATTTGTAACGGATATATTCGTTACTAATTAGTAACGGATATATCTGTTACAAAATTTAAAAAAAAGCAATTGTGACGGACGATTAGTAACGGATATATCCGTTACTAATGTCATTAGTAACGGATATAATTGCTTTTTTTTAATCTATTTGTAACGGAATTAGTAACGGATATATCTGTTACAAAATTTAAAAAAAAGCAATTGTGACGGACGATTAGTAACGGATATATCCGTTACTAATGTCATTAGTAACGGATATCCGTTACTAATGGCCAGTTTTGGTGTAGTGTGCTAGCAACCAAAACCAACAAAACATTACACTCAACCAAGCTGAACATACTCAAATTGAAGTTCAGATCCCCGATCCCCAGGCCCTTGCAATATCTACCTGAACACCAAAAAACTGCATCATCCCACCAAGAAAATACAGGCATAAAACACTACGATTTACAACTAGCTCAGAGTCCCGAACTATGCCTCGAAAAACCACTGCACCAGCATGAACTAAGCCAGCAAAAACCTACAAATTCGCCATACTCACCTAAAAACAGAACCTAACTCTTGGGCCCCAAAAAATCCTCTTCAACACAGCTACGTTCATGCCCAACCACCTCAAAGCTGGACTGGATAGCACATCAACATCACCTCGATAAGACCATCCACAAAACTCCCATTGCACCCAACAAAATCCCACAAAACTTCCCTGCTCAACCTGCTGCCAGCTCGATACAAGCTAAATCCATATTCCGCAAAACCAACTAAGATCAACAAGAACAGTCTTAAAACAACCACAACATCAAACAAAACTAGAAAAAATTCCAAACCCTTTGTTTAGTGCATAAGTGTTGTAAAAATGGTAAGCTTCATCCATCGTAGAAAAAATTTGTCAAAGTATTGGCTCTACTTGTCTAGATATATCATTTTTTGGGTCTTGTGCTTCCAAGTATTCTTCTTGAACATATGTAAAATCTAGATTATCATTCTCAAGTGGTACTATATAATTTTCAACATCTATCTCTTCAATCGACATCGCATAAAATCTATGAATGAAATTAAAGGGACATTATCACAAACACTTATGGTTAAGAAAAAAAATGAAGATTTCCAAGCAATATTTTGAAAAAATTAAAAATTAAGAGAGAAACTTCAAACCTATAAGTGAAATCAATACGTAAGCAATCACACTTTTTGTAGTCGATTCATCAGAAGATGATTCATGGGAGATAATACTTGACAAGGATGATATGTAGAGTATTACGTAACTAAAAGTAAAACCTAATAGTAGGTAAAAAAAATATATGAATCAGTTGCATTTCGGTGGCTATAGTTACCACCGGTTTACAAAAACGTGGTTGTACTTTCTATTTCAAATGTCGGTGGGTACACTTACATTTTAAACGGCATTTTGGTGGCTAGTCGTTAACCATACTAACGGTGACCACCAAAATGCTGTTTAAAATGAAAATGTAACCACCGAAATGCCGTTTAAAATGTAAGTATAGCCACAAATATGTCGTTTAAAATATAAATGTAGCCACCGATATGCCATTTAAAATGTAAGAACTTGAACTCCGTTAGTATGGCTAACGGTTAGCCACCAAAACGCCATTCAAAATGTAAGTGTAGCCACCGATATGAGAAATAGAAAGTACAACCATGTTTTTGTAAACCGGTGGTAACTACAAGCACCGAAATGCAACTGCCTCAAAATATATTACCCTAATTGAGTCCGTTTGGGTAGAATTTTTTCTAAAGTGTCAAGGAAAAAGTCTTTGCCCTTTAATATTTGTTTTTTTTATTATTTTTTATTATTATTATTATTTTCAATTATAAACTTTAATTTCAACTTCCACTTTTTAAAATATAATAACTTGAGTATTGAAAATTCAAACAAAGAGTAAGTTTGACAATTGACCTAATGAAAAACAACAGAGCAGTATATAGGTGCTTCTGCCTTGGGATTTCTTCCATCGGTTCAACCTACCTCTCTATTTTTCAAGGTAAATTAGGCTAAATTAGAATGGAAATGAGATCTTGAAATTTTATTGAATTGAAATTAGATTATTCAGTATTCTTTTTAAATTTATACTAAAATTGTTCAATTAACGATTTCTTGTACAATTTACGAATTGGAATCATCCAGGGTTTGATATGAATTGAAACTGTAATTAAGGATTTAGGGTTTGTCCGTTTGATACTTGGATACCTTTGATTAAAGAGTTGTGATTGTTAAATGTTAATTATACATATGTTAGATATGTATTTGGGTTATTGTTTTGAGTTGTGATTTAAATTTTGTGTATTATGAATTTCTTTTTAATGCCTTTAATTTCTTTTGTATTAATTGTAAATGTTATCGAGAAGGTCAAATATAAGTGATATCGTGTTTATATGATGATTTATGTGTGCTGTGTAAGTTCGTGTATTTTTATTTGTATTTTTTAGGATTAAAATTTATTTAAATCATGCATTATTGATCTTTTGAGATTTGTATAAAATCATTGGAGTTGTTAAAAATCATGAAATTGTTTTTAATATTACCTTTGTGTATTTATTTAATTTTTAAAATTATGGGGAGAACTATTTTGTGGGTTTTAGTATTTTAAAATGATTTTATGAATTATTTTGTATTTTAGGGATTTAATCTTGTAAAATCCATATTTAATTCGTTTTTTATCCTAAAAATATTTTAAAAATATGGGGAGATTGATAATTTTATTTTCTATATTATATTGAGATTTTTTCTCAATTATTATCTATTTAATTTTCTATTTTATAAGGTGGGTTTTAATTATTGTTAAATCAGTATATTAGCCACTTTTAATCCCTAAATTCGCAGTCAATTTCATTTGGCTCGGTGCTGTTCTTCTTTGCTTTTATCTCTTGAACTCTCTCGCGCGCGCCACCACCTCTATCTATTTATTTTTTCAAGGTAAATTAGGGGGATAAATTAGAATGGAAATTAGATCTTGAAATTTTATTGAATTGAAATTAGATTATTGAGTATTCTCTTTTAAATTTATTGTTATAACCGGATTTCTGCCAAGCCTTGGTTCGGCTCCACCTGCAAAACGAGAAGAATGTGAGGGATTGGCCCCCTGATTCACCTCCGGTGTGAGAATCAGTAAATCGGTTTTTAGAAAGAAATAAGGTAAAACGTAGAATGTTTGTGTGTGTTTGAAAATCCCTTTAGTACTACCTTCGAGGAATTCCTTGGTTGCCTTGAAGTTTAATTATACTTCTCTTTTTTTAGACTTGGTTTCACATTTTTCTCCTTGGATCCGATCTAGATCGGTATGATGAGGAGACATCATTATTCTTCATTGTCCCCAGTACTCAAGTAAAGTGTCTGTGTGATCTGTTAAAGATGAGAGGACCATGTGACCGTTGAAGGAAAATGGACTGGGCCTAACGACCATGGGCCGACCGATCGTATGGACTGTTTTGATATTGGGCCTTATGTTCGGCCCAATGGGAAAATGGGCTTCCAACATGTCCCCGGGCTTCGTTCGGAGATATCCTTAGGACGAAGGCCAAACCCTAGGTCCATCTTCGGAATATACCCTTCGGACGCCTTGGTTGGATAAATTGGCCGATGGACAAGGTCGAGACATTTCTTGGGGAGTCGTGTCTATTTATGGTTTACAACTGTCTATTCTCGAGATTCACGCATCAATCTTGACCGTTGAATCTGAAACGGCTCTCGATCCAACCGTCGTGTCCTTTTATTTAAATCCCTGTAATTCATTCTCCTTTTTCATACAGACTTTTTTTTCCTCAAAGATTATAAAACAAAAACCCTTTCAAAAAACCTCTGCCAACGATTGGGAACGTCGTTTCATCGTCGGAAAATCTTGGTTCTCCGGTTCTGGTATCAACCTATCTCCGAAATACGTATCCTCAAGAACTCGATCTTATTGCTTCAAGTAAGTTCCTTTTCCCTTTCTTTTCTTCATAATTCTCAGGCACGATAATTTGCACATTTTGTTTCTTCATAGTTCATATCGTGTGTATATGTATGTATAACTGTATGTATATGTGTGAATCCTCCTGCATTTCTTGAACAAAAACGTATACGTGTTTGTGCCCCTTTTCTGCCTTAAATTTTCTTAATTTTGTTTGGGCTAAAAAACTTTTTCGGGGTTCATCTAAAAAAGATCTAGGACAAGAACGGCCTTCAGGATTTTGGTGTCTAGATAACTTCCTTCGGGCTGTCTTAATCTTTTGACCGTAGATTTTAGGTTCTTCAACTTTTGTTGCCTTAGCTCATGGAATTGTCCCCGACCGATCTCAGCCCTCTGTACTCGGTCAGTTAATTTCTATCATCTTTTATTGCTGTCCGAGTACATGGCTAATGTCTCTTCATTTCCAAATGCAGGGACATGGATCGACCGACCGAAGATGTGGGTCAGAAAAATCCATTTAGTGATGCCGAGTTATATCCGGCCGCCAACTTAGGATCTAAACTTACCGAAGACGATATTGGGTCATACCCATCATATTACCTCATAGATAAGTACACATGGTACTTTTATGCTCCTAGGGAGAACGATAGGATCTGGCATAACCCCGAGGTTCCCGTGTTTTGAGGAGGAGGAGGTCGAGCGACGGGCATATCTGAAGCAGCGTTTAAATGCGGCTTTCGGTTGCCTATGATTCACATTCTCAAAAGCATATTGAAACAGACCGGGATCGCCTTAGGACACTAGATCCGAATAGTTTTATACA
The DNA here is from genome assembly GCA_036435485.1 of Saposhnikovia divaricata. Taxonomy (NCBI): domain Eukaryota; kingdom Viridiplantae; phylum Streptophyta; class Magnoliopsida; order Apiales; family Apiaceae; genus Saposhnikovia; species Saposhnikovia divaricata. Next base: position 47,021,075 of record CM071600.1, read on the forward strand.
TATAAACACCTTCCAGGTCCGATGTTTGGCGTGTGAGATAGTACCCAGAACGAGTCTCTTTTGGCTTCACTATGAGTTTCGTAGGAACCTGAAGAGTAAGGGTTTCTATTCCATCGCTCGTAGGAATAACCGAGACGACTGGTCACACACAAATTCGAGTAATAAAGAAACTCACATCAGGTGGGTGTTTGTTTCGGGCCCAAGGATGGAGAAGTTCGTCATATGGAAAGAGGTCGATCCACAGAAATTGAGATTTACAGATCCTTCGGAGGCAGATAAGCATATTATAGGCTTCTCTGCGAACTCAAAATGGATAAGGTTCCTCTAGTAGACAGTCGGGATAATGACTGGCTGCTCGGTCTTTGAGGTAGTGGTAACCTTCTTTCGTTTTTTATTGTATACTTATCATTCTGAAAGCATGATTATTCTTGTTTTTACACATCTTCGGCTTCAGGCTTGTATAATCCTGTATATTTGCCTTAGCATATGTCTAATTTTATTTGTCTATGTAGTGGCTTCTCGAGAGGAAATTTTGGAACGGAAAAGGAGGAAGGCGGTCGAACTTGCTGCTGCCGCTCTGGCTGCTGAAGAGGCTGCTGCTAAGCAGGCCGAAGGGGTGGAAAAATCGGCTTCCGACTAGGGGGAGAGGAGTTTGGCCGTTACTCCACCTGCTTCTTCGCCTCTTCAGGGACCAAGATCGAAGGGAGGGGATCCGAACGCTTCAGTCGAACCAAGGAAGAGGCTTCGGTCGGGGGATACGGAGCCTAAGGTGTATTCTCCTCAATGGGGAGTCTTGAAGAGTGATCAGATAATTGTTCCAGTTCCTCCTTTATCTAGGAATGTGGGTCCTGATCTCTATCGTGGTCTCATTCTTCCGGCTGATCGTCCGACGATTGCTAAGGTTAATGACCTTCAAGCTTGCACCGAAATGATGACCCTTCTGTCCATGGTAAGCTTCTTCTTCTTTGGCCATATTTACTTGCCTTAGATTTTTTTTTTAACTTTTCCCATGTTTGTTTTCAGGGTGCTGCCTGGTCGGCTGTGGTGACCGAACGAGTAGAACAAATGCAAACCCGGTTTAAGCAAGTAGACCAGTTGGAGGCTCGGGCAGTTAAGGCGGAAGAGGACCTTCGAAACTCGGCGATTGAGTTGGAGCGAGTGACTGGTCAAGCCGAAGCCTTCAAGTTAAACAATGATGCTCTCCAGGAGAAACTGAAGGAGGTTGATACCTTGAAGAAGCGCATTGAATGGAGAAATCAGCAGCTAAAGGCCAGTAGAAAGAACGTCCGAAAGCTGCAGAAGACGCTAGAGTTGACCGAAGAGAGATGTTACCAGATGGGTTACGAAGATGCTGTGGTGAAGGCACATACTCTCGGTTTCGATCATACTCGGCTACTTGATGCCAAGCTTGGTATGTCAGATCCTGTTGGTAGGGAAAAATCCGATGAACCCCTGGTAGTCTCTTCGGGCGAAGATGAGGCTCTTTCCGACTAGTATAGTAGTTTTCTTTGGAACTGTTTATTTGGGTAGCCTTCGGGCTTGTAAATCTTGACTTTGCCTTCGGGATTCTTTACCTTTGACTTAGTCTGTTTTTATGCATCTTTTGTGTGATGTTACCTTAGCATAATTACTTTTATTTTATTTATGCATTTTTGGCGTCATCGGCCTAGCATAATTGCTTCTTTTATGCATCTTCGGCATTATTTTGCCTTAGCATAGTTTCTATATTTTTATGCATCTTTGGCCTGTTCGGCCTTAGCATAATTTTAGCTTTGTTATGCATCTTCGGCCTGTTCGGTCTTAGCATAATTTTAGCTTTGTTATGCATCTTCGGCCTGTTCGGCCTAAGCATAATTTTAGCTTTGTTATGCATCTTCGGCCTATTCGGCCTTAGAATAATTTCAGGTTGGTTATGCATCTTCGGCCTGTTCGGCCTTAGCATAATTCTAATTTTATGCATCTTTGGCCGTGTTTGGCCTTAGCATATTTTTCTTTCGGATTTATGCATCTTCGGCCTTCGGCCTAGCATGTTTGGTTACATTAGGTCATAACCTGTCTGTCCCTAGTGTTTTGGTATTTTGTAAATGATTAAGGTTCTATTCGGTCGGTGAAAAATATTTCCTCCCTGCCTTAATCATGTCAAAATAACTAAATACTGAAACAAATATAAGAACACATGTTTTATTCGATCGTTCCCGAACATGGGTTCGTTAAGCATAATTCATCATTTGATTTTCATTGTGTTTTAGCTAACAATCGTAGGCATAAAGGAAGCTTACTGATAGAAGCGACGAAGGCGTGCTGCGTGCCACGTGTTTTTAATGAGACTTCCGTCCGAATGGGCTAGCTTATATGTGCCAGGGCGAACTATTTCTACCACTGTGTAGGGTCCTTCCCAGTTGGGCATGAGTTTCCCCTGTTTTGTTGGCATGGAAGTAGCTAGTTCTCGAAGTACTAGGTCTCCCACTTGGAAGGATCTCTTTCTTATTCCCGAATCGTAATACTGAGCTGCCTGAAGCTGGTATCTTAAGTTCCTCCGGTAGGCTGCCTCCCTTTCTTCTTCAAGCAAATAAACGTTCGCTCGGATTCTGTCTTCATTTGTTTCCAAATTAAATACTTATGTCCGATATGACTCCAGACCGACTTCTGTTGGCATCAAGGCATCAGTTCCGAAGGCTAGTCTGAATGGCGTTTCTCCAGTTGACGATCTTGGAGTTGTTCGGTAGGCCCATAGGACATATGGCAGTTCTTCGGCCCAAAGTCCCTTTGAATCTCCAAGTCTTTTCTTGATTCCATCGAAAATGATTTTGTTAGCTGCTTCGATCGCCCCATTCCCTTGAGGATGACCGACTGAGCTGAACTTTTGTTCAATCCCAAATTCAGCTAAGAATTTCCTGAATTTGCTTCCGATGAATTGTGTTCCGTTGTCGGACACACAGATCATCGGGATGCCGAATCTTAATATTATCTGTTCTAATACGAACTTCTTTGGCGCTTCTTCGGTGATAGCTGAGAGGGGTTTGGCTTCCACCCATTTGGTCATGTAATCAATGGCGACAATACAGTATTTTGCTTGTTTAGTACTGGTAGGGAGGATACCAACAATGTCTACAGCCCACATTGCGAAGGGAATAGGGTTCAGTACCGATGTCATTTCCTCTGCGGGTTGCTTCGGCACACTGCTGAACAACTGGCACTGTTTGCTTTTTTTCGCATATTCCGATGCATCTTCCCTTATTGTTGGCCAAAAGAATCCTTGTCTGAGGATTTTGAAGGCTAGTGATCGTCCGGCGAGATGCTCTCCGCAAATGCCTTCGTGGACACTTTCTAGAGCCATTCGCTGTCCTTCGGGATCCAGGCACCGAAGCAATGGTTGAGTGACTGACCTTCTGAACAACCTTCCATCAATAATGGAGTAACTGGCCGAACGATATTTGATTCTTTGGGAATCTTTTTTGTTAAGTGGAAGGGTGCCTTTCTCCAAGAAGGCTCTGATTGGCGTCATCCAATTTTTTCCTTGGTGTATTTCCAGGCATCGCTTCCTGTCTATCGAAGGTGTCTTTACTTCGGTCAGATAAATTGAACCTGTGAGGTTTTGCGTTTCTGCTGAAGCTAACCTTGATAGTGCATCGGCTCGGCTATTATTCTCCCTATCCACTTGGCTTAATTCAAATGATTCAAATAGCTCCGAACTTTCGCGTACCTTCGTAGCGTAGGCCTTCGTTCGTGGATCCTTTTGTCCATACTCTCCTGAGAACTGCTTGACGACTAGCATAGAGTCACTAAAGGCTCTAAAGTGTTTTACTTCCAAGCTTTTTGCCAAATCCAATCCTGCTATCAGTGCTTCATATTCCGCTTCGTTGTTGGTCAATGGGAAGGTGAATCTGATTGTTTGGCAAATTTGGAACCTTCGGGACTAGTTAGGATGAGTCCTGCTCCATACTTCAATCCGACTACCGACCCATCAACAAAGAGTTTCCATTTTCCTGGTGGCCGAACTGATTTTTCTTCGAGGTTCACATCCTTTGAATTAGAGAATGAGCATTCCACTATAAAGTCGGCTAGGGCTTGTGCTTTAATTGCTGTTATTGGGACGAATTCTAGGTCAAATTCTCTTAATTCGACCGACCAAGCGACCACTCTGCCCGAAGCCTCAGGTCGTTGCATAATTTTCTTCAATGGTTGATCGGTTACTACTTGAACCGTTCGGCCTTGGAAGTAATGTCGTAACTTTCTTGAGGCCATGACCACCCCATAAGCGAATTTTTCTGCATTGGGGTATCTTGTTTCTGCATCTTTTAGTATGTGAGAGACGTAGAACACTGGATATTGATTCCCTTCGTGTTGTTTGATCAGGACTGCCCCCAGTGTGCGGTCGTTCACTGCTAAATATAGCTGCAGAGTTTCGTTCAGGCTTGGTTTCATTAAGAGGGGGGTTTTTACCAGATATTCTTTGAGTTCTTCAAATTCTTTTTGACAACTTGGACCCCATTCAAAGGTCTTTGTCCCCCGAAGTACTTCAAAGAATGGTAGAGCTTTTTCGGCTGATCTAGAGATAAATCTCCTTAGAGCTGCTATTCGTCCAGTCAGCTTTTGGATTTCCCTAATTGTCTTCGGTGCTTTCATGTCGATTACAACTTGTATTTTTTCAGGATTTGCCTCGATTCCTCGTGCACTGACCATATAACCTAGAAACTTGCCACTGCCCATTCCGAACGTAAACTTGTTCGGATTGATCTTCATATTATTTTTCCTTAATGTTTCGAAATATTCTTTAAGGTCTTCGGCATGATCCTTGTTCAATGATTTGACGATCATATCATCTACGTAGCATTCCATGTTTCGGCCGATCTGATGTTTGAAAACCTTGTTGATCATTTTTTGGAATGTTGCCCCTGCGTTCTTCAAATCGAAGGGCATTTTTACGTATGCATATGTGTCGTTCGGTGTGATGGATGCTGTCTTCGGTATATCCTCGACATTCGTGGCTATTTGGTGGTATCCTGAGAAAGCGTCTAAGAAACTGAGTATTTGATTCCCCGAAGTGGCGTCTATCAGTTGATCGATGTTCCACAAGGGATAATGGTCCTTCGGACAGTTTTTGTTCAAATCAGTGTAATCTACGCACATTCTCTATTTGCCGTTTGATTTCTTGACTACCACCACGTTTGCCAGCCAATCGGGGTAGTCAATTTCTTCTATGAATTTTGTCTCCAGCAATTTTTCTACTTCGGCCTGAATGACTTTCTGCCTTTCCATGGCGAAGTTTCTTTTCTTTTGTTTTACTGGCTGAGCATCGGTTTTGACGTTGAGACAGTGTTTGGCTATTGACGGATCTAATCCAGGCATATCTTCGGGCCCCCAGGCAAACACGTCATGGTACTGTCTAATGATTTTGATGACCTTCTCCTTTAATTCAGGCTCCATGTCTTTGCCTATTTGGATCATTTTTCATGATTGTCCCACAAACAACTCGACCTCTTCGGTTTCGGCTGCTGGTTCGGCAATCGGGTTGGATAGGTCGGCTCCGAACTTCTCCAACTCAATGTTTAATAGTTGGTGACTGCCTCCAGCCTCATTTTTGCCCCTTTTTCTTTTTCTAGCTTCGGCCACTTCCACGTCTTTGTCTTTTTCAAGGTCTTCCAGCATAATTATCCGTGCGGCCTTCTGGTCGCCTCTCATTTCTCCGAACCCATGTTCTGTCGAGAATTTTAACTTTAAATGAGGGATCGATGATACCGCCTGGAACAGTGATAAAGCTGGCCTCCCGAGAATTCCATTGTATGGGCTGTCTACTCGAACAACATAGAACTTGGCTTCCTTCATTGCTGTATACGGTGCTTTTCCCATTAGGACAGAGAGTGTGATAGTTCCTTCGATGGGTACGGGTTGATTCCCGAAGCCGTAAAGCGGTGCCTCGTGGCATTGGCATGGCTCCAGTTGTTCGCCTCCCAAGTTCATTTTACAGTATGTTCGGTAGTAAAGAATGTTTACCGAACTCCCTTCATCGACCAGCACTTTCCAAATCTTGTTTTCCCCGATGACAGGGTTGATGACGAGTGGGTCTTCGTGTGGCCAAATTACATCCTCATAGTCATCCTCTATGAAGGAGATAGGCAATGGTTGCTTTGCTGCGCTTGACTGATATAAGTTGTAGATTTGTCTGGCGTATTTCTTACGGGCTGTTTTACTGTCCTGATCCAATATCGTCCCCCCAGAAATGGTTCCCACTTCACCTCAGAATTTTTCCGATCCTTCGGTATCCTTCTTCTTTTCCTTGTTATCTAGCTTCTCCCTCAGATCTCCGATGAATTGTGTTAAGTCTCCATCCTTGATCATTTTTTCTATCAATCTCTTCAGATGGAAGCATTCGTCGGTGTTGTGCCCTTTATCTTGATGGTATTCACAATACTTGTTCTCGTTCCTTCGGTGTTCTAGGGTTCTCAGCCTGGCTGGCCGAACGAATCCGGGCTTACCTTAATCTCGTGGAGAATCTTTGAGATAGGTGTATTTAAGGGTGTAAACACCACGCTATCTCTATCTCGTCTTCGTTCGGACCCTTTGTCTGGCCTGGGGTCTTTCAATCGGCTTTTGATATCTCCTCGGCTTCTTCGGTCTTCTCGTCGATCGTCCTTTCTTTCGTCTTTGCCGGAACCGCTCCTTTTTTCCTCTTTATACCCTCCTATTGACTCCATTTTTCTTCTAATGGCTTCCCCCCGAAGGTATATATCGTTTAATGATTTCGGTGGTACGTCATATAACGAAGACCGAAGCTTTTTCCATTTCACGAGGTCGAGGCCTGCGGAGAGAAATCCTGCGGCTTTAACTTTATTTAAGTTTATCACCATTCCTGCTTCTTCTTTAAACCTGGCCAGATAATCGCCAAGTTCTTCGTTCGATTTTTGTCTACAGTGGATTAGGGCTTCAGTATCCTTTTCTCTTCGGCACAGGTGGGAGTAGTGCCTCAAAAATTTTCTTTTGATTTGTCCGTATGAACCGATCGACCTTGGTCTTAGCGAACGGTACCACATAGGCGCCGTTCCCTTTAAGTAAGTTTTGAACATCTTGCATAGCATGACATCACAGTGCCCCATACCAGTCATGAGAAACTCGTATTTTTCGCAATGGTCAGTGTTAATTCGTTTCTCCATGTTCTTTTTTCATCAGGAGGTCATCCGTTTTCATAAGGAGGTCATCCGTTTTGGACATGAAAAATGGTTCTACATGAGTGAGAGTGTAAGTAACTTTGCTGAAAATTACATATGCTGCAAGTTTCCATCAAGTAAGATGAGATCTCATGTTTTCCTACTATTTGATTATTTTTCAGGAGAAAGCTCCGTGGATTGAATTGGCCAAGGAAATGTTGGCCAACGGAATTAATTTACTACGTTATCCAGCTCGAGACTGGTTAGTGTACTTGCTTTTTGTGTACCATATTGGCTGGTATCTGTTATGTAGTTCAATATGTTTCCCAGAATTAACTGTTTAACTTGTATGATTCTCAAAAAATTTAAGAATATTGCACATAAGTGTTTATTTTTTCAACATCTTTTGTGTTGCTGAAACATCATTTTTGTCTTTCCGGGATCTATGTAACTGTCAGATTTGGTTAATTTCTGTGGCAATGATTATTATGATTTTAGTAACTGATCACATCAATCAATGTTGTCCTTTAGTTTTGTTTGTGGTCTTCGGACTCTTCTACTTCACTTGGAAATTTGTGTAATAGGAAGGTGAGTGGGTGTTCCATATGGTGTATCGTAGTCAAAGTTTATGCATTCAAGTTAAAAAAAAATACACAATTATGCATAAAAAAAAACACACGTTGTTGTTACTTCCCAGTAAGTGATAATATTCAGGCTGGCATATAGATGTTACGGATATAGTGTATAGTCATAGTTTCTATAGTTTTTAGTTTTTACCTTGTTCCCTTCATCACAGGTGTTTTTGTTGATATCCTTTCTCTAAATGCATTTACTTTTTCTTATTTTATCAATCCTTAGATTTCAATATTTTTTATCGCAAGATCTTGCAGCTATACCAGTTTTTGCCATATCTTATCTCAAGTGTTAGTGCAACTTCATATTAACATGTAACCTTTCTAGAACATTTGGTACTTGACAGTTATATCTTTAAAACTTTTGAAAAAAGTGAGGATCCCTACTCCCATCGCCACTATTGTAGTAGTTTTGTTCGTTAAGTAAACTCTAAGACTAAATCACCAACTCGGAAGTGCAAAATGGAAGCGGGAGACAGGAGAAGAGATTAACATCCTGAACCAAGATATATGGGCTATTCCGAGAACTAGTTACAGTAGGCAACATAAAGTCTAAAATAGAATGTGAATATTTACCAGACTTGAGCCGGGGGTCTTCACGGATAAAAGTTCTCTACCTCTTGGAGTAGGAGTAAGGTCATACATTGGAGATCCTTCATCCGAGCGAGTGGGATATGATGTGTAATTTTGTATGTTTTGTTAGGTTAGAATTTATTCACCAAACTCCAGAGCTAAGTCATAGGATTGTTAAGTAAGTCAAATGTGTGCCGTCATGGGATTGGCATTTGGGCCATATGTATGGAAGTTATAATAGATATTTGCAACTGGACTATGACTTCACACATTTACATATCAAGTAGCTTAAATATACAATGTTGTTTTGTCACTCATTTATTCTTCCTTCCATCCTTGTATGACCTTAGAGATGAATGCCTCAACTTTTTTCTTCAAGTCATGGTCAGTTTCTTTGTCATCCTCAATCCAGTCTATCTTGCCTTCAGTGCCATTATCATCATTGTCCTCTTCATAACTACTTGAGCCACAGTGAGATTCATTTTTGTTTGAACCATTTATCTCGCTGTCTTCACTAGCATACCTTATATCCTCAATTTGATCCTCTGATACTCTTCAAAAAATCATCAAAAAATTAAACAGAGGGTAATAACTCATCAATTCCACCAGCATATGATCGGAAACTCCTGACTAGAATAGCAAATATGATACTGTTGAACACAGAATATCGAAATAGAATATCAAAATATACGTGTAGATCAAGGTTGTCACGTCGAGCGACTAGCCCCGACTTACTGCAAAAGTCAACCTTTGGATAAAACCCGGATCCGCCCGACCCTAATTAACAAAAAAGAAGGCTTTAACCTTAAAACTTACGTTTTTTTTTACCACGGCGACTCATCTCTCATCTCTGTTCATCTTTGTTAAGATATTCTTCTCTCTCTTCGATCTTCTCTCTTCTTTTTTCTCTCTCTCTCTCTCTTCTTCTCTTTCTTTGTTCTTTCTTAGTTTGTTCATATACGCGTATGTATATATACACGCTGACGCTGTATGTATAAATATATACACGTGTGTGTATTTTTATTTTCCAGTTTTAAGTTAAACCTTTTAACCAAAAAACGTCCTTTTAATCACTTTTTTCTTTTATTATATCATTTATTTAATTTTAATACTTCTTTACACACAAAACATAATTTTTATTACTTGTTTATACAAAAAACGAATTCATTTTACTTTCTTAACCAAAAAACGAATATCTTCACTTAGCTTTTTAGTGATAAATTTCATATTTTTAATTTTAATGTAATCATTAACATAAATAATTTTCCATAAACAAATCATTATTCAAAACTTGTGTTTTATCCACTGCAAATCATTATACTGAATCACAATTTTACACTTTTATTTGTTTTTAGTTTTTACAGTAAATTGCTATTTACATTCTTCAGTGATCAGTCTGCTTTAGTATATCAATACTTCACTTCACTGCTTCTGCCGTCTTCAGTCTCTTATCCTGCAATGATAATCCTCAAGGAGAAGAAGGAGATTTCCATGATTTCAAGATGGATGACTATGTTTGATTAGTTTATATTTTAATTACTAAAAATATATGTATATCACGACTTGTCGACTTTTTTCAACTAGTCGGGCGACTTGTCAACTATTCGATTCCAAGGTACCCGGGCGCTGAGCTCGATTTGGCGACTTAATAACCTTGGTGTAGATGAAAAGATAAAAAAGTTTTCATACAAGATTATGTTAATATGCCTTTTGTCTTCATTATGTGAATTGCTATGCAATGGTTTTGCTTGTATGGTGTTTATAAATAGTTTATAGCTGTTGCTAGAGACCCGGGAAGGGTCTCAGGCTCTTTAGATATTTATAACCTTTGATAGTTAATCATAATGAGAGGTAAGTATATAGCTCATGTACTGATTCCAGATAGTGCTTTAAACTCAGTTTATTCTTATTCCCTGTGTTTCTCAAGTTCTATGTCTTTCTCCTTCTTGATGTCATGTATATGGAACAACTACATTATTACATAAGTTATCAGCTGTATTGGAGTTGGCCATTGAATTTAATTACTTATTGCTCGAGGAACATGTGTGAACCAAATTGTTACAGACACATGTTGTATACAATCATGCTTGTAAGCTGGTAGATGATATTTATCAGGAAAGCTTAAGATGCAAAGCCTCTTTTGCCTGAATCTTCAACTTTTCTCATGTCAGAATGATAGACAAGGGTACAGATTGGTCTTTCGTTTATCTTCCATTCTGAGAACAAATGTACTCAAGGAAATATGTTTCTTATGATATTGTAAAAACATTACTGCTTTCTTACTTCTTAGTGGTTTTTAATGCAAATTCTAATGACTTTCCGTTTATTACTGTTTTTTCCTACACTGCCTGCCCAACCAAACTGAATATTTCTATTTTTTTTAGAACTGTTTTTGACTTAAAAACTCACTCAAATTCTTATACTTTTATGCAAAGTATAAGTTACTGGGCTAGTTGGTGAGTTTTACTGTAATATGGATCAGCACTACTGTTTGTGGTTGGCCTAAGATTGATAATTTGATATTATGAAAGAGTTTATCTTTAATCCTGAAGAGTATCACTTGTTTGTCGAGTTGAAATTGTTATACTTGTTTGCTCAGCCCTACTGTTTGTTTTATCTGCATTGTTCTGGAACTTGATGTAGTAATCTACTAATCTGCATTCTTTTTCTTCCCTGCAGCAAATTGTTTATTATATGTATTCGTTCTGTTTTCAGGCCCCAGCTGCTGCAAGCCCTTAATTAGTAGATTATTCCAGCTGTTAGCTGTTTTCAGGTTCCTGTTGCTGCTGCAAGCCTACAAAGTGTTGCTGGAAAGTTGTTTATTCTGTTCAGTTTTTTATTTCTTGTTTCTGACGATGTATGTTTAGAAGTTTTGTAGACTTGGATACTAGAAGTCTAAAACTAATTACTTGTGGATGTATCATACATGCTTACAACTTTGCTATGTTCCAGGTAAACTTTGCTTTATAGATTATTATTGTTATGGCTTGTTTACATCCTAGAATTTGATCCGAGGTGTTAGTATTTGGTTACAGTTGTCTTTTCTTTTCTTTTTACAGATAGTTATTTTTATTTATGGCCTGTTTGGCTACGACTTAAAATAAGTCCTTATGGACTTATTTTCGGGTAAAAATTTCATATTTTGATAAATTTTTTTATAAAAGTATTTAATGTGTTTGAGATTCAAAAAGTTGAAAAAAAAAAGTTAACTTTTTTCAGAAAAAAGTTAGGAATCTCTAACTTTGTCTTAAAATAAGTTGACTTATTCTGGAAAATAAGTTGACTTATTCCGGAAATAAGTTACCCAAACACTCCTTAGTCTCATGCTTATCTCTTCTATTAGTATTTTTGTCAGCCATAATTTTCCTATACACATATTTTTTTTGCCCACGTTATTATTATTATTATTATTATTATTATTATTATTATTATTATTATTATTTTATTTTATTTTATTTTATTGGTGTGCTATTTGTTTTTTTTCTAATAATTAGGCTTATATGCCATATAAATGAGTATCTGTTCTAATCTTGGGGGTGAGCGAGAATCGAACCCAGAACCTGAGAAAACAAGAGATAAACCCTCTATTTTATTAGATAATTAGTTTGCATTTATATTGTTTTCTATTTCGGGCATTGTCTGCATTTCTTTTTGCTCGACCATTCGGTATATTTTTCTTGGTACATACTATTATTCATGTTTCGTGATAACTTTTAGTTGTAATTTTTTTTTGTAAGGTAAGTTTTAGTTGTATCTTGTTTTCTTAGCTTATTTGTCATTATATATATCGACTGTATAATTGTCATATTTGTATATGCGATTTATTTTTATTGTTTTAAATTTTATTGGTAGATTTCAAACAAAATGTCTAATGAATTGATTTTTTCGGCCTGGATAAATATTGATAAATCAAATGGCACTATTTATAATGCGTGGAGCCGGAATTGAAATAAAGTATTTTTGAATAATTTTGAAGCTATCGTTGAAAAATACGGAATTATACAAGAGAGTGGAAATTTTTAGTGAAACTCCAAAATGGGGTTATAAAATTTGTAAATAATAATTGCGTGTGAATTGAGAATTATAGGTAAAACCTCTATAAATTAAAATAGTTGGAATTGAGAGATTTTATTAAAGAAAAATGCTAGGGATCCAAAAAAAATCTCCCAAAAAAATTTCCAAATGCCACATGTATTACTCTAATTGGTTGTAATAATAATAAATGAAATGACCCCACGTGCATTCACATTAATCCCACCAATCAAAATTCTCAAACTTCCTATGTAAGAACTGCCACGTCATTTTGGAGAACTTTTTGGGAATATTTTTTGGTTCCCTGGCATCACTCTTTATTAAATTAGAAATGTATTAATTAATCAATAAATTAATATTTATTAATTTATAGAAAGTTTCCAATATCAAAAAGTATGTTAATGTACCATATCAAATACAATGTAATATATATATATATATATATACATATATATATATATAGGGCTAAACCAATACAAACCATCTTAGAATACAAACTACAAACCATCACTAATGTCTACAACAAAAATCACTAATTCACACCCATCAAGAAAACGAAGAATGTCCGTCAGGAAAACGAAGAACATCACCGAATTTTTTCCAGAATTCGGTGAGCTCCACCAAATTCCGGCAAATCTAAACAATTCCGGCAACACAGAACCTGCCCAGAATGTCTCTAACCAACATCATATACTCGTTTTTATCATCTAAAACATTTAATTATCAATTCCACTTCGAATTACAACCAAAACGAACCAAAACGGGCAAAATTCTGGCGATCCAAGAATTTTCCGGCGAAACAATCGATTTTCACAAAATCGAAACCAAACTCGATGATTCTAGTGTCAATACAAAACTTAAATTATTTCCAAACTATCCACAACATCCAATTACATGAACAATAATCCAATAATTCAAAACGATCGAATTTAAAATGAATAAAAACCTTTAATTCGATTTTAACAATAAAAATAAAAAAGGAAAAGGAAGATGGAGGTACGGACATTCCAAATAATTGTAATTTTATATAGACTCTGATCGGACTTTTCATTAGGGGTGCCCATAAACCGATCAAACCGACCCAACCCGCCCCTACTTTTAGCCGACCCAACCCGATATTATTTAAACCGAACATTGAATGGGTTAAATATTAAAAAAACCGAATTAAATGGGTCCAACCCGACATATATTATGCTCTAATGAGCCATACTACTAATTTACGGGTTAAATCTCAAAGTGCTCACTGAAGTGGAGGGCTAGTATCAAATTGCTCACCCTAGTTATCAGCATCTCATTTGAATCATTAAAGTCATAATAAATATCAAATGGATACCTTTAAAATATACTCAAAAAATAAAAATAATTTTTCATTGATTTCTACACATTTTTCTTGAATGGTTCCATAACCAAACGAAAGGTTAATAATTCTAGTATTTTTTATAATATATTTAGAATTTAAAAAGTTTATTTACTATTTATTTTTAATTAAAGCAAGGAAAATGACAGTAAAATTAAAAATAAATAGTAAGTGAATTTTTAAAAATCTAAATATATTATCAGAAATACTAGAATTATCAACCTTTCGTTTGGTTATGGAAGCATTCAAGAAAAATATGTAAAAATCAATGAAAAATTATTTTTATTTTTCGAGTATATTTTAAAGGTATCCATTTGATATTTATTATGACTTTAATGATTCAAATGAGATGCCGATAACTAGAGTGAGCAATTTGATATCAGCCCTCCACTTCAATGAGCACTTTGAGATTTAACCCACTAATTTACTACTTGACTTAAAGTTAAGATTCTTTGGATATATTATTACATGTTCCACACTAAAATTATGAATTAAAGATATTTAATACAATGATGTTCTAGTTATGTGTAACGTAATTTAGTCTTGTATATTGTAGTGTATTGTAATTTGCACATGTGGTGATCAATTGTATAATTGCATACTAGATTAAGTTGTACATGACTTTAATTCTTAGACATCGAGTTGTTTTATCACTAATCAACAAATACAAATATGTGTTGCACTAACTTCTACTTTATATTTAACCCGATCAAGCCGAACCAACCCAACCCGACTTTAGTGAGATTTACGATGGATTTGAATTTTATAAACCCGAACTAATTGGATTGGGTTACTAAATTACTTGTAACCCGCCAAACCCGACCCGTGGGCACCCCTACTTTTCATGTTGATCTAAGATCTAATTACAAGTTCAATAAAAATAATAAGAAAACTATACTTATTTGCGATGATTTAGATTTACATAGTAAGAAACTGAACAAAGGAAAATAAAGAGCAGTAACAATGAAAATATATGAACCGAAAATGTTCTCCATTTTTCGTAAGATCAAAAATCTAATAATTTATCAAACAAAAGGTTGTGTTGGATTGTCAGCATCGATCAAATCTAATACGGCAAGCTCTTTGAACTCGAACTGATAACTAAGTACTTGAGCTTAGAAGAGCCTTCATCACCGTTAGCACGCCTAGCCATTGATTCCATATTTTTGTACAAACTTTGTTTCACCATGTTTTTCATTATTTTCTTCCCTTCAATCACATCTCTTTGATTCACAGGAGAGCCAGCAGAGAATTTTTGCGTCTGAGGACCTGAATGAGGCCTCATTCTTGTCTGTCGTTCCTCTTTAAACCATTGTAGCAATCTCATTGCTCTTTTTTGTGCCAAGGGACTACTCAGTAAAGACACTTGAAGTAGAACAGGAACAATTCCTGCATTTGCCATTTTTAGTCTTTGTACCGAGCTTTGATGTGCCAAAATCATCAAAACATAAGCTGATAACTCTTGGCTTCTTGGTTTATCATCCCATGTCATGATCTCTATCAAGCTCTTCGCCACCATTGGATTACTTTCCAATGTTTTTTTTCCCATCGAGGTAACTACCAAATTTCCCAAGGTTGCAAGAGCTTTTTCTGATGTCTGTTTAATAGAAGAGAGCCTCAACAGAATGTTGAGTACTGTATGGGAAGCCATAGTGTTTGCATTGTCTAGCATGTTAGAAAGAAAGTACAATGTACCTAAACATGATTCTTTTGTGTCAAGACTTGATTCTGCTTCAAGAACAGAGATCACAAATGGAATGATAATTGATGAGTTTACGGGGAATTGGCTATTGGCTAAGGATGATATGGAAAGCATTAGCTGTGCAAAATCATGCATTGTTTCTTCCTCTAAAATACCAATGTTTTCGGGTAGTTTTGATAAGATTCCTGCATCCATTATCAGAGCTTTGTTCCTGAAAAACCAATAAAATGAATAAGAAACAAATATCAAATCAGAATTCAGTTCAAGATTTAATGAATGTGTGAAGTCATGCATGCTTTCCTGAAAAACATTGACAAAATGGTCTACAAAGCTTTGGCTGAGTGGACACCCCCTTTCCCTGGTTTAGCCAAGGTCAGGGGTTCGAACCTACCTCGGAGCGAAAGCTTCGGATTTACGTGGGAGTACTGGGTGGTAGGGCTCAGCGATATATCTCCCCGGGTTTGAAATCCCACATACAAGTGTGTGGGCTAGTTCCCGGTTAAAAAAAAAAAAAAACATTGACAAAATGTATGTACTTGTGGGGTTAGCCAATTATGAAGATAGGGACTGTACAACAATTCAAAGAAAATGAACAGAATGACATTCACAAGTCAGCAAGATTGTTTAATACCAGATTTGAAATTGAGGCTGAAAGGTGAAGGTCAACAAGTGTAGTCTATTTTTGCACTTAGATATTTTAAGATATCATTATAACTACAAGACATCACAAGGACAATAATGAAGTCTTTAAAATTGAGTTGATTATAATAAACTACAGACTGTATCTTTTAATAAACAACTTGTCTGCCTAACTAGTGTTTTGGCACCTACAAGTTCTCCTACCCCTTGTGGAGTTTAGTGGACAGTCAGCGCACTTCATGCCCCTTATTTCCATACAAGTTAATTGCATCATATAATAATCTGTATTTGTCTGCTTGATATTGTTGAAGGAATGGTTCTACTTCTCATTTCAAATAGTATGTGCTTACTTGTGACAATTATAAAAATATCTGCAGTTCTAAAGATTTCTATTAAGTGTCTTGTGAACCAACAGTCTATATTATGAAATCACACACACACACACACAACTAGAGGACCAGTGGGGATGGGTGATGATGTTCAATATATAGAATATTACTCTGTTTTGAAGATAAAGAGTCAAGTAGACCCAAGTTCCCAACTATTCTATCCCCATTCTACTTTTTCCTGTAATGATTTAATCTTCTCCACTTACCCAATAATGTTTTATCTCTTGGATTTTATTGGATGGATTCAACACTATATGAAGAAGTATATACTTATAGCTCAACAAAATAGACTAATTGTAACATCCTAAAGACCAGATTCATAGTGCTGCTGAGTTTTCTTTTTCCCGATCACAAGTCATAATTTCACTGCCACAAATATTTTAAACTATTTTTGCTAACTTCTGAGTCACGAAAACTTAAATCGAATTTGGTCTGACTCGTTTAACTGGTGAGACAAATTTAGTGCCAAATGTATTTCACATTTAAACAATGGTATATTCAAGTTGGGGGTACAATGTTCACATAAGTATGCGTTTGGCTTAACTACGGTTGGTAAAATGGTTGAAGTGCAGTAAACTTTTTTGGAAAGATTTGATAAAGAAGAGAATGATC
The DNA here is from genome assembly GCA_036435485.1 of Saposhnikovia divaricata. Lineage (NCBI taxonomy): Eukaryota > Viridiplantae > Streptophyta > Magnoliopsida > Apiales > Apiaceae > Saposhnikovia > Saposhnikovia divaricata. The sequence continues at coordinate 47,038,156 of CM071600.1, forward strand.
GTACAAAAGTCAGGTTAAATGGACCCAATAGAATCTTGAACAAACATAAAAGCCAAGAAATAGGGGTGATATGGGCAGAAAACCAAATTCAAGTGGATGCCTTATCTTTCAAAGTCTACTTTGGACACTCGAGCTCCATGCTGAATTAATGTATATGTATATACATATTATAAGGTCTGCCCACACCATCAAAATGTAATGAAGTCCATATTGACATAAATTTCAGGATTTGTAAAATCTGGAAAAAACTACTCCCACCGTCTCATAATTCTCTTCTCGTTTCATATGTCGGCACTGTTCATAACAAGAGACAAATTATTAATTTTCGTCTAATCTATAAAACCAAATATAGTCATGAGTGATCTTGTTGGATTCGTATTTATGAGTATTTTAATACAGTGAAGGTTTTATATTTAATACTAATACGAAATTAAAGATATTAACCATTAAAAGTGTGCGTTGACAAACGTGTACAAGGGAACTGAGAAGAGTTTTTTGGGACGGAGGGAGTAATGTTTACCATGAATGAGTGATCCCTGAATGCTGATCATATAACTTTTGAAGTTACCATGAGTTATGAAGAACCATATTGTGATAAACCGATATCCCCTCCCTTGAAGAACTACTCTGATGTAACACAATTATATATTTTGTGGTATTGATATTGAAAGACTACACCGAGACAGAACTTACGTGTAAGTGCCATTAGCAAGCTCAATAAGCGCTTGAACTGCCAACCTCCTTCGTGCCACCACTTCTGACCCAACCATCGCTACTAGGGGTGGAACAACACCTAGCTCTGCCATTAATTTCCGCCAGTTCAAACTTTCCGAGGCGAGTCTTTTAATATCTTTCACAGCCACGTCCTTCTCTTCACAGCTCCCAAAGTGAAGTTTCTTTACTGACCTTTGCAAGACCACCATCTCATCTTCTTTCTGTCGTTCTTCTTGATCACTTGCATCTGCAACTTTGGCTTTGTTATAGGATAGATCAGACGGCTCATGTGGTTTGATGTGGCTCTTAGGCTGTAGGAATCGTCTGATTCGAGTAAAGAAACGCAGCTTTGTGAAAGCCAAGTGCCATGTTGAAGTATGACCAGACATGTTTTAGGCTTCAAAACCAGAGGATAAATATAGAAAGAGATTTATAGACAGAGAGAGCGAGAGAGATCATAAGCCAAGTAATAATAATAATATCTTTAAGGGAGACTATTGGTTCTTATATACTAGGTCACTTTTCAAATTTAGAGAGAGTAAGCAACATTTGAAAGATTTTAGAATGTGAAAATTATAGAAGTAGACTTTGAGGGCAAAAACAAAGAAAGCACATGCAGACTCCTTATACTGTCTCTAACAGAAGGAATATATCGATATACGTATAGTATAGAATATATCGATATACGTATAGTATAGTTACGTATAAATATTGTATGAACAAACATTTTTAGATTTTAAGTTTGTATTTTCAGCAATGCCCATGTGATTCTGTTAAATTAAATTTCTAAATTTGTCTTCTGAAGGTGAGAAGACATCTATCGCCTAAAAAGAGTGATCGATGAGTGTGACATTTAATCTTAGGACAATAAAATGAATCAAACATATTTTAACTGTTAGGCCTTGACGCACTCTAAAATCAAGTTTAAGAGGTAAAGGAACAAAGTTGACTCAAGTTGGGTTGGTGTATGTATTGTGGTATGTGCCTAGAGCTTATAATCCAACTCAAATGTTCTAGCTATATAATATGTAGTGCTAAAAGACTCTAACTGCACTTCTATATTATATACACATGTATGAGTGACAGAGAGTTACACGTGACACACTGCATGCAGCAGAATTCAGTTATCAGGTATTTGATGATACGATATGGATTGCAGCACTTGTTATGATCCATTATCGACGCTCTATCAACTGCTAACTGGAGAGAAGACAGCTCATACAATCAATGGATTTGAATCTGTTTTAGAAGTACATAAGAAAACAATAGTATAAGAGCAAGCATTAATTAACCAAGATTAAATTGATTATCTTCTAGGCCAGTTAGAATTCAGACAATTTTTCCAGTATTGTAAATTATGCTCTTTCGAAACAAAAACATTATTTCAATACTCAATAGTGAATTTTCTATATAGAAGTTCTTTTTCTTAAATTGTTTTAAGCTACCTTGAGATGATCGAAGTTTAAAAGGGTTACTCCACACCAGCATTTTCTGCAAATCTTGGTGTCCTATAAGCTGAAAGATGTAGATCTTAAAAGTGTGTAGTATCGCATTCATTAAATCATATATATGCTAACATTCATAAGTGTAAATATACGTATATTATAAAGATGAACAATACAAATCTCTAAATGTAAAACAATCAATCTACTGAGAAATCATTGAAGAACAATTGTATTCATTAATCTCGCCGAGAGAAGATTACAGAGAGATTAAGAGAGAGAGACTCCATCATCAGAGTTTAACAAATACAGAAAAGAAGTAGTAAAATGAAACAGTCTGTTACAGTATTTATACATCAGCAGTGGCGGAAGGAAAGGGGGGGCAAGGGGGGCAATTGCACCCCTGGGTTAAAATTATATGTGATGATTGCACCCCCTGTTGTCAAGACTCAAGTACTCAAATTCAACACTAAATTGCAATCTTTGATACTTCAAAGATTAGGTAACTTCTTTATTCTTTAAATTTAGTTATATACTTACTTATTTGTTTACTTATTTTATTATCTACAAGGTGTTTGATAGTATGCTTCAAAGAATTTTTTAATTCAGTAGTTCTATTTTCAATGTTTATTTTGCAGTAATGTTTCGTTATTTCAGTAAACAACCAAAAATCTCTGTTGGTTCGTCGTCTAATTCTTCCGAACATGTTAATGTTGGGAAAATATTGATTTAAGTGATCAAGATGATGTAGTGAGTGATCCTGGTTTCGACGAAAATATCGCGTATTAGTAAATAATGTTTAAAATATTGTATTGAACATTGAAGTTATAATGTTTTCTATTAATTATTGCGTTCAATTTTTTTTTTTAACATCAATATATGATTTCGCCCCCCCTAACTTAGAATCCTGGTTCCGCCACTGTACATCAGTAAGTTTTTTATAACAAACTCTGAACAAAGACTGTAACTAACTATTAGTAAAAGTCAAACTATAATATTGACTTTTATAAAACTGATATATGGTTCAATATTCCCCCCTCAGATTGGAATGGGGAGAAAGAACATTCAATCTGGACAAAATATTCCAATGAGAATTCCTGCTCAATCCTTTAGTAAGAATATCAGCCAGTTGTTGAGAGCTTGGAACATAGATTGGTTGAAGAAGCTTCATCTGAACTTGTTGCCTAACAAAATGACAATCAATGGCAAAATGCTTAGTTTTAGGATGAAAAACAGGATCAGCAGCAATATCAAGTGCAGCTTGACTGTCACTGTAGATGGTAATAGGAAAAGACTGTGGAATCATTAGCTCAGAAAGTAATAAATGCATCCATGCTAAGTCACAAGAAACATCAGCCATAGCTCTTAATTCAGATTCAGCAGTGGACCTAGAAACCACAGATTGTTTCTTTGATTGCCAGTTAACCAGAGAATTTCCAAGAAGAATACAAAAACCAGTAATGCTTCTACCAGTATCAAAACATGAACCCCAATCACTATCACAGAAAGCTGTGAGTTTCAAAGTTGATGAAGCTGAGAAGAATAGACCTTGATAAAGAGTACCTTTAAGATACCTTAAAACTCTTTGTACTGCAAGAAGATGAGGAGCTTTGGGTGCTTGAATAAACTGACTCAAATGATGAACAATGTATGCTATATCAGGTCTAGTTGCTGTCAGATAAAGCAATTTACCAATAAACTTTCTATACACAGAAGGGTCATCAATGGGAGATCCATCTTGTAAAGACAACTTAACAGTAGTATCTACAGGGAGAGACAAAGGTTTACTATTTTCAAGACCTGCTTCCACCAACATATCATGAATAAACTTGTGTTGATGTATATAGATACCATCACTAGTTTTTGTGACCTCTAAACCAAGATAATATTTTATCAACCCCAGATCTTTGATAGTAAAAGTTTAATGAAGGATATTTTTCACATGTGAAATAAAAACTTTATCTGTACCAGTCAGAAGAATATCATCCACATAAACCAAAGCCAAGACAAAAGAAGTACTGGTTTTATAAACAAACAAAGAAGGATCAGCTTTTGTTTGGTGAAAACCAAGAGAGAAAAGTTTGTCAGCCAGTTTATCAAACCATTCTCTGGCTGCTTGCTTTAAACCATAAATGCTCTTATTAAGTCTACACACAGATATTCCATGTAGAGGATGTCCTTGAGGTAAATCCATGTAAACTTTTTCATGTAAATCCCCATGAAGAAAAGCATTATTTATATCTAACTGATGCACATCCCAAGATTTAGTAGCTGCAATAGCAAGAATAGTTCTGACAGTTTGCATTTTTGCTACAGGGGCAAAAGTGTTATGATAATCTTCACCAGCAGTTTGAGTAAATCCCTTTGCCACTAGTCTAGCCTTAAATTTATCAAGGGTACCATCTGCATGATATTTCACCTTATATACCCATCTACAGGCAACAACCTTTTTACCAGGTGGCAAAGGCATAATAGTCCAGGTATTATTGGATTCTAAAGCTTGCATTTCTTTATTCATTGCATCAATCCATCTAGGATCTAAAATAGCTTGCTTATAACTAGTAGGCTCTCTAACAACCTCAGCAGAATTAACTTGACAAGAATAGATATTAGGAGCAGGAGGAGAGTAATGTTGAAAATTGTATTTTCCTTCACTAATAGGACAGTGAAGAAGAACAGAGTTGGCTTGAACAAAAGGAACAGGAGAAACACAAGAATTAAAAACTTGATAATCCTTCATCCAAGAAGGTTGAATTTTATTTCTCAAGGAAACTCTTGGAACAATAGAAGGTACAGAATCTGAAACCAATTCTTCAGATAAATAATCAACAGAAGAATCATGATCAGACATGTCTGGAGAAGGTGAAGAATCAGTAGGAAGAGGTGGTGTATCAGAAGTCCTTAGCGAATTAGGTGAAGAAGGCAAAGAAATATCATTGTATGAGAATTCATCTAGAGGACTATCAAAATCAGTGATATCATTATGGTTATCATGTGGGAAGAAAGGCAACATAGGAACACTGTTAAAATCTTGAAAAGGGAAAATGGATTCATCAAATACAACATGTCTAGAAACATAGAAAGAATGAAGAATAGGATAATAAAGTTTGTATCCTTTCTGGTAAGGAGAGTAGCCAACAAAAATTGTTTTAACAGCTCTGTTAGGTCCAAATGTGTTGTAGAGGGGGGGTGAATACAACTTTTCGAATATGAGAAGCAATAAAAACGATGCAATAAATGAGCACACAGATTCAAGGAATATATTTCTTTATATATAACTTGAAAGGGTTGCTACAACATTCATTACAAAGTATAACAGAAGTTCAGAGAGAAGTGAAGGATTCTAAGCTCTGTGAATGCACTCTCTCTTTCTCTTGTGTTTTTCTCAAATATTGCTCACTAACTAAGACATTACACAAGTACTTCTATTTATACTACATGTAATCTATGTCCTGTAGACTTCAAAGACTAAGATGTACGTGGCCCAATGATGTCCACATAATTCTTGCCTTATCTTGAAAGCTTGGAAATCTGCCAATCAGAAGATGCCATGTGTCATGTTGAAGCTGCACCTAAGTAGAACTTCTACTTGAGAATTTCTACTTGGCTATCTCGAAATTCCTAAGTGGAACTTCTACTTGGCTATCTCGAAATTCCTAAGTAGAACTTCTACTTGAGAATTTCTACTTAGCCATCCAGAACATTTAGTACTTAGAAAATATTCTGGTCTTCAACTTGAAACTTCAATGCACATCTTGAACTTGTGATATCTTCATGTCTTCTTTATTCTTCAACAAGCTCTTGAACATGGTTCTTTATTACTGACATAAACTTGCTATCAATGTCCTGACACTTGATGCACTGGTCTGGTTCATAAGTGACTAGTCTTGATAGTGTTTCTGCTTCTTGAATAAATTACCATATTCACTGAATAACTTGGCTTTCCAATATTTGCTTTCCTTCTTCTTCACTTGAAATCAATTGGTCTTGTTGATACTAATAGTTATGATCTTGATTCTTGATTTATCAAATCACTGAGGCATGAACAACTTTGACTTGAACTTCTCTCAATGATTTCTTCTTGGCTTGATCATAGTTAGCATGTTTAATTGTATCAATTACCTTGTCTTCATTTAGTGTTGATTTCTTGTGACTTCCTGTTCTTGATTGTCTTCTGGTTAAGTGTCTTTTCCTTTAGTTGAGTTACATTAGATATAGTGTTACAAGTTTATACACTCTGCCTTTCAATCTCCCCCAATTTGATTGTCTAACAATGACATTCAAATTAATGAAGGATAACTCAACTAAACAATGAGACGAGAAAAGATAATTAACATTACAGTCTTGAATAATATACAATTGAAAAGTACTTGAAAACAATGCAAAGAACTTAAAAACTAGAAACATAATTCGAACCTCGAATTAAAGATCATTTGAATGATTCCTATCACCTGGATTATTTCATACCTTCTAGTCAAACTTATATCACCTTATTGGATTCACTCTAAGGTGAATTTCCTCAAGTGAGTTAAAGCAACCGAAAGACATGAAGTTTTTCCAACTTCAAGTTCACACCACTCTGACCTTTAACCCTAATTCCGTTTCCTCTTTCTAGCTTCAGCAGCTTGGTCTCTCTCTTCTTTCTGCCTTTTGCGCTTCTCCTTCTGCTGCTGTTCTTTCTTGTACACTGGATCGTGAAGCTGCTTCCACCTAGCATTCAACAGACTTACAGCTTCCATTTCTAGAGGGTTCCTGGGCTCTGGATAAGGATGTTTGAAAAGCCTTCTGAGTTTGTCCACCTCCTGAGTAGTCCTGATCTTTGGAATATCCTCAAAGTTCTTCATGATGAGCTGAGATTTCCAATGAGTTTTATCAGCTTTAAACTGACAATAGATCATCTTGGGGTAGCCCTTGACACGGTTAGTATTGTGGACACTAGCCGCATCTCGCTCCATTTGCTTCTTCTCCACAATTACTTCAGACAGGTAACTCACGAGTCTCTGCTTTTCTTCAACAAACTTGTCTTCCACTTCGCCCCATTTGAACACATATAACACTTTCTCTAGAAATGCAGCATCTTGAGTCTGTAGCAGCCATTGTCTACTCATATGCAAGAGTGTTTGTTTCTGGTCTGCATCTATGTATGCTAAGGCATCAGCTGTATCATCAGCATAAGAGTGTATCCAGTATACACTATCTTTCCCTGGAACGCCAACTGCCTCCCTTATTTCTCCTTGTTCCAGTTCTCCAGAAGGAAGAGTCAAAGCTTCATCTACATTCTTCATTGCTTGAAGAATATTCCATTTCTTTTCTATCAGCTCCGGCTCAATCTTCACGTTGTCGAGAGGGTTTGGAGCAATGACATCACACTTCCACACCTCATTGCTCTTCAAGAATATGACTCTTTCAATGATCCTCACGGATTTATCTTTAAGCTCAGAGGCGAATCCCTTACCCATCATTTGTCTACATACAGCTTTAAGAGATTCCACTGAAAGTTCCATTAAGTCCTTTTCCTCCATGCTCACCCTCTTCATCTTTCCTTGAACTACCATCCGGACAAAATTTGGATAAGCTGAGAATTCTGGACCCTTGTCCTCTGCTAGCTGCATTAACTGATCCCTGTACAGAATGCTTAGCTCCTCAGATTGAGAGTACTGAATTTTAGTCGCTAGCAAGAACAACTCTGACGCAGATCTTCTCATTATGAATTGGTCATCCACAAATAGGAAAGATGTTGGGACTCCTTCTACCAAAGACAAGATAACCTGCCACTCCTTAAGATTTGCATTGTATCCAACCCTGACTTTAGAAATTAATCTCTTCAAAGCATTTATATAGTCCCCAGTCATTGGATTCTGCAAATTCAAGTTGTAGAACAGATCATCTGCATCCTTGTTATGAACTCCTTTTGCACATGATCCCATCATTATCTTCCTTGCTTCATCCCATTTCTGCCCTATCCTTCTTTTGTCAAGATCAACTTGAGGATTGGCTAGCCTTGCAAGCTCATACTCATACTGCTTCCCTTGTAGCTCCACCTTCTGTTCTAGGAACGCAGCATGTTCTTGCATCATCTTCATTTTATGGAACTGAGCTTGTTCCAAGGCTAACTGTTGAGACTGCAGGGTTTCTTCATCAACAGGATCTTCTTCAGGCATTCCGAAAGACATACCAGCACCTCCACCTTGTTCCTTCAAAGATCGCTTTACAGCATGTGCGAGAGGTACGTCTTCCATATCAGAATCTGAGTCTAGTACCTCCTGTACTGTGTCCTGATGACTCAGGTCAATAACTGGTTCATCTTCTTCAACCATTATTGCCTTACCCTTTCTCCTCCTCAGAGCCTCTTCAGCAACAGCAGGCTCATTTTCTGGTTCCTTAACAAGATCAGCGGGTTCTTCAATTTCTTCGATGTGAACTGCCTGCTGTCTCGTCTCCTTTCCACTCTCCCCCTTAGGTGAGTTATCCTGAGCTCCACCATGGTCTTCAGATCCACCAGCTGCATAGGAACCTCCAAAACCAGAACCAGAGGCTCCCGCTCCACTAGCACCACCTGCACCACCTGCTCCAGCATCGGGGGGAGGTTGTTCCGACTCGAAGCACTCCGGGGGCACAAAACTCCTGACTGCGAACATCATTCTACTGATCTCCACAATCATTGTATGCATTGTAGACTCCAATGCCCCCATCCTCTCATTGATTGTGCGTCCCAAGACACCACCAGCATGGCCCAAGTCATTGACCTTATTTGTCAAATCATCAAAAGCTGTAGCTTGACTTGCCATTCTTGCTGCGTAGTCGTCTAGAGCCCTTTGGTTGTTTCCAATATTGATCCCGAACTGCCCCATTGTCTGCCCGAACTGCCTCATCTGATTTTCCATTGAAGTCATACGAGTATCAAAATTTTCAGTATTAAGGGACGGTGTTTGGTTTAGGTGACCTCGCTCTAATACGCGTTCTGTTGGTATTTGGCGCTCGGTTTCGGGCCTTAAAAATGAAGGTCCCTCTCTCCCTAACCTCTCACACACACTCCCTGTCTCACGCTCGTGTATGTCTTCAATGACTGATCCAAAAAGTGAAGCAGTACCTGCAGAAACTTGATAAGAAATGTTGTTGACAGTTATGGGATCAAATTCTGTTTGTTCCTGAGTTGGAATCTCAGTCTGAGAGGCTGCAAAGTGTCCTTGTACGACATCAGAACCGATCCTCTTTGCAGCATCAGTACGTACCGGTGAAGGTACGGCTGAAGTTCTTAATACTTCATGTCCTCTTGAAGCAACAGTATCATCAAGAGGCACATCATCCTGACCAAAATCAAAATCCCTATGTGCAGAATGTTCAAGGGGTGAACCACTCGCGTGAGGTGGAGTGGTTGCGTGTGACACGCTAGGGTTTGACTGTGGTTGTGAAGTAGCAGCGTGGAAAAGTTTGGCTTTCTTGCGAATAAGTTGCTGCTCTTCGGGTTCATTCTCCTCATCATCTTGTATAAATATACGTGCTGGTTTTCTGACTTCCGTTAACAGGGGTGATAAAGAATAGGAATGTGTATCAGACTCAGAGTCAGAAATATGGCTCTTACCCTGGGATAGATCCTGCGGGTTAGCAGGCTCATGGGTCGCTGAATCAGAAACGTAGGAGGAGGAATGAATAGTATGCATAGAGAGATTACCTGATTGATTACCTTGTGCATCATCGCTTTCCTCATCCGGAATCTCATCAAATGCCTCAGCATGAACAGATGGATTTTGAGCATGTGATGAGACTTGTGATGATGCCTCCAAATTGGTAACTCCTGCATCATATCTAAGCCACATTTGAATATTTTCAGGAGTAGACATAGGTTTACCTTGATGTTTATCCTGATTAGCAATGGTTGCAAGTGACTTAGTGCCCATCCCTAGTGATTCAGATGTGGGGCTTCTGGCAAATCCCTGTCTAATAGCAAGAGCATCCTTCGGTATTAAGTCATTGATTAGCATTTGAAGAAACCGAGGAAACCAGCAGACGACATCAGTGGTAGAGAGGTCTCTGCTTGCAAGGGATCCCATTGAGGCCACTATCTCAGAGAGAACTATGCGTCCATAGTTTATATCCAGTTCTCTTGCTAGGGCTACTGCAAAGGTTTGCATGGGAATCGGAATTTGATGAAAGTCTTTTTCGCGTGCCCGAAAACATCTTGTGATGGCCTCGAAAAAGTAATTCCATTCCGCATGGAAGAATTGCTTTTGGATATTTCCCGTGATTGGGCCTTTTGTAGGATAACATCCAATTTCTTCAAAGAATCTGAGGCGTTCTGCAGCAGTAGGTTCTGGATCATAGGCATCTTTAATTGGGAATCCTAGAACTCTGTTGACAATTTGTTCTGTCACCTCATATTCCTGACCCGCTAAGGTAAACCTGAAACCGTAGGGGGTTGATTTACTCCCAAAAGTAACCGCACTAGTCCATAATTGCTGTAAAGCATCATGTACTAGCGTAGGTTTAGCAGTAAAAGCTTGGCTAGCTTTGGAATACAAATTGAGAAATCGTATCCAAAACTTAAACCGCGGGAGTTGATCACCAATTTCCGTAGAAATATTGTAAAAATTGTTTTTAGCAAGGGAAAATTGGTGAGCCATTTTGATTAAATGTTTTTCTTTAAGAAGATGTGAATTTTATTTTAATTTTCGAAAAACAATTAATTTAGGAATTATCAGTTATATCCCTTTTAATTTAACAAAAAGACCAAAAGTCACTCTTGAAAAATTAAACTACGGGTTATAGATAATTATCACTGTGAGAGGCGAAAATCAACAACCAATTAACAGAATCTGATACCAGTGAAATCAGTGAAGTTATGTGTGTACACACCAGTGAAATCGTGTGTATATGACTGTGAAACGGTGTGAGTATATACGTATGTATATATGTCGAGAAAGAAGAACAGATTCACAAACACACAAACTCAGATATTACTGGTCACTCAGATAATGGCAGTAAAAAAACGGGCAGTAATTCGTTGTCCGTATGAGATTAGTCACAAAGATCACGAATCAGTGGTTGTAAGTCAAAATCGCCTGTATGTATATGGGGCGGCTGTAAAACTCAATTAGGTAAAAGTGAAAGAATAGATCGAGTTAGAGAAGTATATATAGACATTAATGTGGAATGACAAAAATGTCCCTGTTAAAAAATGTGAAAAGTACTAAGTCCATACAGGGGACATCTAAGTCGAACTCTATCTCGAACTTTTCTATCTCGAACTTTTCTATCTCGAACATCAAGTCGAACTTCGAGATAAAGTTCGAGATAGAAGTTAACTCGAACAATTATGCACAAAGAAGCACTTTAACCAAAATTACAGCAGAAACTATAGGGAAATACTATCTTGAACATTATTGATTTGTAGTAAACTTGGAAAAACAGAAAATTCAAGATACTTTTCGAGTTAGAGTCTATCTCGAACATCAAGTCGAAATTCGAGTTGAGTTTCGAGATAGACTAAGTACTCTATCTCGAACATCAAGTCGAACTTCGAGATAAAGTTCGAGATAGACTAACTCGAAGTTAATCTCAAATTCTTTCCAAAATATTTCCTTGAATCAAAAAGTCCAGGGTAATTCAAGATATGTTTCGAGTTAGGAGTGTAACTCGAAAAAATTCCCTTTAGCTTAACTGAGAACGCCATCTCGAACACCAAGTCGAAATTCGAGTTGAGTTTCGAGATAGACTAAGAACTCTATCTCGAACATCAAGTCGAACTTCGAGATAAAGTTCGAGATGGACTAACTCGAAGTTAATTCTCAGTTCTTTTCAAAATATTCCCTTAATGGAAACTTCATCTCAACTTTAGAGATAAAATTCGAGATAGACTTTATCTCGAATATTTTGAAGATAGAACTAGGCACACTGGTAACTCGAACTCGAACTCTAAGTCGAATTTCGAGATGAATTTCGAGATAGGTACTAACTCGAAATTCTTCCCAGACTTAGAATTTTCAAAACTTCACCCTGGAAGCTCAAGTCGAAATTCAAGTCGAATTTCTACATGAGTTTCGAGATAGAGACTAACTCGAAATTTTGAAGATACTTAGAATAATTTGACAATTTTTCTTTGAAAAACTCAACAATTAATTTTGCCAAATTAATATAAATATCAATTCAAGGATTTTAATATATGACATAATTAAAACATTCCTTGATAATTCTAAGGCCTCTAATTACATGAAAAACACAGGTAAATTCATCTAAAAATCATGCAATATTTAGACTATTATGAATTTAACTCCCCATATGATCATGCAATCTAACAAGCATAAATTCACAGATTTGTGCTATAAAAGACACTTAAAACACAATGAATTCATGCAAAATCACACTATATGCAACCTATAACAATCATTAATTAGGCATATTAAAGTCTAAGCACATAATGATTGATTAGCTTGCACATACAAACATAAACATGGATTTTACAGATAGAAGGCTTTACTAACTTGTGTTAAGCATTCCCAATTCACCAACCAACCTATTGAATGTTACTTCATCAAGAGGTTTGGTGAATATATCTGCAATTTGTTGCATTGTGGGCACAAAATGTAGCTCCACAGTCCCCTCCTCGACATGTTCTCTTATGAAATGATACCTGATGTCAATATGCTTGGTTCTTGAGTGATCTACAGGATTGTTGGTTATGGCAATGGCACTTGTGTTGTCACACATGATTGGAATTTTCTTGTGCTCCATGCCATAATCCTTCAATTGGTTCCTCATCCACAGTATTTGAGCTACACAGCTTCCAGCAGCAATGTACTCAGCTTCAGCAGTAGAAGTAGATACTGTATGTTGTTTTTTACTTTGCCAGGACACCAATCTTCTGCCAAGAAATTGGCAAGCACCAGATGTGCTTTTCCTATCAATCCTGCAACCTGCATAGTCTGAATCCGAATAGCCAATAAGATTAAAACCTGTATCTCTTGGGTACCAAATCCCTAGATTTGGTGTGCCCTTGAGATACCTAAAAATTCTTTTGACGGCTACGAGATGTGATTCTCTAGGATCCGCTTGGAACCTTGCACATAAACAAGTTGCGAACATTATATCTGGTCTACTTGCAGTTAAATAGAGGAGTGAGCCAATCATACCTCGATAGCTTGTGATGTCAACTGATTTACCTGATTTGTCTTCATCAAGCTTCGTGGCTGTTGCCATGGGAGTCTTAGCTGCTGATGCATCTTCTAGATTATACTTCTTGAGTAAATCTCTGATGTACTTGGATTGACAGATAAAGATACCATTTTTTCTCTGACTGATCTGTAATCCAAGGAAGAAGGACAGCTCTCCCATCATGCTCATCTCATATTTTTCCTGCATTAGCTTGGCAAATTTCTCGCACAAGCGCTCATTTGATGACCCAAAAATAATATCGTCCACATATACTTGAACAAGTATTAAGTCATTTCTCACAACTTTATAGAACAATGTTTTATCAATTACTCCCCTAACAAAACCATTTTCAATTAAGAATAAGGATAGGGTTTCATACCATCGCCTTGGGGATTGCCTGAGGCCATAGACAGATTTGAAGAGTAGATACACAAAATCTGCATGTTCTGGATCAACGAAGCCAGGCGGCTGTTCCAGATACACTTCTTCTTCTAACTCTCCGTTCAGGAAGGCACTTTTCACGTCCATCTGGAATACCTTGAAGTTCTTATGTGCTGCAAATGCCAAGAACATCCTGACTGCCTCAAGTCTTGCAACTGGTGCATAGGTTTCATCATAATCAATTCCTTCTCGCTGAGAATAACCTTTTGCAACCAAACGAGCCTTGTTTCGTGTTACAAGTCCGTTTTCATCCAGTTTATTTCTGAATACCCACCTAGCTCCAATTACGGATTTGTTCTTTGGTCGGGGTACCAGTTTCCAAACTTTCTACCTTTCAAACTGATTGAGTTCCTCTTGCATTGCAATCACCCAATCAGCATCGCCAAGAGCTTCTTCTATTTCTTTAGGTTCAAGCTTGGATAAGAACCCAGAATATAAGGAGATATTAGCCATGTCAGCTCTTGCAGTTCTTCTAGTAGTCACACCAGCATCTGGATCACCAATAATTAACTCAAACGGATGGTCTCTATTCCATACCCGTTCACCTGGAAATTGTCTAGATGATTCAGCTTGACTTTCTGAGTTGGGGTGCTGACTACTTTGAATATTTTCACTAACTCCCCCTGAGTTAGTGCCAGCTCCTACAGAACTAGAGTCAACTCGACTCGAGCCTTGAACAGTAGTCCTTGAGCTGCTATTTACTCCCCCTGAGTTGTTGCCGGTTGGTACTGAAGAAGTCTCTCCTGATCTTGTAGAATTAGCTTGTTCACTAGACTCAGGTTCTTCACGTACGCTTGGAACATTTAATGGAACAACCAACTCAGGTTCATCTTCAAGATCTTCTAAGTCCAGATTCTGAAATTTTAGGGACTCAGGTTCACTAGAATCTCTTGAAATTGATGAGAGTTTGGTATCGTCGAATCTGACGTTGTAACTTTCAGTCACTTTTCGATCATTCACTAAGAACACTCTATAAGCTGCCACCACGTCTGTAGAGTAACCAACAAAGATTCCTTCACGAGCTTTTGCTGCAAACTTGCCTAGATTTTCATCATCTATAAACACATAGCATTTTGCTCCGAAGACATGAAAGTATTTAATTGTTGGTCTTCTGTTGTTCATTAGCTCACATGGTGTCTTTTCTTTATCTTTTATGATCAAGGTTCTATTTTGAGTGTAACAAGCGGTACTCACTGCTTCGGCCCAGAAATACAAAGGAAGTTTTGAATCATACAACAAAGTTCTTGCTGCTTCAACCAAAGTTCTATTCTTCCTTTCAACTACTCCGTTTTGCTGTGGAGTTCTCGGGGCTGAATACTGACGACGTATTCCCTTAGATACACAGAAGTCATTTAGCACTGCGTTTTTGAATTCAGTGCCATTGTCTGATCTAATCGTCTTCACAGTAAGTGTTGAAACATTCTCAATTTGAGTGATGTGATCAATGATTAAGAAAGGTACTTCGTCTTTCGTCATTGCGAACAATACCCATGTATACTTGGAGAAGTCATCCACGATTACCAAAGCATATCTTTTCCTAGACAAAGATAGGACATTCACTGGGCCAAACAAATCCATGTGAAGAAGTTGTAGAGGCTCAGTAATACTAGAAATTTCTTTGCTTTTATGCGATGCTCGCTTCGACTTTCCCATTTCACAAGCTTCACAGAGTCCTTTCGGAGCGAACTCCATTTGAGGTAGATCTCTCACCAATTCTCGCCTCGCGAGAGCATTCATCGTTTTGAAGTTTAAGTGAGATAGCTTTTTGTGCCATAACCAGCTTTCATCATCCGAGGCTTTGCTGTAGAAACAGGTGACCTCATCCTGATTTGCTGAATCCATATCTGCAACAAAAAGATCTGCCTTTCGAACTCCTCTTAAAGCTAGTGAGCCTTCCTTGATGTGAGTGATTGAGACACCTTTCTTGTTGAAGACAATTTCGTAACCTTTGTCACAGAATTGACTTATACTCAACAGATTGTGCTTTAGTCCCTCAACATAGGAGATATCTTCAATGATGACATTTCCAGTTTTCAGTTTGCCATATCCCTTTGTCACACCTATGCTGTCATCTCCAAAGGTAACATAAGGGCCAGCCTTCATAACCAACTCTGTAAGCAGGGACTTGTTTCCAGTCATATGCCTCGATGCTCCACTGTCTAGCACCCATATAACTTTATTTCTATTCTGCTTAATGCCCTGCAATGACAGATTGGTTAGACATTCTTCGGAACCCAACTTTGATTGGGCCCGGCTTTTCGATAAGATCGAGAATCAACAGATTTAACAACAGGAGATGCACTTTTCTTCATATTACTAGAGCTTTCGACTATCTCCTTTCCTTTCTCAGACTTGACAGATTTGTCAGTCTTAGGAGAAGGTTTGTCACTCCTAACTTTAGGAGGACTGACAGTCTTGGCTCTACCATACTTTTTCTTGATATTTGAACTAGCAACAGTATTTGAGCATGACTGGCTAGATGCATTCATTAAATGCACAAAAGTTTGCATGATATTAAAAGTGCATGGCATACAGTTAGGTTGACCACACTGTGCATGATTTTGATGCAGATTATTCATTGTATGTGTGGTAGGCATGGCATGTGCAGCAGGAACATTCATGTTAGCTTTGCATGCATAAGAAAGATGTTCAGTAGATTTACAATGATAACATGCTTTCTTTATTCGTTCAGCCTTAACCTCTTTTATGCCTTTTTCTTTCTTTCCTTGTTGTTTAACAGCCTTAGCTCCTAATCCCAGTCTAGATTCATCTCTAGGGAAATTGATTTTCACTTGTTTAATAGGAGTTACAGGTTGTTCTTTCTGGCGATCTTCCATCTCAATCTCATATCTAGCTATCAATTCAGTCTCTTCTTCTTCTATTCTAGGAACAAGATGTTTGTAGATAGGTTTGACAGCCGATTTAAGAATTCTAGGTGTTTCCTGTTTAAGGTCACTGGAACTAGGGTCAATAGGTCTCTTTCCTTCTTTCTTAGGAAGGTCAGAATAATCAAGCCCTATACCTACTCCAGTTATCTTCTTAAATGTGTCATTATCTACATACACTTTACTAGCAGCTAGTTTGTATGCTTCACATTTAGTTTCTAACTCAGCTAGATTGTTCCTAAGACATGCTTCTACTTCTTCCTTAAGGACAAGCTTGTGTTCCAGAGATTTAATAAAGTCTCTTAGAGAAGTATCTACAGTGCAAGCAGCCTCTAGCTCTTCCACTTTTGCCTCAAGCATTCTGCATTTGGCAACAAGTGTTTTCTGTTCCTTTTGAGAAGAATCTAGGCTTTTGCACAACATGTAGATCTCTTCACTAAGAGCCCCGTTCTGTTCTTTATAATCATCAATAGACATTTCTACTTTAAGAGTCAGAACTGGTACCTCTGGTTCCTCTGATGTCTCAGCCATGAGCGCAAAGTTTGCTACTTGAGTAACATCTTCCTCATCTGAATCATCCCAAGCTCTTCCTTCTGTCACCAATAAAGCTCGTTTTCCATGTCTTTCCTTCAACAGTGCTTCATAGTTGCTTTTGAGAGCTTCAAATGTTTCTTTTGGATAAGTCTGTTTAGGCTTTTTGCAGTCCGAGGCAAAGTGTCCAGCTTCACCACAATTGTAGCATTTGAATTTCATTTTGAAATCCAAGGGAGATTTGTAGCTGGTATTCTTGCCTTTTCCTTTGTAGCCTGACGAACTACCACCACCCTTAGCAGCCCGATAATAAGATGAAGATTTTCTCTGTGGTCGGTTGCTCTTTCTAAATCTCATGTTGCTGAACTTCCTTGCCATGTATGCCACGACACTATCGTCCATGTTGTCCAGCTCTTCTTGGGTGTAGTAGTCATCATCACTGTCAGATGCGCACTCGTCATCATTATCAACTTGATGTGGTGCAAGTGATGATTTAGGCTTTGCTGCAACCATTGCCTTCTTAGACTCTTCCTCATCAGCAACTAATCCTGATGCACTTTCTTTTGACTTTGAATCATTGTCCCATGCTTGATCTTGAAGCGTTTCCAGCTCATAGGTCTTTAATATTCCATAATACTCTTCCAGAGAAGTTGTATGCAAATCTCTGGTTTCTCTGATTGCGTAGACCCTATGCTCAATGCTTTTTGGCTGGTTCCTCAGATATCTCGTATTTGTTTCAACCATGGGGAGAGTCACACCTCTCAGATTCAAATCCAATACCAACTGACTGAATCGTAGGTAGACATCTGTTATGCCTTCTCCTTTCCTTATTCTAAAGGTGTCATACTCCATCTTGAGTATGAGTGTTTTGTTGCTTCTGACCTCTGCAGATCCTTCCATGACAACTTCTATCTTGTCCCAAATCTTCTTCGCTGTAGTCAAACCTTTGACTATGTTAAACATTTCATGATCAAGAGATTCCATCAAGGTTTGTCGTACGGCAGTATCCAAAGCTATTTGCTCTTTATCAGCATCCGAAAAGTCCGCTGCCTTTTTGGGCTCAGACCGGGGTGGTATAACCACTCCTCCTTCCGTATGTGAAGGAATAACTGCCATTGGGACAAATTTACCCTTGTCAAGGACTTCCAGATATTCAGGGTTAATAGTCTCTAGATATAGTCTCATTCTGAAAACCCATTCTTCATAGTGATCTTTGTTGAACATTGGGATCTTGAATGCATTTTTAGGAGCCATCTCAATTCTGGTCACTAAAAATTTCTAAGTACCCAAGACTAGGCTATGTAGAATATTTATGTAGAACTTTTGCCTAAGTCGAAATTTCTCTAAGTAGAAATTTTGCTCAAGTCGAAATCACCAAGTAGAAATTGTCCAAGTCGAAAATCTATGTAGAAATTCTCAAGTAGAACTTCTATGTAGAAATTTTTGCCTTAATATAATTTTTCTGCAGATTTCTTTAAATATTGAATAAACAATATTATCACTTTAACACTTTTTGACTTTGAATGCTTTACTCACCAAACCCACCTAACCCACATGCTAGGTACTGAGTATGTCTTTTACTTTCGGCCGAATAAAATAAATCAACAAGTCCAAAAACCACCTTTTTATTCTTTTACTATTGAAAAGGAGATCAAAAAGTTGTTGGGTTGTATTCTTTGATAAGAACAGATGATGAACACTCAAGAACACCAAATATGAACTAACCCAGATAAATTCACAAAAATTAATTAAAATACACCCAAGCTAAATAATCACACCTGGAGTATTTAAATAATTTTTCAGATGAGTTTTCACTACCAACGAAATAAAACACACTTTTCGAGAAAATGAAAAGTAGATCTGAAAAATGAAAACTCACGATTCTTCTACTCAACACAAGGATCTATGTTTTGTATGTTAAACATATAGCTCTGATACCAATTGTTAGGTCCAAATGTGTTGTAGAGGGGGGGTGAATACAACTTTTCGAATATGAGAAGCAATAAAAACGATGCAATAAATGAGCACACAGATTCAAGGAATATATTTCTTTATATATAACTTGAAAGGGTTGCTACAACATTCATTACAAAGTATAACAGAAGTTCAGAGAGAAGTGAAGGATTCTAAGCTCTGTGAATGCACTCTCTCTTTCTCTTGTGTTTTTCTCAAATATTGCTCACTAACTAAGACATTACACAAGTACTTCTATTTATACTACATGTAATCTATGTCCTGTAGACTTCAAAGACTAAGATGTACGTGGCCCAATGATGTCCACATAATTCTTGCCTTATCTTGAAAGCTTGGAAATCTGCCAATCAGAAGATGCCATGTGTCATGTTGAAGCTGCACCTAAGTAGAACTTCTACTTGAGAATTTCTACTTGGCTATCTCGAAATTCCTAAGTGGAACTTCTACTTGGCTATCTCGAAATTCCTAAGTAGAACTTCTACTTGAGAATTTCTACTTAGCCATCCAGAACATTTAGTACTTAGAAAATATTCTGGTCTTCAACTTGAAACTTCAATGCACATCTTGAACTTGTGATATCTTCATGTCTTCTTTATTCTTCAACAAGCTCTTGAACATGGTTCTTTATTACTGACATAAACTTGCTATCAATGTCCTGACACTTGATGCACTGGTCTGGTTCATAAGTGACTAGTCTTGATAGTGTTTCTGCTTCTTGAATAAATTACCATATTCACTGAATAACTTGGCTTTCCAATATTTGCTTTCCTTCTTCTTCACTTGAAATCAATTGGTCTTGTTGATACTAATAGTTATGATCTTGATTCTTGATTTATCAAATCACTGAGGCATGAACAACTTTGACTTGAACTTCTCTCAATGATTTCTTCTTGGCTTGATCATAGTTAGCATGTTTAATTGTATCAATTACCTTGTCTTCATTTAGTGTTGATTTCTTATGACTTCCTGTTCTTGATTGTCTTCTGGTTAAGTGTCTTTTCCTTTAGTTGAGTTACATTAGATATAGTGTTACAAGTTTATACACTCTGCCTTTCAAGCTCTAGCTTCTAGTTTGTCAGGAAGGTGTTGAGACATATAAGCAAGACAACCAAAAACCTTTAAATGATGATAAGAAGGAGGCTTGAGGAATAATTTCTCATAGGGGCTAAGAAAACCTAAGACAGAATTAGGTAATCTATTGATCAAGTAAGTAGATGTAAGAAGACAATCACCCCAGAAATGTTTTGGAAGCTTACTCTGAAAAAGTAAAGCTCTTGTCATTTCTAAAAGATTCCTGTGTTTTCTCTCAACTCTCCCATTTTGTTGGGGAGTGTAAGGACAAGAAGTTTGGTGAATAACACCAGAATTAGTCAGAAAAATAGTAAGATCTGAATTAACAAATTCTCCACCATTATCTGTCCTAATACACTTAATCTGACACTGGAATTGAGTAGAAACATAAGAACAAAAATCTTTGATGGATTGTGAAACATGTTGTTTTGTAGGAACAAGAATAGTCCAAACTGCCCTAGTGTGATCATCAACAATAGTCAAAAAATACCTACAACCATTATAGGTAAGGATTCTATAGGGACCCCACAAATCACAATGAATAAGATCAAAAGGATGTGAAGGCAAAGATGTGCTAACAGGAAAAGGCAATTTGCACTGTTTAGCTAAAGGACACACATCACAAATGGAAGAATTTTCAAGTAAATGTTTAGAATCTAAAAGATCAGAAATTTTCAAGAGTATTTTATGAGGAGCATGTCCTAACCTTTTATGCCAGAGACAATGAGAAGAATCTTTATAAGCTGTAGAAACAGAAACTTTTGAATTGATAAAATGATAAAGACCACCAGCTAGTTTACCAAGAGTCTTGGAACTGGTCTGGCCCTGGACCTGCATAATGCACTCATGTTCATTGAAAGATATAAGTGTTTTTGTTTGAGAGACCAATTTGCTGACTGATAACAAATTGAATTTGAAGGAAGGGACAAAAAAAACCTCAGAAATAGAAACAGCAATATTGTGTAAAAATATTGATCCAGTATGAGTAACTGAAGAAATATTCCCATTAGGAAATTTAACAATAATTGGTTCAGCTAAAAGTTGAATGTCTTGTAAATCATTAATATTACAACACATATGGTTGGTAGCTCCACTATCCAAAATCCAAATGTCATTTGACATACCAGATACTGATAAGAGTGAATAAGTAGTACCTGCCATATTACTAGTAAACTGATTCTGAGAAGACATAGCAGTACCACCACTGGTAAGTATAGTGTTTCCATAAGCAATGGAAGGATTCCCAGAAGAACTTGGCTGAATAGAAGAGGTGTTTCCTTGATTGATACACTGTCTCAAAGAGTTCATTTGATTCTGTAAAGCTTCCATTTGAGAATTCCAATTCACAATATTAGAATTAAAACCTGAAGATTGGTCAGAAAAGTTGCCTCCAGAAAAGTTGCCTCCACTTGAATTATCAGACAAACCACTTGAAACTTGCATAGCATGGCCAGACTTTCCATTACCAAGAGCAACAGAATTTCCAGAAGGAACAAAATGACCTGATTTAATGAAAGGTTTCCTTTTACCTCTATTGTTTGGATGGTAAGGATGATCAGTAGGATATCCCACAAGCTTATAGCATTTATCCTTGGTATGATTCTTTCCATGACAATAGGTACACTCTAAAATAGCTCCACTAGGTTTGTCTGTAAAAGACCTCTGAAAAACAGGAGCAGTAGGTCTAGGAGCATTCACCATCATAGCAATTGGAGTACTACTACCATGTACTTGCCTCTGTTTTTCTTCTTGTTTAATAAGCATATATGCTTGATTAACAGTAGGCCATGGATTCATCATAAGCAAATGACCTCTAGCTGCAGTATAACTACTATGTAAGCCCATCAAGAACTGAATTAACCTAGTTTTCTCAATCTGAATGTCCCACTCTTTTGTAGCTCCACAAGTACATTTAATAACTGGTTCTAAAGCCTTTAGTTCATCCCAAAATCCTTTTAACTTGTGAAAATAAATTTCCACTGATTCATTACCATGCTCCAGCTTGAATAAATCCTTTTGTATCTCATAAATTTTGTGACCACTAACAGCTGAAAATCTTTCACTCAATTCACTCCAAACATCAAAGGCACTGTCCAGATAATGCATACTACTGCTAATTTCATCACTAACAGTATTTAAGATCCAAGTTATGATCATGTCATTGACACGCTTCCAGTGAGGAAATAAAGGAGATTTCTCATTAGGTTCCTTATATTCACCAGTCAAAATAACAAGTTTATTTTTAGCAGATAAGGCAATTTGTATGGAACGTTTCCAACTAGCATAATTTTCTGATCCAGAGAGTTTCTTAGAAATCAAAATCATTCCAGGTTGATCGTTATTATGAAGATATAAAGGATGAGAATTATTGTTTATACTACTAGTACCATCACTAACAGTAAATGTATCTCCATCTTTATCTACATTAGTACGAACAGGAGAAGATTGATTATCCATGGAGGTTGAATTACCTGTCACTGCGTTAACATACGATTGATGAAGATGAAGATTGTGAGACATCGAATCAGCTGAGAATCGCAAAACACAAAACACGCCTAATTTGAAGAACGCTCAATTGAAACCCTAGATTGAGAAATTGATATCAAGAAATATGCGGAAGATGCTCTGATACCATATAAAGATGAACAATACAAATCTCTAAATGTAAAACAATCAATCTACTGAGAAATCATTGAAGAACAATTGTATTCATTAATCTCGCCGAGAGAAGATTACAGAGAGATTAAGAGAGAGAGACTCCATCATCAGAGTTTAACAAATACAGAAAAGAAGTAGTAAAATGAAACAGTCTGTTACAGTATTTATACATCAGTAAGTTTTTTATAACAAACTCAAAAACTGTAATTAACTATTAGTAAAAGTCAAACTATAATATTGACTTTTATAAAACTGATATATGGTTCAATATATATAACTTTTAATTAGGACATATACGGCGCATATTTTTTGTGAATATAGATTCCAAAGCTAACCAATTACTTAGTCCTACACAGAAAGATATAAATATGGAAGGAATTCACATCTTAAGAAAATTGGTATCCTGTTTATAGAAATGAGAATCTGAGTTTCAAAAAAAAAAGAAAAAAAAGAAATGAGAATCTGACTTGAACTTTTACATGAGATCTTCTTAATGGCATTGTTTAAAGAATTATCTAGGTTCTACACTTTTAGGCTATATGGAGTCCGTGACTAATATCATAGAAGTGATAATGGAGGTCCAATTAATGGAGAACCCACTAGGCACTAACTAAATACAACCTGGGGACTTTAGCATACATAGTAATACTGGATCAGGATCTAATTTTCCACCAAACAACTGACCAACAAAAGCCTAACAAAAACCGAATTGACATATTCAACTGATAGCCATGTCCATTACAATTACATCTGACTTTTATGTGTTGATCTTTTCTAGGACTGCAACTCAGCTCACGAGACCAAGAGGGAAAAAAAAAAGCCTGCTACAAACACTGGTCGGACGCGTTACATTTTCTGCAGGGAATAGTAAATTTTAATAGTTGCGCTATAATTTTGTGCAGGGAATCAGCATGTTGGATGAAACACAATGGATCATTAATTTTGTGGCTACGAGGAAAGAAGCACTTCTCAATTTTCATGAAGAATGAAAAAGTGCAAATGCTGGACCACTCAAAGTGCTTGCAGCATAGGGGTTTCACTCATTACTATTGCTGTTTCAGTATTAGGGAAATTGTACTTGAAGCTGCTGATTTAGTTGGATTAAAAGGTTGACTTGGCATTCTTGCAAGAAAAGTGAGTCACAATACGGACTTGCATTCAATCATGATTATACACATCTTACCTGACCATAGTCCATGTAGACTAATGCTATATTTTAGATATCTTTTTGACTCTTTCTGACCCCTTCTGTGATGTACTTAGCACTAAGTATGAACTTTTTAGAATTCTTGAATTGAACACCGAAAAGATATTCTGAGACTAGCAATTGCATACCTGAACTACTAGGCATTAATGTACTCTGCTGTTCACTACAGCTCCAAGGACTTGCAGTGTTGCTGCAAAGACATAAAAGATTCATAAATCAATATCTAATGCCCCAGAAGCAGAATTGGGTATAATAAAACTTGCGCATCTTTTTTCTTATTGTTATTATTTAAACACACTCACCTTGTCTTTGACAAGATATGACCCGTTACGGAGAAAGAGGGAGATACTGTCGGACCACAGCGTAAAGGAGTTCAAATGCAGTTGCAAAAAGAAATTTAACCTAAATATAAATCAATAATATTTCAGCAGTAGCAGACCAACCAAAGCGTAAAGGAGTTCAAATGCAGTTGCAAAAAGAAATTCTACCTAAATATGAATCAATAATAGTTCAGCAGTAGCAGACCAGAAGCAGGGAGTAATGAACCAATTATTTAATGCACTAGAAGCAAGAAGGGAAAAAGAAAAAAAATCAAATCAATAATATTTCAGCAGTAGCAGACCAACCAAAGCGTAAAGGAGTTCAAATGCAGTTGCAAAAAGAAATTCTACCTAAATATGAATCAATAATAGTTCAGCAGTAGCAGACCAGAAGCAGGGAGTAATGAACCAATTATTTAATTCACTAGAAGCAAGAAGGGAAAAAGAAAAAAAAAACATGCACCAGCCGGGAATCGAACCCGGGTCTGTACCGTGGCAGGGTACTATTCTACCACTGGTGCCTTATTGTTCAAATCACATGAAAAAACTATCTAGGTGTGGTACATACTACATATAAACTGTCTTGGTGAGTGGGGCTTGCTGTTTGCAATGGAAAAATGGAGACACAATGTTCTTATTACTCCTCTCCAAATGCATCTTTTGCAATATTTGTTCTTATGCATATAAAATGCATGAGATAACATTTAGCAAATAAATTGTAGGAGAAAATGAGTAAGAAAATGGTAAATATAGGCTACAATAAAACTGTTTTGTCTACTGTGTGTTTGTTCTGTTTTTAAAAATGCCTTGAGACTTTAAAGTCTGTTATGTTAAATAAAGGCTCTAACTTAAGTTCCCTTGTAATCTTTTCTCCAAGACATAACAGCCAAACAGGAGCTTAATCATTAGCTTGAGACATCACGAGTAGCTGAAACTTACAGTCCATGAGCAGTTGTACAATATCATCTCGTCTGGGTAAGTTGAGAAAGAGATTCTGAACAGACATCCGTTAGCATATACCCTGTACACTTGCATTGAACCAGGGTGAGGAGCACAAAGTAAAAAAACCAAAATAAGCTTCTGTACACTGCTGCAACTTATATATAAACTCGTGTTTGGGGCAGTAAGGATCACAATCATATATACTGCTGCACTATTTTATGAACTTGTCTTGAGAGAGTTTTCCTATCTTCTGGATAGAAGTGTTCACAAATTCATCTATGAACTCTTGCTAAGGGCAGTAGGGATTAGTATCATGACACATAACCAGAAACCAACGGGCCGTAAAGGGGAGATGGTAGTAATCTGCAGATAAAATAACTTAAAGTGCATCTAAATTAGCAGAGCTCTATTTAAGTGTTCAGATTCTTAATAATAAGCAGCCTGAAAGAATGATTGTGATTATACAATGGCCAAGTTCTCATATCCCATGTATTTAAAGAAAACAATTCCCTTCTGACCACAAAGAAGGGTTCCAAGCAATCAACTTTCTCTTTTACCAGTCAGCAATGAAACTTCCAATATGTTATCGTTATATTCTTTAGCCATCTGCTGTCCTGGTGCCTTAAGGTACCTGCTCAATAGAAGGCACATAACAGAAAATGACTTATTTACAGTCCAACAATGTGAAAGTTCACTGTCTGAGTAGTTTAACTTATCAGTGTTGTCTGCAAACGTTAAGGAGAACACAGCCTCTCCACTTTGCAAATTGATATAAGAGATCACCAAATGGCAATTCCAAGTTGGTACTTTCGCTCGGATCAGGGATCTTATAAGGTAGACAGTAGTCAGTAGATATTCAACTTTAATTGCACAAGTCAATAAGAAAGCTCCATTATTGGCTATCAAATTTTTTTGTTGTGCTTCTATAAATTCTAACTTATACAATCTAGTAAATCTAGAAAAACCTCTGCAGTAGCTGATAATGAGATTCATAATTTGTAATGAACATAATGACTACAGTATCAAATTAGACACCAGCAGTACTATATACTTCATAAATGCACTAAATAAAATTAAAATCATGAAACTATCATCACCCACAAGGCCACAAGAAACAGCACAACAAATAACTATGCATCGAACCCATATCCAGATCAACTGTTCCTGAACGAATTGTTCATCTTTGAGTTATCAAAAGACCAGATCATTATTTCCAGTACATCAAAGAGAACACCGAATTATATACATCAATTTTTTTTTCTCTAGACGCACAAATAGATCAGATAACTGGACTCCAAGTAAGTTAACTAACTCTAACACTACAAAAAATTTAGAAATGTAATTGTTTAAAAATGTAAATAACATCATTATAGAAATAAAGTGTACATTAACAAAAATAATACCAACATACACAATAATCACAATCACTACAACAAACATAATCATCTTACAACCTTCTTCTTATGGATAACCGCCTTCTTCAAAAGCGATTGTCGCCCAGGAAACGGACTGCTACGATCACCATTACCACCACTCATACTCATCTTCGAGATCTTATTAGCACTATCAATCACATTTTCGTCACAAGTACCAAGAGTTCCACCACCATTACTATCATTCTCAATCTTCTTTGTTCTCAACTTCAACCTCTCTCTCCTTGCCCTCCTTCTCTCCACACCCCCATCCCCATCACCATCTTTCTCACCATTAGTCCTAATCTTCTTCCCACACTCCATTTTCTCGAAAACTCGGCCTGTAGACTCAACACCTAATCTTGGAATCCTCCCACCCTTAGAAGTCCCAAGAAGCCCAAAATCAATCCTACTCCAACCCAATTTATCATCATTATCCCAACCAAACCTCTCACTCAACTCCAACAACTCATCAACTGAACTACCATTCTCATACTTAGACCTCAAAACGTCACCATTTAGGATTTTCTCAGCAAATTCCCACTCAATCCTGTCTTTATAAATTGGGTCTTCTAAAACATCATCAGAGAGCCTAGCCCATTCCTCATAATCACCAGCTCTCAAATTCTTGGACACCCATTTGAGGTAAGTTGAAGGTAAGCTTCCTAACATTCTACCTTTGTGTCTTCCAAAATCTATGATTCTGTCCCTTGATGGGGTTGTTGAAGATGATGATAAGGATGATAAATTTGATGTTTTTAACAGTTTATATGATCTGGGTTTTGGATTTGAAGCAATTTTAATGGAGTTTTTGGGATAAAAATTGAATCTTGGGAGAATTGTACATGACGGTGTCAATGCACAGTGAAGATTATTACACTGTATCATGATGTCAGTGTGTTCTGGATTTCTGGTTTGGTCTGATTTCATATTTTTAGGTTGCATTTATATTTAAACTAGCATTTTACCCGTGCTACGCACCAAATGCACAATTCTAAAATATATTAAACAATTACCAAAAATATATATATAAATATCAAAAAATTAATTATTTTGTTATTTTATTTTTTTTCAAATATTTTTATGACATTTTATCCTCTTTTTACGAAAAATTCAATTTAATATAGCCTTATATAGAGGACTGGGCATAAAAAACCTAAAAACATAATTTTTAATATTAATATAAGAATGTACACGTTTTTTTCTTCTATTAAGGCAATCGGAATATGAAGTGCCAACTCTTTGGAAGTTGTTGAATAAACATGATGGTCATGTTATATTGCACATAGGATTTCACAAATGTCCAAAATTGGACCAGACCGGATCGACCGAAAATCGATCAATAATTTTCACTAATAAATTTTAATCAAATGAAAAGTTATATAAAAAAGTTATATATATATTATTCAGTAATTTTCAAACTATTCTTTTGAAAAAATTGCGCTTGACCTTAAAGGTCAGAAAAATATTACAAATACTGTTAACGACACAGGTCAAACGACCATACTTATCATATATTTTCTTACTTTTTCGAATGCAAAAGCAGCAACAAAAGTTAGCATTCGTACACGATAAAGTACTTTATAGAAAGCACACATCCCATTAATAACCTTGTTTGCCTTGTTTACATATGTTCTGGTGACTTGCCAATAAAGCAAAATGGAAAATTTATTTTGTAAAAAATAAAATTAACCTTATATTCTCGGATATGCAATGATAATCATTAACTACGATATGAAATTCATTCATATTTTGGATCCACAAACAATTATGTAAATTCGTCAAATATATAAAATGACTAAAATATTGAACATCTTAGGTTATATAATTTAGTGACTTGAGCTTATAGAGTTCCTATGTTAAAGTTGACAACTAAAGTACAAAAATGATTTTAAAAAATATAGATAGATGGTTTTTATAACTACTCTGACAACAAAAAATTGTGGCATAAGATGCATTCGACACACGAACAAATATATTAAAATAATTGTTAGTAAGTTGAGAAAAGTTATATGCTTTAGTTTGGAACATGCATGTGTGTGTGGGTATTTTTTTTAGTAAGAAAATCAAAAGTAGATACATAAAGTGTTTAACTTTTATAAAAAACAACATCATTCACAAACATTAACTTTTTTGAATCTAATAATTTAAATTACCAAATAAAAACACTTCTTAAATATACAACTACGATAGTCATATTTGAGGAAGGAATAAGGATGCTCCCTGATGTGTGGTATAATCTCAAAAAAGTAGATAAACTGATTTTTTTGCAGTTTATTTTAATTTATCAAATTTACGCATATATTTTATATACATCAATTTGATTATCTTATAAAAGATGGAGATGAAAAAGGTAAGAAGCAGAGAAAAATATGAGACATAAAAAAATGTAAAATTTATAAATTTTGAAATAGAAAAGTAATTTAATATCAAGATTTTATTTACACATGCATCATATCAAATTTATATATATTTAATTAATTGTACATCTAATTTAATATTATATCTGTCTTTATATTCCTAGATTTTATTTAATTAATGGCAAACCACAAACTAAGTTTAAACACGAATCTTTAAAATCATAATAATGAAAAAAAATGGAAGGTTCTGATTTTGAAAGATAATTGTAAAGCGTTTATTTGACTATTAGTACATCTAAATTAATATTAATTTGGGATAAGTTCAAAACTACCCATGTCAACTATTGGGCTTTTAAAAATATAGAGCCCAACTTTCTAAAATTCTAAAATTAACATCCATACTTTTCTTAATTTTAAAAATACGTTTTGTAATCTTTGCAACCTCATTTGCAACTTCAGGACGGTGCCAGCCGTGTGAGTTGTAAATGAGGTTGGAACTGAAAATTGGAAGTTGCAAATGAGGTTGCAACTGAAAACTGGAAGTTGTAAATGAGGTTGCAACTGAAAACTGGAAGTTACAAATGAGGTTGCAAAAGTTGCAACTAAAAACTGGAAGTTGCAAATGAGGTTGCAAAATTTGCAACTGAAAACTGGAACTTACAATCAGAAATTCGTCTGATTGCAACCTTATATAGCATATAAGGTTCAGTTTTCAATTGCAACCTTATTTGCAACTCACACGGCTGGCGCCGCCCTGAAGTTGCAAATGAGGTTGCAAAGATTGCAAAACGTATTTTAGAAAAATAAAAAGTTAAAAACAAAGTTGGTAGTATTTTTGTAAAAGTAAAAATATAGAATTGAAAGAGGAAGTTAATGATAGTAAAAACGTAAAAGAAAGTTAAAAACATATATATATATATATTTGTAAATATCCCTATTAATTTTAATGTGGACTTACTAATTAATTGACTTTACATTCTTGGATATTTTAATTAATAGGAAACCAAAAAAACAAATTTAAGGACAAATAATCAAAATGATAATTATAGAAAAATGAACGAATTTGATTTTGAATGATAATTATATTAAAAAATGGTTCAAAATAAATGACAATTAATGGTTTTAAGATTGTTTCCATACCTTTTCTCACTGATTCGTGTTGTTAATTCAAGATGCCTTCTGAATGGTTATGACCATTCATTATGTACCTTTAAATATTAAGTTGGTAAAATAGCAATATATACAATATTAAATTTATTAGAAATTAAGTTGACGAAGGAAAGAGATTTTTTATTGATATGTTGAAGAAAAAAACTATAGATCGAATGCATTTTCATTGAATATGACTTGTGTGTTTTTCTTAAGGATCGACTTACAGAAGTCTAATTATGCTTCAGAGAAATCAAGAAACTGATCTTATATGGGTATTGACCCCTTCCAGAAAGGCCATTTGAGGAAAACTATATCGTACTTTTAAATGTATGGACAATGATACAATATATAATTTAGTGATCATGCATGTAAACAATTCGGTGTAATTTGGTAAGGATTGATTCCTACAATTCAGTAAGTCACAGAATTATTGAAGCTGACCATGGAATATTCTAATGGGAAGTAATCTTGGGAGGATTTGGAATGGGGATGATGAAAACCTAAATCGTTTTCAATTATTTTTTCGTCAAAATCATTTTTCTGTTGATTTTAATAGATAATTAAAATACAAAACATACAATACATATATATAATCGAAATATAAAAAAAAATAATCTATCCAAGTATCGTCTGTCATGTGTATGATAATATGATTGTGATTGTCTTTATATTAAAAGAGTGGTTGATTATGATTGACTTTATATTAAAAGATTGGTTGATTAATGAATGAGTAGTTATGAAATTTAATTTAGAATATATATTAGTATATATCGTGATTGATTTCAAATTAAAATACTGATTTAGTAATTTTTTGATTTAAAAAATATGCATTTATGGATATGTTAAATAAAATCATTAGTGTACTTAAATTAGAAGTGTTAACTAATCATGGTTAATAAGGTATGATCAGAATGTAAATAAGGAAAATTCTTAATATAACATGATTGGTCTAAAATTTAGAAGTCAGTTTTGATTTGTTCTAAAATAAATCATAATTTTCTGATTGGTCAACTGCACATGGGTAGACTTAGGTATTATAATAAAGGATATGTTTTCCCCTGATAAATCGGATTTTTTTTTGTGGCATTTTATTGTGATTGTTGGAAATTATATAAAAGTAAACAAATAGCAGCAACTCGTGAGCTCTACAATCAACTAGTTTTTTTTGTCTGCGCTCTGCGAACGGGCGTTGATTATCTTTAAGCGGGCGTTGATTATTTTTAAAGTACTTAATTTGCTAGAATTATAATATGCAAAAAATTTGGTTTCAATCTAAGAGAAATATTTTACGATGTAAAATTTTTTAAAATGAAAAATATTAACTTTGATGTTATTGTAGTATAATTGTGTTCAACTTCATATACTCACCCGTGCCACGGACGTTGATATTTTGTTTTGGTTTAATAAAATCATTTAAGCTCGTGAACAAAAAAGGAAAATTATATTATTTTGACTAATATTTATTTTACTGCTTCTTGGTATTAATATGTTTTTTTCTCGGTAGTCGTAAAGTTAAGTTTACAAAATTTGAACATAAGTACTTCAAAGCAATAATCAAGTAGAATTCATAAATCATACGAAATGCATAAATTCAAATACCAATGCAGTCAAAATGAAACTATAACAAATGACATTAAAATACCGAACAAATGTTAACAAAATAAATTACTTTTAAATTAACACTTCAAATTAGATATAAAATAAAAAATAGAACAAATACATCATTATAAATGTTAGTATGCCTTTTTAGCCCGCGCGCTGTGAGCGGACGTTTATTATTTGCTTCGTAGCTTCCTTGTATATTTGCTTTATGTTGATTATGTGTACGATTTATTATTATTGGTTAAATTAACAAATTTGTTTTTTTTAACTAAAAAGCAATATTCTTTCTTATAAAGATAGCTTATATATCATATATAATATTTTAATGTTATTAGAAAATTTAAATTAATTGAATAATCAAATAAGAAATTATTTTCTATCTATATATATTTTTAAATAATAGAAAGTTTTTTGTGAATCAACAATATTAGGGAAATTAAAAAAACAATTTCACTTAATATTTTATTTTTACAATTTTTTATAACTTATTAAATTTAATTTAATTTATATAAAAAAGGTTATATATATTTATTTATTATAGGTTTAAAAATTACGTTAGTTACTCTAAAAATGATAAAAAAAAAAAATTATATACTAAAATAATTTGTAGTTAATTTTTTTGTCCATATTTTTATATTGTATGGAAAGATTTCTTAGTCCCGATCAATCACAGTCTTACAAATCTTTTAGAGACTCCAATATTGTTAGCTACTGTATTTGTTATTTTAGTAATTAAAAATAAAATCATTGTTGACAAAACATGAAAATTTATGTGCTAGATTTTATTAGTCCATTTTATTACATGAGTTTTGGAATCACTTTTAACTTTTCCACATTGCTCTATAAAATTCTGATTACTAAGATGCCCATATTATCCGTAACAATTATCATAGTTTATGCGATATTGAGAGTTTCCAGCTGTCATTTCTCAAGTCCTATAAGCAAACAATTTTACTATACATATTAGCTCTTTTGAGACTCCTATAAATCGGCTAATTCATTGATGTAAATTTTCGTAAACTTAAATGATGCTGCAACAGTTCATTTATAGCCAGGAACAATTTACCAACTTACACATTTTGACAAAGTATGCTTTAAGATAAACTAACTTGTAGCAGTATGGAACTCGTCCCGCTGATGGTGTAGATTATCGATGCTAAAAACATATCATATAAATCAAATGTTACCATGGATTCATTGAACTAAAAGGCCAGGAATAGTCCAGCTTCTAAAGAGATATATGTTAAATAAACAATACCTTTGGCTCTGCAAAGTCTTTACCAGCGGACTAAATTTCTAGCATCGATCTGGATCTTATGTTTGGAGATGAAGTTTGTTTTTTAGTTCTTTAAATCTCTTTTGTAGGCCAGCAAATCAGAATAAAGAGCATCCTCTCTTTCTATAGGTTGCACCAGAGTACTTATCAGCCTCACA
Organism: Saposhnikovia divaricata; assembly: GCA_036435485.1. NCBI lineage: Eukaryota > Viridiplantae > Streptophyta > Magnoliopsida > Apiales > Apiaceae > Saposhnikovia > Saposhnikovia divaricata. Next base: position 47,071,449 of record CM071600.1, read on the forward strand.
TGAGTTAAAAGTCTCTGGATGATCTAAGCAAGATTCAGTTAACAATATTTTCTGCATATATTTTTCAGAAACTTGAGTTTTGGATTGGCACTATACTTTTTTGACCAATACATTAAAAAGGCATAGTGTTGTAAGATGAAGTTAAATATAGTCCCTAAAACAAAGAAATTTGAATTCAAATAAATTTTAAGATAAGATGCCATATCACATAAGCTGATAATATGAACTCAAGCACTTACCCCCATCAACTGTTGTAACAGATTGTACTGGGCAACCACTAAATATTTGTCAACCTCTACTAATCAGCTCCTGTTTTACCTATTGCCACGCTTACTATTTCAGTATCAGATTGTAGATGATTTATAATTTAATATTAGGACATTTTCATTAGTGAAAACTTGATCATTAATTCCAAATTGAGGAATTTGATATATTATGTCACCTTGTTGACGTAGCTATGTGATCGACATCTTACAGTAAGCCATTGTGGATGCCCAAAGAGCTGCAGTAAAACCAACAGTTGAGGTTGTTAACAATGCTTTTAAGATCTCCGCAATATTCCAAAGTAGTGTTCAGACATGGGTTAAATTTATACTACCTTTGAGCTAAACTTGCAAATTAAGTACCTGGAATAGATGGTGATTACGGCAAAAGGATAGAATTGCATAGGCAGAAAAGCTCATCACTCCTTTTGAAGGAGAAGACCAAATTGATGAACATACTAATACTTCCTTGAGAATGATATGAAGCATTACTAATTCACTACACCATATAATGTCTATTGCAACCATATTTTTGAAGGTTTGTCGAAAAACGTTGCTATTGAGAAACCAAATCACACAAATTGCAACGCCTTTGAAAAACATTAAAATAGCATTGAAAAAATTCAAGAGAGTTAAAAACATTTTGCCTATTGCAACAATTTTCTTAAATTGTTGCAGAAAATTTGACTTTTGGGCCCAAAAAATTTAGGCGGGCTCCTCAAAAATTTGAGCGGCCTTCCAAAAGCTTGCCCTGCTTAATAAAATCGAAATAAGAAAAAAGAAAAATAATATGACACAGACGCACAGATACATACACAGAGACATACAAACATACCCAGTACACATTCATAGACTAAATCAAAGAAAACTAAATTGAAGAAGACAGTTGAAAACACAAAAGCGAAGAAGATTAAAGCTTGAAGAAGGTATATTCCCCATTATTCTTTTTTCCCAAATGTAGTTTTAGATAGATCGAGTTTCAGTTAGGGTTCATAATTTTTTTTTGTTTTAATTGCAGATTATATGTTAATTACGGTTTAATGTAGGTTTTTAAATTTACATATGTATGGGTTTTAGTTTGTATTCATAATTTTGTGTTTTAATTTGGAGTTCTTGACTATGTTCCAATTTGAGAGTTTTTTGTTTAATACTCTGTTTAGAACATTTATTTATAAGTGCCTTGTTCTCTTATTTTCTGTCTAACCCCTGTTTTAGAGTTTATTGTTTTACTTATAATTAGTAACTTTTGTACTTGCAGGCGTATGCATTGTAGGACACAAGGTGCAATACTTTTTATAAGCTCATCACGGATTTCTCGTTGTTGATTTGCAAAAGCCAAGCACAAATATATGGAAAAAACAATTGGCATATGTAGTTTTTAACTTTATTTTGGTTCTCCGATATAATAATTGTTGAGGAAAATTTTGATGTAAAGAATTGTAATTTTATTTGACTTTGAACAAACACATGTAATTGGATATTTGGCATTAAGTTGCCCTGGTTTATGAAATATTGATGATGCAATTGGATTGTGGCTATAAATAGTCTGGTTTAGTGTATTTTCAGCATGACCCTGCTAATATTTTTTTGAAAAAATGTTACAGTAGGGTCAAAATATGCATTAATCTATAAAAAATCATTCCAATTGGTCTGAAAAATGTTGCCTTTAAGTGTCAATAAACTACCTTCTTATGCTACTGCAATAGTTTTTAATTGTTGTTATAGAGTCTAAAATGTTGCTACTGAAATTTATTGCAATGATTTAATTATGTTGCTGTATGGTATCAAAAACGTTGATAAATCGACCTATTGCAAGGCAACCGGATGCAACGCTCAAATTTTGCAAATTTTTTGCCATAGACTCTACTGCAACGAATATAGGCCTTAAAGCAATGTTTTTCCGTCGTTGCAATATGCAATATATGGTGTATTGTCCTTAAATGCGAAGATTAAGGTGTGTATAAAGTATAGCTTTATAAATGGAATTAATGGTGAAACTTCTGAGAGCACTTTATAAGCACCTATCTTAAACATACCATCAACTGGTGTAAGAATTCTTGATGAAAATAGTGGATACCGGATCAGACATTTCAAGGAGGGAAGTTTGCAAAGCCTCCTTGAAATAAAAAGCATCCCATTGGAAAGGCTTTATATTGAGAGAAAGCTGGTGATTGAGCCGTGCCAATAACGCTTGTGCGTGTGAGAAATTCGCAGACAATGGGCCTTATAAAGCTGGTCATATATTACATGTTGCTGGTACTGATGGAGGTGGCTTGCAGCTGAAATTTGCTCGCAAATGCCACCTGTTAACTGCTGCTTCGGAGTAATAATTGGTTTCTACAGAAGCTGGTGTTGAGGTGGCACATTGAACTGGTTAGTAAAACCCATTTGAGGTTGTTTCATTGACTGTAGAAACCCATCAACAAACGGAGTTTTAGTGGCACCAGTACTTCTGCAGAAATATGGAATGGAAGCACTGAACCCATAAACCAATTTGTAAGAATTTATCAAATATAAAGCTATTGCACACTTGACCCACATAAAAGATCAACGAAGAATCCAAGACACAAAAGAAAATTTAAAACTAAGGTTTTATGCATCAATATGATTCAAAACACAATAGATAAAGTAGCTAGATGTCCAGATAGAATCCAAAGGCACAGATCATGCTAATGGTACAGGAATCCACACATCATAAGTCATAACACTTAATAAAGAAGAAAACTAAAAATATGTAAGATATCAATACATCTAGATATAAGAAATTTGCTTTGTAAATAACACATACAGTAGATGTATAAATAGAATTTATATATCATCATTCAAAGATACAGACAATTAGTTAATTTATTTGATCTCGTACTGTTTACACATTATAGAATTCACTAATAAGAACCAAATTATGTAAGATACCACTACATTTAAGCACTACTTTCAATAGCATACACGCTTATGAAACAATATATATAGCATTAGCATTCAACAAACAATTTGAGCATATATAACTGTAAAATTATATATCAGAGTTTTTTAACTATCAAATTAAGACAATTGTGTAGTGCTTTAATTATCAGCTAATACACCTAAATCATAAATTAACTGTCTGAGACTTGCATACTGGATTTACTGAAAATACAGTAGAAATCTATGTATAAACTTAAAATTATAATTCAAGATTGTATAAACTTGAAGATTGCTCCCTTAACATTGTTGGATTCTAATTCAAGATTGTATAAACTTGATCAAGTAAGATAGGTTGGAGATGGACTGCTAGATTGTACCTAGTTCATTTAATGTAGTTAAAGACGCTGCGCCCATCACTTGCAATGAGGAAAGTTGCAGGCAGTGGAAAGGAGACGGCAAAATCCTTGGCAGGTTTGTCTCCTTGCATGACAATCCCAGCTGCACCTGCCTGCAGTGCTGGTTCCCCATCATTCAACACATCACATGGCAAAATTTTCCCTCTCACTTTAGTTGAGTTTAAGGAATCTGTAACGCAGTACCTGAAGTTTTCACATTCTTAACTTAGTTTAGCAGGGTAGTACTTGAGACAAAGCATAAAATCCTAAATATACTCGGACCAAGTTCCCTAATTCAATTAACTTATTCGAGATAGATGACATTGGATAAGTTTTCTTACCCGGATGATGAACCATTAAAACCTCCAGTAAAATTAGGTGCATCACCACCATATATAAAAGGATAAGTTACATCCTTCATATCAAACGTGTTTAACCAAACTCCCTGGTGCCTTTAAGATTTTGAATAATTAGCTTTATGTAAATTTTGGATAATTGAATCCAGGAAAGTTATTAGAGTTGTTCTAACATTTAATAATCGTCAATAGTATATCAAAGTTATTGATGAAACTCAAGAGATGCCAAATAAACCATAACTGAACATGCCGAATTAACTGAGATTAGAAGATGACCTGTTTTGACATAATAAAGGTTTTATCTAAAAGGTTGTAGGTATTGTGCTATATACCAATGCAAAGATACTGAAGCCTTATAATCTGAATTGGTGTTGGTATAGGATTGCAAGTTACGTCCCGAAAGTGCAGATTATAAACTGCAATTTATGAAAAAACATAGTATTTAACTACATCCATATATACATAACAAAAATATTAGTGAAGAACATAGTACCTTTTGGATGAAGATGGATTGTATACCAATGGAAGTACGTTTTCCACCTGTTAATTTAACATAGGACCATATGAATTGAAAGACAAATCTCAAAAATAAATACAAAAAACAATAACATTACTAATCTCATGCATCCATATGTAAAGGCTACAAAGAATACAGTTGAACAGTAAATAAGTACCCTTCAATATGCGATGATAGACAAATTAAATCAGAGGAAGTACAGAAAATTTAAATTCAAGAAACAATAATTTACCTTGAATTATACTAAAATAGAAATTTAAATTTGATGGAGTACACACAATATCAAACAACAATAAATCGAAGGTTTAAAACCTCTTACCCATCCAACAGCTCAACTTCACTATTAGCTCGATTTCATCTTCCTCTTCACTTTCTAATCATCCTAACTCAACTTCCTCCACAACATCGTTCCCGAAAAACGCATACTGAGATGCATCAAACACTGCATACCAATAATCGAATCAAACATAACAAAGCCAATTCACACACATCCTCTCCTCGACCTTATCGATATAATCAAACAACACTCAAAAATCATCACAATACTCAAAAACACGATAATTCAGTTCGTAATCAATCTAAATTACGACTAAATCATACTGAACCAATTTAATCACAATCGCAATTATAAGTAACAAACTAATTTTCGCTTCATTTAAAAAAACATAAATAAAACAATATATCTATACATATAGATACATGTAGTGTATGTAGAGATCTAGAAAAGAACCTGTTGAATTAGAATCGATTTGCCGGTGATTTGAATCATCATCTTCCATTGAATTAAAACCCACGATACAACAATTTTGTGTGTATATGTGTATGTATATCCGTGTATATATGTTTCAGAGAATTTTGTCGAGGGTTTGATTTTTGAAATAATGATGATAGATAATTAGGATCGTGGTTTGTTTTTGAATTAATGAGAGAGAAAAGGGTTAGCATCTATCAAGGAGAATCAGTTAAGATTGATTTCTGACGTGGCTTTTATTTTTTTCCAAGTGATTTTACATTTGTGCCCTTAACAAAGCTTAATTAATAAAGGGAGAGAAAGGGCATAAAAGGGAGAATGTGGCAAAAAGTATTCAGGATTTATATTATACATAGATGTGAACATTTTTATTGTTGTTTATTTACAAGTTTACAATACTGGGGTGTCTGGGGGAACTTCTTTTCAGAATAAGTCAACTTATTTTAAGACAAAGTTAGAGATTCCTGACTTTCCAATTTATTTTCCAACTTATTTTTACAACTTTTTGAATCTCAAAGATACATTAAATACTTGTATAAAAGAAAATTTTCAAAATATAAAAATTTTACCCGAAAATAAGTCCATAAATCCTTAAAATAAGCTGAGCCAAACAGGCACACTATAAACATAATTCAGGTAAGTTGTAATTTCAGCAAAAAATTTTGTTCAAATGGTAGGAAACGTTGCATATTTGGCAATACCACAAGTGCCTTCAGGATTAGCAGCATCTCGTAATAAGTATCCATATCCATCAATTCCCCAGTTGGTGCCCCATGAGTTCTTCACAATCCAGTACTTAACTCCATCACTAGTAGTTCCATAGCCAACAGTTGTCACTGCATGGTCCAACTCTGTGCTACACTCAACATTAAAAATACCGTTGGAATAAAATCTGAATCGATAATCGCTTCCACAAATACCGGTTGAAATTGGTTGATTCGCCACTGCCTTCAACAAATCAGCTTCACTATTTTTTGGGACGTATTGAAAACCATTAATTCTCGTGGCTGGATAATTCGAGAGGTTATATTGGCACCAACCTTGTGTTCCCGTGTAAGGATAATCTGATTCTGTGGTGATACCATTGTTTTGTTGTATGAAATTAAAAACATACTCCATGTTGCCCTTGTTGCACCCATGATCTTGTTTGTCACAGTCAACAATCTGTTGCTCAGATAATGATATTAGCTTTCCTTGCGTAATTTGAGTAATGCCTTCAATAGCTGCAACTGCTGAGAACGCATAGCAACAGCCTATAAAGATGAAACCATGGCGTTAGATTACACGAGTAACATATACTTATAACATTAATTTAGCCATAAAATTATTGTGTATGTAAGAAAATAATTTGTAACAAAGAAACAGTACTTACTGCATCCTCCTTGATTTTTCACTGGTGTGACTGCGCCTTTGTCTCGCCAGTCAATGGCAGGTGGAACATCTTTTACATTCGCATATTTAAATGTGTTCTTAGTCGTAGATATGGTAGAGGATGCTTTCAGGCTAATATTTAAACCAACATGTAAATTTCGAAACTCATCATCTGTTATATCAGCAAAACGATTAACAGCTAGTTTGAATCCTTTATCTTCACCTCTATTGAAAGCCTCTATTAGTTGCACATTTTTCTTGAAAATCCTGAACCTCATCTTCTTCTCAGCTGCATCTTTGTAAACACGGCCATGTTGAGATATCCACTTTTCATGCATATTTCTTAGGTATCCTTTAGGAAATATTTGCGACGAGGAAACTTGATAGGGAAAAATGACCCCCAATATCATGAGAAACAAAGTAATGTGGGAGGCATAATGAGAAGCCATAACAAAATACTCGAATACAATAGCTATGAGTTTGCATTGGCAGGTTTAATAGAAAAAAAAATATGAAATTTAAAGGGAAAAAATAAGTTATACAAGGAAGATGATATCAATATATTTTAATCTAAGCATAAAATTTATTAGGAAATTAAATGTAGAAATTAGTTTCAAAATTTTGTGCTTTCCCTGAAGAAGCTTCACATTTATAGATTGACATAATGTTTAGATATTCCTTTCCTTTTCCCACTTTAAGAGAAATCAGTATCTTAGATAGAAGTATTTTCTTTTCTGCTAAGAGTAGATGTGTTTTTAGTAACATTTACAGCAAATTACTTTATGAAAGGTAATCTTACTTCATGTTATAAAGTCATGATAATTTCCGCTTAGCTGTAGAGTTTATAGATAAGTAATAAGATGTAAAAAAGATATAACTGGTACTCTAAAGTTTAAATATATTTAACAATGAGATTGGGGAGCCTGATATGTAACTTAAGTAAATTTCCTGAGATATATGAAATTTATATACAAATATGGTGTGGGTATTTTAGTAAAAATAGAATTTTTTAATTAGCCCTGCGGGTCCAATCAAATATAGAAAGTATTTTATGAACATCTTAAGGAGATTAATCTCGGGGTCCTTTTTCTCCTTAACAATTTAATCATAACAATATACTAACAATTTACTTATGAAAATGTACTCCAATTAGAAGTTGTTAATGTGATATTTAAACGATCCTCATCAAACAAAACACTAAGAGCATCTCCAACAGCGTTGGTTAAAAATATTAGCTATATTACATAAAATATTAATTATGTGAGATTTGTCGAACATGCAAGACATTATGCTTCGAGGGTATTGGCTATAATGATTGGCTATATTTAAAAATGGTATGTTATTGATATTTTAAGTTGTTATTAATGGAATATATTATTTTAATATAGAAATAAGTGATGTGGCAATTCATTACAGGTCTCTAGAGGTTCGACAAATATAACCAACATCAAGACATTATCTATATTATAGATAGACAAGAGTTTTGTCCCATTGGAGTGGCTAATTTTTTACATATTATGTATAAGTTTTATTTTTGGAAAGCCACGTAGACTTTTAGCTAAGGGCTTGATATGGTTGGAGATGCACTAAAACATGTTCTATATGATTTCTATTAGAATATAATATAAAAATTCAGTTGACCTTCCTCTAACACCTTAAGGTTACTTAATATGATATCAGAGTTCAGGTTTGTAGAGGTCTCAGGTTCGACATTCTACAACCCTCAATATTCTCACAATTTATTAGGGACACGAAAGGCAAATTATGCTCCAAAGATGAGCGCCTGTGATCCATTGTTCGACCCATAAATAGGCTTTTGACGATCCATAAATGGGTTTTCGAGTGAGGAAAAATGTTAGAATATAATATAAAGATCCAATTGGCCTTCCTTTAACACCTTAAGATTTTAGAGCGAATGGTTAATTACTTAACATAATGAATACAAACATTTACTACAGATGCCACAAACTAATGGACTGTACTATACATAGGCTTTTATTGAACCCATGAGGGCAGACCTAGAGGTAGTGAAGTGTAAACTAGAGCGTTGAATAGTTTGAGGTTAAGAGTTTGATACTCATGACTGGTACATAAATCTTAAAGGATACCTACCACTGTATTAAAGCACTCTATGCAACGGTGAAGCTTTCCTCGAAGAAAAAAGGTTCTAGTGTGATGTAGGAGGGTTTTTGGTGTCAATCAAGGTTGCAATGGATGGTGAGAAGGTGATTCTAGAACAAAAGCATGATCATGTTGAGGATCGCGTGATCATGCCAAAACAAGAAAATATAGTAGTTGATATTATGCATGCTCATGCTGCTAGATTGTCAGATCATGCCAAATTGAAAAATCTTGGCAATGAGAGGATGGAGGGATCGTGCATGCTCACGTTCAAAGTTGCATGATCATGCTGGTTTAATTATTATTTAATTTTAATTAGGATTTGTTTTATTTTATTTTAGGGTTTAATATCCCTAAATAAACAATACCATTATGTAACATACGATAATCTTTTATTAAGATTAAAAGCCTAGAGATTTTTCTCTTTTTTCTTATGGATTCAAGAAACTCCTTGTGGATTCAAGGAGAATTCAAGGTTTTTAAGGATTTCTCGTGTAAGAGTCCTTGTAATGATTAGCGCTTGCTTTTCCTTTGCTTCCGTGCTGCGTCAGTTGACTGATGAAGGAGGGTTTTTGGTGTCAATCAAGGTTGAAATGGATGGTGAGAAGGTAATTCTAGAATGAAAGCATGATCATGTCGAGGATCGTGTGATCATGCCAAAACAAGAAAATATAGTAGTTGATGTTATGCATGCTCATGCTGCAAAGTCGGCTCCTATAGGAGTAGTCACATGCTCCTGCCTAGAGCCACCAATATATATATATATATATATATATATATATATATATATATATATATATAGAAAAATGTTCCTACAGTTAACTTTAGGAGAATTTCCTAAAGTTAACCTTTAAAATCATGTGATTATTACCTTTTATTTATAAGGGCCCCGCAGGGGCATTAATGATGTGCCTTTTTATTTAGGAAACTATGTGATGTGTCTTGATTTCAGTGGTTAACTTTAGGAAATTCTCCTATAGTTAACTATAGGATCATTAAGCCCATATATATATATATATATATATATATATATATATATATATATATATATATTGATATGGGCTAAAAGTAAACCCTAAAAATACATTTAATGTGGTATTTAATAAGCCTAGATTGGTCCAAGGCTAAAGCCCTTTAGTGAGGCCCAAAACCTTATTTATGATAATAAATTCGTAATTAATAAATCAGCCAATTTTAGTCTACAAGATTGAGTCTGAAAAGGAAATTAAATCATACTAGGAGTAGCCTCCAAGGCATACACCTTCAAAACTTATCTCCTTATCTCTTGGAAGGCTCTAGAATTGGGCCAATTGAATAACTTGCCCACCAAGTCTCCTATTTCAACTCTAATTCTAGGGTTTTCAACACCTATATATAAGGACCTGTTCCTTCACATTCAGAACTACGTTTTTTATTGGCTTGATTCTTGATATTTGCAAGATACGTAGGCATCTTGTGAGGACCCGAGTTAAGTCACGAAACACTTGATCAGCCATTGAAGCTCGAAGCTCACATACCTGTGCATCAAATTCACAAACCCTAGCCGCAAAACTAGTAACCTAGTTTTTATTTCACAACATTTGGCGCCGTCTGTGGGAATTCGGATATCAACCATGGTTACCACCCGGAGAACACCAACACTTTCTGAAACCATCACTAACACCACCACACCCCCGACTGGAGAGCAAGTACCCTCAGGGACGAATTCTCAACCGCTAGTCACTCGACCACAAGGAACTGAAGCACAACCTCATGACTCGTTACCCCTGAACACAAGTCCTACCACCCAAGGGACGAATCCCCTTCAGATGGTGGTCGCCCCTCTCGGAGGGCAGTCCGCTCCACCTATCGCTCAGATCTCTACAACGGTGATCCCCGCAAGCACGAACCCGCTATATGGGTTGCCTAATTATCCCCCGTACCAGGCCGGACCGAGTGGTCACGCCCTCCAGATACACGAGCCCTACAATCCACCTTACATCAGGGGTTTAGGACCCAATCAAGGCCAGCAATACTACGACTACTCAGGCCCGTACTCTGATGATTCATCCTCGGAAGAAGATAGGGACGAAGCCCCAAGAAGACGTCGTCCAAGTAAGGAGCCCGTTGGACGCCGAAGAACTCATGACCGACCTCCCTTAACAGCTGCTGAAAAAATCAAGGCTCACGAGGCCAAGATCCAAAAATTAAAGGAGGACATAGAAAGGGAACAACGAAGACAGAATCAAAATCGACCCCCACCAATGACGAGAGAAGACATTCCTTTTGTTAATTTGGAAAGCACCCCAAGGAGAGAGAGAAGGATCGAAGTCCCTAGAGGTAGAACCACGATGGTCGAAACCCCCAGAGGCAATCCTGAAGACTTGATGCAGCTGGGAGATCCTGATGATCCAACCCCTCCATTCACTGAAGAGGTAATGAATGCGCACATATCACGGAAGTTCAAGATGCCTACCATAAAGGTTTACGATGGAACGGGAGATCCCGCTAATCATGTAAGGACGTTCTCTAACGCATTGCTGTTGCAACCCGCCAGTGATGCCTTGAAGTGTAGGGCGTTTCCCCAAACATTAGCTGGCATGGCGCAACGTTGGTACAGCCGCCTACCACCGAACTCCATTGCCTCCTTCAAAGAACTAAGTAATGCTTTTGTCAGCCAGTTCATAGGAGGAAGAATTCATGAGAAAGATTCCGCATCTCTCATGACTGTGATACAAGGAAAGAATGAAAACCTCAGAGACTATCTCAAGCGATTCACAAAGGAAACACTCAACATTACAAACCTGGAAAACAAGGTAGCCATGGTGGCATTGCAGAATGGAACTTCGAATGTTTATTTCAAAATGTCATTGGCTAAACATCCCCCTGAAAATATGGTTGAGCTCCAGCAAAGGGCGAGCAAGTACATCAAGGCGGAGGATAGCCTGAAGAAAGATCCAGGGATGGGGAACACCGGAAACGGTGACAACTCTAAGAAACGGAAATCGGAACAGGAATATGATGCTAAAGATAAGTACCCGCGCACGGGCAGAGATTCTGATTCAGCCCCTAAAAAGGGGAGTCCCGGGCAAAGGTTTACGGATTACGCCAGACTGAACACTCCAAGAAGTCAAATCCTGATGGAGATAGAAAAGGATAGGGATGTGAGATGGCCGAAGCCACTAAGGACTGATCCTGAGAAAAGAAATAAGAATCAGTATTGCCGTTTCCATAAAGATGTGGGACATGATACCGACGATTGTAGACAATTGAAAGATGAAATTGAGTTTTTGATCCGCAAGGGGAAATTGAATAAATTCTGTAAAGATGGAGATCGAGGAAATCCAAGGCGAGATTATGATAGGAAAGATGAGGATCGTAACCGCAATCAGCAGCCCCGGGGACCGGTGATCAACATGATCTTCGGTGGCCCCACAGCAGCTGGAACAAGTAGAAATTCCAGAAAAGCATATGCACGAGAAGTGATGCACATTGTAGGGGAAGCACCAAAACGTGCAAAGACGGAGGTCTCAATTGGATTCGATGATTCGGACCTCGAAGGGGTGAAGTTTCCCCATGATGACCCCCTGGTTATCTCACCTGTGATAGGCAACTCCCAAGTGAAGAGAGTCTTGATTGACAATGGAGCATCGGTGGACATTTTATTTCACGATGCCTTTTTAAAAATGGGGTATAATGAGTCTCAATTGACACCGTCAAACATGCCCATATATGGGTTCAACGGGGTGGAGTCAAAAGTTGAGGGAACAATTCAGCTACCCATGACTATAGGGCAGGAGCCACGGGAGGCAACTCAGATGTTAAATTTCCTGGTTATCAAAGCTACATCCACATATAATGCTATCTTAGGTAGGACGGGACTACATGCTTTCAAGGCGGTTGCCTCTACCTATCATTTAAAAGTCAAGTTCCCAACCAGAAACGGAGTAGGAGAAGAGAAAGGTGATCAAAGGATGGCAAGAAGTTGTTATGTGGCCGCACTAAGGCCGGATGGAACCGGGGGGCAGGTCCTCCCAATCGAGGATATGGATGTTCGGGAGAATGAAGAGCGGAGAGGAAAACCAGCAGAGGACTTGCTTCCCATACCTTTGGAGTTGGGAGATTCTGAGAAGGTTACTTACATCGGGGCATCTTTGAAAGACCCCTTGAAGGGCATATTGATCTCCTTTTTGCAAGACAATAGTGACGTCTTCGCGTGGACAGCGGCTGACATGCCAGGGATAGATCCCCAATTGATAACACACAGCCTGAATGTGGATCCAAACCGGAAGACAGTAAAACAAAAGAAGAGAAATTTCGCACCTGAGAGGCAAGAGGCCATAAAACAGGAAGTTGACAAACTCCTAGAGGCAGGGTTCATTGAGGAAATCCAGTTCCCGGAATGGTTGGCCAACCCTGTGATGGTCAAAAAGGCTAATGGAAAGTGGAGGATGTGTATAGACTTCACTGATCTAAACGACGCATGCCCAAAGGACTGTTTTCCCTTGCCAAGGATTGATACGTTGATAGATGCCACGGCTGGGCACGAGATGCTAAGCTTCATGGATGGCTTTAGTGGATATAACCAAATCAAGATGCATAAGGATGATATTCCTAAGGTATCGTTCATCACTGACTTCGGTGTGTATTGTTACCTAGTCATGGCTTTTGGCTTGAAAAATGCAGGAGCTACATATCAGAGGTTGGTAAACAAGATTTTTGCTCATCTCATTGGAAAGACTATGGAAGTCTATGTGGATGATATGCTGGTGAAAAGCCTCTACAGGGCAGATCACATCAAACACCTAGGCGAGGCTTTCGAAGTGCTGAGGCACCATAAGATGATGTTGAATCCGGCCAAGTGCGCTTTTGGTGTTGGGTCTGGGAAATTTTTGGGTCTCATGGTCTCAAAACGGGGAATTGAGGCCAACCCCGACAAAATCAAGGCTATTTTGGACATGGAACCACCACGTTCTATAAGGGATGTACAGAAGTTAACCGGGAGGATAGCCGCGTTAGGGAGATTCATCTCCAAATCCGGGGACAAGTGTTTGCCCTTCTTTAAAATATTGAAGAAGGTAAAAAACTTTGAGTGGACTGAAGAAAGCCAAGAGGCCTTTGAGCAGTTGAAGAAGTACATGTCTGAGGCCCCGCTGTTGGCCAAACCAAGTACGGGAGAAATCCTTTATCTTTACTTGGCAATTTCATGTCAAGCTGTGAGTGCGGTGCTGGTAAAGGAGGAAAACAAGGTTCAGAAACCCGTATACTATGTGAGCAAAGTTTTACACGGAGCGGAGTTGAACTACTCCACCATTGAGAAGTTCGCCTTAGCATTGGTAACTGCCTCTAGGAAATTACGGCCCTATTTTCAAGCACATAAGATTGAGGTCCTTACGGGACAACCATTGAGGAATATTTTGCACAGCCCTAAAGCCAGTGGTAGGCTCATCAAGTGGGCAATTGAGTTGGGAGAATTCGATATTCATTATAGGCCAAGGATGGCCATCAAAGCTCAGGCACTTGCGGACTTCGTGGTTGAATGCACCATTGACAACCAAGAAGTCGGGGGGCAGGAGATACCTCAGGAAGGCAATAAGGAAGAAAAGGAACCCACAATAGAGGAGAAGGAATTCTGGATGCTCTATTTCGACGGGGCATCAAAAACAAAAGCGAGTGGCGCAGGTCTTGTCTTACAAAGTCCCGATGGATTCATAATCGAATACGCCTTGAAGTTAGACTTTCCAACAACCAATAATGAAGCAGAATATGAAGCTCTGATAGCCGGACTTGGCTTGGCAGGAGCCCTAAGAGTCAAAAATCTTAAAGTTTGTGGAGATTCAAGGCTAGTAGTGGCCCAAGTCAATGGAGAGTTTGAGGCAAGGGATGAAACCATGGCTAAATACTTAAGGCTTGTGAAGGCAATAATGACTCAATTTGATAAGTGCTACATTGAGCACATTCCAAGGGAGGAAAACACCAAGGCTGATGCCTTATCCCAGTACGCCTCATCTGAGATAGAAAATTACTCTGGGAGTGTCTACTTCCAAGTCCTGAGAACCCCTACCATCGATTCAAAGTTAGTCGCACCTATTGGGGTAAGGGAATGTTGGATAGATCCCATAAAAGCACACCTCGAGACTGGTTGGCTCCCGACTAACACCATGGAAGCACGAAAATTATCTGTGAGAGCGTTGAGGTATGCTCTGATTGAAGGGATACTCTACAAGAAATCTTTTGTGATTCCGTATCTAAAGTGTTTGAGGCCCGAAGAGGCCAAATCAGCTATTGAGGAGGTCCACGAGGGAATTTGCGGACAACACTTGGGGGGCAGGTCCCTAGCTCACAAGTTAGTCAGGCTTGGATTCTATTGGCCTGAGATGATGGCTGATGCCAAAGAGTACGTGAAAAAGTGTGATCGGTGCCAGAAACACGCACCAGTGGTTAGACAACCACCAGAGATGTTGATATCCGTTAGCTCTCCCATCCCGTTTGCTATGTGGGGGATGGACATTCTTGGGCCCTTTCCTATGGCCACTGCTCAAAGGAAGTTTCTAGTTGTAGCTATTGACTACTTTACAAAGTGGATTGAGGCCAAACCTTTGGCTAAAATCACAACCAAGCAAATCATGCAATTCTTCTGGGAGAATGTCATGTGCAGATACGGAATACCACGAGTCCTCGTTACGGACAATGGATTGCAATTTAATAACAAAGAATTCAAGGACTATTGTGAAGAGAATGGGATTGAGCTTCGATTCACCTCAGTTGCCCACCCTCAAGCTAATGGTCAAGCTGAGGTTGCCAACCGAATCATCCTTGATGGACTGAAGAAAAGAGTGGAACGCTCCAGAAATACTTGGGTGGATGAGTTACTACCCATACTCTGGGCATACCGAACCACATGCAAGGTGACTACTGGAGCTACTCCATTCATGTTAGCTTACGGGGCCGAAGCTGTGGTACCCGTGGAAATTATGCATGCATCTCCACGAGTGGAAGCCTTCGAACAAGACACAAACGAGGAGGGGATGAGATTAGCCCTCGATTTGATCGATGAAGTAAGAGATGAAGCCCATGCTAGGAATACTGAACATCAGAAGAAAGCTTCCTTCTATTACAATCTAAGGGTAAAGGAAAGGTTTTTCCGTCAGGGAGACCTAGTACTCAGAAAGATTGAAGCATCCGGAGTGGGACAAAGGGGGAAGTTGGCACCGAATTGGGAAGGCCCATATCGGGTCAAAAGTACGCTGGGACGAGGATCATACAAGTTGGAGACTTTGGAAGGAAACGAGGTGCCTCGCACTTGGCATGCATCTAATCTCAAGGTCTATTATGTTTAATTATCCTAAGTAGGACATAGCTTATAGGTAACTAGAAATAAGGTCGATGAAACCACATCAGAGTTTAAAAACTCCGAATAGGAAGTAGAGTATCTATGTAAGGGTTGACCCCTGTTTATTGACATTTTTCATCAGACTTATTAATGAAGTTTGTTTCTTGTTTTCAATTGAGTTATTCTTTTTGTTTTGTTATTATAGACACGTAAAGCAAATGTTGTACCAAAGCATGGGTACGTGTGAGCCATAAGGTCAAGTACTAAGAAAACTCTAAAAAGCATGATAAACAAACCATAAATAAAATCCCCGAAGGGTAAAAGTCTCAGATAAATAAAACCCTCGAAGGGTTAGTTCAATACACAAATAAGCCATACAAGGCATAAATCAGAGTTAAGTTAAGGATAAGATAAAATCCCCGAAGGGTAAAAGTCGCAGATAAATAAGTACAAAAGTAAGCCGTGCAAGGCTATCTAGATGTCAAGATCCTTGAGAGAGTCACCCACATCAGTGGAATGGGTGAAAGCAGGGTCATCCGCCACAGGGAAAGTTTCCAAGTCTTCAACCATAGGAGATAAAACTCCTTCCTGGGATGGCAAGGGCTGGGAATCGCTGGTTGGCTGAGTAGAGAACTGAGCAACTGTCTCGCAAACGGTCTCCTGGTTAGAACTAGAGGCGCCTGGAATGGCAGGTGCGGGGAACTTTGCTAAAGTGACCCCAGAAATCTTTTGTCCCAGCTCTTCAATGATTTTCTCCCAACACATGTTAAAAGTCGCTGGAAAGTTAGCGTCATATTCAGCATTAAGGAGCTCTTCAAACTCCCTAGAGGAACGGTACTCCTTCAAAATCTGCTCCTTACCCTTAGCAAGCTCTAGTTCCAATCTCCTAGACTTTTCCTTCTCCGCAGCAAGTTCCATTTCCACAGCTCGAAACCTCGCAAAGTTAGTATCTGCATCAGCTTGGTTTCTGTCACGATCCCTCTCTGCAATAGTCAGCTCCTGACGAACTTTCTTTAGGTTATGAAGCCCAGCCTGGAAGTAAGTGTTAATCTAAAAAAAATGACACAAAACAAAGTGGTAAGAAATAATGGGAATAAAGATATTATGGCAACGAGAAGGGAAAGGGAGATTAATACCGTCGCAATGCCATGAGCCCCAAGGTTCTCAACCTGGAGGTCATCAGAAGACTCCACCACATTAACCCGGTCACGAGGGGTAACTATGCTCCGAGACCATTCAGCCGCACGATGAGTATCACCAACAACTGTGTCCTTCTTCCGAAGTCCCCAACCAACTTCGAAAGAAGAGGGATCCTCAGAAACATCAATCCTATCAGAGTGAGTGAGAAATGCAGGAACTACCTCAGATCCATCAGCCTCAGTAGTAAGGCCAGTTTTGACCTTCTTGGATCGTTGTGTGTTCACTCCTGACCTTTGTTCAGCCATTCTCTCCCTCTTTTGGAAAACAGCATTAAGCGCAGTCAAGGCTGTTGTAAACATGAAAATTCATAAGACCACAAACAAAAATAAAGAGGTATAAAATTAGGTCAAAGGAAGGCATGTCTACCCTGTTCTCCCAAATCACTTAGCTTTGCTGCTTGAAGGGACCCCTCAGAGATTAATTGAGCACAATGATTTGTGCCATCAGTTGTAAGGATCTCAATAGCAGCTCGCTCGTCTACACCCAATTTAATGTCTCGCATGGACCCGTCTACGGCTTTGGAAAAATTAAGCCTAAAAAAGTCTCCCCAATTCTCTCTTGTTCATAGCAATGTTGTTACACTTAGGGACTTGTTAGAGGAATTTTCTACTGCTTTCCCCAATATTGCTCATCTTGATGCATACAATATCCCTAGCAAATATGATCAATCAAAAGTAGATTTAATATCCACTCTTTTTGGTATTGTAAGCCCTTATAGGGCCGTAGCTGCTAGTCCATTTGATAGAGCCTGTAACCCTAAAGAGGGTGCCATTTGTGTTTTTAAGGAGACATTTTATGCTGGGTTTAGGTTGCCTCCTCCACCCTTTATCTTTCGCCTCTTGGCTGAGGTAAGAGTTTGTCCAACTCAACTATACCCTAATGCTTGGAGATTCATATATTGTTATATGGTTCAATGTCGTAAACACAATCTTGAGCCTAGCGTCTCTGTATTTAGATATCTTTTTAAATTCACGAATTCCCCAAACAACACGGGTTGGGTTCAAATCTCTCATAGGAGCCTTTCTCGCACTTGTTTCATCCCTGGTACTTCCCCAGACTCTCTTCCTAATTGGAAAAAAGAATTCTTTTACCTTTTCATGGATGGGGCAAATTGGGGAGACTTGGTGGGCAAGTTTCCTATTTCAACTCTAATTCTAGGGTTTTCAACACCTATATATAAGGACCTGTTCCTTCACATTCAGAACTACGTTTTTTATTGGCTTGATTCTTGATATTTGCAAGATACGTAGGCATCTTGTGAGGACCCGAGTTAAGTCACGAAACACTTGATCAGCCATTGAAGCTCGAAGCTCACATACCTGTGCATCAAATTCACAAACCCTAGCCGCAAAACTAGTAACCTAGTTTTTATTTCACAACATATATATATATATATATATATATATATTGCTATTGACAAAAAAATACTTATTGCTGGAAGGACATAAAACACAAGAGATATTCAATATTTGTTATATGCTCTTTTAGCACGTATCTTATCTCTACCACCCGACAAGGAAAATCTAATAGCTCTCCTCTAAAGCACAGAAGAACCACAATACTGAAGAATATTAAGGTTAATCTTCTGATCTTATATTGGTAATTCGTATTGAAGGATGGTAGACAAGTCTATATTGTGTGTAAAGTGTAACATAATTAAAGAGAGAGTATAATATTAAGAATCAATTTGAGGCTTCCGGATTTGTGTTTGAACAAGCTCTTTTCAGTGCTTTTTCTTTTTGACTTAAACCACTATTTATAGGCATACACACATTTCTCTACCCTCTTCAGTAACCACCTGAATAAATATTGTCATCAATATGATTAATATATTGAAATTTAACTCCCATGTAATTAATATAAAATATTTGTAACTCATATTTCTATAAAAATGATCAATATATTTATATTCTTTTGTATTCACATTGAAACTTCGGAATTAAGTGTTATTATAATTTCTTAAGTAATTTGGATTTATAAATTTGTAGTTTTTAAATATATATTTTGAAGAAAATAGGGCCTCCAAAACGTTTGAAAACTAGGGCCTCCAAAATGTTGGTGACGACCCTCTGCTGCTGGATTGTCTGGTCATGCCAAATTGAAAAATCTTGGCAACGAGAGGATGGAGGGATCGTGCATGCTCACGCTCAAAGTTGCATGGTCATGCTGGTTTAATTATTATTTAATTTTAATTAGGGTTTGTTTTATTTTTTTATAGTTTAATATCCCTATATATATAATACCAATATGTAACAGATGATAATCTTTTATTGAAATTAAAATCCTAGAGATTTTTCTCTTCTTTCTTGTGGATTCAAGATTTTTTAAGGATTTCTCGTATAAGAGTCCTTATAAGGATTAGCGCTTGCTTTTCCTTGGCTTTCGTGCTGCGTCTGTTGACTGATGTAGGAGGATTTCGGTGTTAATCAAGGTTGTAATGGATGGAGAGAAGGTAATTCTAGAACGAAACTGTGATCATGTCGAGGATCGCGTGATCATGCAAATACAAGAAAATATAGTAGTTGATATTATGCATGCTCAAGCTGTTGGATTGTCTGGTCATGCCAAATTGAAAATTCTTAGCAGCGAGAGGATGGAGGGATTGTGCATGCTCATGCTCAATGTTGAATGGTCATGCTGGTTTAATTATTATTTTATTTTAATTAGGATTTGTTTTATTTTATTTTAGGGTTTAATATCCTTATTATATCCTTCTATACTATCTATATTATACTATTATAAGTAAACTAGGGTATATTTGGTTGGTTGGTAGTTTGGTCACTTTATTTGGTACATTCAATAACAACCGTCAGATTTTAAGATGAATAAAATGAGAACCGTTGGATCTAATACTAAAAGAATATTCCATTTTTAATATTTAAAATACTTTTATAGTTTCCAAGTTTGAATCCCACCATATCTCTATTAAACATATATATTATTTAAAAACTACTCTAACGAGTTTAAGAATCAATTCCCGTCAACAACATATTATTAATTAAAACACTATCGTTAAAAAAATATCTAAACATATCTAAACAACATATCGTTAAAAATATTTTATTATCTTCTATAATTTATTTTCCTCCTAATTAAAAAATATATCTAAACATGAGATTTAAAAAGTTAAAAAATATATTTGAATAATATATATATATATATATATATATATATATATATATATTGTTAGGTCCCAAAGTATCGTAGAAGGGGGGGTTGAATACGATACTATAAAAATTAAAAATAATTCCGAGAATATATCTTTATTGATAATAAACTCGAAGGGGTGTTACAACTTCAAATCCAATGGATTAGCTTCAAAATGAGAACACTCCTAAGGATAGTTTAGGCACGAGGACCTTCTACCCGACACTGCCTGAAAGTGGGCTAAGCCGACTTTCCTACTAGACGGACTATCTAGCAGCTTACACAGAAAATATATGAGAGAGAAGAGAGAGTTGTGTGTTGAGGTGTGTTTTGAAATGAAATACAACAGGCCTATTTATAGATTTTAGAAAGTTACTATGCAGCTAATATACGTAATTGATTACGTATATTATCTGCCTAATTCCACAGCTGCTGCCAACCTTTCAAAAACTTCACCGAACTTTTCAATTTCAAAGTTTGATTTTTAATTCATGTGGGCCCCACATGTTTCTTACTTTATGAATAGTATTTTTGGGTACTATTCACATGAATAGTAACTTTGGTTACTATTCACATGAATAGCAACTTTGGTTACTATTCACCCGGTGTGAATAGTGATTTGGTTACTATTCATTTTCCTCTTATTTTTGACATCCTTAAATATTCAGCTTCTGAAATGGAAGATATCAACACTGCTCTCAATCATACCTCTTTAACAGTTTTTCTGAGTTAGATACCTTGATTCCTTTGTGAAAATGTTGACGCCTAGTGCAACTGGTCTGGTTCACAGATGACTAACATTCACTCGTGGTCTTCGTATCATGTCTTTAAGAATACTGCCAAGAATTGTGCAACCATAAAAACTTTATCACTGGAATCTTTTGGCCCTTCAACTGAATCATCTGTACATCTTATTTTGTCACTGAGGCTTGATCATTTTAATGAACTTCTTTCAGCGACTTGATCCTTGTTGGTGCCTGTTCTTCAAATTTCACGATCCCTGTATAGAGTTTATTATTTATCTTTTATCCTAGTTGAGTTATATATGTCCTCTATTACATATTACATTTTTCAGAGGCCACGGATGGTGCAATGAAAGTTCGTGAGCTTCCATCCTCGCGTGAAGCGAGTTGCCGACCACTGGTAAATAGTGGTAAATCTCGAAAGAGATCCAGAGATTTTTCCTTTGGGAGGTTAAACTTGAATCGATTAAATGGCACAAAACCCAAGTTTCCCTCGTATGTCTGTGAAGACACTTGGTTCATAAAAGAACCACCTACCGATGGATCTTTCCGTAAAATGGAAGATTCACCAGCAGTTATTGAGGTAGGTAATTCCACCTCGGATGCCTGTGAAGGCATTTGATCTTTAGAAAGATCATCAACCACTCTTATGTTCCGTGAAATGGAACTCAAGATAGTTGCTCCCGTCAATTTATCCTCATTTACATTTTCACTCATTTGACAAGGAAGAATTGTTTCCCTAACAGTTACAGTTACCTCAGGTTCATTTGGTTTACTTCGTTTAGAATGAGGTAGAGCTGCTGATGTAACTAACTCCTTATGTGGTGCTGCTGAGGCACTATCTCCCTCAAAAGTGTTGATGGTTGGTCGTTTAAGTGACAATTGAGGTGTAGGAGTTTGTTGTGTTTGTGTTTGCATTTGTAAAATGGGCTCTTCGACCTGTGTTAGAGTCAGTGGGATTTCCTGCTCTTGGTCGGGTAAGATGGCCACTGGGGGCTGTAGAAATTGTATTTCCTGTGACACAACAGGGAATACAAAGGTTGGAATATTATGGATTGAAATATTACCTTGTCGTATACCTGCTCTCACTGGTCTTGGTAACAACGGAAGTGGGACAGTCTTTAGATATTCAGTTAGGACTGTAGGCACATCCGTATATTTCTTTTTGCTCATGTAATTAATTACATTCGTCTTTATGGAAGAACATTCCACCTTTTGACCATTTTCCAAGCTTACCCTGTCTTCATCATTCAAAAAATCATTTAATATTAGCTGTAGAAACCTTGGATATAGACATTTGACATTTTGAGTCCGAACATCTCTTGTTCCTAAGTGTTTCATCTTTAAAATGATTTGACCAAGCACTATTTTTCCAAAATTAATCCTCAAATTATTGGCGACCGCATACCCTATTTTTGGATATATTCAGGTATTCGATCTTGATTTGTTCTATCTGAGGAAAAAACATGGTTAAGAGTGTGAAAAAAGAAACTCCAATACTGGGTTAGAAACGTTCTATAAAGATTACCAGTATTGAAATTGCCATCTTGGTACCTTATAAAACGAAAGAACATTTCAATCTGTTCAGGTGTAGGATCAGAAACGAGATTTTCCATAGGAAAATGAAGAATTCGATTAACATCTCGTTCAGTGACCCTAATCGACCTACCAAATAGTCGATATGTGAATGCACACCCGTCCTGTCCAGAAGTGTTAACCGCACTGCAATATAGTTCACGCAATGCATCATGGTTAAGCTGCACTGGTGTAACTAAAGCATATCGAATTAATGAATGTTCATTCAAAAATTGTGTCCAAGCCCAAATTTGCTCATCCTGAATGGTTTCGATTTGCTGAATGGAAATAGGATTAACTTTAGCAATTAAAAAGCTTCCCTGCAATGCCATTTTCAAAACTTCGAGGAAATTCAAAAACAAGGGTTAGTTTTTATAAAGGATGATGTATAAAGCAAGAATATAAAATCCAATCTAAAAACCACCAGCTAGAATGAGAGATCTTTCCGATCAAAGCTCGAAATATTCAGCAATCGTGTGTATATGCTCTGTATATCTGAAAAATGATGATGTTAAACACAAACAAAAACTCATCATTTATAAGGTTTCAAGGTTTAGTAGGTTAGGTGTAATAGTGATAGGTTATGTTTGAAAAACAACACCGCTCAATAATTGTCACCTAACAACCTAATTCGCCAAAAAAACATCTTATCACCGAAACCTGTCGGCCGAAAAAACATCTTATCACCGAAACCTATCAGTCTATACACATATACACATATTTATTACTTCTAATTATTATGGATTTAAAAACAATCACGCTGTAAATCAAGAATTAATCCACAATAATCAGATAAACTCACAATTAAATAGATATAAAATTAACAAAATATCATTAATTGATATATGTTAATAAAATATTTATTTAATTATGCTACAGTGATATCTCCAGAATAATCATGCAGATAATCAAATAAAACAAACAAAATCCAGAGAATGAAATTCACTGGCTGCAATTAATTGAACAGACATTTTAAAAAATCATGTGAAATTTAACATACCAAGCTCACTTACCAACCTTGAAAAGGTTGCTTCATCCAAAGCTTTAGTAAAAATGTCTGCTAACTGTTTTTCACTAGGAACAAAATGCAGTTCCACAGTGCCTTCCATCACATGCTCCCTGATGAAATGGTATCTGATGTCTATGTGCTTGGTTCTAGAATGCTGCACTGGATTCTGTGATATTGCAATTGCACTAGTGTTGTCACAGAAAATTGGGATCCTTTTAACTTTAACTCCATAGTCAAGTAGTTGATTTCTCATCCATAGAATCTGTGCACAACAACTCCCAGCTGCTATATATTCAGCCTCTGCAGTTGAGGTAGATACTGAGTTCTGCTTTTTACTGAACCATGAGACCAGCTTGTTTCCCAAGAATTGACAGGTTCCTGTGTTACTTTTTCTATCCATTTTGCAACCTGCATAATCTGCATCTGAGTAACCAATTAGATCAAAACCAGAATCTCTAGGGTACCAAATGCCGAGTTTTGGTGTTCCCTTGAGATATCTGAAAATCCTTTTAATAGCTACTAAGTGAGATTCCCTCGGATCAGCTTGAAATCTAGCACATAAACATGTAGCAAACATAATATCAGGTCTACTAGCTGTTAAGTATAAAAGAGATCCAACCATGCCCCTATAGCTTGTCATGTCCACCTTCTTTTCCTTAGTATTCAGTTCAAGCTTAGTGGCAGTGGCCATGGGTGTTTTTGCAGAAGAACAATCTGCTAAATCAAACCTTTTTAAAAGATCATAAATGTATTTTGTTTGACTTATAAAAATTCCCTCATTCACTTGTTTAACTTGTAAACCAAGAAAATAAGTTAATTCACCCATCATACTCATTTCATATTTACTTTGCATGAGTTTGGCAAACCTCTTGCAAAGTTTCTCATCTGTAGACCCAAATATTATATCATCTACATAAATTTGGACAAGTATCATAGAGCCATTGACATTTCTATAAAAGAGAGTTTTATCAATAGTACCTCGAATGAAGTGATTCTCTATAAGAAACTGTGAGAGTGTGTCATACCAGGCTCTAGGTGCTTGCTTCAGGCCATAGAGTGCTTTGAGTAGAAAGAACACATATTCTGGAAAGTCTGGATCTTCAAAACCAGGCGGTTGACTAACATACACCTCCTCCTCCAGAATACCATTCAAAAATGCACTCTTGACATCCATTTGATAGACTTTGAAATTGGCATGCGCTGCATAGGCCAGGAAGATCCTTATTGCTTCTAACCTTGCTACTGGTGCAAAGGTTTCTTCAAAATCAATTCCATCCTCTTGACAGTAGCCTTTAGCAACTAATCTAGCTTTATTCCTTGTGACTATGCCATTCTCATCCATCTTGTTCTTGAATACCCACTTAGTGCCAATCACTGATTTGTCTTTAGGTTTGGGTACAAGTTTCCATAATTCATTTCTCTCAAACTGGTTTAACTCTTCTTGCATTGCTAAAACCCAGTCTGGATCCAGAAGATCTTGTTCAACTCTCTTAGGTTCTTCTTTGGATAGAAAACTATTGTATAAGCATTCTTCTTGACTTGCTCTTCTGGTTTGGACCTTTACATTAGGATCTCCAACGATAAGCTCAAATGGATGATCCCTGGTCCATTTTCTCTGTGGTGGTAAGTTTGACCTTGATGAAGGGGCTTCATTTTCTCTGTGTTGATCACTGTGACTTATTGTTGAGTTTTGACTGTGAGAAACTCCCCCTGAGTGTATGGCCCTCGAGATTGATGGATTTCTTGCAGATTCATCAATAGATGCTTCTCTTTGATTTTCTACAGATGCTTCAATTTGATTTCCAACTGATGGTGTAATTTGCTCTTCAACAGGTGGTTCATTCTGCACTTCAACTGATAATCCTTGTCTGTTTCTCACACCATTTGATCTCCATTCTTCATCATCATCTTCACTTTCTTCACCACTTCTCTCATTCTCGAATGAGAGAGACTCATGAAAACCTTCATCTACTAGACCAGGTATTTTCTTGTCATCAAAGACAACATGTATGGACTCCATTACAATGTTTAGTCTTAGGTTGTAGATTCTGTAGGATTTCCAGCTGAGTATCCAACAAAGATAGCTTCATCTGCTTTTGAATCAAATTTTCCAAGATGCTCACCATGATTTTTCAGTACAAAGCATTTGCATCCAAAGACATGCAGAAAGTTGATTGTTGGTTTCTTGCCTTTGAAAAGTTGATAAGGTGTCATGCCTTTTGCTTGATTGACCAAAGAAATATTCTGAGTGTAGCATGCAGTGTTTACAGCTCCTGCCCAGAAGTATGTTGGTAGCTTAGATTCTTCAAGCATTGTCCTTGCAGCTTCAATTAGAGTTCTGTTCTTTCTTTCCACTACACCATTCTGTTGAGGAGTTCTTGGTGCAGAGAATTCTTGGATAATTCCTTCTTCTTCACAAAACTCTCTTATTACAGAATTCTTGAACTTAGTTCCATTGTCACTTCTGATTCTCCTTACTTTGAGTAAAGGATTGTTGTTGACTATCCTGATGTGATTTAAAATGACTTTACATGATTCATCCTTAGAGTGCAGAAAGAATGTCCAAGAGAATTTTGAGAAATCATCAATAATCACAAGACAGTATTTCTTATTTGAAATTGACAACACATTGACTGGTCCAAAGAGATCCATGTGGAGTAGTTGCAAGGGTTGATCAACTGATGACATTGACTTTGATTTGAAAGAGGCCTTCTTCTACTTCCCTTTCTGGCATGCATCACACAATCCATCCTTGGAGTAATCCAATTTTGGAATACCTCTAACCAAATCCTTCTTTACCAACTCATTCATTGCTTTAAAACTCAAGTGTGACAGTCTTTTGTGCCAAAGCCAACCTTCATCTACACTTGCCTTGCTGAGAAGACATGTAGTCATGTTTGCATTTGTTGAATTGAAGTCAGCAATGTACACATTTCCTCTTCTATCTCCTGTCAACACTACCTTGTTGTCACTTTTCTTGAAAATTACACAAGCTTCAGATGTGAACCAGACGTTCTGGCCTTTATCACACAATTGACTGACACTTAGCAAGTTATGCTTAAGTCCATCAACCAGTGCTACTTCTTCAATGACAACATTCCCTTGTGAAATCAAGCCATATCCTCTAGTATATCCTTTGCTGTTGTCTCCAAAGGTAATGCTAGGACCAGCTCTCTCCTCAAACTTAGTGAGCATGGTAGAATCTCCAGTCATATGCCTAGAGTAGCCACTGTCCAGATACCAAAGATTCTTTCTGTTTCCCTGCACACATCAACACAAAATCAAGTTGATTTTGGTACCCAAGTTTGCTTGGGTCCTGCCTTGTTAGCCTTTTTCTTATTTTTCAAGCCCTTACTACCCAGGGGTTCTGATTGAGTTAAATCAACCTTAACTCTTGGTGTAGGTTTCTGAAAAATAGGTTGTTTCACTTGCTCACATGCATTAAAACTAGATGTATAATTTGGCATAGTCTGTGCAAACATGTTATTCATCATCCATGGCATCTGTGGCATATTGTAGTATGGATTATACATGAATGACATGTTAGCATATTGACTAGATGCATGAGCAGAAGGAGCATACATATTTGGCATAACATTCACAGCAGGCATAGGCATAGGCATATAAGGCACAGAAGCATTCTTAACAGATTTACAGTTGGTAGATAAATGATTAACACTTCCACACTTTACACATTTTTTCCTAGGAGCATTTTTATCAGGTGTGTAATTGTTGTGTTTGTTAATCCCTACCTTACCATTTCTATTCTTTTTCTTGTCCTTAACACCTGACTTAACATTTTCTAGCTTGTCCTTCAATTGCTTGTGGGACAAGTTGCCTATGTTTATTTGTTCAACAGATTTGGTTTTGCTGCACTCTCCAACTACAAAGTTTTTGTTGACAGGTCCATATTGGTTATTTAATTTAGTTAAAGTTGCTTTGCTAACAGGCTTAGGTCTCAAAGAACATTCTTTTTCGACTAAATCACTATCTGAAGCAACCTCCCTATCAACATCTAACTTAGCTTCTGCTAATTTCTGAAAAGAATCAACTCCTTGTTTACTATAAATTTCTTCAGTTTTAGCCTTTGATCCCTTCCACTTAGCAATTAAGTCTTGTTCCTCTTTTAACTGTTTTATTAAACACTCTTCTCTTTTCAGAGCCTCAAGTAACTCATTCTTAGCATCCTGACAATCTCTTTTCATTGTTTCAAAATCAATTAGTTGAGTTTCTAACAGAGTATTCCTATCACCTATCTTAGCATTAAGATCTTTAATCTTTTTGTTCTATTTGTTAAGTGATTTTAATGTGACATGCATGTTGTACAATTCATTAGACATTTCATCAACAATATTGGTACATTCATCTTTGGAAAGCTCAGTTAAATTTGTAGAGTATACCTGGTTGCTTGCTGAACTAGCCTCTTCATCAGTTTCGTTTGCCATGAGTGCAAGATTGACAAACTCTTCTTCTGCATCTGAGTTACCTCCAGCTGCCCAATCATCATCTCTTGATACGAATGCTCTCTCCTTTTGCTTGAGAAGGTCAAAGTATTTCTTTTTGTAATCGACAGTCTCAAACTGTTTCTTTTCATTCTCAGATTTGGATTTTCTGCATTCATTGGTAAAGTGGCCAGCAATTCCACAGTTATAGCATTTGAACTTTGATCTTTCAACCACATCCTTGTTCGGTTGATAGTTTTTCTTGAATTGCCCGGCTCCTGCTGAATTCTTCTTGAATCTTAGCTTCGAAAATCTTTTTGATAGAAATGCCAAATATTCATCTAGATCTTCAGCTTCATCCTCACTTAATGTATCAGGTTCTTCAATCATCTTGTTTTTACCTTGGCTAGTTGCAGCTCCACCTTCCAAAGTTCTTTGACTTGGTGTGGCTTCTCTATTCTTCATCTTCTCTCCATCTTGGTTTGTTGGAATATTGGCCACCAAAGCTATATTTCCACCTTTCTTCTGGCTTTTTTCAATTTCTTCATCTTGTTGCAACTCGAGCTCATAGGTCTTTAAAATTCCATACAGTCTCTCAAGTGTAAAATCTTTGTAGTCTTGAGAGTTTCTCAACGAGACTGTAACTGGCTTCCATTCCTTAGGAAGAGATCTCAGAAATTTTAAGTTGGAGCCTTTGACTTCATATGTTCTCCCGTACAACTTCAGGCCATTCAGTAGTTTCTGAAATCTACTGAATATATCTGTTAAATTTTCTCCAGAATTATGATGGAAGTGTTCATACTGTTGTATGAGGAGTTGCATCTTGTTCTCTCTGACTTGTTCAGTTCCTTCACAGAGTGTTCGAATAGTGTCCCACACTTGCTTGGCAGTGGTGCAGTTGATGACATTGTCGAACATGTCTTGATCAATACCATTGAACAGTATATTCATGGTCTTTTTATCCTTCTGGACTTCCTCTTTGTCTCCATCTGTGAATTCTGCGGATAATTTGGGAATAGGCCTTCCAGCAACTCCAGTTCCTGCTACTTCTCCAACTGCAGTGTTGGCCTTCATAGGAATATGAGGACCTCTTTCTATACAGCTTACATAACCTTCATCAATAGATAAGAGATGTAAATGCATCTTTACATTCCAGTGAAAGTAATTATCTTTGTCAAGAACTGGTATTCTCACGCCTGAATTCTTCATTCCCATGGTGGTGATCTTTAGACTTCTTGTATGCTAGAAGCTTGCTCGGATACCAATCGTTAGGTCCCAAAGTATCGTAGAAGGGGGGTTGAATACGATACTATAAAAATTAAAAATAATTCCGAGAATATATCTTTATTGATAATAAACTCGAAGGGGTGTTACAACTTCTAATCCAATGGATTAGCTTCAAAATTAGAACACTCCTAAGGATAGTTTAGGCACGAGGACCATCTACCCGACACTGCCTGAAAGTGGGCTAAGCCGACTTTCCTACTAGACGGACTATCTAGCAGCTTACACAGAAAATATATGAGAGAGAAGAGAGAGTTGTGTGTTGAGGTGTGTTTTGAAATGAAATACAACAGGCCTATTTATAGATTTTAGAAAGTTACTATGCAGCTAATATACGTAATTGATTACGTATATTATCTGCCTAATTCCACAGCTGCTGCCAACCTTTCAAAAACTTCACCGAACTTTTCAATTTCAAAGTTTGATTTTTAATTCATGTGGGCCCCACATGTTTCTAACTTTATGAATAGTACTTTTGGGTATTATTCACATGAATAGTAACTTCAGTTACTATTCACATGAATAGTAACTTTGGTTACTATTCACATGAATAGTAACTAAGTTACTATTCACCCGGCGTGAATAGGGATTCCGGTGAATAGTAATTCCGGTGTGAATAGTGATTTCGGTTACTATTCATTTTCCTCTTATTTTTGACATCCTTAAATATTCAGCTTCTGAAATGGAGGATATCAACTCTGCTCTCAATCATACCTCTTTAACAGTTTTTCTGAGTTAGATACCTTGATTCCTTTGTGAAAATGTTGACGCCTAGTGCAACTGGTCTGGTTCACAGATGACTAACATTCACTCGTGGTCTTCGTATCATGTCTTTAAGAATACTGCCAAGAATTGTGCAACCATAAAAACTTTATCACTGGAATCTTTTGGCCCTTCAACTGAATCATCTGTACATCTTATTTTGTCACTGAGGCTTGATCACTTTAATGAACTTCTTTCAGCGACTTGATCCTTGTTGGTGCCTGTTCTTCAAATTTCACGATCCCTGTATAGAGTTTATTATTTATCTTTTATCCTAGTTGAGTTATATATGTCATCTATTACATATTACATTTTTATGCTTTACATATATATATATATATATATATATATATATATATATATATACAACTTAAAACTTTAACAATAAAATATTATTTAAAAAATTTACAAGCAAACGTGCATCCCACGAGTTATAGGTTAGTATATATAATAAGCATAGAAGAGATGTTATCCAGATTTTTGGTCTGGTCTTATCCAGATTTTTGGTCTGGTCACTTGCTACAAAAAACATATGATTCGCTGGATTAAAAAGTTGGATTAAAAACCGTCTGTTGGATTATAATCAAATTATAAATAAGGATATAATTACCGTTTGTAGCCAACCGTTTCTAGAGTCGTAAAAGCTTAAAACACTCCAAAAGTCAAATCCCATGCCCATTGACCGAATACTTTATCAAGTCCACCCGATTTGTTAGTAGTATTTAAATTAAATTATTACGATATTAAGTTCGATGTCGCAAATCGCAAATATTTATCCCTAAATAACTACAAATTTAATAGACACATTAAATATCTATTTAACAAATTAAATTCATATCAAATTATTAATATCTTAATATTGATATTCAACTTTAACCACATATAGCACATAGAGCGACTACCGTGAAATATGTATAAACAAATAAAATCAATTACATATAAACAAATAAAAAATATTGGAAAAGAAATCCTAATATAATTATAGATAGAATTATAATTAAATTATTTTATCAAGCAGAAATCTATACATACAAGACCATTAGTGTACCCCAATCTATTTTTGTAATGAAGCTTAATTTTAGTTATAGTCGGTGTCAAAACATATTTAAGTTATGATTCGGATGTTGATACCTCATAGATGTTATAAATGGTGACAAATTTTGGGTTTTGCATCACCAGAAATCAAGAACATAGGAATTCACACCGATAGGCTACTCTCAACAAAGTAAAGTGCGTAAGTTTTATATTAATACATATAAATATAAATGTAGATTTAAGTTAATAAAACTAATACATCAATATTGCATACCTGATGTACTCAAAATTTATTTAAGGGAAATATGTGGCACTAATACCTTTTTGAAGTTCAAAACAAAAATGAACAAACCAAAACTCAAAAGAACAACTATTTAAGACATACATATGGACTATCGTGAAATTGTATAAACAAATAAAATCAATTACAGATAAGAATAAAAAAGATCTCTAAAATGAATTGGAAAAAAAATCCTAATATCACATTATTCTATCAAGCAGAAATCTATATATATAAGACCATTAGTTACTTCAAAATAATTCTTCTTCATCGACTCTAACTTCTTTATCCCATCTGTCAAAATATTAAGATATTAAAATATCATTAGACAAACTTCTTCAAGAAAAAGATAAAACCTAAAAACTGAGTTATGGATTTGTCCACCATATTAATATCTACAAATGAAAAACAAAAATTTGAACGTAACAAGAGACGTCGTAAACGATATGCAGAAGCTACAGAAGAAGAATGGAGCCAAAGGAGCAAAAAAAGATGTAAAGAAAGGACAAGACAAAAACTTGATATTGTTGTGTGTCAACAAGTAAACAATGGTCACATCTCAGCCTATATATTTTGTTAATACATACGATATATGTACATGTATGTTTCGTATGAGTGTGTAGAAATTTTATCAATTCCACCATATAACATTTACATTCATATATGTAGGATCTATAATTGGAAATCTAGCTCAAAACACAGGTAATAAATATACATCATCATGTTAAGTAAACTAATTTGGTCAAAGTTTAATTGTGCTGAATCTACTCAATTTTTTAAATTTGTTTGAAGGCCTTATATTTGCCTGACAGGTCCAAGTTTATAACTAAAAAATGAAGAATTGAATGAAACATGCAACGTTGGGAGCAATATAAGCAACGTCGGGAACAAGACACCAAAGCTGAAGAAGAGAAACGAAACCAAGGAACCACAACGCATGAACAAAGAGCTGTACAAAATAATGGTAATGTACAATGTCAAATAATGGTGATTTATTTACCTATAACTTTGTTAATATACATATATACATGTATGTTCCCGTGTGTGTGTGCAGAAATTTTATCATTGCCATCATATAATATTTACATTAATTATATCCTTATATATAATAAGCATAAAAGGGATCTTATCCAAATTTTTGGTCTGGTAACTTTACTACCAAAAGCATATGACCCGTTGGATTAAAAAAATTGGGTTAAAAGTCGTCCGTTGGATTATAAATATAAATACACAACTGGTAATATATCACCTTTATATATATATATATATATATATATATATATATATATATATATATATATATTAATGTTTGCATTAGTTGGATACAACTAATATATCCTTATATATAATAAGCATTAGAGGGATCTTATTCATAATTTGGACATTGTATCGCCAAAATAATCTCAACCGTCGAATCTAATTTTTTTTAAAATAGACGATCAAGATTATGTCATATTAAAAAGAAAATTCTAATCTTAAAAATGATATAATTAGAAAAACTTGCATAAGAAGTGAATTTTAAAAAGAAAATTATAATCGAAAAATGATATAATTAAAAAAGGTTGTATCAAAATTTAATTTTAAAAAGAAATTATAATCTGAAAAAGAAATAATTAAAAAAGGTTGTATTAGAATTGAATTTTTTTATTAGTATTAAAAAAATTCATATTTACTATTCAGACTCAATCTTGAGATCTGAAAATCAGATTTGGATGATTTTACAGTACATGCAAGACTCATAAAAATATCTTTAATTTAGTGATGATTTAATATTTATTATTTAAATAGAAACATTTATAATCTCAAGAGAAAATATAATTATGAATTTTTACATTAATCCAATTCAATGTAGCAGTCTTACATTGATAATGCTAATCAATGTAGAAAACTTAATTGTACTAGCTTAAAATCCATGCGATCACTACAAGAAATTCAGCTTTTACCTACCAATTGTATATGTTACTAAAAGTGTTATATTGGTATGTATAGAGTTTTATCTACCAATAAATTATTGGTAGCAAGTGGTAGGTAAAAGTTAGTAAAGAAAGACTATTTACCTACACATTTTAATATTGGTAAGTAAAAGTATTATATGGAGCCCACATTGCTAAATCAGCAATATTGAGTCAGCAAATAATGTGTCAATATCTGACGTGGCTTCGATGATCCACATGCCACTCCATAATTGGTTCATATTTTAACATTTTATTTTCCATGTGACGTCATGTTAGTGATCCACATGGCAACTTAAGATTCATCCACATGGCAACCATATAGTGGTCCACATGGCTACCCGAGAGCTATCCACATCTTTGTTTGAAGGTGATCCATGTTGGATGTGATGCATGATAAATTAATAGTAATTTTTATAATTATAAATAAAAAATTATTTATCACTCATAAACAATAAAAAACAATATAAATTATGGATAAAGCTCGTAATTGTCAATTGTCGTAGACAAGAATTGTACAGAATAACTTTGTCGTGTAAATATTACTTGTACATTTGAAACAAAATATAGTATAAATTTGAAGCCTGTGATAAACTTTGTGCGCGAAGCTCTCGAACAGCAAAGTCGTAGAATAAATAAAATATTTTTTCCTTCAAATATTTAACTTCAATTGCAATGAAATCTTCAGCTTCATGTGTCTCTGCATGCCCATAATTTGTTAAACTTTTCCAATTCACACAGTCGATGGGTTGAACCTAATCTACAAGTCAGTTGCTTCTCTTCTATTGGACCAAACTTCTAACTGCAGTAAAAAAAACATGTATGTAAAAACAAAAATATGCTTAAAAGACATGTAAAGTCGGAATTGTGTCTTTATAAAATGGCTAGTGCTGGAAATACATGGAAATTGACTTGTGTTTACATTAAATTAAAATGATGAGCAATGATCTTTCAAAAGCAGACAAAGTTAACAATCACAAGGCATAATGGTTAATTATCGGTATTTTAATAAGTGGATTTGTGCAATTACAAACGAACACATGAACAAATAGTTCATTTAATGATTCCGAAAAATTGATAATGAGAAAAGTAATCATAAAAATCAACAAGAGCAAACATGTCTTGGTCAACACTCGTATACACAACTCAATGAAAGAGAAATGTTACTTTAGACTTTAGAGTAATATATAGTTGAAAAACGTAATTACTCCCTCTGTCTCATAATAAGTTTCCTGTTTTCAAAAACACGTTTGTCAACGCACACTTTTGATCGTTAATATCTTAAATTTCGTATTAGTACTAAATATAAAAACTTCACTATATTAAAGTACTCATAAATACGAATCCAACAAGATCACTCATGACTATATTTGTTCTTATAGATTATATGTAAATTATTAATCAATCGCGTGGCATGAATAGTGAAAAAGTCAAAATAGGAAATACATTTCGGGACGGAGGGAGTATAATTTAACAAAGAATGAAATTCTCACCAATAATAATTCGTTGCTCATGAAGAGGAACAACAAGAATACAAGATCCTCTTTGCTTTGTATATTCTGGAGAAGTTTAAAAAATCACGAAAAAAATGATTAGACAAAAACCAAGTACGTTTATATTATTTAGAATCAAAGGAAGTTACACAGGATCAACAAAAAACAAGAGCTTGCAAAGATTGATATGGGCTGAAAATAATCCCTAAAGACACATTTAATATGATATTAATTAGACCCAGCATGGTCCAAACGTGGGGCCCATTAATGAAGTCAGAATCCCTATTTTAATATTAATTTCGTAATTAATATTAAGGGTGATAAACAGATCCGCAATAGTAATCAGATAAGAATGCTATTTCTACCACACTTAGCCTCCAAGGTACCTAATTCGATATGGAAACAGACTCCTACAAGGAAGGAGTCTAGAACCTTCCTCGAGGCGGTGGCTTGCCCACCAAGTATCCGAATCCTACTACGATTCTAAGGCTCCTGCAGCCTATTTAAAGGGCCAGACCCCTCATCTCAGAACTACGTCTTGGCTTGATTCTCAATAACGAGATACGTAGGCACTCTGTGAGGACCGATTAGTCTCGAACACGGAAACAACCATTAAAGCTTGAAGCTCACCATCCCTTTGCATTTAATAAACACAAACCCTAATCGAAATTCGATAACCCGATTTTTATTCCACAACATTTGGCGCCGTCTGTGGGAAGACAACATCAACCATGGTTCAAACACGAAGAACAACATCAACTGAGGCCATACCCCTTAGCTCTGCTCCACCTGCCACCTCTGATCCGCTTATCACTGTTGAAGAAGGACAATTACCCCCATCAAAAGGGACGGTCATTCAACCTCTAGCCTCTCAACCCTCAGGGACGATTCCCCATGTTGAGGGAACTTTACCCGTGATTATCCATCAAAACGAAGAAACTAACCCCCTTCAGATGGTGGTTTCTCCTCTTGATAACGTTGATCGTACACTACCCCCGGGAATACAGATCAACACTACGGATCTCCCCTTGAATACCAACCTGATGTATGGGTTGCCTAATTATCCCCCTCGACAAAGGGAACCTGGACCTAGCGGTCATGCCTTACGGATCCGAGATCGAGAGTACGATGACTACTCCGGCCCCTATACTGATGATTCAACATCTGAGGATGACGATGATGATCGCGAAGAAGTCCCAAGGAGGTGACGTGCTAGTAGAGAACCTCGGAGGAGGTCCCAAAGAATCCATGATGGACCTCCACAAACGGCTGAGGAAAGGATCAAGGCTCATGAAGCTGAAATTCAAAGGTTGAAGGATGATATTGCTAGGGAGCAAGCAAGGCAAAGTCTGATTCGACCTCCTCCAATTACAGGGAGGATTCCCATTATAAATCTGGAAAGGCCTTCAAGGAGACAGCGAAGGGCCGATGCCCCAACTAAAAAATCGACAAAGGTGGACACCCCCAGAAGCAACCCCAAGGATTTGATGCCACTTGGGGATCCTGATGATCCCACACCTCCGTTTACTGAGGAGGTGATGAATGCCCGCATCTCAAGGAAGTTCAAGATGCCACCAATTAAGGCTTATGATGGAATGGGCGACCCCGCAAACCATGTCAGGACATTCTCAAATGCACTGCTGCTGCAGCCTGCGAGCGACTCCTTGAAGTGTTGGGCGTTTCCTCAAACCCTGTCGGGCATGGCTCAAAGGTGGTATAGTCGCCTACCTGCGAATTCGATTGGCTCTTTTAAGGAGTTAAGCGCTGCCTTTGTCAGCCAGTTCATTAGTGGGAGAGTTCATGAAAAAAGTTCTGCATCTCTCATGTATGTGGTGCAGGGGAAGAATGAGAATTTAAGGGATTATCTCAAGCGATTCACCAAGGAGACGTTGAATATCACTGATCTGGAAAATAAGGTGGCCATGGTAGCCCTGGAACACGGAACCACTGATCTCTTCTTTAAAAGGTCTTTGGCAAAACATCCTCCTGAAAACATGGCTGAACTCCAACGAAGGGCCGACAAGTACATCAAGGCTGAGGAGAGCATAAAGAAGGAAGCCGTAGGGGGCAATAGCAAGGGTTCCAACGACTCAAAGAAACGAAAACAAGAGCAAGAGTACGACGCTAGGGACAAGTATCCCCGGACTAGCAAAGACTCTGAGTCACCGCCAAAGAAAGGTTTGGGGCCTAGATTTTCTGATTATGCAAGGCTAAACGCTCTTAGGAGTCAGATCTTGTTAGATATTGAAAAGGATAAAGACTTTCGATGGTCGAAGCCACTTAGGGGTGATCCCGTAAAAAGAAATAAGGAGCAGTACTGTAGGTACCACCGTGATGTGGGTCATGATACAGATGATTGTAGACAGTTGAAGGATGAAATTGAGTTCTTGATCCGAAAAGGGAAGCTGAATAAGTTCACAAAGGGTGATGATCGTGGAACCCAAAGAAGGGACTATGATAGAAGAGACAATGACAGAAGAGATAACGATCGTGATCGTGATCATAATCAACAGCCCCGAGGGCCAGTTATTAACATGATTTGGGGAGGCCCAACGGCGGCCGGAACAACTCGAAACTCTCGAAAGGCATATGTCAGAGAAGTGATGCACATCGTGGGAGAAGCCCCTAAACGTGCTAGGACTGAAATAGCAATTGGGTTTGATGATTCAGACCTTGAAGGGGTGAAATTCCCCCATGACGACCCGTTGGTCATAGCCCCTATTATTGGAAATTCGGAGGTGAAGCGAGTCTTGATAGACAATGGAGCTTCTGTTGATATTTTGTTTCATGACGCATTCGTAAAGATGGGATACACTAACTCTCAGTTGACCCCGACCAGCATGCCGATATACGGGTTTAATGGATTCGAGTCCAAGGTTGAAGGGACTATTCAGTTACCCGTGACAATCGGGCAAGAACCTAAGGAAGCCACTCAGATGCTGAATTTTCTTGTGATAAAGGCATCCTCGACTTATAATGCAATCCTTGGGAGGACCGGACTTCACGCATTCAAGGCTGTTGCCTCTACATACCACATGAAAATTAAGTTTCCAACCAGGAATGGTGTTGGAGAACAAAAGGGTGATCAGAAAATGGCAAGAAGCTGCTACGTATCCGCATTAAGAGCTGATGGAATCGGGGGGCAGGTACTTCCGATTGAAGACATGGATGTCCGTGATGATGATGAACATCGAGGGAAGCCAGCAGAGGACTTAGTCCCTATTCCTCTAGAGTTGAGCGACCCTGACAAAGTAACTTATGTAGGAGCTTCTTTGAAGGAACCCCTGAAGGGCAAGTTGATAGCATTTTTGTAAGAAAATAGTGATGTGTTTGCTTGGACAGCAGCTGATATGCCAGGGATTGATCCCCAACTCATAACTCACAAGTTGAACGTTGATCCTGGGCGGAAGACAATAAAACAAAAGAAGAGAAATTTTGCTCCTAAAAGGCAAGAGGCCATTAAGCAAGAAGTTGACAAGCTCTTAGAGGCTGGGTTTATTGAAGATATACAGTTCCATGAATGGTTGGCTAACCCTGTGATGGTCAGGAAGGCAATTGGGAAGTGGAGGATGTGTATAGACTTCACTGATTTGAATGATGCATGCCCGAAGGATTGTTTCCCCCTACCAAGGATAGATATGTTGATAGATGCCACAGCCGGACATGAGATGTTGAGCTTTATGGATGGGTTCAGCGGCTACAATCAGATTAGGATGCACAAGGATGACATCCCAAAGGTATCTTTCATAACTGACTTTGGTGTTTTCTGCTACCTTGTTATGGCTTTTGGTCTAAAGAATGCAGGAGCTACATACCAACGACTGGTGAACAAAATATTCGCCCATCTGATTGGAAAAACCATGGAGGTCTATGTTGACGACATGCTGGTCAAGAGCATGTTCAAGGCATACCACATTAAACACCTCAGAGAGGCATTCGAAGTACTGAGGCACCACAAAATAATGTTGAATCCAGCCAAGTGTGCTTTTGGTGTTGGATCTGGAAAATTCTTAGGTTTGATGGTTTCAAAGAGAGGCATAGAGGCCAACCCTGACAAGATCAAGGCGATCTTGGATATGGAACTGCCACGCTTTATAAGAGATGTGCAGAAGTTAACAGGCCGGGTAGCGGCTTTAGGAAGATTCATCTCCAAGTCTGGTGATAAATTCTTGCCTTTCTTTCAGGCATTGAAGAAGGTGAAAAATTTTGAGTGGACCCCTGAGAGCCAAGAGGCCTTTGAGCAATTGAAGAAATACATGGCTGAAGCCCCGTTGTTGGCCAAACCAAGTCCTGGGGAGACTCTTTACCTATACCTGGCGGTATCTGAACAAGCATTGAGTGCTGTCCTCATTCGAGAAGAGGAGAAAATCCAGAAACCTATCTACTACGTGAGCAAAGTGTTGCATGGGCCTGAGTTGAATTACTCACCCATTGAAAAGTTTGCTTTGCCATTAGTGACTGCCTCGAGAAAGTTGCGACCTTACTTCCAGGCACATAAGATTCAAGTTCTGACAAACCAGCAGTTGAGAAATATATTGCATAGCCCTAAGGCCAGTGGAAGGTTAATAAAGTGGGCAATTGAGTTAGGAGAGTTTGATATCACATATAAGCCTCGAACAGCCATTAAGGCTCAGGCATTGGCTGACTTCGTGGTTGAATGCACCATTAACAACCAAGAAGTCGGGGGGCAGGAAATGATAGCTACCCCTAGGGAAGAGGATAAAGATGAAGAGCTTAGGCCTGATCTGAAGGAGTATTGGGTGCTCTCTTTTGATGGAGCATCAAAAACAAAATCTAGTGGTGCAGGTGTGGTTTTATAAAACCCCGATGGGTTCATGGTGGAGTATGCATTGAAGTTGGACTTTCCGACAACCAACAACGAAGCTGAGTATGAAGCCTTGATAGCCGGTTTAGGCTTGGCCAGGATCATGAGGGTCAAAAATCTCAAAGTATGTGGGGATTCAAGACTAGTGGTATCACAAGTAAATGGTGAATTTGAGGCCAATGATGAAACTATGGTGAAGTATTTGAGAGTTGTGAAGGCAGTGATGACTCAGTTTGATGAGTGTTATGTGGAACATATTCCGAGAGAGGAGAACGTTAAGGCCGATGCCTTGTCCAAGTTCGCTTCTTCTGAGATAGAAAATTATGCAGGAAGTGTTTACTTCCAGGTCTTGAAGGCCCCGACTATCAACTCAAAGTTGGTGGCACCGATTGATGTAGGAAGCTGTTGGATAGATCCCATCAAAGCTCACCTCGAAACCGGATGGCTCCCTGACAATGCCTCGGAGGCACGAAAGCTGTCAGTAAGAGCATTGAGATATGCCTTGATTGAAGGCGTCCTTTACAAAAGGTCTTTTGTCATCCCATACTTGAAGTGGCTGAGGCCCCAAGAGGCAAGGGAAGCTTTGGAAGAAGTTCATGAAGGTATCTGTGGGCAGCACTTGGGGGGCAGAGCCCTAGCTCACAAAATAACCCGTTTGGGATTCTACTGGCTAGAGATGTTGGCC
Organism: Saposhnikovia divaricata; assembly: GCA_036435485.1. NCBI lineage: Eukaryota > Viridiplantae > Streptophyta > Magnoliopsida > Apiales > Apiaceae > Saposhnikovia > Saposhnikovia divaricata. Next base: position 47,111,871 of record CM071600.1, read on the forward strand.
GATGCACAGAGCTATGTCAAGCGGTGCGATAGATGCCAAAAGCATGCTCCGATAGTAAGGCAGCCGCCTGAAATGTTAACGTCGATTATCTCCCCTATTCCATTCGCAATGTGGGGAATGGATATACTTGGTCCTTTCCCCGTAGCTTCAGCACAAAGGAAGTTTCTGATAGTTGCCATCGACTACTTCACTAAGTGGATTGAGGCTAAGCCTTTGGCCAAAATAACCACCAAGCAAGTTTCCCAGTTCTTTTGGGAGAGCATCATTTGCAGATATGGGATCCCTCGAGTCCTTTTGACGGATAATGGGACACAGTTTAACAATGAGGAATTTAAGAAGTACTGCGAGGAAAATGCCATTGAGCTTCGTTTTACTTCAATAGCACATCCGCAAGCAAATGGACAGGCAGAGGTCACCAATCGAATCATCCTTGATGGACTGAAGAAGAGGGTCGAACGTTCTAGGAACACTTGGGTGGACGAGCTATTGCCTATACTATGGGCATATCGTACCACTTGTAAAGTATCAACTGGAGCAACCCCGTTCTTGTTGGCTTACGGGGCCGAGGCAGTTGTGCCCCTCGAGATTATGCACGCATCACCTCGAGTTGAACCATATGAACCAGAAGTTAATGAAGAGGGCATGAGACTCGCCCTTGACCTAATTGATGAGCTTAGGGATGAAGCAAATGCCAGGAATGCAAAGCATCAGAAGAGAGTGTCTTTCTACTACAATTTAAGGGTTAAGGAGAGGTTCTTTCGACAAGGCGACTTGGTTCTAAGGAAAGTAGAAGCTTCAGGATTTGGACAGAAAGGAAAGCTAGCCCCTAACTTGGAAGGGCCATATCGAGTCAAGAAGACACTAGGACGAGGATCCTACAAGTTGGAGACATTAGATGGGAACGAAGTTCCACGAACTTGGCATGCTTTGAACCTGAAGATTTATTATATGTGAGCTATCCTTGTACGGATTCAGCTTTCTATCTATTTATTGGGAGAAATAGGAATAAGGTTCGATGAAACCATTCCAGAGCCATTAAGCTCAGAGTAGGAAGTAGACTATCTATGTAAGGGTTGAACCCATTCCATTGACATTATGTTAGCTTATCAATAAAGTTTGTTTTTGCTTCCATCAGATTACTTCTTTCGTTTTGTTATTTTAAAAGACGAACGATGTATAAATTTGTGAGTATAGTATAAGCCAAGGGGCCAAATACAAGAGCGCAACAGACTAAAAGCAAAAACAAGAATATGGAAACAAAAGAAACTAACTGCATAGATAAGTTAAGTTTAAGTTTTACATCATAAACCCCGAAGGGCAAAAGTTCGGAATAAATAAAGATAAAAAAGCAGAAATAAGCCACGCAAGGCCATCTACACATCTAAGTCATCAACTACAACATCTCCTTGGGTAAGAGGAGGATCTGATCCTTTAGCAGAACTCTCTAACTCCTCTACCCCAGGAGAAGAAGGTGGATCCTGAGTGGGCTGAGAGTCCCCATCCACGGCTGCCTCTGTAGCAACCTCCAAAGCAGCTGTTACTCCAGGGATAGCAGGAACCGGGAATCTCTCCAGGGACACCCCCTCGATCTTCCCGCTCAGCTCCTCGATGATCTCCTCCCAGCACTCCTTAAAGGTACCAGGAAAATTCGCATCATACTCGGCATTCAGGACATCTTGAAAGTCCTTAGAAGCTTTGTAGTCAGCTATGATGTGTTCCCTGTTCTGCTGCAGCTTCCTGTTCCTCTCCTTCTCCGCTGCCAGCTCCTTCTCCACCTCCCTAAAACGAGCAAAATTTGCCTCAGAGGAGGCAAAGTATCTATCTCTGTCCCTTTCAGCTATAGTCTTGTCAGCACGCACCATTTTAAGATTATGAACGGCGGCCTAAAGGTAGGCGTTCATCTGCAAAGAAAACAAGTGAATAAGGGAAATGGAAATACAATTAAATTAATGAGTTGAAGAAAAAATTACCGAAGCAACAGCTTGGGCCCCAAGAAGCTCAATCTGCAGATCATCAGAAGACTCCACAATGTGGGCCCTATCTCGTGGAGTAACCACGCTCCTAGACCACTCAGCTGCGGCCCTAGAGTCGCCCACAGCTGTGTCCCTGTTGGATAACCCCCATCCCACTGTGAAAGGAGTGAGGTCTTCATCAATTGGAACTGGCATTTCTTGAAGAAAGGCAGGAACATGCTCCACTGCAGGAGAGGCATCCTCAGTCCTGGCCCTTTTGGCCCGAGGATTTTCTGTTACTACCCTAGCAGCAGCAGCCTCCCTCTGCTTGAAAATTGCTCCCAGAGCAGCTTTGGCTGCAAAATGAGTACAAAATGTCAGAAAATTATATCTAGCATAAAATTTTTAATAAGGCAAGAAGTGAGGATTTCAAGTTAATTACCCTCAGGGCCCAAATCGCTTAGCCCATGGGCCTGCAACGAATCTTCAGAAATCAAATTTGCACATTGATGCAAATTATCAGATGTTAACAAAGCTATGGCAGCCTCTTCTTCCATACCCAATTTTATACTCCTGACAGGCCCATCAACGGCTCTGCAGAAATTGGGCCGAAAATAGTTGTCCCAATCATCCCCATCCAAAAAGACGTAAAACCACTCCCTCTTCCAATCAGGAAGGGAATCGGGAGCAGAATCCGAAACGAAACAAGAACGGGCTAGAGAACGGTGTTGGATTTTGACCCAACCCGAGTTGTCAGAAGAATTGACAAACTTGAATAAATAACGAAAGACAGAAATACTGGGCTCAAGCCCATGTTTCTTACACTGGACCATGAAACAATAAATAAAACGCCATGCATTTAGCATAACTTGGGTTGGACAAACCCTGGCTTCAGCTAAAAGACGGCAAACAAAAGGAGGAGGTGGAAGGCGGAAACCAGCATAGAAAGTTTCTTTGTAAACCCTAATTGCCCCAGGCTTTGGGTGACAAGCCCTTTCGTTTGGGGCCGGAACAACCGCCCTATAAGGCCCATTAATACGAAAAAGTTGGGCTAAAATATCTACCCTAAGCATCTAAGTGAAGCATATTGGGAAAAGCTTGGCCAAATTCGTTTAGAAGATCTCTAAGGGAAAAAACACTGGCATGAACAAGAGATGTTTTAGGGTTCTTACCCCTTGAAACCCTTGGAGCAGCGGTAGAGGTATGAGCGAGTTGAGACTGGCCTGAAGAATTAGAATCCTCCATTGAAGCGCTCCCTTTGTAAGCTTGAACCCAGAAAAATTGAAAGAAAAAGTTGGAGAAGATGAAGATTCAATGATCTTCAAACGGAAACTGGGGAATAGGGCGGTGGAAAGGTACCGGAAATCGCCTCACGACAGAACCCTAGAAGAGCTTTTTGGAAAGTATTTGGGGGATATTGAGAGAAAATTCTTGCAGAAAAGTGAAATGTGAAATGAGGAATGCACACCACTCTTTTATAGAGTTCACGGTCGGTCACTCAACCGTTTGTAGTAAGTAAATGGGCTGTCAACAGGTGACTGGGCCTTTGAATAGGCCGGAAGCCCATGAAATTCAAATTTTGAATTGATTTTACTAAATTCTAGAAAGTTCTATGACATTTTTAGAAAATAGGATAAAGATCTGTCAAAGTTGAAAGGCTGGAAGCCCAATTAAAAAGGCCACGCCCAGGAGGATAAAACTCCTAGGCGTTGGTTCGCAAAGTACCTTCTAGGCGGGGATACCCACGCCCAGACTCGTTTTTTACAAACAAGGGTATACCCACACCCAGGAGACCAAACTTCCTAGGCGCGCCTAAGGAAGGTGTCTCCTTGGCGGGGATACCCATGCCCAGGTTGATTTTTGATAAACAAGGGTATACCCACGCCCAGGAGACCAAACCTCCTAGGCGTGCCTAAGGAAGGTGTCTCCTTGGCGGGGGTACCCACGCCCAGGTTGGTTTTTGAGGGACGAAGGTACACCCACGCCCAGGAGACCAAACTTCCTAGGCGTGCCTAAGGAAGGTGTCTCCTTGGCGGGGGTACCCACGCCCAGGTTGATTTTTGATAAACAAGGGTATACCCACGCCCAGGAGACCAAACCTCCTAGGCGTGCCTAAGGAAGGTGTCTCCTTGGCGGGGTACCCACGCCCAGGTTGGTTTTTGAGGGACGAAGGTACTCCCACGCCCAGGAGACCAAACTTCCTAAGCGTGCCTAAGGAAGGTGTCTCCTTGGCGGGGGTACCCACGCCCAGGTTGATTTTTGATAGACGAAGGCATACCCACGCCCAGGAGACCAACTTTCTTGGCGTGGCTAAGTAAAATGGTCTCCTTGGCAGGAATACCCCCGCCTAGGACGCTTCATTTTTGGCAGGGTATTTTTCTGAAATTATTAATGGAAGAAAATCCTTTAAAAATTCTGAAAACAAGCCAATGATGATTTAAAATTGGGAAATTGGACAATAATTTCCAAAAAATCCCGGATAATAGAAAAATTATTTTATGCTTGAAAGTACCATTAAGTATTTTTGGTAAAATATCCAAAAAATAGTAAAATACCTGTGGGTACATAAAGAACGCAAGGAAATTATCTATAATTCCCTGTAAGACGTAAATACCATTAGCTTCGAATAAAGCCAAACGTCGTAAATGTGTAGGTCGCTCCACACTTTACATTAAGACGGTATTCGTGAAACACTAGTGTACAACAAGCAATAAACCCTGACCCGAGTCTCGAAAAGGCCGTTAAAACTTCGAGGAAAACCTGATCAGTTTTCCTAGAAGTTGGGGGGCAAATGATATGGGCCGAAAATAAGCCCTAAAGACACATTTAATATGGCATTAATTAGATCCAGCATGGTCCAAACGTGGGGCCCATTAATGAGGTCAGAATCCCTATTTTAATATTAATTTCGTAATTAATATTAAGGGTGATAAACAGCTCAGCAATAGTAATCAGATAAGAATGCTATTTCTACCACACTTAGCCTCCAAGGTACCTAATTCGATATGGAAACAGACTCCTACAAGGAAGGAGTCTAGAACCTTTCTCGAGGCGGTGGCTTGCCCACCAAGTATCCGAATCCTACTACGATTCTAAGGCTCCTGCAGCCTATTTAAAGGGCTAGACCCCTCATCTCAGAACTACGTCTTGGCTTGATTCTCAATAACGAGATACGTAAGCACTCTGTGAGGACCGATTAGTCTCGAACACGGAAACAGCCATTAAAGCTCGAAGCTCACCATCCCTTTGCATTTAATAAACACAAATTCTAATCGCAATTCGATAACCCGATTTTTATTCCACAACAAAGATAAAAGGCCAACACATGTGACTTAATATATCAAAACTTCAAAATAGAAGTTAAAAATACATACCATCAAATTATAAGTCATAGTTAACCACAACCACACCATCAAAGAGGATGAAACTGTTGATTCGTAGATATTGGCAGAGTATTTAAACTATTTCTTTAATTGAGAAGAAATCGGTGAAATTGATATTGTATCCGGCTTTGAACGATAGAAATAATGATAAGATTAAGGTTAGGCAGTTAACTTAAACCACTACTCCCGCATTTTAAGCACCAACATTATTTTCAGCAGAAGTAAAATCACGCGGGCATATTTCGATTTTTTGGACAAAAACAAAGCGGGTACATTGAAATTAATAATCCCTCCTAACTCTTCCTGTACAGAGTGATTGTTCAAAATATTCATATGGGAGTCATGCTGGCCCTTTTTACTGACTGAAAACGATACACCGTCTACCGTGATATGAGGGGTGTTGCGGAACACCATGTTCCGTATCATGCACGGATACGGAACACCGTGTTCCGTATCATGCTAACACGGAAGATGGTGTTCCGTATCATGCATAATACGGAACACCGTGTTCCGTATTATGCTAACACGGAGGACGATTCTCCGTATCCCGTCGGTATTTCGGGCCATTTTTTTCAAAATTAGTATTTTGGGCAAAAACTTGTGAAAAATAGGCATTTTGGTAATTCTCTCTCCTGTACACATATTTTAAGAAGTATAAAAATAATTTTTTTGATAATTAATTTCAATTTTTTTAATAAATATTTATTTCAGGACGTAACATTTTTAGAAAAATTAAATATTTTTATATAGCTTAATGTATGTCCATAAAGTTAAGATGATACTTAAAATGGAATGTAGGAACATTTCATTGCAATTCGAAATCTAATACCAAATTGCATTTTGTACTAGGAACTCTACCGAAAAATAATTAGAAAAACAACTTCATATTACAGTACATTTCATTGTATTTTTGAATTATATAAATATGTATTTATTCTTAAATAAATATAATATTATAAAATCATAATAATTACAAATTGAAAACTTAAATAAAGGATTTTGATGATAAATAATTGGGTGGATAACTCGTATTTATTAAAATTTAAAGTTATAAATGATAGTAAAAAATTATAATATGTTTTTACTTAGAAATGTAATGAACTAAAAATATAATTTATATTCAGGTTTGAACCGAATACAGATCATGAATCATATTCGGATTGGATCATTTTATTAAGAATGATATGAGACTTAATCTGAGCGGGTATATAAGTACTAATGTCCGGGACCATATTTTATCCGTACTTCATTTTTTCGTCAGATTTAGATCATTTATAAAAAAAATCTAAGACGTGTATCATATTTCAAACCGAATATAAACCAAAAAATCGAATAATTCGAATCAATTTACAGCCCTAGCTAAGAGTCAATGCAATTCCACCCACTATTTCTCACATTTTTACCTAGCACTTTGAACGTAAAAAACACTCCCTTTGGATTTGGGTGCTACTAAAATCTTATACGTTTGTAATTTACTCGGATATTTATTTAATGTGAGCTAAAAACTTTTATTGTATTTACGCTCTTATGAAGTTTTTCTGTTGCTGTTTTTTTTTTTTTTTTGAAAAAAAAAACTAATGTTTAGGTTGCTAAAACTCGGACACTCAACTTCTCCCGCTATGAAAAATCTGTATTTCAATACATAATTAAGAATTTAAGATAAAGAATTTTATTACATATCCGGCATCTTTCCTTTCCTCATCTGACATCGTTTTGAAGCATAATTATAATTCAAGATATAATATATTTATTAATTTTAAGAATACATATAAATTCTATAAATTTATATAAATTATATATTTATTTTAATAATCGGTTCGGTTTGGTTTTAGCCGGTTCGGTTTTAACCTATAACCGGAACCGAAACAGAAAGTCTCGGTTTTTAAAAATCAAAAACCGCAAGCGCCGGTTTGGTTACGATTTTTTCGATTCGGTTTTGACCGGTTTCGGTTCAATTTCGATTTTAATTCGATTTTTTGCTCACGCCTACGTTTTATGGCTGCTACGTCCTTATAAAATATCATTAAGAAGTTCTTAAAAACACAGGAGTCCGCTCAAAAAACAGGGGAGTCCTTCATGCATCCAATTCTTTTAAGCTTCCCGAATGGTGCTTAATATGATTCTCTTTGTTCAATTTTTTTCAGTAAAAATAGTCAAAAAAGGTAATCAATTTATCAATTTTTGCAAATAAACCTATGAACTCTTTTTTTCATATGCAAACCCAACAAACGTTGTTATATTATCTATATTTTAACTCTAGTGCAATAAATACGAACTCGAGTTAGTTGACTTGGAAAAACATTCCACATAAGTAAATTAGTACTAAATTATTTAATTTAAAAAATAATTAAATTATTTTTTTATTAAACAATAAGTTGGTTATCTCTTTAGGCTAATAGCTCTAAAATAACCAAGCTACATAATATTTCATTAAATTAAAAATGTTGTACTAAAATTTAGATTAAACTACATGTATTTTAGAGATATATTATTCCATATTTTAACTTTTATTTTAAAACACTATTATACATTATTTAAATTATATATCAAATAATATTAAACATATTTTTGTTTAAATACCATAAAGAAAAGAAAATTAATTTTTCAACTGCTAACTCGTCAACATATATAATAAAAAATTGACAGAATAGAATGTCCCTAATGTATGATACAAAAGGAAGACAATAGCTCGAAAAATTACAATCATCTAAAAGAGGGAAAAAAAAAAGAGATTTACAATAATATAAATATAATTACGATTTTATTTTTTAAAGATGTAACGGAACGATAAAGTATGATATTAGCGGAGTAAAAGTTTGTGAATTCCACGTAGGATGACATTTGACAGTTGAGCATGCATTTAATTTTTCAAAAAGAAAATCAGAATTTAGGGAATGTTTTGGGGAACTTTTTTTCATAATAAGTCAACTTATTTTAAGACAAAGTTAGAGATTCCTAACTTTCCAACTTATTTTTACAACTTATTGAATCTCAAAGATACATTAAATACTTGTATAAAAGAAAATTTTCAAAATATAAAATTTTTACCCGAAAATAAGTCCATAAATTCTTAAAATAAGCTGAGCCAAACAAGCAGGTAATGAGAGAGGAGATGCCTGGCGGTTAATGTTTTCAACGAATATTGGAAATTTTCTCACGTTTATAAGTAATGTTCTTTTAACTGCAGTCTCCAAGTACTATAACTTCAAGTACTAGGAGTATAACTGATCACGTATTTGTGTAATTCACCCACCAATAACTTTTACAAATATCCAGTGGTAAGTAGTGTTGCAGATTTCGTAAATCGGAATTATTCGGTTCCAAAATTTTAAGACCGATTTATCGATGATTTTTTAGAAATCGGCCGATTTCTATAACAATGGTGGTAAGTAAAAAGTAACTTTTACCTACACATGTAAATTGGTAGATAATATATTGGTAGCTAAAAGTCAAATTTCTTGTAGCGATGCACGAATTTTCATTAGTATTATACGATTTTTTCCATAATTTGAATGAATTTTTATGATTTGAATTTTGTGATTTAAAATTTTAAATGATATGATTTGATAATAATTATATATATATATATATATACATATATATATATATATATATATATATATATATATATATATATATATAGTTGCCCTAGGAAGAACACCTTATATAAAGAACAATAAAAAATGCAATCATAAAACTTTATTTTTCATAAAAATTGATTTGTTATGATAAGAATCACAAATTTTAATAATAATTAAACTTAACATATCGAATTTAACGTAAAATCTCATCTAAATTCAAAAGTCAAATGTTACATAGAATCCACTATAGAATCTTATATATATTTTTGTAAAAATAAAATTATGTGTAATCATGTTATATTTGATCCTAATTTTTTGTTAGATTCTATTTTTATTCATAAAAAATCATTTTTGATGCGAAAATTAGAATCTAAATTCGAATTTATGTAAGATTCTATGGTGTTCTTTATTTTTCTTTATATGAAGGTGTTCTTTATGGAACAATGACTTATATATATATAGAGTTGCACTTCATAGCAAACACCTTATACAACAAACAATAAAGAACACCTCATATCTAATATAATTTAAGAGTTCCGTCATAGCACCCAATACAAAAAGTTGTTATTTTTTTACCCTCTAGCAAACCAGCAAAAAACAAAATTTGAAAATTTACTATTCATTGATGACGTCATCAGTGACGTCATTAGTGAACAGTAATTTTCATTTTTTTTTGCAGACTTGATAGAGGGTAAAAAAATAACAACTTTTTGTATTGGGTGCCCTTGGCGGGGCCAAAGGATCTAATAGATCTAAGGTGTTCTTTGTTGTTTGTTATATAAGAGTGTTCTGTATGGAGCAAAGGCCAAAATATATATATATATTGGCCACATTATTTCTAAAAAAGGAAAATTTTTGTTATAAGATATAGATAAAATGATATGTTTTAGCTGAAAAAAGATAATCAGTAAATTATTAATTATTATAGTATTATTTATTGAATACAAATATTCATGATACTATTAGAAAAGAAAAGATTTTAGTAAGAGAAAATATAAAAGGTAATCAGTCAATTATTAATTATTACGGTATTATTTTATTGAATACAGTTGTACGTGATACTATTGGAAAAGAAGAGATTTTAGTATAGAAAATATAAAAGGTAATGTGTTTTAGTTGACAATATAATTTGTTAGTTATTAGTAATCATAATAATATTATTTTATTTTACTATATATAATTTCCTATAGTATTTTAGAATATAAAGATAACGTTTTTTTACCTAAAAATGGAATTAGCTAGTTATTAAAAAAATAGAAAAGATAACATGTTTTTACCAATAATAAATATTTAAGTAAGTATAATTAAGTAAGAAAAGAAAATTTGAAAATGAGATAATTTAGGTAGAAAATATAGAAAAGATATTACGTTTTAGCTGGAAAGGGTAATCATTTAGTTATTAATAATTGTAATTTTATTAGTTTATTTCATTAAATAGAATGGCCTGTGATATTTTTGGAAATGAGAGATTCCGGTCAGAAAAGTTGACAAAAATAATGTGTTTAACCTGAAAAATGTAATTGGTTAGTAATTAGGAACTTTAATATCGTTATTTTATTTTATAAAATAGAACTACATGTAATAAATATTTAAATAAGGATAATTAAATAAAAAAATCAAGTTTGAAAATGAGATAATTTAGTCAGAAAATATAGAAAAGATATTACCTTTTAGCTGGAAAAGGTAATTAATTAGTTATTAGTAGTTATAATATTATTAGTTAATTTCATTGATTAGAACGACCATATTTTTGCAAAGAAGAGATTTGAGTTAGAAAAGTTAAAAAATGTAATAGATGAAATATAAGTACTTACTTATTATTTATGAGAAGTGTGGGAAGATAAAGATTGTGTTTTATTTTTTTATAATTACATAAAATAATTAAGGGTAATAAATTAAAATAATTAAATGAGGTAATTACCGTACTGTACCACAAAATAGGTTCTGTACGATGCACATATTTTCTTTAATATTATATAATTTTTATTTAATTTGAATAAATTTTTAAGATATGAATTTTGTAAGTTAAATTTTTAAATGATAAGATCTGATAATAATTATATATATTGGCCGTAATATTTCTAAAAAAAAAAGTTTTAGTTATAAGATATAGATAAGATGATACGTTTTAGTTGAAAAAGGTAGTCAATCAATGATTAATTATTATGGTATTATTTTATTGAATGCAATTGTCCGTAATACTATTGAAAAAAAAGAGGTTTTAGTAAGAGAAAATATAAAAGGTAACGTGTTTTAGTTGAAAACGTAATCGGTTAGTTATTAATAGCAATAATATTATTTTATTTTATTAAATATAATTGCCCGTATTTTTTTAGAATAAAAAAGATAACTTGTTTTACCAAAAAAGGAAATTAATTAGTTATTAAAAAAAATAGAAAAGGTAAAATCTATCTATCTATGTATATCCTATACTAAAATAAAATTCCCTACCCCCAATTTCCCTCCCAAAATTCCATCCTCTCTCTCCTCTTACTTTCTCAAATATTTATTTTTCTACTCTTCTCTCTCCTCCCACTTTACACACAAATATTATTAGTTTATTCTTCACTTTTCTTCCCTCCCTCATTTTCTTTCTCCTCTCCAGTCATTTATTATTTTACATTTTTTCCCTCAATTCTTATTTTTCTTCCTAAGTATCTCATTCATTTTTTTTCTTATCATTTATTATTTCTATTTCTATTTAAATTTGTATTTGTTCCATTTCATAATTATCACACTTTTCACAAATGTCAATTTTTTTAGTTTACTATCATATTATTTTTTATAAATAATAGTATAAGCTGAACAAAATTTAAACCTCATCAAATTTGTATTTCATACTTTTTTATGTATATCTACAACTTTCAACATGCTATAATTTTTTTATCATGATTATTTAAATCATATAGAACATTTTTATATAAATAATCAATATTTTTGTTTATATATATCCTATACTAAAATAAAATCCCCTACCCCCAATTTCTCTCCCAAATTCCCTCCTCTGTCTCCACTTACTTTCTCAAATATTTATTTTTCTACTCTTCTCTCTCCTCCCACTTTACACACAAATATTATTAGTTTATTCTCCACTTTTCTTCCCTCTCTCATTTTCTTTATCCTCTCAATTCATTTATTATTTTACATTTTTTCAGTCAATTCTTATTTTTCTTCCTTAAGTATCTCATTCATTTTTTTTTTCTTATCATCCATTATTTCTATTTACATTTAAATTTGTATTTGTTCCATTTCATAATTATCACACTTTTCTCAGATGTCAATTTTTTTTAATTTCAATCATATTATTTTTTATAAATAATAGTATAAGCTGAACAAAATTTAATCCTCGTCAAATTTGTATTTCATACTTTTTTATGTATATCTACAACTTTTAGAATACTGTAATTTTTTTTCATGATTATTTAAATCATATATAGCATTTTTATATAAATAATCAATATTTTTGTTTATGTAGATTACTTCTAAAAATTATTTTATCTATAACATTATATGTGTGGAAAGCATTCTATTTTTTGAATATTTTGAATTTAGAAAATTTAACCAAACTGATGATATATATTAGTGAAGAGATTCATTACTTGAGGGATGAGCATATTAAGATGTTGATTTTATATTTGCAATTGAGATTTTTGAGTTTGCATCTAAAAATATTTGAAAAAATAATCTTTGACAATCGTCTTTAATTAATTATTCTTTATTTGATATTACAGTCTACATAAATAACTAAAGTGTTATGCTCTAAAATATTATTTTAGTATAAGTTGAAATACTTTGATTATGTAAAGATGTTATTTTAGTTATTATTTTCTCACTTATATTTTATTTATAAAATAAATTGAAGAGAACATAACATTTCATTCTAAAAATATAAAATGTAACAAAACATAATCTAAAAAAGAAGTTATATATGATATATGAGAAAAAAAGTTTTTGCCTAACCTAAAAATTAACAGCTGATCAATGGAATTAATTTTTATTAAAATGTCGAAAATCTAACTAACATAAATGAAAATTAATTATTATGAACAAGATTTGTAGTCATGTACATTATATTTTCTCCAAAATTAACTAATTAAAATTTCAATGAAAATAGAAAAAAAACTAACGAATATAAAAATTAATTCTACTAAATTCAATAATAATAACATATTAATTTTTTTGAATAGTATTAAAAAATATATTACTTACAAATTTATATTCAATATGTTCAAATTTTTTCAATTTTTTTAATGTTTTTCTCAATATTATTTGATCCATCACTTAACTCATATTTTTTTTTAATTTTTCCCTTTATCTTTAAAATCGTGCATATGCACGGGTATTGTCTAGTATTTTTACCAATAATAAAAATTTAATTAAGGATTATTAAGTAAGAAAAATAAGTTTTAAAAGAGACATTTTAGTTAGAAAATATAGAAAAAATATTACGTTTTAGATGAAATAGGTAATCATTTATTTATTAGTAATTATTATATTATTAATTTATTATATTAAATAGAACGACCCGTGATATTTTTAGAAAGAAGAGGTTCTATTAGAAAGTTAGAAAACATAGTGTGTTTAAGGTAAATGGTTAGTTATTAGGAACTACTATATCGTTATTTTATTTTATAAAATAGAATAACATGTTTTCAATAATAATAAATATTTAAGTAAAAAAAAGTTTGAAAAAAGAGATATTTTAATTAAAAAATATAGAAAAGATATTACCTTTTAGTTGATAAGGTAATCAGTTTGTTATTAGTGATTATAACATTATTAGTTTATTTCATTAAATAGAACGATCCGTGATATTTTTGGGAAAAAGAGATTTTAGTTGAAAAAGTTAAAAACGGTAATATGTGAAAAAGGTAATTGGTTATTTATTAACAACTATAATGTTGTTAATTTATTTTATAAAATAGGATTGCCCGTAACTACAAAATAAATATGCACCAAAATAAAAGAAAAATAAGTGAAAAATAACCAAATAAGGGTTACTAAGTAAATATAGAAAATATTTTATGTTTTAGATGAAATAGGCAATCTTTTAATTATTAGTAATTATAATATTATTTGTTTATTTCATTAAATAGAACGACCCATTATACTTTTGTAAATGAGAGATTCTAGTTAGAAAAGTTAGAAAAGATAATGTGTTTTAGATAGAAGAGGTAATTGATTATTTATTAGGAACTAAAATATCATTATTTTATTTTATAAAATAGAATTACATGTTTGTACCAATAATAAATATTTAATCAAGGATAATTAAGTTAAAAAAACGAGTTTGAAGATGAGATATTTAATTATAAAATATAGAAAATATATTATTTTTTGCTGAAAAAGGTAATCAATTAGTTATTAGTAATTATAATATTATTAGTTTATTTCATTAAATAGAACGATCGATGATATTTTTGGGAAAAAAATATTTTAGTTAGAAAAGTTAGAAAAGGTAATAGCTGAAAAATGTAATTGGTTAGTTATTAAGAACAATAATATCGCTATTTTATTTTTATAAAATAGTATTGTCCGCAGTTATAAAATAAATATGTACCAAAATAAAAGAAAATAAGTAAAAAATAACTAAGTAAGATTAATTAAGAAAATATACGAAATACCGTATCGACCGAACGACCAAACAAATTTTTAATGTTTCTGCTATTATATATATATATATATATATATATATATAGCCTAGTGGTCAAATAGAAACCACTTTTAAAATAGAAACTAGAAACCATTATCTGCACACCCTACTTTACTATCTCCACACCATATTTTACTATCTTCAATTACTATCTCCACACCATATTTACTATCTCCACCCCCACCCCCACCCCCACCCTCACCCTCACCCTCACCCTCACCCTCCCTGCCACCCCCACCCCACAGCCCCCATGACCACCGACACACCACCACCTCCACCGACGCACCACCACCTCCACCTCCACCTCCATCGATGTACCACCACCGCCATCTTCTTTTCCGACCACTGGCCCCGCAGGGGCTCCGATTCCACCACCAATTTCCGATTCCGATTGCAGATTTACTTCTTCCCGATCATTAATTGTGCAACTACAAATATAATTTAGTGATTTTTAACTTCAGATTGTAATCTTATCTTCATCTATCGATTCTGAACATTCCGATGATGACTTCCAGATCTGAATTTGTGTATTTATCTGTATGTAACGATGTATGTGTGTATGTATCTGAACAATCATGGTGGTGGTGGTCGATGGTAGCGAGGCAGGTGGTGGTGGTGGGGTTGACAGGTGGTGTGGTGGTCGATTGCAGCAATGGCAGGTGGTGGTTGTGGTGGCAAATGAAGGTGGGGTGGGGTGGGGTGGGGTGGGGTGGGGTGGGGTGGGGTGGGGGAAGGTATGGTATCAGTGATTACAGCTGTATAGATTAGTGATTTCTACCATACTAGTTAGTGATTTTTGCAATACAAATTAGTGATTTCTGTAATATGATTTAGTGATTTCTTAATATAATTTAATATATTAAATGAACAGATCTTTGATGAACAGATTAGTGATGAACAATAATCATCGACGACGACAAGCTTCAATGATGAACAATGAACGACGAGCTTCGATCTGTGGTGGTGATGGTAGTGTGTGGGTGGCAGCGGTGGTGGGGGTGTGGTGGCAGCCGTGATGGTGATGTGGTGGGTGGTGGTAATTGTGATGTAGTGGTCTGTGCGTGTATTTTTAGTTGGGCTAGAATAATGTATTTTTGTGGACTGGGCTTAGTTTCTAGGTTTCTATTCTAATTTGTTTCTAGTAGAACAGGACTATATATATATATATATATATATATATATATATATATATATATATATATATATATATATATCTTGGTCTAGATGATTAATAGGCACAACACTAGTACCATAAGAATCGTTAGATCCGATAATAAAGAACTTTCGCTATTTTGATCTAAAATCTAGCAAAAGTCTAAAGTTTGAATCTCATAAAAGATATTCATAAAATAAATATTTTATTATAAATTGTATCTTTGATTAATCACAAAATAAATAATAACTGTTAAATTAATATTTAAGCAAATGAATAAGAATTATTAGATTTAATAATAATAAAAAAATCTCTATTTAGGTTTTCGAAATACTATAAAAAATGTAAGATTTGAATCCAGTGAAAGAACATATTAAGATTAACATTTAACCAAAATATATTTAATTATTAAAATATAAATAAATAAATTATTAAATATTTAAAGCCGCGTTGTGTATAATCTTTTTTTTTTTTTGCCAGAAAAATTAAAGGTTTTCATTAAATTGAACGAACACACAGTCGAGACAAACCCCCAACTGGTGGGACGACCAGGTTGAAAAACAAAGGCAAGCTAAAACACTTAGCTGATTTGTTTCCGGATCGTTTTGACAATACAGATCTGAAAGAATCTGTTGACTGAAAATGAAAACAAAGACAACCCAATAAATCCAAATTGTACCAACATCCCTGAATACAGCAAAATCACAATTGACCTTAACACGTAAAAATCGTTGGTAGCCCATTGTTCAAGAGGAGCACCCCAGCTATCTACTTGCCGGTAACCAGCTATAGACTTGCCGTAAGTGAAAACTAAAACTCCCCGAGGATGAACACTCTCCTGTTGTGAAAGGTGAGCTTTTGCAATAATCATTACTGCCCCAGCTTCGATGCGGCCATTCCAGATCTCTCGAGACATCAATTGAAACATTTTAGGAGTACGGAAATAACAAAACCAAACACACCAAGACATATTAACATATACAAACCACTCCAAAGGGAGAGACCACTCCAAAGGGAGAGACATACTATAATTCGAAAAGTCAAAGATCTCGGATTGACACCAAATTTTGATATGATGTTAAGCAGGAGATTTTGAGTTTAAGAAATGTGTTTATTTGATATTTCGAGTTCTAAATCTCAACAGATCTGAAAAAAGAACTCGAATGGGTTTTTCGAAATTTTTGGAAAAATTCCGATTTATGGAGGGAATGAAAGGGATTTGTGAAGGTGGATGAAGGCTTGGCTGGAGAATGCGGAGGGAGGAAGAAAAGGAGTCCTCCGGCCGGTGGATAAACCACCGCCGGAGGGGAATAACCCACCAGGACTAACTTGGGCGAAGAAGACGAAGAGAGAGGTTAGGTGGAGAGAGGTTTTTAAAAGCTATAATAAAGCTATAATTCAATAGCGAAGAATTCACTTCAGCCCATTTGGAGAAATGTTGCATACACACATGATAACAACTAATTCATTACAGAAATTTCAGAGGTGATATAGCTAAACTACTCTGTTAGCCACAAATATGAACCATTAACCCTCATATACTGCTTTTACTACTAGCGTTACTGTCTTCCACGCTTCATGCAAGATGGGCATTTGTATTGTTTTATGCTCTCGGCTTTCACAGGTGTTATTTTTACACACTTCCCATGGTACCACCTCTCGCATATGTCAGAATAAAGGTCCCCAATATCACAATTCTAGAGCAATTGGTCCAGAATGTCACAACTCAAAATATTGGCCCCAAATATCACCCCACGACATATTATCGTGTAGCGTTCTAATTTTTTTTTTAAAAAACGCTAAAGCGTGTAGCGTTATAGTGGGATAGAGGGAGGGAGAACGCCACTTGAATTAGCGTTTTGGGGAGGAAGGGGAAGACGCCACATTAAGTGGCGTTTTGGACACCACTTACACTGTGCTCTAGAGTTTTTTTGGGAGAGAAAAGAAGAGAAGAGTTGGAAAGAGAAGGGAAAAGAAAAGAAATAACAAAAAAAAATGATTCTCTTGTGTGCTCCCGAGTTGAAGGGAAAGAGCATCTATTTTAATCTCTCTTGTGCTCCCGGGTTGGAAAGAAAAGAAATTTCTTTGTACATTTTTACTATAATACCCTCAAAATTTTACAATATTTTATACTTTATAAATTTGACAAAATTTATGGTAGTCTACATTCCATTCTCTAGTAAATAGATTGAATATTACTCATATTAATATTCCTATATGACAATATTTGTTTAGCTTAGCTTAGCTTCAGAATTTCTGATCATATCTGTAGGATTCATAGATTCATAGGCGTCCTGCATGTTATTAGAAAAAAGAATATGTTCACATTAATCTTAGCTCAATATTAGTTAGACATAGTTACCATATTGTGTCAAATTATCTTTACAAAAGTTTCCAGAACCAAATCTGTCAATAAATCTAAGCATGTACACCCAAGAAATAAAACGATTTCGCTCGTCACCTCCTATTATATGTAAAAATCTAGCAACTTGCTCTTCAACCGACATTCTTTGGGTTGATCGAAGGCCACCATCACTTACTAATATATTGCATAATTTTAAAAAAGCTTCTTTATTCATACGAATTGTATCACGACATTTAGCACGATTAGAAAGGTCATCCATCACTTCTTCTCGCACTCTTTGTCTATGTAATCTCAGCTCCCTACTAGGCAGATTTACACACTTCACACGCTGATTTTTACGGTGTATACCAAATGCCATAACGAGACAAACCACCTGAATAGCAGCTAATTATTGCATATCTACCCAATTGCGAAGTTGATTTACCCTCTCAAATAAAGTAATATCCATCCTTACATATTAAACAATTAAATCATATTAATTAATTTACTAAATATATTCAAAATTTCTTATTACATGTACACATCATACATACATGTGTATTAATATATATGTATATTATAATAATAGTATAACAAAGATCTGATCAAACCTATATTCTGTACATATATACACACAATTACACACAAGGGAGATATGAAATATGAGATTTTGTAAAAATTAATTTACCTGATTATTGGTGTTGAACGCAGTAGCAGGAAGAAGGTGGTAGCACTTGTTCTAGTAATTTGAAAAAGGAATGACTCTTTGTCAAAGTGGTTACAAAAGGATATTATTGGGATGCCTAAAAATTAGGATACATGACCGGTTCTCTTCTGCCCCAATCTTTCCAATTTTGGAGAGAAATTTTTGCTATCAAAATCTATCCTATATTCTCTCCCCTTCTTTTCCCTTCTCCCCTCTAAAAAACTCTCGAGCACGGGTAGCGTGGAAAATTTTGAAATTTTCTTAACAAATCTCTTCTCTCCCACTGCCAACTCGGGAGCACAGTGTTAATGTGGCGTTTGGTGTTGTGGTTTTTTTTGTTTTATTTTGTTTTCTTTTAAATATATATTTGCAAATAATTTTAAAAATTTATAATCAAATACTCAATTAAAATTTTATATATTAAATTTAAAAAGTACAATTTTAATTAACTTTAGAGGTTCAATAATTAACTTTTGGGGTTCAATGTTTCTATTTTGGGTTTTAGAAATATTCAGAATGACGAATAAACCGTATGCGAATTTAGGGTTTACGGTTTAGGGTACAACCCTAAACCATAACTTATCCTGATTTTTAAACGCGTTAGCGTTTAAAATCAGGCCGCCAGATCAATTTTTTAATTAAAATTTTTAAATTTAAAGAAAACAATTTTAATTAAATTTAGGGGTTCAACAATTAACTTTTGGGGGTTCAACGTTTCCATTTTGGGTTTTAGAAATATTCAGAAAGACGAATAAACCGTATTCGAATTTAGGATTTAGGGTTTGGGGTTGACAACCCTAAACTCTAACTTATCAGGCCGCCGAATTCAATTTTTAAATATTATCTGTATTCCCTTGGGGTTAACTGTACTTTTGGGGTTCAACAGTTCCATTTTGGGTTTAGAATATATTTAGGAGAAAAAAAAAAGGTTAAAACACAAACACCACATAAAGTGGCGTTGGCTACCAACTTTTGAAAATAATCAATGAAGTAGCGTTTTCAACCAAAAAAAAACAAAAAAAAAAAAGTAAAACCCCCCAAACGCTAAACGCATTAGCGTTTAAAAGAAAAAAAAAGAAAAAAGAAAGTCAAAACGCTATATTAAATTATGTTTTGTAGTGATATTTGGGACCATGTTTTTAAGTTGTGATATTTAGGACCTTTTGTTTTCAAATTGTGATATATGGGACCAACACCCCATATGTCACAACCGATCCAGAATTCATCTGCATTATAATTTCCACCGCAGCTTCCACATAACGTTTCGCTATGTTCGTCTTTATCCTCCTCGAAAGTTTCATCAGCCATATACTACTTTTACAGCTAGCGTTACTGCGTTGTGTATAAGCTAGCAATTTAATAATCTATTCTGGCAACTAGGGTGCCACAACATGATGTTGAAGATAGAATAGTATGGTCCAGCTCCAAAGATGGAATTTATATTGTGAAAGCTGGATACAGATACTGGCATGACAGGAATATCGGTAGTTCTGTAGTTCCTCAGTCGAAAGGTTAGCACAAGGTTTGGCAACTGGCACTCCCACATAAGTTCAAGACTTTTGTCTGGAGATTTTGTCGTAATAATTTGCCTGTGAGAGTGAGATTAAAAGGTAAAGGAGTTTCAGTTCCAATTATCTGTCCTATGTGCAATGT
Source organism: Saposhnikovia divaricata (assembly GCA_036435485.1). Classification (NCBI taxonomy): domain Eukaryota; kingdom Viridiplantae; phylum Streptophyta; class Magnoliopsida; order Apiales; family Apiaceae; genus Saposhnikovia; species Saposhnikovia divaricata. The sequence continues at coordinate 47,132,296 of CM071600.1, forward strand.
TGAGGTGGAGCATCTTCGTCACGTGTTCTTTGAATGTTCATTTGCGATAAGCTGTTGGCAAAGTGTCAATTTATTATATGACACAAGTGAGATGTATGAAGCTAATTTATGGCTGTTGGAGAAACTAGAGTTGGCTCCTCAGAGTGAAATGTTGATGGTGTGTACTGTATTATATGAAATCTGGTATTGGTGTAATAAACAAGTTTGGGAAGACAAAGTGGTTCCAGGGAGAGCAGCTATGGATTGTAGTATAAAAATGGTGCAGGACTAGAAAGAATCCCAAGCCAGAGGTACGACAGTAGGGACAAGTCACAACCAACACACAACATGTAATTCGAGGAAATGGAAGGCTACAGAGGCCGGGGAATTTAAGGTTAATGATGATGTTTCGTGGTTCCAGGGGGCAGAGTTTTTTTTTCTGTAGGAATGGTTCTGCGAAATCACAGTGGGTTTTTGTTAAGGGTAGAACTGTTACTCTCCCTCAAGCTGTGGATGTGTTGGAAGCTGAAGTCTTAGGCATAAGAGAAGCACTCTCGTGGGTGAAAAATATGGCAGAAAGGAAGGTCAATGCAATCAATGGCAACAAGAAGTTTCTTTTAGAAGTTGGTCATATCATTGATCATTGCAGAATAATGCTCTAGTCGATGCTAGGTGTTAGTGTCAAGTTTATTCGAAAGCAAGCTAATGAGGTAGCTCATGGTCTATCTAAAATGCCTTGTTCATTTAATTGCTTTGTTAGTTTCACGTCTCCTCCTACCCACTTGGTCGAGACTTGTAATTTTGATACTTCTTGAATGAAATTCTAATTTTGTTCAAAAAAAAAAAGCTACGCATGCAATTGCTACCAAAAATAAAGGACGGTTGGTAATTTTGTATGAATATTGAACCAAGGGCCACCACTTTATAATGCAATAATATGGTCTCGTTTGATAAATCTTAACTCAATTTTATAAGTTACTTATTTTGGAAAATGTTTAATATTTAAATACTTTTTTTTAAAGAAAAATGTGTATGGGAGTTTAATATTCATTTTCTTGCAAAAAAAGTTACTTGTTTCAGAAAAAATATATATTTATATACTTTTTTTCAGAATAAATAACTTAATTCTGGGAAATAAAATTTGACAAAAGGACCTATTATGGAGGTGTTTGAGAACTTATTTTCCAGAATACTTCAACTTATTTAAGACAAAGTTAGATATTCTTAACTTTTTTTGAAAAAAATTAATTTTTTTTGCAATTTACAGAATTTTAAGCATAAATTAAATATTTACATAAAAAAAATTATCAAAATATGAAATTTTGAAGGAGTTGCTAAATAGGCCCAATATTTCATTCGTTTTCTACCGACTATCAATTTCTCCTTTCCTACAGGCTACAGCGACAGACACTTTTCCTCACTACGGGTAACTAATTGATTCTCTGTATGAGTAATAATAATGTAGATCTTGAGATTTCAACTTGGATGTTCAAGGCTATCTTCAAATCATTCTTGTACAACTTGATCTTCCAGTTCGTTTTAAAATTTGCTGTCTGAACAACTCTTGTAACTTCTCAAACTCCCTCGTCTTTTCCTACAGATTCTATCTATGGCTTCTGCAACTAATTCTCAAACTCAATTACTAACCCTTGTTTCTCCTGTTTTAGCCATGAAAAATTAACTTCCCTATTTTATGTATGCATATTCAGATCATTCACCTATTCATCTTCCTCTTAATCTTTTCAATTGTTTCTTTACAATCTTTGTATGAATATTTGAGCAAGGGTCACTCATTTTTGTTATCCACGCATTTTCTTCTTCTAATCATCAAACTCGATTCTCCTTTTAGCTACATACAGATATTAGTATTGTTTTTTGAATTTGTTTGCAACATGTTTCGGAGATTCATACTTTGGATATCCCATTTGTGGGGCCTGTTGTGTGAATTTATAATGCCTTGTACTACACCTGTTACTCAAACTCCATCCCCCCGTGCTTCTCAAACTCAATTAACCTTAGTTTCCAGTTCAACTCCTACTCAATATGACATTTTCTTGAGCTTCCGCGGTAAAGACACTCGACTTACCTTTACCGGTCATCTGTACGATAAACTAGATAGTAATGGTATCTCAACATTTAAGGATGATCCTGAGCTACGCAGCGGCGAAGTGATCTCAGATGCATTGCTAGATGCTATTAGGAATTCCAAGACTTACATTGTTGTCTTCTCTGAAAATTATGCTACTTCACCTTGGTGCCTTGACGAGCTTGTAGAGATCCTCAATTGTCACAAAACAGCTCAAAGATCGGTCATTCCAGTGTTTTTCAACATTGATCCATCAGTTGTGCGTCACCAAACTGGGAGTTTTCAAAAAGCTTTCAAGAAACATCAAAAACGTTTTCGAGGTCAAAGAGAGAAACTTGAAAATTGGCAGCTTACACTTAAGGAAGTTGCCGACTTTTCAGGACACCATGTATCCAAACACAGGTCATTCAAATATATTTATATTGATTTATAAGATAGCGAATTTGTTACATGCTAACAGTATATTGTGGTCCTATGTAACTACCTATCATGCCCTGTTTTATGATAAGAAGAATTACATTTCAGGTCTGAAGCTGATGTTATCAATGAAATTGTTGATGAGCTTCTACTCAAAATAAATCCCAAGACTTTAGATGTCGCCAAATTTCCAGTTGGGTTGGATTCTCGTGTTGAAGCCATAACATCATTGTTGAGCAGTAACACCAAAGGTGTCATTAGGATTGGTATACATGGTATGGGTGGAGTTGGCAAAACAACTCTTGCCAAAGCTGTGTATAACAAACACTATAGAAGCTTTCATGGCAGCTGCTTCCTAGCAGACGTTAGGGAGGCTTCAACAAGAGAAAACGGCCTAGTAAGTTTACAACAGAAACTTATTGACAATGTTCTGAAACGTAAGAACGAAAGAATTGACAATGTTGATCAAGGAATTGAGTTGATAAGAGCTAGAATTTGTTCGAAAAAAGTTCTGATTGTTCTTGATGATTTGGACAACACAAAGCCCCTTGAATTTATAGTTGGACCATTTGCTATGGGTAGTATAATTATAATAACGACAAGGAATGAAGATCTACTTGATTCAGTTGGAGTCGAAGCCAGGTACAAGGTAAATGGATTGGGTGATGTTGAGTCACGTCAACTCTTTATGCAACATGCTTTCGGTGATGATAAAATACCCGACACATTCACGGAATTGTCCCAAGAAATTCTAGAACATGCTGGGGGGCTTCCATTGGCTATAAAAGTTTTTGGCTCAAACCTGCTTAACCAACCTGAGGGAGACTGGAGATGGTTTATAAACAAGTTGAAACGAGTCCCTATTGAAGATGTTGAGAATAAACTCATAATTAGTTTTCAAGCCCTGAAATCAGTAGATCCAATGCTGCAAAATATTTACCTAGACATTGCTTGTTTTTTCGTCGGACGCAAGAAGAAAGAGGTTGTTAATATAATGGAAACTTGTTACACATTTGTCAATCGTCATATTGACATTCTAAACAAACGATGCTTACTAACAACCAATGACGAAGATGAGCTGGAGATGCATGATCTTCTTCAGGATATGGGAAGGAATATTGCCCGTAATGAATCACCTGATGAGCCTGAAAAACATAGTAGATTGTGGGTATCAAAAGATATATGTGATGTGTTGAAGAAGAAAAAGGTAATTTTATTCTCTTTTTTCTCGTAAATTTATTTATAAAAACATTGGTCATCAACTTTTCTTCTTCATATATATGTGTCAGGGAACAGAAGCAGTAGAATGTATCATCCCTCGGGACAACAAGCAGCGTGCACTAGAAGGATTATCATTCACTACCAAACCTTTCGAATCGATGAGTAAATTAAGATTTCTTTACCTTTACAAGGTAAACATAACTGGAAGCTTTGAACAGATATTTGAAGATCTGAGGTTGCTATGTTGGAAGCATTGTCCTTTGCGGTGTTTACCTTCTGAATTTCACCCATCAAAACTTGTTATCCTTGAATTGCCTTTTAGCAAATTGAGAACAGTGTGGGACCAAAACATGGTATACTCTTATGCATGTTTCTAGCATATATAACATTTTTTTGAAGAAAAGCCTGCATTAATTTTGTCCCATTGCACTCATTGCTGCAGGTTTCAAATGCTTTTGGAAAGTTGAAGACTCTAAACATGTCATACTCTAGAGATTTAATTACAACTCCAGATTTCACGAAATTACCATGTCTTGAAACTTTAAATCTTAAGTGGTGTGAAAGCTTGGAGGAGGTCCACATATCAATTGGAAGTTTGGAGAGGCTTGATTCTTTAAATTTGAAGGGTTGTAAGAAGCTAAGTAGTCTTCCGGACACCATATGCGACTTGAGAGCATTGAAAGTTCTAAATATTAGTAAGTGCAATAGCCTGGAAGCTTTGCCTCTACAACTGGGCAACATTAAATCCCTAACAAAGCTCAAGGCTAATGGACTAAGTGTTTCAAAGTTACCTGAATCGATCGGAGATCTTAATAAGCTTGTTGAGTTGGATTTATGGGGTAATGAGAAGCTTGAAACTCTTCCGGACACCATTTGCAAATTAAGAGCATTGGAAATAATAATTATTGATCATTGCTATAATGTGGAAGCATTGCCCGTTAAATTGGGGAACATTGAATCTCTAAAAAAGCTCAGTGCAAGGTATCTAAGTGTTTCGAAACTTCCAGATTCGATCGGAAGTCTTGCTAAGCTTGTTGAGTTGGATTTATGGGGTAATGAGAAGCTTGAAACTCTTCCGGACACCATTGGCAACCTAAGATCCCTGGAAACTCTTAGTATAGGATCAAGCCAGCTTTCATCATTGCGACTGCGAGAATTGAAATTATGGGTTAGTGGTATAATTGCTCTGCCATCTGGTTTTAGTCAGCTGTCAAACCTACAATCTCTTGATCTTAGTGGATGCCATCTGGTTTACATTCCAAAACTTCCTCCTAATCTGAAATGGATCTATGCATATGATTGTGAGTCTCTGGAAAGATTACCAAATCTATCCAATTTGAAACACTTGGAGGTATTGAACCTTAAATCTTGTCGTGGTTTGACAAATATTCAAGGCCTGGAGGATCTCATTTCTATTAGAGAGCTTGTTTTGAGTGGTTTGACCCATAGGCATCTCCCAAAACCATTGTTCAAGGTTCCCTTCATCTCAATCTCTTTTAATTACTTGTCCCAATAAAAATAATTTATAATAAAATTATTACTTTTTTAATAATAATAAAATCATATAAATTAACATTTCTCATTTTTAATTGGATAATTAAACTAGTGTTTGATTTTTTTTTTGTATTTTTGAAAAAAAGTTATTATTAATTAATTAGTAAAATTTATTAAAATAAAAAAATTATGAGGTGGATTGTTTCATCAAAATACAGTATTACTGGTATACTTAATTGTTTTTTTGGGGTAACAGGTGTACTCTGAATTTGGGCATCAGATTAATGTTTACGTATCTGAATTTATGGATCAGAAAACTGACCCTCAGTGGCTTGATTGGATAACTGAATCACCGTATTGGACAAGTAAATCAAGTGAATACCCAGGGTCAACAACAGTGTATGCACATTTGCTGCCAAATGAGTCACACAATTTCATGGCCATCATTCTTTGCTTTCAAATCCAGGAGTATGGAACTGGGGGACTTGATTATTCTGTAAAGAATACTACAAGTGGTTTTATGTGGAGTGGCGACAGCCCTAAATTCCTTTTTTATGGTGGCACATTGATGGTAATAGTGCCAAAATCAATCTTCTCGGTCACAGATGATGACCATAGAATTGAATTCACAACCCATGATAATGTAGAAATTGTTGGGATTCATCTACTGTACAATACCGAGACTGAAACATTGAAGATGTTGTGGAAAAACATGTGATTCACATCGATGCATTGAAATTGATTGATCCTGTGCTACCAGATATTTTCCTAGATATTGCTTGCTTCTTCATCGGATGGCAGAAAAAGAGAGTTGTTCAAATACTGGAAACTTATTACACCAATGTTGATCATAATATTGACATTCTAAAGACTAGATGTCTACTGAAGATCAATGAGTGGGATGATGAGTTGGAGATGGATGATCTGTTTCAATATCTGGGAAGAAAACTTGCACGTAAGAACTCTCTTGAGGAGTTTGAAGAACTTAGTAGATTGTGGCTATTCACAGATATATATGATGCGTTGAAGAAGCACAAGGTAATTTGATTTTGTGTATGTATATTTAATAATTGTCTTGCAAGGTTCCATATGACTTATATGGTACGTTGCAACTTTTTACTTCTTATGTATAAATGTCGAAGATTAAGAAACCAACTCTCTACCTCTTTTTTCTATCTCTTTGAATTACTTATTCACCAACTTTTTTTTTAATCAATATAGGGAACAGAAGTAATTGAAGGTATCGTCCCTCGCAACGCTTACTGTTGGGATAGAGATGGTGCACTCACTGGAGAATCATTCACTTTGAAAGCATTTAAAAAGATGAGAAAGTTAAGATTTCTATACCTCCGGAAGGTTCATCTCACTGGAAGCTTTGAACAGACATTTCAAGATTTGAGGTAGCTCTCTTGGGATTGGTGTCCCTTTACCCCCCGAAACTTGTTATTCGTGAGTTGCGTCAAAGCAATATCAGAACAATGTGGGAGCTAAACATGGTCGGTACTGTGAGCATGTTTCTTGCATATATGATAATTCATATTATAATATGCCTGATTTAATTGCTTCCATTACAGGTTCCCCATGTTTTTGAAAAGTTAAAGACTCTAGACATGTCAGGTTCTGAAGATTTAACTACAACTCCAGACTTCACTAAATTACCATGTCTTGAAACTGTACATCTTGTGGGCTGTAAAAGCTTGGAAGAGGTCCATATATCAATTTGTAATTTGGTGAGGCTTGTTTCCTTAGATTTGCATGGTTGTGTTAAGCTAAGGAGTCTTCCCGACACCATTTGCAACTTGAGAGCTCTAGAAGTACTAGATATCATGATTGCAGTTGTTTGGAAGCATTGCCTACGGCATTGGGGAACATTCAACCACTGAGAGAATTCAATGCAGGGAATCTAATTGTTTCAATATTACCGGATTCGACTGGGCACCTTAATAAGCTTGTTAAGCTGAGATTAAATTGTAACAAGAACCTCAAAACTCTACCAGTCACCATTTGCAACCTGAGATCATTGGAAATTCTTGATATCTCCAAATGTGAAAAACTAGAAATATTACCGGATCAACTGTGTACTGTCACAAGTTTGAGGGAGCTAATTGCACGTGGTGCTACTCTCTTTAAAAAAAATTCCTCATGTTGAATCAAGCCAGATGGCAATTTCATTGCTAAAGTTGGATTTTTCTCAGAGTGGTATTACCTCAAACCTAGAAGATCTGAATCTTAAAGGTTGTATGTCTTTGGGAATATTACCAAACCTTTACCAATTGAAACAGTTGAAGTACTTAAACCTTGAAGATTGTAGTGGTTTGACTGAGATTCAAGGCTTGAAGGCACTCACTTCTATTAGAACACTTCATTTGAGAGGTTGCAACTCCTCTCTTCTGGCATGCATTTTCACAGAGAGTTTCTTTCAGGTTTGACAGTTTTAATATTATAAATTTGTGTGCCAAAATTGTTTCTATCTTGAGGATTGTTGCTCCAAAGTTCTTAGTTAAATTGTTAAAAGTAGTTTCACCTATTTTTAATAATAGATCTTTTTAAGTCATACAACTTTTTTTTCCCAACTTTGAAGCATGGGTCTTGTAATAAAATCATTTGCCACCACAAGTCTGACAATGAACCTAAAAATAATCATAACTTATTTCTTTACTTAACAAAAGTAAATTACATAATAATAACTTAGTTTTTACTTAAAAATAAAAGTAAATTAGATGATATATATACATACATATATATATGTGTATTTTTATTTATTTATTTGTTGAATGATGATTTTTAAGAATAAGTAATGTACAAATTGAAATCATAACTTAATTCTTATTAATTTAACAGTATAATAAAATGACATTAAAATAAACATTGTCCCTTTTAATTTTGACATGATAAATTAACCAGTTATTGATTAATTAATCAAATATATATTGTAATTAAAATGATCCCATCAATCAATCATCAATATATATATATATATAAAGGAGGATAGCGGGAGTTTAGGTGACGCTTTAATATAGTCTCAATCGATTTTTCTAATTTTCTAGAATTTTAAACACTAACAAATATAAAAATATCAATTAGCATATTAGAAGTAGAATAGGTGTTCGAATTTATAAAGGAGAAGAGTTCGAATTTATAGGAAAGACATATGATTAGAAGTTCTATTGGAAGTATAATAAGTATTTATAAGGCATACGATTAAAAGTTTTTATAGAAAAAGTATATAAATAAAAGTTCTACTAGAACTAGAATAGGTGTTTGAATATATAGAGCAGACATATAATTAAATATTTTATAGAAAGTACGATCTTCTTAAATTATATATTTTTTTATATAAGTTAATTATACTTATATTAGGAAAATTTATTCATAAATCCAATACTATTGTCATGAAAAAAATCACCGTATTTAAAAAGAAAAGAATTGATGTGTTTAAGTAATAAAAGAACAATGAGTAAAAGAACAATCTTATGCAGAAATCCTAAATAAATATAGGAATATCTATAATATAAAGAGAAAATAAGTTGTGTTTTCATTTTCTAAAACTCCAAAATTTTAGAAAATCTAGAGAAAGTATAAATTGGAATTCACTCTATTTTTTAGGTTTTGATTTTAAGGAAAAAAATTGTTGTGTAAGATAAGTATCATCAATAATATGTAATGAAGTTAGAATTTCGATCCCAAACGAGAGCGGCTCAAAACGTGTTTAACGGGAAGACGGCTCACTATAAAAGATCGTATTAGCTATTAAAATATCATATGATGTTATAAATTTTATTTTATTTTTGGGATTTGATTTTTATGGATAAACATTATCATACAAGTAATATATGTAAAACTTAGGTTTTTGGTCTTAACGAGAGAGCGAATCAATAGTAATAAATGTGTTTAACAAGAAAGTGGTTCATTAGATAAGACCGTATAAAAGATGTTTAAATATATAATTAATACATTAAATAAAATTTTTTATTGGAAGTAGAATACGATGACGGTGGAGACATCTTATACGATTTTTTAAAACTATACATCTTTTTTCCTAGAAATCTTTTAGTTTAACTTTTTTATACAAGTTAATTATACTTGCATTACAAAAATATATCCATAAATGTAATATTATTCCCGTAACAAAAAGTCTTCGTATTTTAATTTTTTTTTGATATGTTAACATAACAGAAATACATTCCCATGCAGAAACTGTAAATAAATACAAGAATATCTATAATATACAAAAAATATAAGATGTGTTTTCATCTTTTAAAACTCCATAAATATTAGAAAGTTTAAAGAATATAAAAATTGGAACTTACTCTCTTTATATAATGAAGTTAGAATTTCGGTTTCAAATAAGAGCGGCTCGAAACGTATTTAACAGGAAGACGGCTCGCTAGAAAAGATTGTATTTGCTATTAGAATTTGATACTGAAGTCATAATTTTTTTTATTTTTACGGTTCGATTTTATAGATAAAAATTATTATATAAGTTGTTAAAAAGTTGGGATTTCGGTTTTAACGAGAGAGCAGCTCAATCGAAAGAATCGTATTTAACAAGAAATTGATTCATTAGAGAAGATTATTTAATTATTAAAATTTAATATTAATATTATAATATAACGTAAATGTATTGAATTTTTTTAAAAATATTGTAATGCCGCCGCGAAGCGCGGCTTTATCAACTAGTTTAATTGTAAAATTTGATTATGTTAGTCACTTTGTTTCAGGTAACAAACAATTGAAATGATAAATGATAAATAAAATGGTATATATGCATGCCCGTGTATATATATATTTATTTATTTATCGGTTAGTTTGATTTATTCTTTTGTAACAATTTGCAACAGATGTACTCGGAATCTAGGCATCCAATTCAAGTTTACTCAACAGAGTTTCCGGATTGGATTAGTCAATTAAGTGAATGTGAATCAACAATGTCTTTAAATTTGCCACCAAACATGTCACACAATTACTTGGGGATGGTTCTTTGCATCAGATCCTTGGAACGTTTTGCCGGTTACTCCGTTGAGAATACCACAAGTGATTTTATATGGCGGGGCTGCTTTGATAGTTCTGGTGATAAATGATTGGTGGCAATATTACCAAGATCAACATTTTCTGTTGAAGATGGTGATGATAGAATTATTTTTAAAGCAGATCTACATGCAAAAACTTATGGGATTCATCTTCTGTACAAAACCGAGGAGTATGACAGCACCACTGTATCTGTAATGAAGATTGAATCAGTTAAAAAGTGACAAGAAATACTCACTGTCTCCCACTCTTTCATGAAATGTTGAACGTGAAAGTACTTTGTTTTATTGACCCAAGTCCAGAAACAGGTAACCAAAAATTAATATTATACATTAGATTTATACCATTGTTCTGCTGAATTTGGGCGATGCTTTTGTCTAAAAATTCAGCATCTTGTTCATTATTGACTTATTGTAACCATTCATGAATCATTGTACATGGAACATGTGAGGTACCAATGTTCAATATACAAAAACTTGTTCCTGTTTATCATCCCAGCAAAAGGACTTCACTCATTTTAAACATTTGAAAACTACAAGTCATATTCTGGAGAGGTAACTACAACTCAAGACTCCACTGAATTACTCTGTCTTGAAACTTCAATTATGAAGGCTGTACTTATATTATCATATAGTATTTTTTTTATTAATAACATTTCCTTTGTCCTTATCAATTAGTCAATGATAACATCGTTAATGCCTCCATTAAACGAAGAGAAAATAATATTTATACACACCCTCCATTGTATTTTAATTTTTAACAGTGACTTCAAATTTTTGCACTTATGTTTACGGATACAAATTTGATACAAACCCTTTTATGTTTAGTTCATCCAGAGTAATATATTTTATGCATAGGGGAGATCTGCAAATCATTTGGAAGTTTGGTGGGTCCTCTTTTCTCAAATTTGTGTGATTGTGTGAATCTAAGAAGCCTTCCAGATGGAACTTGCAACTTGAGACAAATGAAAATTATAATAATAGGTGCTTGCGGCAGTGTGGAAGCGTTCTCTAGATGGGGAGAAACTATCTGTTTCTGTGTTACTGGATTCAGTTGGACATTTTTGTAAGCTTGTTGACCTGAATTTAAGTTACGAAAGTACCCTGAAAAATCTAGCACCATTTCCAACTTGATATCACTGGAAAGCCTTTAACTATCGTGTTGTTGGAGTTTGTTGTCATTGCAGATTTTCTCCTACCCTGAGAATGCTTAAGGCAAAGGATTGTACATTTCTGAAAAATTACCAAATTTATCCAATTTGAAACACTCGGATAATTTGGACGTGGCAGATTGAATTGGTTTCACTTCTATTAAAACATTTTTTTAGGGAAACTTCAACGGCTCATCTTTTCTGACACATTCTTTCAGATTTAGTTAATCTTAAAATCCAAACTTTATAATTTTCCATTTCATGTTTGGTGTTTCTCTTAATTTTTTTAGCTAGATGGTAACAGTATCTTGATAGTGACTACAGAATTGAACTACAGCACGTGCAGAATTTTAGGATACGACAGTTAAAAGTGAAACGGTTTTGAGGTTACTGGAGAAGATGAATTGGGAAATGGTTGAACCGGAAGATGATTTGTTGAATTGATACAAGTTATGTGTCATTTTTTTGTCACCTGCAGAAATAGGTAACCATAAATAAAATTACACACATGGTTTCACTTTGTTTGGTCACCATATTTTCTGGTCCAGATCTATTTTAACTTGCCTGGGTCTATCATTTTGGACAACTATATATATTTTTAACTCGAAAATATAGCATATAAATTTATTAGCAGAGGCATAATAAGCCATTTGTAAAAAGATGTAATCTTGTATACTCTGTAGTGTTCATTGTTGATATAAAATGTTTATTGTAATTTTATTGTCATTTCTAAATTCTAAGACAGCTAACGAAAACAAAGTGATGGACTAATATCATAGTTTCTTTTAATCAATATAAATATTCTCTGTTTTTCTTAGTATGCTTATATTACTTGATGTTGCTTTGAAAGTGCCTGCAATGGGACTTGGATACATAGAATCACTTGCAGTCAAAAGCTTAAAGGTAATTTTTACAGTCTATTATGAACATCTTAGCATAATAAGTTTGGAAGCTTTTTACAGTAGGAACAAAAACAACCAAAAATAAAAGGATAAATTTAGGTAATCAGAATTCTAGTTATGGTTCTATATTGAAAACCTCAAACTAGAGGAGAGGATAGATAAATGAAGCATACTGCACTTAACCTTAGTGACAGAGTTATAGTTTAATACTGAAACCATCTATTCTGCCCTGGCTATTATGAACATCTTAGCATAATAAGTTCGGAAGCTTTTCACAGTAGGAACAAAAACAACCAAAAATAAAAGGAAAAATTTAGGTAATCAGAATTCTAGTTATGGTTCTATATTGAAAACCTCAAACTAGAGGAGAGGATAGATAAATGAAGCATACTGCACCTAACCTTAGTGACAGAGTTATAGTTCAATACTGAAACCATCTATTCTGCCCTGGCTTTCTACACTTGAAGTGCAAAAGGTTGCAGCTATTCCTCTAAAAGTTTGTGGACCACAAATCTGTAAAGGTGTTGGTTGATACTATCTAGCACTGGAATGTAGTTTAGAATCATGAAAATCAGTCTTGGGCACAAAACTTGGAAATGCTTGAGTAATTTCCCTGTAATATACAACCCAGTTAAAGTTTACGAGCACCTATACATTGCAAGTAGAGAGTCGTGTCAATTTGATTGAATGTGAATGCAGCGGAGTTGTAGGGTTCGTCATAAACAGATTGCAGAATGAAAATTTCACAAACATCATATTTGGCAAAAACCATCAAGTATATTACAATCACATTTAGTTTATTGTAGTAATTTTGAAAATAGAACTCATACTTGTTTCTCACCTTAAAAGTGGAAGGGTCATATTCTTTATGAGAGACGGATACCTTGAAACAAAGAATATGACCCTCCTACCGTCTCCTTTTAAATCTGCTTCCAAAATTGTCTAATCTACATTTTTATAATAACTAGCTTATAACTCGTGATTTGTACGGGTTACTTTTAATTTTTTATAATTTATTTATAGTATAGTATAATATTATAAATATTAATTTAAATATTTTATTGAAAGAATTCAAATCTCACATCTTTGTATATAATAATTTTTAATATTAAATATAAATTAATATGTTATTGGCGGTAATCGAAGCTCAGACCTCTGCGTATAACAACTTTTAGTATTGTTGTATCTAACGGTTATGATATATTTGAGTTGAAGATCTAACGGTTGTTAACGAGGGATAGCCAAAAATGAGGGATAACCAAATTACAAAGTATACCTCATTTCACTTATTAATTTTTTTATAAATAGACGATTAAGATTATGTCATATTAAAAAGAAAATTATAATCTAAAAAAATGATATGATTAGAAAAGTTTGTTTAAGAAGTGAATTTTAAAAAGAAAATTAAAATCGAAAAATGATATAATTAAAAAGGATTGTATTAGAATTTAATTTAAAAAGAAATTATAATATGAAAAGGAAATAATTAAAAAAGGTTGTACTATAATTGAATATTTTTTATTAGTATTAAAAAAATCATATTTACTATTTGGCCTCAATCTTGAGATCTGAAAATCATATTTGGATGATTTTACAGTCCATGCGAAACTCATAAAAATATCTTTAATTTAGTGATGATTTAATATTTATTATTCAAATGGAAACACTTATAATCTCAAGAGAAAATATAGTTATGAATTTTTACATTAATCCTATTCAATGTTGAAGTCTCATTGATAATGCTATTCAATGTAGAACACTTAGTTGTACTAGCTTAAAACCCGTGCGATTCACGAATTTTCTTTAATATTATATGATTTTTTCAATAATTTGAATGAATTTTTTATGATATGAATTTTGTGATATAAAATTTTTAAATTATATGATTTGATAATAATTATATATATATATATATATATATATATATATATGTATATGTATATATATATATATATATATATATATATATATATGAGTTGATTCAAATGAGAACCATTATCTAAAAGAGAACCGGAGAACCATTGGATCCTACTGTAGAACCTATTTTGTTTCGTAATAAAAATATAGTATCCTGCTATTGAATTTCAAATTTATGCACATTAAATTAAAAATTTTACAATTGAACTTTCTTCTTTTTCAAAGTTTTCCACATGACATTAAAAGTTCTACAACCGAACTTATTTTTCTACAAAGTTCTACGACTCAACTTACTTTTTTCAACAAATATTTTGTTGCTGAACATAAATTTCCGCTGCTGAACTTATTAGAGTTCTCCGGTTCTCAGTTTAGTGTGGTTCTCCTTAGAGCGTGACCATATATATATATATATATATATATATATATATATATATATATATATATATATATATATATATATACTATTATATAAATTCTGAAACATTGAAAGTTTTGGTACCTGTTTTTTGGTACTAAGTGAATTTACTTATTTACCCTTCATTATAAAGAAAAATATATATGATATCTATACTATTAAAACTCCTAAAATAAATAATAACATAATATAATTAATGGTAAGTAGTCGATTGCCTTTTTTTACATTTACTTTTAATTGAAGATACTACCTTTTATAAACACCTACTAATCTTACAATCATTAATATATACCCGAAAATATCACAACATATTTTTCAATTATTAATAAAATATATTAAAAATCTGTATACGTTGTTTATAAAAACATCAATCGTATCATATCTTACAATCATTAATATTTCCTTTCAAATTACAAATGTTACCTTTTTAATTTAAAACTAATCTTACAATCATTAATATATACCCGAAAATATTACATCATATTTTTCAATTATTAATAAAAATATATTAAAAATCTGTATACGTTGTTTATAATAAGGAAACATTAGTATAATCCGTAAACATGAGTATATTAAATTTATTAAATTAAAATTCATTAATTAAAATAATGGTAAGTAGTCGGTTGCCTTAATTAAATTATAATTACTATAAACTAATCAATTACCTTTTTCACATAAACCGTATAATCTTTTTAATTTTCACGTTACCTTTCTATTTCTATAGCTAAAATATATTTTTTTTCCAATTATATCATGGGAGGTTCTATTTAATAGAAGAAACTAATAATACAAATATTAATAATTAACTAATTTTCTTTTTCAGCTAAAACGTATCATCTTTTATATATTTTCTAACTAAAATCCCTCTTTTAATAGAAGTATCACGTACAATATTAATTTCTTCTTTTCAAAAACCATTACGAGCAATTGTATTTAGTAAAATAACGTAATTAAATTATAAATACTACAAACTAATTAATTACCTTTTTCACCTAAAACATGTTACCTTTTTAATTTTCTTTAACTAAATCCTCTCTTATTCTAATCATTACACGGGCATTATATTTAATAAAATAAAAGAATTATTTTATAATTACTAATAATTAAACAATTATTTTTTTAAACTAAAACCTATCATCTTTCTACATTTTCTGACTAAAATCTCTCCATTTTTAGAAATATCATGGATAACATTTATACAACTATTATCAAATCATCTCATATAAAAATTTAAGCCTCCAAAATTAATATTTCAAAAAATAATTTAAATTAATTCAAAAAAATTTATATAATATTTTAAAAAATCCGTGCATCGCACGGGTTTTAAGCTAGTATATATATATTAAGCAAACTAGTCTCTATTTAGTTGGTTGGTAGTTTGGTACACTTTTTTGGTGCACTCAATAGTAACCGTTGGATTTTGAGACAGATTAATGAAAAACCGTTAGATGTAATGTTAAAAGAATATTTTTTTATAATATATAAAATACTCTTATAGTTTCAAAGTTCGAATCTCGTCAATAACATATTATCATTAACATTTATATCATCTTATAAACTATTACTAATAGTTCAAGGTTCGATTCCCCTCAACGACATATTTTAGTTAAAAATTTATATTACCTATTTTCACTATATTATTATTAAACATTTATATTATATTATAAATTAATTCAAAAATTTCAAGGTTTAATTTCCGTCAACAACATATTAAATTTAAAAAGTTATTTATCTATTTTCAATATACAATCAAAAAACAATCATTTAGAATACCATCAAATACGTATTATTTTATTTTATTATCTTCTACAATTTATTTTCTTACTAATTAAAAAGTAAATAATTAAAATTATAAATAATAAGTTAAAAATATTAAATATTAAGATAAAAATATTTAAAATCTTCCATGCATCGCACAGATTATAAGCTAGTATATATATATATATATATATATATATATATATATATATATATATATATATATATATATATTAGTGTTCTACCCGTGCTACGCACCGACCGATAAATTATATTAATTAATTAATATAAAAATATTATTTTAATTATTATTTTAAAAAAATATAATTTTATTGGAATGTTAATCATGTTAATTAACTTAAGTATAATTTCAATAAAATATTTATTATATTAATACATTGAAAATATTTGTATGGTCGTGGTTAATTTTTTCGATTACATATTAAAAATGTATAGATACTCAGTTCTCACGACTCCAATAAATCATTAGACTATCTATCAAAAAAAGGTTGCAGCGATATGAGAAAGGTTATCTACTGTGCAAGATACATGAAACGAACGTAGTTATAACAATAGAAACTTCATCTAATCTAGTTTGTTATGTGATCATTCAATATCTTTTTTACAAATTATATGTCCTTTTATTAATGAATTGATTTACTATTGAAAAATAAATATTATCAACTAACCAAACAAATTCAATATATCGCGCACTTGGAGTAACGTATGATTGTTAGAGTTTATGGTGATTGACCTTAGCTTATTTGTAAAGATAACTTAAAATGTGCATTTTCAGTTTGGAAGTTTGTATGTTGGATTTTTTATTCTTTTCTAGTAAAACATGGTATAATAAATTTTAGTTTAGTTTACTCTTAAAATAAGACATATGAAAATGAATATCACCTATCTTTTTTCTATTTGACTAACTTGTGAAAATAATCTACTGTCCATAAAATTGAAATCAAGTTTGTAATATATAAACACATAATCACATTGTTATATATGTGCTCTTGTAATTTAGATATTAGGTTAAATAACATGAAATTCATTTTTCTTTAAGAGTGAGTATATTTTTCCGACATATATAAGAAGAAATAGCTTATGTAGACCTGAAAATTCATTTTGCACATTCATGTTGTGTACTTTAGGATCTTGAACGAAAATGACATGATATTGAATCGTGTACCTGAAATTAGAACACAAAAATAGCTTATGTAGACCTAACAAATCGTTTTGTAAATTCACGTCGTGTAACTTGAACGAAAATGACATGATATTGAATCGTGTACCGAAATTATAACACAAAATGACACTAAACTACATAAATTTTTTCGTGTACATGAAATGAAATGAAATGAAATATGCGAATTGAAAAAGTATGACAATTACATGAAATATCACTCTATATCCAAGTTATGTAACAATATAATTATGTGTCTTAGAACAACATTGAGATGTTACAAAACTAAACTAAGGGTAGTATGCACGATGTAAAGTCTCAAAAATAAAATGAAACTCTCTTTTTACTTTTTCTTAATATTGTTTTTTTGTTAACAAATATTTTCTCTTTGTGTAGAATCTTTCTACCAAGTTATTGAGTTTTCTTACCCATATTTTATGCTTTGTTGATATTAAAAAACAAATTATAATCAACCAACCAAGCAAATTCAATATATGCTCTTAGGTTAAGATATGGGAATTGATACGATTACTTTAATTCCAGAATACAAAATTCAAAAAGGCACCCTTTTATTAAAAATAATAAATAATTTAAGTGTATCAATCTTCGTATTTATCAATATTAATAATTTTTATAACAAAGACCGTAGTTGCTGTTGCTCTCTCTCTCTCTCTCTCTCTCTCTCTCTCTCTCTCTCTCTCTCCATCTCCCAAAATCTGCTAAACTAAAGTTTAAGAGGTAATATAAGCTTTTTGGTTTTTTATATATTTTTATAATTTTTAATTTATTTTTCTTTATTTTTCAATAAATAAATATCTTTATTGAGAGTCTAATACCACGTTGCCCGTTGGTGGATTTTATCTGTCGAAATATGAGATTTTGTACTATCTCCTTGTGAATGATAAGCCTCATTTCCTTTTCATTTATTATACTTTGACTTTCAATAAATATCTCTCTTTGTTGAGAGCCTAATATCATATTCGTGGATTTTGTATATTAGTTCATTGATTTGGATAGTGTAGAATCACAGTTTTCGTCGGTTGTTTAAATACGTTCTGACAAATCAGATATACATATTCTTCACATTTATAACAAATTGATTATCTCGCCGAAAAGGCTGCATAATTTAGAGATATAGATGATGGATGTACCATAATTGAAGACTTGTTCAATGATTGGATAAAGAAAATTAGTGATCTATTTTACTATGTATTTGTTCAATATTAATTATTTTTGTAGATGTTGTATGTATTTTTATTGATGATTTTTGCAGGTTTGATTATTTTTATGGATAACATATGTCCTTTTATAGATGAATGAATTATCTATAAATAAATAGTGATTTATAAGAAAATTTATGCTAAATTGACCAATTTATTATGGAAATATTCACTAATAATATTTTCATTAACTCTGTAAAAATTTTATTTTTTGATTGATAATTATGTATAGTACTATTTAAGAGTATATATATTTAATATTTTGAATAATTCAAATATATTGGAAGATCAAATTGTTTTCCATTAATTATTGCATCGTTAAAAAAAATCGTAATTAAAATATGAAAGATGATTGATTTAAAATTCATTCCAATGTTTCAATTGATTGATGTTAGCTTCTTTTTCTTTTTACCAAATTATTTAATACTTTACATAACTTAAATTTTGAATGTGTATTTAGAATAATGTGCTAAATAGTTTTATATTGTTAACAATTTTTAATTCATGATTTTGATTGTACCTTATGATTTTGAATTGAGAGTTTGAGATATCAAATATGTATTATAGATTTATAAACTCATATGTTAATGTATTATTTTTAAATTAAATAATTATCGTATTTAGAATAAAATTGTTAAGTAATCACTGAATAACATCGACAACCCAACACTGTAAAAAAACATTTTTCTATAGGCACGCCTAATAATGTAAACAAATCAGTGTAATGTGGTAAGGATTTATGTCTAGAATACAGTAAGTCGCATAATTTTTGGAGTTCACCACTGAATATTCTAATGGGAATTAACTCTGGGAAATCTGGATCGGGGATGATGATAATCTAAATCGTTTTTTTTTTTGTTAGAAATTTTTGTTTCTGATGTTATTGGACAATTAAAACACGAAACATACGATACATATATATAATCAAAATAAAAAATAATCTATCCAAGTATAGTATGTCATATAATAAAAAGATATAAAGTAGTACCTTAACCGAAATTGATATTATTTAGGAATGAGGAGAATTGATGCATATACTTAGTTTATCAAAGTTGGTTAGGTCTGATGGAAAATAGGGATTAAGCGCTTAAATTTCCCTTAATGTTTAAATTGATATAATAATTATATTTTTTAGTTTTTAAGGATTTCATTTATATAAATTGTTTATGAGTTAATCTTTAAAATAAAAATTAGTAGTTATTATGTTTAGTTAATTGATATGAAAAATAAAAATCAACTGTTATTGAGTGTAACTTGAGTTGAGTTTAATCTTGGCTGAAACGTAGAATCTAGATCCAATAGAGAAACGTGTAACATTAAGTTTAATTGGTCAAAAATTTAGTAGATTTTGATTGATGTTAAAATAATTCACAATTTTGTGATTGGTTAACTAATATATGTAGATTCGGGTATCCTTTATTATAATAAAGGATGTTCAAAAACCATTCATAGCTAAAAGATGTATAAACATTTGTGATACACGAAGTTATGCGAATTTATAGAAAATAATATTTACAATTAGTAGAAATTTTTTAAATTTAAAAACCATGTGATATACTGTAACACCCCCAAATCCGGGGTCAGGGATATGGGTCGCTACCGCAGAAAACCTTAACCAAACAATCAACTGCCAATATTAAATCTAAAACATGTAGACTTGGAAACAAGAAATCCGAAAACACTTATAATAACTTCTTTTATTAACTTACAACTCTTGGTACAACAATTCTCTTATACAGTCTTATGTTGTTAGTATCACCTTGACATAAGGTATACAACAACCACAATATTCTAATACAACAAATATTATAACTCAGGAACATGAATACCATACCAGTCTAACTAAACATCTGGTAGACAAACTCAAAATACAGAATCACTCTGAGCCGAACATCAACTCGATCCATGACTTGCCCCGCTTCGAGCTAAACTAAGTCAAATGCATCCACTATCTATCTCTGTAAAATAAGATTTAAACAAAAGCAAGAATGAGCGAAACAGACGCTCAGCAAGTGTATAATAGAGTATACTAAAATACTTTTGGAAAACTTTGAAGGTTTTAAAATCCAACTTTGAGAATGACACCATTCTTGAAATATTCATAACGACAATTTTTCAATAGGAAAGAGGTTTACAGAATTCAACAAGAAATTCACCTCGACAGCTTTATAAACGATTTTGATATTTATCTCAACAATTTTTATAGCAATCTCCGATAAAAACTTTTGAATAACTGAGCAACAGATGCTTCAGCTACTAAGAGACAACATTTAAGAAAATTCACGAAGCTACATCAACTCTCAATTAAACAAACATTCAAGAAGTTCTCAATTATTCATAATCTCACTCTTGTCGACTAAGTACTTGCATACTTAGCTACCAGACCGGCCTGACAATAATAAGTTCATGAATAAATAAGAAGATCTCAATTCATTCTCGATTTTTAACAGTCACTGTGCAACAAATGCTTCAACGACCATCTGAATCTCGAATTAATTTAGAACAATTCAAAAAGATTCGACGCTTGATTCTCAATAATAAAAGAATATGATTTTTCAGAAGGAATAACCCTTAAAGATTTGGAACTACGATAAGACGCTACGAGCTAAGCTGGGTGATCAGCCCATGACAGAGCTCCAATCCCGTACACTCAATACGGGTTCTCAAATGAAAGGGGATCCCAAGTTAATGCTCATACATCATCAGGCGTCACTGCTACCGATGACGTAAATATAGAAATTGGTGACTGGCGCCTCAGTCAAAAGGACGTTCCAATATGATAAGGATATTTAAAAAGGAGAATTCACATTGCCAACAGATATTGAAGTGAGTCATAATCATGACAGAATATAACAGTTCTTATAGGGGTAAAGAACAATTGTAAACTTTTATAACACAATGGATAAAATCACAAGTGGGATAAATTGGAAGCAGTTATAAAACTGATAAAAAGACTTGAACGATTTCTCACGAATTTAAGAGTTTAAATAAGGCATTTGTAGAACTTTCATTTTTAAGAAAGCAAAATACTACACTAGAGCATTCATCATAGATATTTTAAAAACATGCATACTCTGAATGAAAGAGCACGGTTAATAGTCTCGCAATACATGCAACATACTTTCAATATAGGATATACTCTGAACGATAGAGCATAAATTAAATAATTTGCAATTATGGATTTAAATCTATTTCGCACATTTCATATATTTCAAAATACGAATGCTCTGAACGATAGAGTATGCATAGATAAACTTGGCTCTGGTCCTGAGAATAAAGCAGAAAACCGCGAATAATCCTTCGCACCTTGTCCAAGCAATTCCATGGAGGTAACTTACCTTCCTTCATACGACGCCTCGATCTTTCCTCTTTGATGCACGTCGTTTCAACTTGATTATACCCTAATGGTACTGAAATAGTTACGAGACGTGTCAGTCCTACCTCGTATCTCGAGTAAACACAACTAGGAATTGTCACTAAATCGTATAAAGTCAAACTATAGGTGTCCTCCCTATAGTCGACTATTCTATTAACACTTAGTACACATAACACATTTAGTAAAGAAAAGGAAATGGAAAAGTCCCCCTTTACCAAGTGGACATTTCCAGGAGTTAAACACATCACGATGCTACACAATTATAACACTTAATCAAACTCTACTTAACATATACAACTATAATGCCATTGACATTCTATGACACAAAATACTTAATAGATAATCCTCAAATCACAATTAATCTTCAACAGAGCACATAAATTCTCGAGACAACAATTATCCTCAAATTAATACATAAATAGACAAATTAAACCCCAAGACACAATTAATCCTCGAAATGAATTCCTTGACACATATACATAAACATTTAGCACCCCAAAACATGCCTTTAGACCATTAAAGTCAAATAAGTTAAATAAATTTAAATGCAGGAGATTTTCAGAAAATTTCGGCATGACCTATTCGTTTATCGGACTATGGGCACAGCCCCTCAATTACAATACAACCCTGTTTTAACAAAAATAAGCTGCCTCAACTTGCAGCAACATAAAATAAACACATAAGAAAGTATCCGCCCTGACATGCGGCACATAGCACATAATGATTTATATTACACTACTACTTACGCTACACCAATGATCGTATTTCTCACGTATTTTAATGATACACGTGACAACCAATCATTGATGTTCGTAAGCCCTAGGGAACAACCCCTAGCACTAACTATTACTTACACTATATCGATGATCACACCACATAAGTATATGAATTATACCCGTGATAGTTAATCATGGATATTCGTAAGCCCTAGGGATTAGTCGAAAAGAATTACACAAATCTTTAAATATTGACATTTAAAAACTTGTGATCTTCTCATAACCCCTAGCACAATTCTAATTATTATAAAATTCTAACATTTAACATGTATCACGTATTCCCATACTTACCATTTAGTCGACTCATATAACTCCACAAATAATACCAACATTACCAATCCACCAATATCCATAATTCGACTTACATAAGTAAAACCGATATACATGACCGATAACCATTTAACCATATATAATCCAACACCAAGTACTTGTTACTAATAACTGACTATTAACCAACCACTTACAAATCAACACCAAGCAGTTGACAATTATATATTCAACGAATACTATGACTCGATTTATAACATTTAGCATATAGCATTTACAGTTAACATTTAGAATTTGAACCAACAACTAACAATTAGCAATTTCTCCACTAAAACACTAACTTTATACACTAAGATCATTTAGCACATACACTTACCAATTAGCCCACTTATATTATTGGACTCACAAATTAACTCCACAATTTTAATACTTCAAACTAATATGCTAAACTAATTACCAAAACCAATCACATAAATTACCCACTAATATAAGCAATTTAAACATTTAATCAACCTCGATATATAATCGGACTCGCACTTAGTCCTCAATAAATATAAATTACTATACCCTTTGAATTAAACATGGAAATTCAGATAATATTCATAATTTACCACATTAATCTAGTTACGAGGTTAAACACATAACTCACAATCATATAACTCCCGACATCCAACAAAATCCCCAAATTTTAACTTCCGAGGTTATAACTCTAATTATTAAACAACAATAATTACTAGCAACTAACAATTAACAATTACTACTCTGAACATTTGATCAGACTCACAATTACTCCCATCAATTAAAATTAGCAACTAAACTCTCCGAATAAAATACGGAAATCCCAATAATATTCACAATCCACCATATTAATCTAATTACGAAAATTAGCATACTAACTTACAATTTAAATCCAACTTATTTACCATAATAATTCTCACCATTTAACTAATTAAATCACAACCATATACTCAAAATTCCACATAATCTAATTACTAAAATTAACACCATAAAACTCACAATTTATATCTAATTACAATTACGCCAATTAAACAATACTCGAATTTCACAATTAATCAAATTGTAACCATACTAATTTAATAATTAAATTACTACAATCACAATAATTAATCTAAATGAGGAATTAACAATTTACATCGGAAAAATAAAACGACGTAAATAAATAAATAAGGTATAAAATTTATACCTCTTCCGATTCCGACCCGCAATCTCCCCCGAATCTCTCTCTCTCTCTCCTGCCATCTCTCTCTCTCTCTCTCTTTCTGCTGGTCTTCTTCTTCACCCCACTGTCCAGTCGCGCCACCACTGGCCACGCCGTCGCCGCCCTGCAGCTCCGGCCACCACCGTCGCGCGCGCGCGGTGGTCTCCCCCTCCCCGCTGCTTGCCCAGTCACGAGCACACACATATACACGCAATCAATTACACTCACACACTTATCAATTACACACACACACATATACATACATATACACACATATATATACTCTCAATTTAATCCCCAATCTCTTTTCTTCCCGATTTCTTTCTCCCCCGATCTGTTTCTCTGTGTGTGTGTTTTGTGCGACTGTGTGTGTTTGTATATCTGTGGTGTATTATGTATCTGTTGTGTGTGTTTTTAACCCTAATGGGCTCAAGCCCAATACTATTTAAAGCAATACAATTAAATACTATACACTTTTAAAAAATTGAAATCCAATAGAAAATTGGTGGAAAAATTAAGGTTTTCATTTTTAAAACAAAGAGTGTACAATTATGAACACCCACATATTTTTAAAATATTTTTAGGATCAAAATTGAATTAAATAAGAATTTTCAAAGTTTTGATCCTTTAAATACAATAAAGCTCTTAAAATCATTCTAAAATACTTAAACACCCAAAATAATTCTCCAATAAATTTTAAAAACTAAATAATATCATAAAGATAATATCACAAAAGATTTCGTGATTTTATCCAACTCTAATAATTTAATAAAGATTTTTGAAGATCAATAATACTTGATTTAAATACTTTTAAATCACTAAAATACAAATAAAAAAAATTGGGGCACACATAAATCCAAATATACTCATATAAACTCGATACTAAATATCGTTGAACTCCACAACGATATTCTCAAGTCCAATTCCATCCTTTAAATACTAATTAACATAATTAAATAATAATAATAATAATTTATTTTGAAAATTCGGATTGTCACATATACGAAGTTATTAAATCAAGATATTATTATATTTAAATTTAATTTAATCGCGATTAGTAAATTAGAATAAGTATGGTAAATAATAAAAAAAATTACATGATTGATTGATTTAAAGTTTAGAAGTAAATTCTGATTGCCTCTAAAATAGTTTTAATTTTTTATTGGTAATTTATTCACCAACCAATAATAATAATCTTTTAGCGTATATTTAATAATTAAAGTAATTAAAATGTATGTAGTATTCGTTTATGTGAATTTATTAATTTTTTTATTAAAAAATTGTGAATAAATATATTTTTGAGTCTTTAAAAAATCGAGTACTTGAAGATATTAATTTTATCCAAACTTTTTAAAATTTAATTCAAATCCGATTTTGTGGTGTTGGCTTATATGCATTTATTAATTAATTTTATTAACAAATTATGTGTGTATATATATATATATATATAAATTTTTTTTTCAACTTTTAAAAAAATCAAATTTTTGAAGGTATGGATTTTATCCAAGTTATTTAAAATCTGATTTCAAATCCGATTTTTTCAGTATGGCTGTTCTAATTAATGAAATAAACTAATAATATTATAATTACAAATAACTTACTCATTACTCTTTCCAGCTAAAAGGAATATACTTTCTAATTAAATATCTCATTTTCTCCTAAATAATAACTAACCAATTACCTTTTTCAGCTATTACATTTTCTAACTTTTTAACTAAAACATCTTTTTTTCCAAAAATATGGTCGTTCTAATTAATCCGATCTTGTAGTGTTGGCTTATATGCATTTATTAATTAATTTTATTAATAAATTATTAATAAATATTTTTTTGAACTTTTAAAAAAAATCAAAATTTTGAAGGTATGGATTTTATCCAAATTATTTAAAATCTGAATTCAAATCCGATTTTTTCAGATTTCTAGTTGAGTTAGATTATAATTTCTTAAAATCGATTACAATTGTACAATATATATTATGAAAATCAATTTATAATGTATGATAATATGATTGTGATTGACTTTATATTAAAAGAATGGTTGATGAACACGATTGGATATCCCAAGTGGTAAGGGCTTATCCTCTATTATCCCAGGACCTGGGTTTGACTCTGGCTCATCTCGATAATTTTCTTAGAACATATACTCAATTGTAAGAGTATAAGCCAAATTATTCAAAAAAAAAAAAGAATGGTTGATTAATGAAAGATTAATTATGAAATTTAATTTGAAATATATAATAGTATATCGTGATTGATTTCGATGAAAAATAAAGCATTATGATGATGTTATTTATTGTTTTTTATATATGGTATTTTTATTAAAGTGGAGTGTATATATATATATATATATATATATATATATATATTGGCCATATTATTTTTAAAAAAGGAAAAATTTAGTTATAAGATTTAGATAAGATGATACATTTTAGCTGAAAAAGGTAATCAGTCAATTATTAATTATTATGGTATTATTTTATTGAATACAAATATCCATGATACTATTAGTAAAAAAAAGGTTTTACTAAGAAAAAATATAAAAGGTAATCAGTCAATTATTAATTATTATAGTATTATTTTATTGAATACAATTATCCGTGATACTATTGGAAAAGAAGAGTTTTTAGTAAGATAAAATATAAAAGATAACGTGTTTTAGCTAAAAATGTAATTTGTTAGTTATTAGTAATCATAGTAATATTATTTTATTTTACTAAATATAATTTCCTGTAGTATTTTAGAATATAAAGATAACGTTTTTTTACCTAAAAATGAAGTTAGTTAGTTAGTTATTAACAAAATAGAAAAGATGACTTGTTTTTTCCAATAATAAATATTTAAGTAAGTATAATTAAGTAAACAAAGAAAGTTTGGAAATTAGATAATTTAGGTAGAAAATATAGAAAGGATATTACGGTTTAGCTGAAAAATGTAATCTTTTAGTTATTAGTAATTATAATTTTATTAGTTTATTTCATTAAATAGAATGGCCCGTGATATTTTTCCAAATGAGAGGTTCTGGTCAAAAAAGTTAGAAAAGATAATGTGCTTAACCTGAAAAAAGTAATTGGTTAGTTATTAGGTACTATAGTTATTATTTAGCATAAGTGTTGGGAAGATCAAGATTGTGTTTTATTTTTTTACAATTACGTAAAATAATTAAGGGTAATAAAGTAAAACAATTAAATAAGGCAAGTATCGTACCGTACCACAAAACAGGTACCAAAACTTTTAATGTTTCATCTTTTATAATATAGTACAGATAGATAGATAGACAAATATGATTTAGAAAATTATAATCTGAAAAGGATATAATTAAAAAGTTGTATTAGGATTGAATATTATTTATTTATTTTTAGTATTAAAAAAATCATATTTACTATTTGGGCTATATCTTGATATTGAAAATCAGATTTGGATGATTTTACAGTCCACACGAAACTCATAAAAATATCTTTAATTTAGTGATGTTTTAATAATTATTATACAATTGGAAACACTTATAATCTCAAGAGAAAATATAATTATGAATTTTTACATTAATCCTATTCAATGTAGAAAACCTAATTATACATGATTCAAATCATTGACATACACCTTTTCGTATTTCAATATAAATGTACTTTTTAGTTTATAAAATGTAAAAATATTGAATATTTTTTTATGCTCGATCCAACGATTTTCATCTATTTATTTTAAGATCAAACGGTTCTTATTTATTTTTTTGTACTAAAGACCAGACTACCGATTATCAAAATTTTGGACAAAATCTCTCTTACACTTATTGTTAAAATTGTATTTTGTTGTTAGTAGAACTATCTTCAACTAATAACAAGGGTATTTTGATATTCAAAAAGAATTATAGTTAGAATTCATTAATCAAATAGAGTTTTCAACGTAAAAAATCGTCAATTTTTTCTCTCTTTTGTTTCTATGTAGATTTAATTGGAAAATAATTGTTAAACCATAATTAAAGATTATTTTATTAATTTCACTTAGGCTATAAAGTCGTCCAAATCAAATTTGAAGAATTCAAGAAAGAATACAAATATTAAATCGAACGTGTAAAATTATATATATATATATATATCAATTTTTTAACAACAATTTGATAAGTAAATTAATAACATATAAATTTAGAAAAATATATTATAATTATGGATATTAAAAAAAGAGCCGTGCGTTGCACATGTTATAAGCTAGTATAAACAATACCATTATGTAACAGACGATAATCTTTTATTGAAATTAAATCGTAGAGATTTTTCTCTTCTTTCTTGTGAATTCAAGGATCGCCTTATAGATTCAAGGTTTTTAAGGATTTCTTGTGTAGGAGACCTTGCAAGGATTAGCGCTTGTTTTTTTTTTGGCTTCTGTGGTCCGTCAGTTGGCATCAGAGCAGGCTTTATCCTGTATTTTCGCTACTTGATTCTCTACGGAAGACGAACCAGTTACTAAAAAAGATCTTGCAGAGATTACGACGGCTTTTACCGCGACTCTCAAGATTTTGACAGATAGTATGACTACGTTGACAGACAACATGAATAACAATAACAAGTAACGTAGAGGTGAAAGTGAAGATTGAAATTGAGTCCCTTGAGATGGAAAATATCATGTTGGTGAGAATTTGGGCTCGGAGTTAATTATGGATAATCGCCAACAATGATGTTGATATACCACTATTCTATGGGTCTCTTGGAGTTGATGGGTTTCTGAATTGCCATATTGATGTTGATCGTTTCTTTGATGTTATGGGTATTCCTGAGAGTAACCAGGTGAAGATGGTATCTATCAAGTTAAAGAGTACTGTTGTGGCTTGGAGGGATAAGTTGATTCTGCAAAGAAAGAGGCAAAGGAAAGAACCGATCAGAACATGGCGACTAATGAGACAATTGATGATGGAGAGATTTTTACTAGAGGACTATGATTATAATATGCATATTAAACAAGGGGATGATACAGTTCAACCTTATGAGCCTTGTCATGTTGATAGTGTGTTTGATGAATGTACTCAACCAAAACAAGACAATTTGTTGGAGGTGGAAATAGTTGAAGATGAATGTGAAATAGTGAATTGCAAAGAGTGAATGTCTACTGATTTGTCAAGGTGGATATGATTAAACAATAAGACATGGACAAGGCTGTACAGAAAATTTTGAGAATGTCTGTAAAGTCACGAACAATAAAGATGATGATCTACATGTTGGAGGCATGCACAAACTATTTTTGGACATCAACAAATCTGCCGGTGATTTACAACCTCAAAGCTTAATCCAATCATTGTGTAAGGTAAGTCACCATTCTTTTAAGGTTGTGGTAGATTTTGAAAATAACAAGAACTTAATTATCAGGGGCATGGTTAATGAAATCAAGTTGTCTACACTAATTTATGTAGCAACATATAATGTTGTTTGGAATAACCCCTTGGTTGATGCTAATGCAAGTGAAAATTATGTGATTGACATCGCTAGTGTGAACAACAAGTTACAAGGATATCTCAGGTTGACACATGCCAGTTAGTAATGGATAGACCTTATCAGCTGGATTTGAATTTATGTCACAAAAGTAGGGGAAGACAATTGAGTTTATCGATGATAATGATGTTGTTAAGTATGTTTTATATCCGTTGGAAGATAAGGGTGTCTTGCAGTAGCCATATAAATGTGTTAGTGTCTCTTCGTACAACGAAAGAATTAAGAGTTGCTAAAGGTCTTTCAATTTTTGGCTTGACAATGGTTTATCAAAATGTCGTTGGGTCAATTCAAGTGTTGTCATTGCAATATGTTGAATTTGTCAAGAGTTCGGGTACAAAGTTCCTCGAAAGTGTTTGCCTATTAAAATACCACCATGGCGAGATTAACAAGCAAATGTATTTATATTTCTATATGAGAACTCGGGCCGAGTTCTTTCGAAGTGGAGAAGATTGATGTAGGAGGGTTTTTGGTGTCAATCAAGGTTCCCCGCTCCCTGCCCCGAACCCGAAAAATTCCCCGAATCCCCGACCCAAACGGGGCAGGGATTGGATCGGGCGGGGTGGGTGAAATGCCCATCCGTATGTAAGGGTTTGGTGCAACACTGACAGGTCCAACATTACAATGGTTTGTTGGGCTACCAAACAGGTCGATCAACTCGTTTGTCAATCTTGTCGACGCCTTCAACCAATAGTATGCGAGTAGCAGACAATTCGAGAAAATCACAAGCGACTATATCGCATCGTCCAGAGGTATAGGGAGCCACTGAGGGAATATTTGTTGAGGTTCAACAGGGAGAAGGTGACAATTAGCAACTGTGACATGCCCGCTGCAATTGAAGCATTTCGTCGAGGACTGATTAGGGACTCACCCCTTTACGACGAATTGACTAAATACCAATGTATCTCAATGGATGATGTGCAAGCCAAAACAATGGCTCAGATTCGCCTTAAAGAGGACAAGAGAGAAGATTCTGACAACTATTACCATCCTAACAGGAAGGTAACGACGCCAAGAACAAGGGATTACAAACCCTACTCGAGAGACGTACGGTATAGATAAGTTGTCAACTCGATCTACGGACGGACAAAATGGAGAAAAGACGATAATCTGCCTCCTTGATATGACTCATATAGGTTCGACATCAGCCTAACAGCTATGGTGAGGGAGTTCGATAATCCACATAAAAATATATAGAATTCATTTGTGAAATTACAAAAATAACTCCCTCTGTCCCCCTTGGTTCTTTACCTTGGGGGACGTAATTTTGGCACGGATTTTAAGGTGCATTTTGCGGATAATTTCATAACTTATTTTTAAAATTTTCTTTTTTTGTATAAAAATAGAATTGTTCTATTTTTATAAAAAAAATATTTTAAAAATAAGTTATGGAACTATACTTTTAAGAAGCCTTAAAATGCGTGTCAAGCAGTAAAAAAATGTAAAGAAATGAGAGGGACAAAGGGAGTATACATTATAAATCTAAATAAATGACCTAAAAATTCAAAAATTTAATTCTCATAAAACAAACTAGGGGAGAGCAAACCCCGGTTCGGTTCGGTTTATGGGTAAAACCGGAACCGAAACCGGAAGTCCTCGATTTTAAAAATCGAAAACCGGAACCGCAACCGAACCATCGGTTTCGGTTTTAAAACCCCAGTTCGGTTTTTATCGGTTCGGTTTCGGTTTTAAAACCGAATAAAATAAAAATAAGAAAGTATTACAAATTAATTAAAAAAGTAGTTCTACCATAAAAACATAAATCGTCCAAAAGTATTCATACAACAATTTTCAAAACTTGAAACAATAAAGCAGATGCCAGAATTCCATTATCTAGTTAAAAAGTAGCCTAGCAACACAATTTGTCCAGGGAGGAGGTGATAAAGCAGCAGACTACCACTTTAATCGAAAAATTACAATTAGACGTCATATGATAATAATACCTATAAAACGATGAAATTAGAGCAATACCTGCTGACTTAAAGGTGCTATGGGTGTAACAACCTGCCAAAAGAAAGAAAATTTAATAAATATTAATACCTTCTGCAAGTCACAAGGAAACTTCAATTCATTATGAAGTATGACATATGATTCCCAAATATATATATATATATATATATATATATATATATATATATATATATTTGAATGTGCTTAATTTTAAATATTTATTTATTTATATAAATAATCGGTTCAGTTTCAGGTTTTTTCGGTTCGGTTTGAACCTATAACCGGAACCGGAACCGAAAGTCTCGGTTTTTAAAAATCAAAAACTGCAACCGCCGATTCGGTTTCGGTTTCGATTTTTTCGGTGCGGTTTCGACCGGTTTCGGTTCGGTTTCGGTTTCAATTCGATTTTTTGCTCACCCCTAAAACAAACAGTCGTATACAAGTACTAGCCATATCACATAAAAGCTCAAAACAAAAATGTGAATGCCATCATTAACCACAAACCACCTGCATACTGATGCTTTCAAACTTCTTCACTGTAATCTCAACTCTCATTTCTCCACATTGATTTGGTTCCTTCTTTTTTTTTTTCAAAGATGATTTGGTTCCTTTTAAATTAAAATTTTATTCACTAAATGATATTTACACTCAGTTTCACTACGGATATATGGCCGCACCCCTTGTATTGTTTTCTTTCACATTTTCTTGTACAAGTAAATACGAGTTTTCACCAAAGATGCTAATCACAGATTTGCCGATATGTGTGAGAAAGATTCTTGTTCCTTTTCTTGTTGCTTCAGGCTATCTGAAACATGAGCAATAACTCCAACGCCAGCATTATAAAACCATTCATTCTTCACCTGCAGTAAAAACAATCACAGATTTAATATTATAAATCCAGTCATAGAAATCAGAATACAAAAATTTTCATGGACATACACATACATGAATGTTGTTATGGGCAAAGAAAGGCCAAAACGACGAATGAAAGCTAACATCAACTTTCTTCCATCCCAACTGTTGCAAGCCACGTATCATTTCCTCTGTTAACAAATTAAAATGTTCAGAATTGTTACTTAAATACCTGAATTAATATAAAATAAGCCTTCTACACTGATTAATGATAGTAATATTTTTGTTACCTTCCATAATTTCATGATACTCAACTGTGTTCTGTGTGCTGGGTGCATTTTGCGCTGCTTCCTTTGCTTTAGCTGCTTCTGGAGGGAATTGGGGACCCTTAGAAGAAACAGGAGGGCAATATTCCACATCTACAACATGTTTGTAACCATCCAGAGATCTGAGAGGAGGCTGCCAATTATACGTGTGTCAGGACCTTCATAAATGTATACATATAGGCATATTTGCATGATATACTTCTAAATACATAATTTAATCCAATGTTGCTTGTTCGATTACCATGCAATTCCAAAGTATAACGGATACGAAACTGCAGCTTACCATGCAAACAATGTCAGACGTCGAAAGAAGTGAGACGGAAAGAAAATCAAGTTCTCTCATGTACCAAAAATGTCCATCAAAATAAATTATATTTTAATGTCAAGATCTATATCATTAGTCTATAATCAATATACATTAATATTTTCATAATATATTTCCATTTAAGCCTATACATGTTTGAAGAAATTATTGCTTGAAAATTCTACTTTAAAGGATTAAGATGCATGGTTTCAATTACCTACCTTTATTTTATTTAAATAAAATTTTACATTATGATTATCTTAAATAATAGATAAAAATTAGAACTGCACAATTATGTATACGAAAAATTATAGATATCGATTTTCTAAGTGATTAAACCATTCCATAGGCAAAGCTCTTGATTTGGGGTGGGGGAGCTGAGATGGGATGGAGAACTATGGTATTATTAATTATTAACTAATTGGTGCTTCAACTTCGTTCAGTTTCTCCTCACCACTTTCCTCATGTATATGATTACAAGTGTAAATTACTCGACCGTTTTTCTCCTTTCTACAGGTCTCAACCCAGGAACAGCTATGATTGTGCCTAAAATCAAAATATAGCTTTGCCAATCCGATATACAAGCCTCAAATCTTGCTACCAAACAGTAATGCATGTTAACATATATAATATTAATAATTATTAGATAGTTCCATTATTGGAATAGTTTCCTTTGAAAGGATAATTTTTTTATTATTGTTGGTTATATATGTCCTCTATCTATTGTAATCGAGAACAAGTTTCATTATAATAAAACCCTATTTTTCTCTCTTCTCTCCATACTTTTGATTGAGAGTTAAACGTGATGGATACCATATGTTGGCTTAAAACATGTGTTTCGCTTTTTTTTTTCTTCTCGTCTTCTTCTCCAAATTGGCCTTGTTTTTTTCTTGGATAATATTGATTTAGGTTTCTAATCGTGATTTTTTTTCCCAGAATCAGTTAAGATAAGTTCTCTGGTTGGTCTGATTATGGACTTAGCCACCGTTCCATTATTTTTTCTATCCTTCGTCTTTTTCTTCCTATTGGTTGGATTTTTCTTGGTGAAAATTGATTTTGGTTGGGTTTTTCTGCTGTTTTCCTTTTGCTTTGTTTGGGACTCTCCCAAACACTTTATGTTTCTCTCTTTTTGATGGCAATGGCTCGTTGGTAAGATTGTTTTTCTTCTCTTTTCTTCTCTTACCTTTCGTTCTTGTGTTCAATGATGGGAGTAGCCCTAGGCACATATGTATACCTTCTCTTTTTCTCCTTCTTTCTCGTGTTCAATGATGGGAGTAGCCCTAGGCACATTTGTCTACCTTCTTTCTCTCTCTACTGGTTTAAGATTATAAATTGGTTTCTCGGTTGTAATATGGATATGGATTTGGATTCAATTGGTTTTGGTTTGATTATATTTGAATACAGTTTATAGTTGGATTTGAATACAGTTTATTGATTAGATTTGAATTCGGTTTGGATTCGATTCTTGTTTTAGATTAGATCTAGAGTTGATTTGGATTGGTTAATGGGTTTGATTTTAGATTTGGATACAATTTATGAATTTGGATTCAGTTTTGGTTTCAGTATTCGTATTGTTTTCGATTGTTGCAATTTGTTTGGATTTTTCTTTCTTGTTCGTTGGTTGCAGATTTGTTTGACTTATGAAGTTGTTTCGATTGGTTATTAGATGACATGGATGGTTTTTCTCTTGTTGATTGGATTTCTTGTAGCTCTCATTTGGGTTCGACTACACTTGGATTTTATAGTTGTTTTGTTTGGGACACTCCCAAACACTTTATGTTTCTCTCTTTTTGATGGCAATGGCTCGTTGGTAAGATTGTTTCTTTTTTCTTTTTTCTTCTCTTGCTTTTCGTTCTCGTGTTTAATGATGGGAGTAGCCCTAGGCACATATGTATACCTTCTCTTTTTCTCTTTCTTTCTCGTGTTCAATGATGGGGATAGCCCTAGGCACATCTGTATACCTTCTTTCTCTCTCACTGGTTTAAGATTATAAATTGGTTTCTCGGTTGTAATATGGATATGGATTTGGATTCAATTGGTTTGGTTTGATTACATTTGAATACAGTTTATTAGTTGGATTTGAACACAGTTTATTGATTAGATTTGAATTCGGTTTGAATTCGATTCTTGTTTTAGATTAGATCTGGAGTTGGTTTGGATTGGTTATTGGGTCCATCTTATCTACCAGCAACGATGACACCTCTAGTTCAACAACGCACATAGTTTCATCGGATTCGCCGCATTCGCTTATTCTTCCCGAAAACTCCCAGCGGGGGGGGGAACTTGTCGTTTTTTGGGAGCCAAGACCCGAACTGGGAAACCCGGATTCGGTTACTCGAAGACCAATTAACTGAAGGGCTACCCCCCCAGCTAAAGCCGAGTGAATACGAAAACTTGGTTAGAGACAACCTCAACCAAGCCAGAACCTTCCTCCATTATCAAAGCGCGCTTTCGCATGAGATATTCGACATTACTATGCTAGAATTAAAATGGAATTTGCAAGAGAATCTTTTCAATCTCTTGATGGCGGAGCCCAATGTACGCCTCCTCACCATTTTGAAGGAATCCCCCTTTCAAGAAAGGGCCATACGTTCCGAAGCTTTATACTTTATTGACGAGAGGCTCAACTTGTTAAATATCGGGGATCCCCATCCTCATGCCTATACGAAGAAGGTAATCTTACAAACCACGTTGGAGCAATGGCTCAATAATCTGAGCCAATTTAATGGAAACGCAGTTGTATATACCGAATTTCTGGCACATTTTCGCGGCAGCGTATAAAAATCGAAAGATAATGATTTTGGAGAGCTGCTGTTGGTATTGGAAACGTTTTCAGCGGCTTTGCTTTTTTTATGTATATGTCGGAATTCAATGTAGCCTAGGCGAGGCCCCTAGCGATAGGGGGAAAGAAGGGTGTGGGTATGTGGGCTTCTTTCACTTTACTTTTTAGCAAGATTTAGGTAGGATAAATATTTTAGGTGTTGAATCAGATAAAGATATCTCCATTGGTTTACTTCTAATGAGCTCAAAAGTGGCAATTTATGTCAGTGAGGGATGGAATAACATATTAATAAAAAAAGACCCCAAACTAATCCTTAGTTGAATGAATACATGCTTATTAGCAGTTCCTCGATCGCAAGCCGGGACGTAAGCTTTCTAAGAGAAAGAGGCTCCCGGTCAAGCCATATTCTTCACTCGGATCTTATTACTTCTGAATTGCCCCAAAATAGGAGGGTTCGCACTGGGAGTACAGTTTGACATCGGCTGGCACTCTTTTAAACCAATAACTTTCCTTCTTTACTTACAAGAGGTCTTATATAATAAGATAGTTAGTGTCGTCAACCAGTAAAATAAGCAAAGCAAGCCAGTTCGGTAGCTGCCCAAGGGGCAAAGATATTTTTAGGAAGCTTTTTTAATTCTCTGAAGTAGTGTGTGGCGGGGCAGATGTAGCTCTTTCCAGCTAGCTACTGGCTTGCTTAGGCTAGGACAATCGTTCGTAACGTGTCGCGTCTAATCGACAAAGGACATAGCCCTTTTCCTTTGACCTTTTTTTAGCAGGTCCATTCGATAGTTACCGATGCAAGCAGGCCGGCTAGCCACGAAGTAGGGAAATCGGGAAACAAAGCAGCATCGAAAAAAGGCAACCATCCCCAACCAGAGACGGTTAACCGAGCCTAGGCTGGAATTACATAATGTATTTCTAGCAAAAATACCGAGCTTGAATATGGGAACTTATTAAGTAAGGGAATAGAAATTGTAATTTAATGAACTCTTCCTACTAAAAGCTAGAAATGCGATTCGATCTCTTTTATTTTACGCTAAGCTAAGTTTGCTCTTTCTTAACCGAAATTTTGTTGGTATACATTGATTGTCAATTAGCTGGGTAATCCAGGAATGAAAGACAGGAAGATGCAGATAAAACACTAGACTGATAGAAAGATCAGACGGATCTACCCGCTGACTAGTCGACTCCCACCAGCCTGTCTCTTCTACCCGTTACTATTTGCTAGACACGCCTTTTTAACTGGCTTTAGTTTCTACATGACCTTATCTTATGTAACTCTCACTGAATAGAGTTTCCGGAGTAAAGAGTCATGGTGGAGGTTGATTGAAGATGATGTTATGCGGCATTCAGAACCAGTCTTGAAGTGAATGAATTAGAAAGAATGAAGAAGTAAGGAAATGAGACGACTCTTTCTTTCACTATATCATAAACAGGTCTTCCCCTCCACACCAATCACGAGTTTTTCTCTATTCCTCTCGTATATCGTTGTAACACCCTTAATGCTAGGTTTTGAAAAAGACTTTTCATGTCATTCCCATTTAGGTCCGATTCGGATCCCTCCGCTGTTTCCTTTTCCTTCTGCGCCTTTTCCTCGAAATGATAAAGAAAATGGTACACTTGAATTGTATTATTTAAGTGCTTATTGCTTGCCAAAAATCCTACTTCTACAATTGGTAGATCACTGGGTTATTCAAATAAGTCGTGTTTTCCGTGGTTTTCCCATGTTACAACTTCCGTACCAATTCGGTCAATCCGGAATGGAAACAGAGCAGATTTTTTTTATTCTTCATTCTAGCACACTACAAGCAAGTTTTTATACATGAAGGCCAAAGGTTATTGGTTTTGTAATGAATGGGATTAGACTTGGCCAGCGCGAGGAAAATCCTTCTAGCACTTGGAGCGACTCTGGATCTGGCATCAATAGCTGATCCTGTCTGAGAGCACCGGTTCCGGCATCGGAAGTGGATTCGATAAGAGTCATAGCGGAGTCGAGAACTAGCAGCTACTGTTGGAAGATGGAATTGTTTACTTCACCAACTCTTCTTTCAGAACCTCGACCTAAAGTAAAGTAGCAATAAGAAGTCGGGGAGACCTTTATCCTGTGTCGAAGGTTGTGTGTTAATTAAAATCACACTTTTTAATAATTCCATTTTTCGGATGAACATAAAAGAAAAGGGTAAGATTTCCAAAAGCTATTTACGTATGAGAATAAGTCATCGCTTGCGGCTTCCCGCTTTCAATTAAAGGGGCAGGGCATCTTTCTGTTGCCGGTTAGGTTAACCTCAAAAGTTCAATAGGATAAGCTGCTAGCTCTAACCGAACTTTCGGGTATATATAAGTCCGACGAAAGAAAACCCGCTTCTCAAAGGCGAGATTCTGAAAGAAAGCAAACGGTGCACTTAAATATAAATAGGATTTTAGATTTGGATACAATTTGTGAATTTGGAATCAGTTTTGGTTTCGGTATTCGTATTGTTTTCGAGAGTTGCAGTTTGTTTGGATTTTTCTTTCTTGTTCGTTGGTTGCAGATTTGTTTGACTTATGAAATTGTTTCGATTGGTTATTAGATGACATGGATGGTTTTTCTCTAGTTGATTGGATTTCTTGTTCTTTCAGTTGGGTTCGACTACACTTGGATTTTACAGTTGTTTATGTTGATTCTTGAACGACATGAATGGTTCAGATACAATTGTCTTTGGATTCTTGCTCATTGGATTATTCTGTTCGCTTTGATTTTGGATTGGATACAATTGGATTGCAGTTTTTGTTTTTGTTTTTGTTTACTCTAGAATGACAACAGATACTACTTTTTCTCTGTTTTGCGCTTGTGCGCAGCTCTGGATTCGTTTGGAAATATTGGACTCATTTGGATTCGTGATTCCGTTTCTTGGCTTCGTTTAGATGCTCTTGTTTTGTGATTGCGGCTTTGGATTCGACTGGATACATGGCTCAATTTCTTGTTGACAAACTCTCGATTTCCCATCGTGAGTTTGAGGGGAATGTTAACATGTATAATATTATTATTATTGGATAGTTCCATTACTGGAATAGTTTCCTTTGATAGGATAATTTTTTTTATTATTGTTTAGTTCTTGGCTATATAAGCCCCCTTTCTATCGAAAACAAGAACAAGTTTCATTATAATAAAACCCTATTTTCTCTCCTCTCCATACTTGATCAATGCATATATTGTTTCTTTAAAAACTGTCGTTGATTTCTACTACACCAGAAAACCAAAATCATACACTATCAAAGCAATTTATTCGAGAAAGTATGACATCACCTTAACAAGTTCCCTCTCCCTTCTAATGGAAGATGTGCGCCAACCAACCATATCTAAATAAAGTTAAGCCAAATTGAAAATTTTCAAGAAACAGGTTTGAAAAAGCTCAGTACTAAAGAAACATGAATAGAACTGATGTTAGAAGACTAGATAAGCATGTGCATTAGGATACGGTCATAAGAGACATTTGCGTAGATCATCCGACATCTAAATGCACCGAGGGCAGATCTGCAAATCATAGCATAACAGACTTTAGAAATGGGTACCAAACAGGCCGCAACCTATTAACAAGAATTAAATTCCTCACTCCATCCTCCAAAAAGGAAGTTGTATACATAAGGATGTCATGCATAGTTTATAATATAAGATCTTTGGTACCCAAAAAAAAAAAAGGAGAGACAATGTTGGGCTTCCTAATCTGCTGACATTATATACTTCAGTTTTAAGAAGCTAGTAAAATAATTTGTTCCTCACATAAAATTTCCATCTTCAGAGTTTGATGCCATCCGTAATAAAAGAGGTGCTCTGCTGGGTTTACCGTCAGTTAGAAAGAGTTGGCTACCTGTTCGGCCAACAAAAAGGGCAGCAACTGGTGCAGCAATTTTCTCCAAGATAGGTACTCCCAAAAGAAATGGAAGCTGAACCATAAAAAATGTGAGGAGTTAACTTTTATATCAGATCCATCACTGGACAACACTGCAAAGTCATCTCTTAACATGAGTAATTCTATTAGAATTCAAGAAGAATGTTACCAATAATGGACTAGATAAAATTAGATCAAAAAGACCTTACGAAAGTAATGTAAGAACTTTTATTATCTACATTCAATGCTTGCAGTAATGCATTCCAGTACAAACATTCAGGTTGACACGGAACGGTCGCTTATCAATTATTTTCAGTAATTGTCTTCCAGGTCCATGGTTTTAACCCTTTATTATTTTCTGAACTTGAAAGTATTGAAATATTACATCTATAAGATTTTTAAAGCGGCTTAATTGAAATGAAATCCAATCCAAAATGCCCAGAATTGGCGTTTAGCCATTCACCTAACCTGTTTTGCCATACATACAGAACCGTGTCTGCACTTTTAAGGCTCAAGACTAGCCAGTACAAAATTTCAAAACTTCTCAATCTTCTTCTCTATGACAGCTACGGTGTATGGTCACACGGAGAGGGGACACCTCATCGGATTGATGATGCTATGGCATTCTGGCAAAAGTGCCAGAATGAAACTTCTGACATATCAAAATTGGTGGCATAGCTTGTACCATCGTCTATACAACTTAAAAGAAAAGAAGAGAAGATGAGATGAGACAACAAGCTACTCCCGTGAAAACAAACCTGGTTCTTTCCTCTCACTCCAAGATGAGGTGTTGCCAAGGTAATAAAATTAATTGGCTTCAGTCCAGCAATCAAAGCTCTACTTAAAGAGCATTCTGTTTTAGAATCTCCGTTGGTAGAAGAGGATCTATCATCAGAATAATCAGTACTTGATATATCTGGTGTATAAAGAATAGCAACGGCATATCTTGCAAATAATCCACCAAGGGAATGAGCTAAAAATGAGATTTTTTTAAGGCTTTCTGTCTTTTTCACAATTTGCAAGACCTGCTTAAAAACACAAATCAGCACAATAATATTGTAGGACGAAATTATTTAGCTACTGATTGATATCAGAATGAGAACACAAGAACAACAAATGTACTACGACAATGTCGAGTTGGTCTGTTATACTACAGCACTGTATAATAGAATGGGTTAAGTATCAAATTGGCCACTATGTAATTAGCAAGATATCAAATTCACCCCCAACTAATTTGGGGTCTCAAATTGACCACTTTTCAAATAAAATTGTTGATTTTTGGTGTTTGATTTGAGATTTTGTTAGCTTACCACCAACTTAAAAGTGGCTAATTTGAGATCCCGCCAACTTAATAGTGGCCAAATTGAGACCCGAATTTGTCGATGGTAAATTTGAGACTTTGCTAACTATATAGTGGTCAATTTGATAATTAACCCATAATAAAACAGATGCAGTTCTTACATCCACCTTTGTGCACCGAGTGTGCCATTAGTCCAACCAACAATTTTTTCCTTAACCATCAGAATTTAAACCCCTTGTAAAAATAATTCTTGGCGAGTACACACTACTTTTATCATGATGATATAATATAATGACCAATAAGCTACATATCTAATACTCAAACTAAAACAATAAATAAAAGATTTGTTTAAATTATAAATACTCACTTCATCTGCCAATCTTCTTCCAGCTCCATCAATTCCACCAAATGTCTTGGTGTATGTATTGCATGAACTTGCTGCACAGATTAATTACCATATTTTACCATATTGATCTGGGTCCTAAGGGACATTGAAGGATAACTAATTCAAATATTCAACATTAAATGACAAATACAACCGCGTAACAGACTATTAATAAGCCATGTAGCCTTGAACAAGAAAAGGTTAAAAAAAACATAGGCAAATATATTTGTGACATTTATAAGCTTATGTAGTTGCTACTTGTTAGTAAATAGTATCCACACTCCCAACCGTTGGTTTCCTCATTCTTGAGTTGCAACAGTCAATCCTATGCTAATAGTTGATCAGTTCTGTTTTTGGCACCAATAAATCAGATTAAGAGAACACATGTTGACTATGCTATTTCCTACCATATCTTAATGCCTAAAGGATGTATCATGTTTCTTTTTCATAATCCTTTTTGGTTATTCACCCTAAAACATTCCTGAATTACAACCAGTTTATCTTTGTAGTGTCAAAGCTCTCTTCTGAAGAGCCTAGCCAATTCAAATAAGGGTCATGATATAATCAAAAACTTTCTGATACTGATTAAAACCAATTACATTTATGAGGTGGTGATGTATCCATTTGAAACTATATTCCTGAAACAGAAAAAATAACTTACATGAGGAAATGATTTGTATGAACATACCATAGATTAAAAATTTTCTCCCTAAACGCCTTTTCAGTTCCGCTTCTACATATGTCCAGTCACTTGGGCTGCATCACTAGGAGGTTTAGCCAACTCAATACTAATTGTGTACAAGGAAGAACAAACATAAATAACAGGTTCAAATCTAATCTTCACGCACTAACAGATATTTTCAGCTGAAAACAAGGAAATTATTATCAAGCCACCGAACTATACACGTTTCTAGAAAAGTCTGTGAATAACTTTTCCCAATATTCAGTCAGTAACGTTATATAGTTTTCTTATTAAATCCCCTCCACCAGAAAAGCTATCAGGCGTTAATTTTTGCTGATGTGGTTGCTTGCTGGATCTGGTGTGGGCAATATTAGTGGGTTGTAAACACGCTCCTTCTCTCGGAGATTAAATCAGGGTAAGTTTCATTTGAAAAGAAAAACTAGGGTTCGTGCAAAAGAGAACTTGAAAGACGGATTACTTGCTCATTACACACATGCACAGCATCCTAGACCCAGTCATAAACTTGTTGATCCTTTTTCCCAAAGATAATTTCCACTTCCAACCTATAATTCCACCAAGAACTTCTGTTTGAAATATCAGCAAGTCCAACCTCAATTGCATATTCATCAAAATACTCCATCATCATCTCCGCATATAAACACCATCTTGGATCTGTTACATGCTGGTAGTATCCACAAAGGGGTGATTTTAAAAACGCATTACTTCTCTGGGTAAGTTGGTTTGGAGAAAGGCATATATGCTACTTCGCAGTTCACTACAATTCGGGTCGTTCCTGATCAAGTCCAACTCAGTTACCCACATGTCGCCAACCTACTGTTCTCACTGGAAGACAACGATGATGTGGCCATCTCGTCAAAGCTCATGTGCAGCAGCAAGACCCCAAGCTCTGGTGCCAATAACTGCGACAGTTTAGGTATAAAGGTGGGTCGGGTTTGAGATTGCATGGCTGGGTAATTGGTGAGACTGCTCTGCAGTTAAGTTGATGATATATTGACAATCAGTGTTCAATAATTCACAAATAGTTTTCTGCATTTTAATATTATAATTCAATCTTTATCTTTCTTTTTTTGCTATGTAATCTTTATTTGATCAGAAATATCAAAATTTTGAACTTAAGTAGAGGTTTAACTATTTTTTTATTATTCAACAATATATGTGCAAGTGTTTGCAGTAAACCACTCCGTTTGCATGAATAAACCGAAACAAAACCATTTCTAACTGAATCGAAATTTTATAACCGAACCATTGGTTTGATTATGGTTTCAGTTCTTTTTCAAAGAA
Source organism: Saposhnikovia divaricata (assembly GCA_036435485.1). NCBI lineage: Eukaryota > Viridiplantae > Streptophyta > Magnoliopsida > Apiales > Apiaceae > Saposhnikovia > Saposhnikovia divaricata. The sequence continues at coordinate 47,175,922 of CM071600.1, forward strand.
AACCTAAAATTAATGGTAATGGTCCCAGTTTCACCCAAAAAAACAAGCCATGCTCTCCCTTAGATTCTACATCTAATTCCATTCACATCACACTAAGATTGTCTTGTCGGCCACGTAAGATCCAACAAGCAGTCACATCTGTTAATTTAAATTTTGAGGGGAGGCGGACTTCAATTAGAAAATTATAAATGTAAATAACCCCAATATCGGGTAATGTAACTGATGTTAAAAAACTTAAAAAAAATAAGTAATAAATAAATGCCAGAAAGTAAAATGATTAACTTGCAACTTGAATTATATAACTCTTTTATCCTTATAAATCTTAAGATCTAGGATGCAGTGGAGTCCAGAGGGAATCAACCCATCATCAACAAAGTAGCAAGACAAAATAAGATATAAGAGAAAGTAAGTTCATAAGGTAGTACAGGGAACAGGAGACAGGACTTGCTTTAAGAGATATACCAGGTAAACAGCTTTCGTAAATAACAATTACATTAACATAAGACGTACTAGTTCAGTATAATATACTAGGTTTGAAGGTACAAAAATTTACGTCAAAGCTTGTGGATCCTATTGACAATAGAGCAAGTCATATATCAAGATTCAAGATACTTAAGGAACTTAATGGGTTGTAAATTGTAGCGTCTTATTTTAAGAAGAGTAAGCACAAATCAAGGTTTAGTAAGAAAAATTATACAGGGAATTATGAGGCAATGAATACACATCAATAGTGAAGCTTAACACAAACCAAGTACAAAGCCTAATAGTGACTATGAAAGTAAGGATCCCATCATATTTTCTTGTCTTTTTTTTCCTGACTCAGGTCTTTATCTTTTTTTATATTTTGGATGAGAAATTTAACTTTTTCCTTTTTACTTTACTGTAGGAGCCTTTATCCCAGCACAGTTCACAAACATTCCAAAGCAAACTAAGTACCCGTGGATCTTTACAATTCATCATTCATAATTTTACAGACTATGTACCTCGCCAAAATGCCATGAACAAGGACAAGAAGATGATCCGGTTCATCATTCACAGGACTAAGGCTTTGTGGCAACGCAACCTTTCCTTGACTCATACTCATAGCTTGAGCACTTGAGCCGTGTGATTTCAAGAATATGTTTATGCCTGCAAACTTCAAGTTAGACCCTCAAGCTACTGAAGACTGTAAAGTGAACAAAATGAATTGCTCAAGTATCACCCATAGTATATATTGGCAGTCACAAGACACAATTAAAAGCCAGACAAAATATGTTTGTGACATCGAAAATTTGACTTCTGAATGGGTCTTGGATCCACAGAAATCATGATATCAAGGTTGAAATCTACCAGTTAGCTTTAGCTATTGCAAGAAAATGAAACATAATGTAGTAATAGTACAAGTCAGTGTGATATAACAATTTACAATTCGAGTTCATGTAAAATCAGTACAACCCTAAGGTTTATCATCCAATTCACTTTGAGAATTTTTTTTTGCTTTAAATTTTCCTCGTAACAAAACAAGATCAACCGTGGAGCATACATTCCTCAATTAAACAGTAGGTTTAAGCATGCATTTGTAGTTTTAGACAAAAAATATTAATACATATTTGACAAGATAATTCCATAGACATGCTCTTTTGTTTCCTGATACCAGCATCCTGACAAGAATAAGGCCTCTCTTGACACGCGTGCTTACAAGTGTAGTAGGATGCCAATAAATCGCTCCAGTCCATTCGTTCCATCCACATGATGCAACAATTTTTGTACTTTAAAATGAATAAAGAATAATGACAACATATTTAGCACCACGGCTATAATTATTTGAGCAACTTGCATTTTGAAAATTGTAAGGCTAAGAAAAATGTCATGGATAACTGGTTATCAAATAGATCACAGCATGAATGCCGATAAGGTTGAAAACTAGTCTCATTACCAGGAATCATACTATAGCTACTACTGAAATATTAATCATTAATATTAATTAACACAATCAAATGTAAGTAAAACAGATATTTGGATAAGTCAAATTAAGCATTTGATGTTGATCGAAGAAAATCTAGTAAATACTTGATACGGTGTGATTTAACGGATCATTTTCCATCCAAAACCCTAGACCCTAGTTATAAATGTCCTTCTATTGTTTATATACCTTAATTTGTCACATTTTTAAACACACATGTCCTAAATGCTCAATATTACCTACCTAATGTGATTGCCTTGTCTTTATGCTTTAATTAGGTGATGGACCAAGTCATTAAGTTTTGTGGGTTTTGGAACTCATTTGGATAAGCAAACGGGAGTTATGGTCCTGTTTGTGCTAATCTGGACACTCTACGAGCGGATTTCTTGGGAAGGTTCGACAACTCTAAAGGTATCTCAAAGTATTCCTAAAGAAGGTTCATAGGTTTCGACCTTGCATGAATCTAATACCAAGATCTCCTCAAATTAATTTTCGAAGTTTGGACATCTCAAGGATGCTTCCGTTTTTGGACAACTTTTGGAATGCTTTAACTTTTGAATTGCAGATCGGAAAGACAAACCATTTGGGCCATTGTAAACCTTGATGTAAACCTTGAAAAAAGATCTTCAAATTGCATAAAACTTGATTATTTGTGCATTTAAGAAGACAAAGGCAAGAAACTACCAAAGGAAGGTAGTGCATTTGCCTTGATGTTTACGAAACAAAAAACAAGAATAAGATAAACTTGGGTAAATTAACAGCAAAAATTCCACTACGCCAAGGTTTCTGAGGGGAAAAAAAGACTTGGTTCAATATTCAATAATAATTAAATAATCAAGTCTAATATGTGGGAAATACAATACTTATATACGAAATAGAAACCCTGATAAAATAATCCAATGGACTAAGGCATGTTAATACTTGGGCTAATTATTAATAATCTATATATTATAAACTACTAACCCCACATGTAAAACATATAGGTAATTATCAACTGACTCGCTTATTTCGTTATAATATATCAAGTGGATCACCGATAAATTTTTTGTCTCATTTAAGTCACTCGACACAAAATAAGTTACTTTACGTTAAATTTTTGACAAGCTGGCACTAAAATATATGTTTTTCGTTAATTCTATGATGTAAACTTGACTGGACTTGACTTGGTTTTGTCCACATGGCAAGTGATGATAGGATTTTAAGATAGTATGTTATCGATGAAATTAATTTGAGGAATTTGTTGATTTAAAGGTTGAATTTGAATGTAAAGGAAAATAGGTACGTAGAACCCTAAAACTCCGATGTAATGAACATATATAGAAGCCAGTCGAGATTGAGTTGACATGCTTAGTCAAAAAATTACTCTACTCAGCTTTTCCCATTTATTATAATTTTAAAATTTCAAGGAATGTAATTTAATTTGAAGTGAGTGATTTACATGAGACCAAAAATTTGTCGGTGATCCACTTGATACATTGGAATGAAACAAGTGAGTCGATTGATAATTAACCCGATAAAAATACTATTTATCTCTACATTAAACAAATATAAACTAATTAATAACATGTATAGTAATTATTCACTTTCATTCGCCATCGTGCTGCCACAGATGCTCGAACCCGTAATCTTTATTACCTATGGATAACTGATATATGCTAATCTAACCTTGCATATCATTTTTTTTTTCATTTGGGGTCCCAGTTGGTCGTGGGATCGTGGGAACAAGAGACGACCTTCACAACCATACTTTTCCACTCCCTGTCTAAATTAGCTAGGTTTTTCTTCATTCTCCGTTGGATTTTTTTCTAGTTTTCACTTATTTGTAATCTAGATTAGTAGTTTGTGTAATAATGTTCAAGACTCACGCTTTAAATAGATAACAAAAAGTAAAACGTAAATGAAATTTAGAGCAAGTCCAATGCAATGCTAAAAGAGGTGTTATTTCTATAATATAGCATCAATTATAGAACACACCCCTCCAATGCAATGTTGAACTTGGTTGTAATATAGAAAAATTTTATAGTTAATTAGTTGGTTCTAAAAATAGAACCAAGTATAGATGTAGCTATTGCCATATAGGCATGAAGTGGTAAGAGGGAAGGAAATGAATAATTACAGCAATGATAAGAAACATAATTTTGAATTTAAAGTTTAGGTGGTTGGAATATAGTTAATTTAGATCTAGTTGATGTCATTTTAAAACCATGCATTGGACTATAAGTTCTATTTTAACATCAAAAATCACTTTTTGATTTCATATTATAGCAATAGCTACACATCTATTTTAGCATTAGCATTGGACTCGCTCAATATGTCATAAAAGATGATGTTGAGTTAGCACATACGTCCAAAACCAAAAATTACATACCCATTAACATATACTCATGTCAACGTCTTTATACTCGAAACAATTCCCATCGTACCCAACCAGGCCCTACAAGTCTGATTTTCCATAATACCACCGGCCCCTCGTAAACCCTGTCACTCCAATTCTCGCTAACATAATCTCAAAATACGTCTACACTGTAGATTTTAAACACCAGGATAACACACACTTGATTAAGAAAATATCACAAAGCACACGAGAGAGAGAGTTCTACTTGTTAATACTTCTTAATACTTGAAAACAGAATACAACTACTAGATAAATAGCAACTACAGATAGCTAAAAACAAGGAAACTACGACCTACAACTTCTCAACAGCAACCTGACCATTCTCATCGACTCCTAACAAACCTCATCTATACTACGACTCAATCAAACTAATCCAACGTCCACATATGCAAACGTTCTTTATTTAGACAAACATATTTATTAAGACAGCAACTTAGATTACTCCAACATACTCCCCTGTAATCTAAGCTGCACTCTGCAACTTCTGAATACCCAGCAACGATCTCATCTTCTCGAACTTGACTGCTGTCATAGCCTTCGTAAGAACATCAGCACGTTGCTCCCCTGTGCTTACATGCTTGATTATTATCTCCCCACGCTCGACACATCCACGGATAAAGTGATAACGTATGTCAATGTGTTTGGAACGCCCATGAAACACCGGGTTCTTTGCTAAATCGATAGCACTTCTGTTGTCAACAAAAATCTCTATCGGAAAACACTTCACATCTGTTATTTGACTGAGCAAGTTACCCAACCATACTCCCTGACAGGCAGCAGCAGTAGCCGCCATAAACTCAGCCTCGCATGAGGACAGAGCTACACATCTCTGCTTCTGTGATACCCAAGTAATCAAACTTTCATCCAGGTAGAAAGCCATGCCTCCAGTACTCTTCCTATCTTCAACATCTCCCCCCAAGTCACTATCAGAATAGCCTGCCAACAAATAATTTCCTTTCCCCTTCGTGTAAACAAGTCCATACTCTAATGTGCCCTTCACATACCTCAAAATTCGCTTTACTGCACTCATGTGTAACGTAGTCGGCCGTTCCATAAATCTACTCACCATGCCCACTGAGAACGCAATATCCGGTCGAGTGTGAACCAAGTACCTCAAACCCCCTACCAAACTCTTGTATTGAGTGGGATTAACTGCCTTGCCCTTTTCATCCTTGTCAAGCTGCAATCTTGACTCCATGGGGTATTTAACCGGGTTACAATCGGATAGTCCAGCTTTATCAAGTAATTTTCGTGCGTAGGCAGTCTGCTTGAGTTCTATATAGCCCCTTTCTTGACCAACTTCTATGCCCAAATAATACGAGAGTTTTCCCAAATCACTCATGTCAAACTCTTTGCCCATCTGTTTCTTAAACTTCTCTATGTTTCCAACATTTGTTCCAGTAATCAACAGATCGTCGACATAAACGCCAATGACCAGCAGCTCATTTCCTTCTCGTCTAGTGTAAACAGCATACTCATATGGACATTTAGTAAAACCTAGAGCTTCAAGACATTTATTTAACTTTTCGTACCATGCTCTCGGGGCCTGACGGAGACCATACAGCGCCTTGAATAAACGATACACCATGTGCTCTTTCCCAGGTACTACAAACCCTTCAGGCTGCGATACATACACTACCTCCTTCAAGTCGCCGTTTAAAAATGCAGATTTCACGTCCAAATGGTGGACTTCCCAGTCATTCTTTGCAGCAAGCGCGAGCAATAATCTGACAGTTTCTAAACGCGTAACCGGTGCAAATACCTCCTCGAAATCAATCCCTGGCTTTTGCACGTAACCCTTAGCAACAAGCCTCGCTTTATACTTTATTATTTCTCCATTAGCATCTCTTTTCAGCTTATACACCCACTTCAAATTAATCGGTTTTTTTCCCAGCAGGTAGTTCCTCCAGGTGCCATGTTTTATTTTTCTCGATTGCATTGATTTCATTCTTCATAGCTTCTTCCCAACCTGATTCCTGACTTGCTTCTCTATAGCAGCTTGGCTCATCAATTCCCACCAGGAGCAACTCCTCTTCCAATTCTATTTCATCTGTTTCATCATAAATTTCGATCAACAATCGAAACTTACGAGGTTGTTCACTCGAACCCGAACCACTCGAACTCGAACCACTCGAACTCGAACCACCTTCACTTGCATCTGACTGGGACGACACCAATGAGTTTACTGAATGACTACCAACAGGTGTCTCAGTGTTGCTACCACGAGTACTGCTACTGCTGGTTGGTGTAACAGGTTCAATAACCTGTTCTTCCTTATTTAATTCCACATCAAACACAACAAAAGACTCACGAGTATTGACACCAGCCTTTTCTTGTTGTTGCTTCTCCCAGTTCCAGCCCTTTTCCTCTTCAAAGACAACGTCCCTGTTAACATGAATTTTCCCTGTCACTGGATCATAGAGACGACATGCCTTTGTCCCTGGTTCTCTTCCGAGATATATCGTGCTTGTACTTCTATCATCCAATTTTCTGAGTAGAACACTTGGTTGCTTCATATGAGCAATGCACCCAAATACTCTAATATGCCCGATGTCTGGCTTATTCCCAGTCCAAACCTCATACGGCGTCTTCTCTGTCAACGCTCTAGTAGGCAATCTATTAAGAACATAAACTGAGTGACGAGCTGCTTCTCCCCAAAAAGTAGATGGCAATTGTCTATCTTTCAGAAAACTCCTGATCATGGCAATTATCGTCCGATTTCTGCGCTCAACGACTCCATTTTGTTGCGGAGAATATGGAGCAGTGAAATGCCTAGTAATGCCCACACTCTCACAATAAGATGTAAATTGTTTTGACACAAACTCACAGCCCCTGTCACTTCTAAACACCTTTATTTTCTTCTCTGATTGCTTCTCTACTGTTGCTCGAAATTTCTTAAACATTTCAAACGCCTCATCCTTGCTAGCCAACATATAAATCTACATCATTCTGCTATAATCATCAACCAAAAGTAAAAAATATTTATTACCTCCGGTTGTTGTTGGCGATATAGGTCCGCATAAGTCACCATGAATCAACTCGAGAGCTTCCTGTGCCCGAAAACTTGACTGAGATGGGAAGGATTGTCTCACTTGCTTGGACATTAGACATCCAGAACACACTTCCTTGGGCTGAACAATTTTTGGAAAACCATATACCATCTCCTGCTTTGACATTAGCATCATTGCTTGATAATTGACGTGTCCAAGTCGTGAGTGCCACACCTGTGAGGTTCCTTCCAGTTTCGAAAACATACACATAGGCTTACTGGTCTCCATTAGAATTTTATACAGCCTGTTGGCTGCCCTTCTCACCTTCATAAGTACACGATCCTGCTTGTCATAAACCCACAGATGCTCGTCTTTTATCACAACCTTATACCCACTTTCCGACAGCTGGCCCAAGCTTATAATATTGTTGCACAGAGTGGGTATATAATACACATCACTGAAAACAATTTCCTCCCCAGTCTTGCACACAAAATTCACAGACCCTTTTCCCTTTATTTCAACTGTAGACCCATCGCCAAACCGTACCTTTCCTGTGACCCCTTCGTCCAACTCCTTAAACTTAGAACGCTGCCCTGTCATATGGTTACTCGCCCCATTATCTAAATACCATAGATCGGATAAGCACTTGTCACTCTCTATTTTGCTTAACTTTGGCATAAATTCTCCTTCATTAATCAACAAGACATCTCCTCCTTTCTGACTACATTCCATCATCAGCAACGCTGGCTCCTCATCTTGGGTCTGTGAGAAATTAATTTCATTTCTCTGGTCTCGATCTTTCTTTGGCTTTCGACATTCGACTGCAAAATGTCCATACGTACCACAATTAAAGCACCTTACCTTGCTCCTGTCACGCACTCCTCGTACACCTTGATTACTACCAGAGCCTCTATATTTCTGACTTGAAAATCCATCTGTCCCTCCTTTGTTGGTCCTTTTCATCCACTCTTCTCTAGTGAACAAAAGCTGTCCCTCACCATTTTCTCTCCTTGACCACTCTTCTTCGGTCAGCAACAATTGCCCTCCAGTGTTTTCAGTCTGTCCACGAATCCTTTCCTCATGAACCTTACCTTTAGAGACCCAACGGTCTCTTCAATCGACATTTCATCCAATTTTCCGAACTGTTCGATTGCAGATGTGATATGCAAGAATTTTGACGGTACTGATCTCAGCAACTTCTTCACGACATAAGCCTCCTCAACTGATTCTCCAAGGGCGCGTATTTTAGTCACTAAGTCATTCAGTTTTAGACTAAAATCATCAATTAGCTCACTTTCTTTCATAGACATATTCTCAAACTCAGCTTTGAGAGTTTGTATCTTCGCCTTCTTGACTTTATCAGCTCCGAGGCACATCGTTTTTATGGCGTCCCATGCTTCCTTTGCTGTCTTCTTTTCAGCCAAAGACAACAGGATGTCTTCAGGAATCGCCTGGAAAATCGCTGCCATCGCTACCTTGTCAACTTTGTCATCAACTTCGCCTTTTCCACCTGTAGGCACTATAGCTGTCCAGATCCCATGTGCCTGCATGTTCACCTTCATCTTTATAGCCCACACAGTGTAGTTACTTTTAGTCAACATAGGGTAGCTCAACCCAACCGACCCTTCCTTGCTTTTGAACACCTCCATTTCTGCAGTTTTCTTGGATGGCGATGGCATATACTTTGGCATATACTAACCAACGCTCTGATACCAAATGTAGATTTTAAACACCAGGATAACACACACTTGATTAAGAAAATATCACAAAGCACACGAGAGAGAGAGTTCTACTTGTTAATACTTCTTAATACTTGAAAACAGAATACAACTACTAGATAAATAGCAACTACAGATAGCTAAAAACAAGGAAACTACGACCTACAACTTCTCAACAGCAACCTGACCATTCTCATCGACTCCTAACAAACCTCATCTATACTACGACTCAATCAAACTAATCCAACGTCCACATATGCAAACGTTCTTTATTTAGACAAACATATTTATTAAGACAGCAACTTAGATTACTCCAACATACACCTCTAGTAGTTTTCACCACTCTATACCTTTCACAACCACCGCAACTCTATTTCTCCTTAACGCAACTAACCTCTAAACTCTCTCCGCCTTTAAAAAATAAATCATCGTCTCCCTGAAATCATCATTTTGCCTTCTCTTTTGTTTTTATTTCCTTTAAACTATTGCAAAATTCATTCCAATCCACTAATATTAATTCAATCATAAATTCACAACTAACTAACCACATATATGTATTGAATGACAAAACTGAAGCTAATAGATAACGAAACGAAGAAAAATAACCTTTAATTTTGGAAATATTCCAGCTGAAAACACGATGATTATCATCAAGCCACGACTTAAACGACGACAAAGACAAAGACGATGAAGCAGAATTAGAGACTTGTGGAGCTCTGAGATCAAATTGAGGAGAAGAGTGGAGCAACGAAAGCGCAGATGATGCCATTTATAGAGAAATTGAATTGAATATAAATAGTAAATCGAGGATAAGAGGATTAAGGAGGAGAGGTGAGATGTGATGAGGTTTGTTTTGTGTTTTAGTAGGTGCTAGTAATTATGGGCATACATACTGCTGATTCTATACTTAGAAATGGAGCAACGGAGGTGACGCCTAGCCTTGTTGATGGGTGGTGCTAAATGCAGGTTAACATTACTGAGTGCAATTCATTGAAATTATTTTTATATTCTTCTAGTTATTTTTTTTTATCGGAATATCTTTCTAGTTATTAAATGTAGGGCTTTATTTCGGTTTTTTTACCGAAGTTATCAAAATATATATAAAATATATAAAATATAATATAATATATATATATATATATATATATATATGGGGCACGTTCCACAGCCCCCGTTGGATATTCCTCTGATCTGTCTGGCCGCCATGAAACACGGCGGGCGTCCCATGATTTTTTTAACTTTTCAGTCTTTTGTTCCAACTTTCCAGCCTTTTTTTTTTCCAAACTACACAGTTTTTCAGCTTCTATTTTCATCTTTGGAGAGCAAAAAAATAAGGATAGAATTTTCATGGCCTCATATTTATTTAATTATGATTCTAACTCCCCTCCATGATCTTCATAAATTTCCAGTCTTTTGTTCCAACTTGCCAGCCTTTTTTATTCAAACTGCACAGTTTTTTCAGCTTCTTTTTTCATCTTTGGAGAGCAAAAAAATAAGGTTAGAGTCAATATTGAATTAAAATTAATAAATTTAAATAAATAATTATTTTGAATTAAAATTAATTAATTTGAAAAATATATAATTTAAATTTTTGAAGTTTGTTATTGGAGTCAATATTGGTATATTTATAAAATACAACTTTTTTTATAATTTAAAAATAGACCAAATTATTAAAAACATGTAACAAATTGAATTTTTAAAAAAAAATAAAAAAAAAATTTACAGTAGATAAAGTTTGAGAAATAATGTTAAGTTTGATATTAAAAAATTTGTACACATTATTGAACTGAAATATAACATTTCTGTAAAAATAACATATCTTTTTATAAATTTAATTAAATTGAAGAAATTTTCAAATAAAAAATTAACAAAAAAAATATAAAATAATTAATCCACCTGTGTTGAGTTGTGGCGCGGTCCGAATTATTCTAATTGTGGTTGTGAATATACATCTAATTTAGCGATGTTCCCAAAATTTCAAAAAATAATAAATTAATTCAACCGCACGTAAGTCAATATACATCTAATTGTGGTCCGAATTAATTCAACCGCACGTAAGTCAATATACATCTAATTTAGCGATGTTCCCAAGATTTCAAAAAATAATAAATTAATTTGGATGGTAAAAATGGTAGTCAACGATCGATTTGACCCGTACTACTAACCAGTGCTTTGTCCCGGATTGTCGTTTCTATTTTTTAAAAACTACTTATCGACGATCCAACCGCATGTAAGTCAATATACATCTAATTTAGCGATGTTCCCAAGATTTCAAAAAATAATAAATTAATTTGGATGGTAAAAGTGGTAGTCAACGATCGATTTGACCCGTACTGCTAACCAGTGCTTTGTCCCGGATTGTCGTTTCTATTTTTTAAAAACTACTTATCGACGATCCAACCGCACGTAAGTCAATATACATCTAATTTAGCGATGTTCCCAAGATTTCAAAAAATAATAAATTAATTTGGATGGTAAAAGTGGTAGTCAACGATCAATTTGACCTGTACTGCTAACCAGTGCTTTATCCCGGATTGTCGTTTCTATTTTTTAAAAACTACTTATCGACGATCCAACCACACGTAAGTCAATATACATCCGTACGGTTGGATTGTTGATAAGTTTCTGAAGTCCGGGGAGAGGTGCATTGCCTTCAACGTGTCATGAATGAAACTCCATCGCAATCGATCATAGGCCATCTAAAAAGAAATTTCATGAAAACGGAAACGACCCTATAGACCCGTAGGCATATTCACCTGCGAAGCGCAAGAGCGTATCGAGAGAGGATATTTATATAGATAAGGCGGAGTGTCCTTGTCCTTGGTTCATATTTTTTAAAAAATAGAAACAACATTCGGGACAAAGTGCTAGTTAGTAGTACTAGTCAAATCAATAGTTGACTAAAAATTTTACTATCCAAATTAATTTTTTATTTTTTAAAATTTTGAAAATACCACTAAATTAGATATATATTGACATCCGTACGGTTGGATCGTTGATAAATATTGTTTAAAAAATAGGAACAACAATCTGTGACAAAGTACTAGTTAGTAGTATTAGTGAAATCAATAGTTGACTAATAATTATACTATCCACATAAATTTTTTATTCTTTAAAATTTTGAAAATATCACTAAGTTAGATATATATTGACATCCATACGATTGGATCGTCGAAAAATATTTTTAAAAAAAATAGAAACAATAATCCGGGACAAAGTACTAATTAGTAGTACTGGTGCCGGTCACATTTATCTATAAATGTGACCGCAAACCCTAGCCGTGGAATTTATAAATTTGACCGCTAGTGGTCGAATTTATAAATATGACCGCAAATGGTCGAATTAGTATTCAAGGTCCAAAACCAGCTTACAATGTTTACATGTCGAATTTAAAGTTTCCTCAATAATTTATAAAGATGACTCCATTTTTTTAGCAATAAATTCATCAACTCTCCTCTTTCTCCCTCAAACAAACAAACATCTCATACAGTGCATTTGGTTTTTGTGTGTCACTCTCATGCAAGAGTAGTACAACCACTAGCTAATTTCTCCATGTAAACAAACAAACATCTCATACAGTGCATTTGATTTTTAGGGATCTTACTAGATCACTACTATTCTAACTAGTACTAGTAATTAGTGCTTTATCACGGATTGCTGTTTCTATTTTTTTAAAAATAGTTCTCGATGATCCAACTGTACGGATGTCAAGATATATCTAATTTAGCAATGTTCCCAAGATTTAAAAAAATAATAAATTAATTTGGTTGGGGATCTTAGTTAATCACTACTATTCTAACTAGTACTAGTAACTAGTGCTTTGTCACGGATTGCTGTTTTTATTTTTTTTAAAATAATTCTCGACGATCCAACCGTACGGATGTCAAGATATATTTAATTTAGTGATATTACCAAATTTTCAAAAAATAAAAAATTAATTTGGATGGTAAAAGTAGTAGTCAACTATCTATTTGACCTGTAATACTAAATTAGTGAATCTAATGTAAAAATCTCAAAAATAGAAAATTAGTGAATCTAATGTAAAATTAATCACAGAATTAATGAGTATTAATATTTGAATTTTTATGAATTTTAATTCGAATTTTATCTTATTTTTCTATTTTTAATTTAATTTTCACAAGAATACGCCCTCCATGTTTCTTGGCGGACACGCCCTCCATGAAACATGGAGGGCGGGGGATATCTCCTGGGGGCTCCTGATTGATCTCCCATATATATATATATATATATATATATATATATATATATATGGGAGCAGGTCCAGAATCACGGGTGGACAACCATAAACATTGCACCGGGCCAGGCGCAATGTTACATTGCGACAGGTCTGGGTGGAAAATATGCCTGGGGCATTGTAACATTGCACCAGGTACATTGTTACATTGCACATGGCGCATTATTACATTGCCCCAGGTATATTCTTAGTTTTATTTTAATATAATATTAACGTAATGAATAAATGTTTTTGAATATGATTTTAAAACTAATCTTAGTAACCGCAACTAATTACTAAATTACAAATATGTTTAATTATTTAAAAGTACAGTAAAGTAATTCAAATTATTTATTAATAATTATTATTCGAATGAACTATCATCTACATTACTACTATCGTCTGTTTTTCAACAAGGGGTACCTCTAGTTTGTACATATCAATTTACGATTATTTAAGTTAAGGATACAAAATACAAAATAAAACTCTACCTGAATTGATAAGATCGCAATAATATGTTAACTTATAATTATTTCAACTTCTTAAGAATGAACTATCATCTACATTACTACTATCGTCTGTTTTTCAACGAGGGGTACCTCTAGTTTGTACATATCAATTTACGATTATTTAAGTTAAGGATACAAAATACAAAATAAAACTCTAACTGAATTGATAAGGTCTCAATAATATGTTAACTTATAATTATTTCAACTTCTTAAGAATGAACTATCATCTACATTACTATTATCGTCTGTTTTTCAACGAGGGGGTACCTTTAGTTTGTACATATCAATTTATGATTATTTAAGTTAAAGATACAAAATACAAAATAAAACTCTAACTGAATTGATAAGGTCTCAATTAAGTGAATTGCACAACTAAATACATTTTTATTTCAAACAAAAATCACAACTAAATATTCAAATTAAGTGAATTGAATTTTTATTCAACTAAATTAAGTTAAGTGAACTAAATTAAGTATTTATAATGCGGTATTAATGATATTTTGAATTTTAAATTAATAAATATACATTTTAGGGGTTAAAACAAATGGTGCAATGTTTCATTGCACATGGCGCAATGAAACATTGCACCAGGTGTCTATGGCGCAATGAGACATTGCGGCATGGTGCAATGAAACTGAAACTCCTAGATTTTGATGATGACAATTAGTAAGGCTTTGGCCTTATTTTCAGATATAAAACAGCATGCCATTTATATTTATTCTAACCAGGTTTTGCAGGAACATTTCAAGGAACATCAAGTGGAATCTTTGTTAGGGTTAATTGTATGGGTCCTCTGATTATATATGAATATATAAACTCCCATACCTCAATCATGCTTGAAGATAAAACAATATTCCTTATGTTATTTTAGAAAAGTAAAGGTTCTACTTTTCATTAATTTAAACATACACTTGTCCTCCACTCAAATACTCATATGATTAATATCATTATCATATGTTCCTTGTCATACATATTCTATATACCACCTGCTATACACGTTGTCATCACTTCTTCTTAAAAAGCTTCTTTCACGTGATTCTTTCATCATATGTTCCCTGACATACTCAGTCCATACAACACTTGCAACACACATGAACATCACTTCTTCAAGCTCCTCTCTTTCGTTTTCTTCAAACAGAATCTGTTCAAGCAACGGTAACATTTATGTCCGTTGGAGCTCAAGAAATTAATTTCTTCTCTTGGTTTTCATTCGCCTATAAAGAGAACTGATTTCATTCAGTTCAAAATAACGATACAGTGCAGAAAACAAAAGAGCCTTACAAAAACTCAAAGCTTTCATTGCAATATTCTTCAAACCTTTCGAACCCATTTCATTCATATATATCTATATATTCAGAGGGTCATAGGTTGAGTTGTATCATTCAAATTTGTATTGTTCAGATTGTATTTAAATTGTTGCTGTACAAACGTTGGCTTAACGTTTAGGGTGAGCTGAACTAGACTAGAGAAGTAAGCTTGGGAAGTGTTACTTAGAGAGTTAGTTCTGCACAGGAAACAGCAAGCCATTTGTAAGCAGCAAGGGTTAAGGGAGATATATTGTTGTATCTTGTAATTGGATTATAGTTGATCAATAATATATTCTCTTACCAAGTTTGGTAAGGGACCAGGACGTAGACCATAGGGGATTAGGGGTCGAACCTGGCTAAAAGATTAAGTGTCTCCTTTACTTACCGTTTATATTGTTTCTGCATTGCATTTTAGATACAAACAGCGTGCTGTTCGTGAACTATGTTATTACAAACAGCAAGCTGTTTTCGGTTATTTTCAAAACAGTTCATAAATTTATATTATTAATCATAAACACCTATTCACTCCCCTCTAGGTGTTGTTTTTCAATTGGTATCAAAGCAAGGTTTACTAACAATTCTGTAACAGGAAAGTATCGATCATGGCTGAACATTATCTTGAAGCAAAAGCGGATTATCGAGCTCCTCTCCTCACTGGATCAGAAAATTACAACTGGTGGAAATGTAGAATGGAAACATTCTTGTCCAAAAGGCCACTGGTATTAAGAGTTGTGCAGAAGGGAGACTACCAATTTTTGGATGATAAGAACCAACCCAAGGATGTTGATGATCTCACCATGGATGAGATTATCAAGTGCGGTTTTAATGGAGAAGCCAGAAATTCTATAATGAATGCTTTAGATCAAGCTGAATATGACAAGGTCTCCTCTCTAAAAACGGCAAAGGAAATGTGGGATGCCTTGGAAACTTATCATGAAGGATCGACCACTTTGAGAAAGGTGAAGCTTAGCAAGCTAATGAACGATTTCGGAAATTTTAAGCTCAAAGATGGTGAAACAATCAAGGAAGGACAAGCAAGGTTTCAAGTCACTATAAACTCTTTAAAGAGACTTGGAAAGGATATTCCACAAGATGAAATTAACATGAAAGTGTTAAGTTCCGTACCATTTATTTATGAAGCTAAAGTCACGGCTTTGGAGTCATCTTCAACAATCGACATCATGGATCACCTAGCTGTATTTGCTGAGCTAGAACAATTTGAAAGCAAGATAAACAAAAGCCAGGTGGAAGATGTTCGGGCTCCTCTAACCAAAATGAAGAATTTGGCACTTCATTCTACAAACAGCAAGCCAGCCGCCACAACCAGCAAGCTGATTTCATCTGATGAAGAATCTGATGAAGAAATTGCACTAATCTCTCAGAAGATTAAGAGGCTGATTGAAAAGAAAAACAGAATGAAAAAGGATAGAGGAAGCTTCAATAAGAAGGCCAAGGAACAAACATGTTTCGAATGTGGCAAACCAGGCCATTTTAAGAAGGACTGTTTCAAGCTAAAGTCAAAACAGCAAGCTGTTTTCAAAGACAAGAGAAAATCGAAGGCCTTACTGACCTGGAGTGATGATGACTCAGACTCCAGTAATGACTCAAGTGAAGACATGGTGAATCTGGCTCTCATAGGTCTAAATGATGAAGAAAGCTCTCAAGGATCCGTAAAAGAAGATAGTTCGGATAGTGATTATTCAGATTTAGAAGGAGATGCAAGTGAGGTAAATTCTATTAATTCTGATTTACTATCCCCTCCTGACATGCTAGAGGAACTAACCATGCAGGTACAAAATAATGTATCCATAATTGAATTTATGGAACTAAAAAATAAGAATGGCAAGCTGGAAAAGAAAAACACTCAATTAAAGAAGATTATTTCAGAATTAATGGTTGAGAAGGATCTTGAAATCAATCATGATGATCTTATTGCTGATCTAAAGGGGAAAATTGTTCAATTCGAAGGGGTTAACAAAGTAATTCTACAAAGGAATGAAGCTCTCATGAAAGAACTCAGGGATTTAAGATCACATATTGAAATCAAAGATGAGTGTATTAAATCTTACAAGCTCAAAGAGTCTAGCCAAGCCGAGTCTTCAAAATCTGCTGAGAAAAGAAAACAGCAAGCTGAATGTGCAGACAAACAGCACCCCATTCTTATCAAACAGCAAGCTGAACTGATCTCTCTCCTGGAAAAAGAGGTCAAGGATCTCGAGAAAGGGATGGAAACGTTTGTTCAAGGAGAAGACAGCTTAAAGACAATGATGAAGAAGGCAAATGTCCCTTTAGTAAGAGAAGGAGTTGGCATGAACCTCAATAAGAAGCACGGTGCACTCAAATACGATGGAAGAAATGGCATACCTTACGATTATGCTATGCCTTAGAAGACATGCAACAAGTGTGGTGGAAAAGGCCATCTGGAAAGTCAGTGTGTGGTTCAAATCTATCATAAAAGGAAAACAGCATACCAGAATGGACCAGTCAGACTACAAACAACTTACCAGAATGCTCCTGACAAAAGACAAACAGCATACCAGAATGCTTCTGTCAGAAGGAAAACAGCTTACCATCAGTCACCAAAAGTGATCCAAATGTGGATTAAGAAGGCTAATTTAAATGTTTTATATTATGTTACTAACCAATTTGGACCCAAACCTATATGGGTGCCAAAACATTGAGTTGGTGTTTGTTTGTTTTGTAGATATGCCTTGCCGCTAAAATGAAGTCGAAACAATGGATTTTGGATAGCGGATGCACTAGACATATGTGTGGAGACAAATCACAGTTCAAAAGTCTTAAAATGAAGAAAGGTGGAAGAGTTACAATTGGTAATAGTAAGACTCTTCGAATTCTTGGTATTGGTTCCATTGGTAATAGTAATATTTCGATTGATAAAGTTCAATATGTCAAAGGTCTTTCATATAATTTACTTAGTGTCACTCAATTATTTGATGATGGACATTTTGTTCAGTTTGGCATTGATAAAACTATTATTACTATTGGTGCTAACAAAATCCCACTAGTTGCTAGAAGGGAAGGAAATATATATGTATTAGACTTCGAATTGCAGGAAACAGCATGCTGTTTGGCTGTTTTTGATAATGATCCATATATATGGCATAGAAGGTTGGGGCATGCACACATGGACTTGATCAATAAACTATCAAGCAAGAATCTGGTCAGAGGATTACCAAAATTGAAATATACTAAGGTTGAAGTATGTTCAGCATGCCAATTGGGTAAACAAATTCGAAGCACTCACAAAGCAAAGAAACTGGTATCTACTTCTATACCTCTAGAGCTTCTGCACTTAGATCTTTTTGGTCCAGAATCTTATAAGAGTATTGGAGGTAAACAATATGGCTTTGTAATTGTAGATGATTTTTAGATATACTTGGGTTTTGTTTCTTCGTACTAAAGATTGTGCTTTTATTGAGTTTGAAAAACTAATAAAATTACTTGAGAACAAGCATGATACAAGACTTGTAGGTATAAGAAGTGATAGAGGAGGTGAATTTATCAATGAGAAGTTTATTGCATATTGTGAAGAAAAAGGAATCTCTCATGAATTTTCTGCTCCAAGGACTCCACAACAAAATGGTGTGGTAGAAAGGAAGAATAGGTCACTTCAAGAAACTGCAAGGACTCTTCTACAAGAAAGCAAGTTACCTAGGAGTTTTTGGGCCGAAGCTGTGAATACAGCATGCTATTTGTTGAATCGAATCATAATCAGGCCTATTTTGGATAAAACTCCTTATCAATTGTTGAGAAACAAGAAGCCAAACATCAGTTACTTCAAGATTTTTGGTTCTAAGTGTTTTGTGCTCAAGACAATTGGTAAAGATGGTAAATTCGATGCAAAATCCTACGAAGCTATATTTCTTGGTTATTCTTTAACTAGTAGGGCTTATAGAGTTTATAATATAGATAAACATATTGTTGAAGAATCTATTGATGTTACATTTCAAGAATCTAACAATGATCTACCAAGAGATGAGGAAGAATTTGCAGGTGAAAAAGAGATCATGCAACCTCAAATCACTGACAATCAGCAAGCTGGAAGTGAAAGTCAGCAAGCTGGAAGTGAAGGTCAGCAAGCTGGAAATGAAAATCATCAAGATGGAAGAACAAATCAGCAAACTGGAAGTTCTAAACAGCAAACCAACGATATAGATGACACTGAAAATCATCAAACCAAGAAGGATGCAGATATTGACAAACAGCAAGCTGGAAGATCAAAACAGCAAGCTGGAATGGAAGATACAATCTCCAAAATAGCAAAAATGACTCTGGAAGGTCCTAGAGGTTCAAGGGCTACTGAGAAACAACCTATCTATGATGGAGAATATCAATTACCACCAGCAAAGATAAGGAAGACAACTCATGAAGAAATAGCTCAACATTCTTTACCGAGGTCAACAAGAGTAGTAAAGAATCATCCTCCAGAGTTAGTTATTGGTGATATTACTGATGGAATCACAACAAGAAGAGGAAAGGCAAATTATTGTGCTCATGCAGCCTTTCTAGCTCAAGAAGAACCCAAAAATATCAATGAAGCATTAGAAGATGATAATTGGATCATGGCTATGCAAGAGGAATTAAATCAATTTGAAAGATGTGATGTTTGGGAACTTGTCAAACCTCCAGAAGATGCTTCAATTATAGGAACAAAATGGGTGTTCAAAAACAAAGTTGATGAGTTTGGCACCGTTACTCGAAATAAAGCAAGGCTCGTAGCTCAAGGCTATAACCAACAAGAAGGCATTGACTTTGATCAAACTTATGCTCCTGTGGCTCGTTTGGAATCAATAAGAATACTTCTAGCCTATGCATGTTTCAAGAAAATCAAGCTATATCAAATGGACGTGAAGAGTGCCTTCCTAAATGGCGTGCTGGAAGAGGAAGTTTTTGTCAAACAACCTCCTGGATTCGAGCATGATCAATTTCCAAACTACATATTCAAGCTAAAGAAGGCTCTTTATGGATTAAAACAGGCCCCTAGAGCTTGGTACAAAAGGCTTAGTAAGTATCTAATCCAAAATGGATTCATTCGAGGTAAAATCGATCCCACATTATTTATTATGCAAAATGGTAAAGACATTTTAATTGTTCAAATATATGTGGATGATATTATCTTTGGAGCTACTAATGAATCAATGTGCAAGTGGTTTTCAAAATGTATGCATAGTGAGTTCGAAATGAGCATGATGGGTGAGCTCAATTATTTCTTGGGTCTTCAAATCAAGCAATCTAAAGATGGAATTTTTGTACACCAATCCAAGTATACAAAAAGTCTACTGAAAAGATTTGGTTATGAGGATGTCAAGCCAAAATCGACTCCTATGATTCAAAACAGCAAGCTATTTGCTGATGAAAATGGTAAGGCTGTCGATATAAAAAGGTATCGAGGTATGATTGGTAGCCTTCTTTACTTGACTGCTTCTAGACCTGACATAATGTATAGTGTGTGTGTTTGTGCAAGGTTTCAATCAAACCCCAAAGAATCTCACTTAAATGCCATTAAAAGAATATTTCGATATTTAAGTGGTACCATTTCTCTTGGTTTGTTTTACCCTATCACAAATACTTTTGATCTTGTTGGGTATAGTGATGCAGATTATGCAGGGTGTCTAGTTGATAGAAAGAGCACTAGTGGTGTTTGTACATTTCTTGGACAAAGTCTAGTTTCATGGCAAAGCAAGAAACAAACCTCGGTTGCTTTATCCACTGCAGAAGGAGAGTATCTAGCAGCTGGGAGCTGTTGTTCTCAACTACTATGGATGTTACAAACACTAAGGGACTTTGACATCAAGTGTAGAAAAGTTCCAATCAACTGTGACAACACAAGCACCATTAGCATTTCTAAAAATCCGGTGAATCACTCAAGAACGAAGCATATTGATGTTCGACATCATTTCTTGAGAGATAATGTGGCTAAGGGCAAGATAGAATTGATCTTTGTTCCAACAGAATTCCAACTAGCTGATATCTTCACAAAGCCCCTTACTGAAGAAAGATTCTCAGTCATTCGAATGCAACTTGGTATGTGCTCTATGTGAAACAGCGTGCTGGATGACAGGTATTAGGCAAAATGGCTTACCATTTGTCTTAATCACAGGTTACAAATGGCATACTGTTTGTCATTTTTCTAGCTAATCACTTAAGTGCAAATAAATGTTTTTATATTTTTTTTGTGATTAACATTATTTTGATAAAGTTCTGAATTCATGTCCTACAGGGTTATCAATATGTTATGTGTTACATGACTATATGAGCTACTTTATTTTATCATGTTTTTTATGTGATTCGTATTGATGCTAAATAGGTATATGTGGTGAAAAATGATACAAATAGTTTAGAGAGACATGCTCCTAAAATTTTTAATTACATTAAGTCAAATTGAGTTGGTAATTTAGTTTTTAATTAATTCTCTAAACTCTCCCCTAATGTTTAATCAAAAACAAGAGAGACGGGTCATATCCCAACACAAACATTTCAATTAGGGTTTTTCTATCTCTCTCTCTTTCTCAAGCGGCGATTTCTCTCAAAAGCAAAACCATGGTTCGTACTCGTGGACGTAAATCTGGTCTCCAAGCAAATCAAACCCCCTCCAAGAAAGATGAATCATTTGTTGATCTTGCTAGTCCTGGTAATTTCAGTGGCGATGAAGTATCTCAAACCCCTGAATCGAAAAGGCTCAAAGGGGTTCCACACTTTGCTGGTCCTGAGTTTGAATCAAGATACACTGATATGGAGCTAGGGACTCGTCAATTGATTCATGGGTCTCCACTCTCTGGTAAGCTATTCCCACTATTAACTGAGTGTGGTGTTATGAAGTTATTTAATGATATTGGGCTTGGAAATTTCATGCTAGATTTACCAAAAGTCTATTATCCTGATCTTGTGCGTGAGTTTTATGCTAACCTGCATGAGGACTCTTTTGGAAATGTTATATCCTCTGTTCGTAAGAAGAAAATTCAGTTAAACCCTCCCCTGCTAAATTCATTTCTATCTATTGAAACTGAGAGCAATGAGAATATCTATACCGCCCAAAGTGCTGTTACTCTACCTGATTTTTCAGTTCAAGACCAATTGAAAATTCTGTATGATTCTGAAGAGTCAATAACTGCCACCTCTCATGCTACCACAAATGTGTCTCCTTTAGCTCATCTCATATTCAAACTTGCTAGATCCCATATCTGTCCTAGGTTAGGAAACAAATCTAGTTTCACTAACCAAGATATTATTGTTGTTGCCATGATTATCTCTGGAAAACCTTTTGATTTGTCAACCCTCATTCTGAAAAAGATGGTTGGGACAGTTGAGAAAGCTCACACTGGCATTCCATATGCTCAGCTTCTCACTAGGGTGTTTGAGGGTTTTAAAATTGATGTTAAGTCTGCTTATAAGCTAACTATCAAAGACAACTTTGATCAAAAGACCTTAAGCCAAAACAATCTTCAACTTACCAATGGAGAAGTGTCTCGGGTCATAACCTCTCCTCCAACTGAGTCTATCCCTGATATTGGAGAACCTTCCAATCCCACCCCTGGTGCTATTGAATTTGGTTCTTCTGATATGCTATTGTTGAAATCCATCCAAACTGATACCATGCTCAACACTGGGAACATCATTGAAATAAAGAAAGACATTCAGGAAATCAAAAGTGAGCTTCAAAATGTCAAAGCAGATTGTCAGACAATCAAGACAGTTATGAAGGGCTTTATCAGTGATATGAAAACTTTGAAGGATCTAATGATGAAGACAGGTGGAGCTACCTCTGCAACCCATTCTGCAATGGATCATGATCACAGCCTTGATGACTTGGCTACTGCAGCTGCTAAAGATGGGGACAATCCAGATGGTGACACTGAAGCAACCAATACAGATGAGGATGTTGATGATAAGACTCCTAAAGAACCTTGATTTTTTGATGAATTAAGGGGGAGAAAATTTGGAGAATTATGAACTTATCTGCTGGTCTGAATGGTCTTAATTATGTCTTTAATTATGTGAACCATATGTGAATCTTGATGTTTAAGTGTTTTGTTGGATTTTTGGATACTGCTGGTGTTGGTTGATTTGATATTGATGGCTTTATGATGTGTTAAGTGGCTATATACTCCTTTTATTATTATTGTGGTTTTATATCTAACATTGTCTGTAGGGATTTAGGGGGAGTATTAAAATTCTCCTAAAATTGGTTGTAATCATCAAAAAGGGGGAGATTGAAACTCCTAGATTTTGATGATGACAATTAGTAAGGCTTTGGCCTTATTTTTAGATATAAAACAGCATGCCATTTATATTTATTCTAACCAGGTTTTGCAGGAAATACAGCTTACTGATTATACTATCGGTTTAAATCAAACAGCAAGCCATTCATACAAATGGCGTACCAGTTTCAAAAACAGCATGCTGATTTGGTCTGGACAGTTTTGCCGAATATAAAGTATTCAAGGAACATCAAGTGGAATCTTTGTTAGGGTTAATTGTATGGGTCCTCTGATTATATATGAATATATAAACTCCCATACCTCAATCATGCTTGAAGACAAAACAATATTCCTTATGTTATTTTAGAAAAGTAAAGGTTCTACTTTTCATTAATTTAAACATACACTTGTCCTCCACTCAAATACTCATATGATTCATATCATTATCATATGTTCCTTGTCATACATATTCTATATACCACCTGCTATACACGTCATCACTTCTTCTTAAAAAGCTTCTTTCACGTGATTCTTTCATCATATGTTCCCTGGCATACTCAGTCCATACAACACTTGCAACACACGTGAACATCACTTCTTCAAGCTCCTCTCTTTCGTTTTCTTCAAACAGAATTTGTTCAAGCAACGGTAACATTTATGTCCGTTGGAGCTCAAGAAATTAATTTCTTCTCTTGGTTTTCATTCGCCTATAAAGAGAACTGATTTCATTCAGTTCAAAATAACGATACAGTGCAGAAAACAAAAGAGCCTTACAAAAACTCAAAGCTTTCATTGCAATATTCTTCAAACCTTTCGAACCCATTTCATTCATATATATCTATATATTCAGAGGGTCATAGGTTGAGTTGTATCATTCAAATTTGTATTGTTCAGATTGTATTTAAATTGTTGCTGTACAAACGTTGGCTTAACGTTTAGGGTGAGCTGAACTAGACTAGAGAAGTAAGCTTGGGAAGTGTTACTTAGAGAGTTAGTTCTGCACAGGAAACAGCAAGCCATTTGTAAGCAGCAAGGGTTAAGGGAGATATATTGTTGTATCTTGTAATTGGATTATAGTTGATCAATAATATATTCTCGTACCAAGTTTGGTAAGGGACCAGGACGTAGACCATAGGGGATTAGGGGTCGAACCTGGCTAAAAGATTAAGTGTCTCCTTTACTTACCGTTTATATTGTTTCTGCATTGCATTTTAGATACAAACAGCGTGCTGTTCGTGAACTGTGTTATTACAAACAGCAAGCTATTTTCAGTTATTTTCAAAACAGTTCATAAATTTATATTATTAATCATAAACACCTATTCACCCCCCCCTCTAGGTGTTGTTTTTCGAAAACAATGCACCAGGTGTTCTTGCCGCAATGTGACATTGCGACAGGCGCAATAAAACAATTCTATGTAGCATAGATAATTTGCATTTAATGAGGTGGGTGGTGGTGGTGGGTGGTTGCATTTAATTCCCCCTAGGGCAATGTTTCATTGCGCCAGGAACACCTGGGGCAATGAAACATTGCACCAACCCTGGACCACTTATATCACTACCGAAACATCACTTTCTAAATCAAAATTCTTCCAAATACTTAAATTCTCCAATCCTCCGAACATTCTCCCATTCTCCCAACATCCTTAAAAATTTTCCATTCTCCTAACATTCTTTTAAGGTTTCAAAGTGCAATTTTGCTCATCATTTGGAGGTCAAATATTATCAAAAAAGGTTAGTTTTCTAATATTATGGCTACATTTTTATTTAATGATTTTAGTTCATCTAGTGAGGAGCATAATGATTATGATTATGAAGTTGCTACGCCCGTTAGAAAAAATCCGGCTTTTCAAAAAATGGATCGTGATAAAGGAAAATGTATTAGAGATGTAATTCCATGAACAAATTGTCAAGTCCGCATGTGCGTAGTTCATAATGTGCAAACAAATAAATGGATTATAATTTCGGTCGAATTGAAACACAATCATGATATGGTGACACCGGATAAGGTACAATTTTTTCAAAGGTCACAAAACATAGATCCGATCACTAAATCAATGATTGAGATGTTTAACAAATCCGGGATCGAGACGGCAAAAGTTATGAAATATCTAAGTGAGACATGTGGCGGTGTTGAAAATCTTGGCTTCTCCCCACAAGACGTACGTAATGTCATACGTGACATTCGACATCGGGTGTTTGATTTAGGAGATGCGGAGTGTGGTTTGGTCTTGCTTCGGGAATTAGAACAAGAAACTAATTTTGGTAAATTTTTATATCGAGTGGATGTGGACGAGGTAATTTTTGTAAATTTTTCTATCGAGTCTCAATCTGCAAGATCATGTCAATAAACTGACCATATATACATGTAATTCTTCACAAGTGACTCAAATTAAAGAAAGCGTCAAGGATTAGTACTTCAACATGGACATCCGGCGGAACGGATGCTGGGATCGGCTGTGAAGGAGAAGGAGTAGCTATAGTCTCAACCTGCAAGATCATGTCAATAAACCGATCATATATACATGTAATTCTTCACAAGTGACTCGAATTAAAGAAAGCGTCAAGGATTAGTACCTCAACATGGACATCCGGCGGAACGGATGTTGGGATCGGCTGTGAAGGAGAAGGAGCAGCTATAGTCTCAACCTGAAAGATCATGTCAATAAACCGATCATATATACATGTAATTCTTCACAAGTGACTCGAATTAAAGAAAGCGTCAAGGATTAGTACCTTAACATGGACATCCGGCGGAACGGATGCCGGGGTCGGCTATGAAAAATTAGTGAAAGTAGGGTAACATTCATGACAAAATAGTGAGTATGACCACTTGATTGTGTATGAATTTTAGTTCAAAATTTGGTCTTTTTCCTATTTTTATTTAATTTTTTAATTTATTTAACAAACTAGTTAAAAATGGGAAAATTCAAAAAAAATGAAAAATTAGTAAAAGTAGGGTAACATTCATGATAAAAATAGTGAGTATGACCACTTGATTGTGTATGAATTTTAGTTCATAATTTGACCATTTTCCTATTTTTATTTTATTTTTTAATTTATTTGACAAAATTTGGTCATTTAGAAAAATTGCTTCTGGCGCAATGGTCATTTAGAAAAATTGCTTCTGGCGCAATGATACATTGCACCTGGAGCAATGTAACATTGCACTAGGCGAAATGTAACATTGCACCAGGCGCAGTGTTTCATTGCTCCTGGTGGTTGGCCTTGTGGAGCCACCCGTGGTTGTGGAAGGGCTCCCTATATATATATATATATATATATATATATATATATATATAATTATGATATGTGTTCCCTTCTGCTGGTGGTAGTTTTAGTTTATTGTGAGAGAGTACTATTAATTCTTGCTTAACTTGAACGCATTTCTTGCCAGAGCATAGACATCTTTGACGAAGAAGCCACATAATGCCATCACTAGCTCTGGATTTTCTCTTTCCTCTGCCATCTTTTTTATCCAATAGATGAAATGGAATTGAACGAGTAGTAATAAAAGCTTTTTGGCTTTTTGAGCTAGCTTCTGAAGAAGCATATGTAGGAGTTGCATTGAGAGACCATGCACCGTAATTATATATTCCATCAGCTAATGAAGAATTACAAACTGAGGAGGAAGATGACCATCTTTTATTTTCTTTTTATAATATGGTTATTTAATTCGGTATTCGGTTTTAACCGAAATAAAAATTTCATTTCGGTAAAATATCCGAAATTATTTCGGTTTACTAATCGGTTATGGTTTTTGAGCTAATTCGATATTTCGGTATTCGGTAATTCGGTTCGGTTATAATCGAATGTTCAGCCCTAATTAAATGTAGGATAAAGCATTAAATGAGAAAGAGTTGACTATTGATGGTTAATTAATCATACATAGATAATGGACCAACAATGGACAATCGCTCTATCAACTCAAAATTTTAAGGACAATTTTTTATACGTAAAAAACAACACTATACTAGACTTATTAATTTCTTTTCCATAAAAACTAGACTTTTTAGTTTATATTTTTCCCTACATATAATAATTACTCTATTTAGATAAAAAAAAATGATTTATAATTTGAAATTATAAGTTAAATGTAAAAATTTAATTTTAAAATTTTTTGAGTAATTTTGTTATTGTATAACTTTTAAATTATTGAGAATATAAACATTAAATGGAACATTAGAATTAAAATAATTTTTTTATCAAATAAAGTAAAGGGTTCAAAAATATAAATCTTACAAACTTATAATTTAAGATGCTTTTTTAATTTTAGACCATTTCTTAATTTATTATGTAAATAGACAATTTTTAATTTAAAATAATTTTTTTTTTAAACCCATGCCCTCAATAAAACCCGAAGGTACACTTTATCCATCAACTAAAATCTCTAACATTTACCTAATTCAAAATCTCAAAATTTTTATATTAAGTTCATCAAATTAATAAATAGTAATTTTTTATTTTTATAATTCTACTTGTAAATTTTATTTTACGATGAATTATATGTAATAGGGAATAATTTGTGCTTTTTAAGTATAATATAATATTTATTTTATATTACAATTACTTGACATATTTTTATTAATAGTATATTAGTCACAAATTCATGAGTTGTTTAAAACTATTAACATATATTTGTTCATCGAATTTGGATATTGAATAGATAGTTTAAATATAGAATATTGTTGATTATATTTAATGGTTCTTATCTATTTACTAAAAAATCAACGATTATTATTAGTTCTATAGTTGAATCGTTAAATCAAATTACAAATAATTATACTCATGTTTATTTCTTATAGTTCACTAAAGATACATAAGTCATCAATTTCTTTTTAAAAAAATCAAATTTAATTGGAATAAAATTTTTAATCAAAAAATAGATTGTAATTTATAAATAAAAAATATTTAATTCATTATGAAATTATCTTCAAAATAGATATTTACAAGAAATAATATAATATAAATTCAACCAAATATCAATTAGAAAGAAAGAACAAGCTATGATAAAAAAATGACGAATTAGAATTTATAAAACATTATTTAAATTGAATGCATTGTATCTAGAAAATGGAAACGATATTAAATGCAATGATTTGCACATAACATAGTTAAGATTGTAACTTTTGCGAACTGCATTCGGTAATTATGAACTGCATTCAGAAACTATGTTGTTTTGATTTCCGTCGCTTTCGGCAAGGGTTGAATATTTGTGAAATCCAAATATCATTTTACTCGTCATCGCAATGACAATCGGTATCATTTGAATTGTTAAATTTATAATAAATATCAATTATTAGATATGTGTATATATGTATTTGAAAAGTAAAAATAATTTTTTGTTTGAATTTTATAATTTTTTCTTGAATGATATTACAACCACATGAGAAGTTATTAATTTTAATATTTTAGATAATATATTTAAATTTTAAAAAAATTATTTATTATTTATTTTTGATTAAATCCAAGAAAATAACTATAGATTAAAAAAATAGTAAATAAAATTTTAAAAATCTAAATATATTATCCGAAATACTAGAATTTAACAACTTTTCATTTGATTGTGATAACATTCAACAAAAATAAATGTGAGAACTTAACAAAAAATTACTTTTACTTTCCGAACGGGCTAAGTATCAAATTGGTCACTAAAGTGTAGTCTAATTTAGGGGTGAACAAAAAACCGAAACCGGTGAAAACCGAACCGAAATAAACCGAAATCGTAAAAAATCGAAAATTTAAAAACCAAACCGCTCTAATGTTTCGATTCCGGTTTTAGGTTCTAACCGAACCGAAAAAACTGAACTTAATCGATTATTAAAATAAATAAATATTTTTTATAATTATATAATTTTTTAACATTAATATTATAAGTATATTTCCTAAAAATATTACTGAAATTATTTTGGGCCTTATATCCTAGTTCAATGAGGAGTTAGTAGTTGACTAGTAGACTGATTTAAACTTTAGTAAGGGACCAAATAAACATGTAAATATTATAAGCAAGAGGCATGTTGTAGCTCAGTAGATATTCAAGTAAGAAATTGTTTCATTTTATCTTTTTGTTTGATTAATTTGTATGCATCATTTTTTTTTTCTTCACCAAGTTGTATGCTTAATCTTTTTTGCCTTTGTATCAACTGAGTAGCTGCAGCTGGCAATTCGCATGTTTATGTGACTCTCATGACTCATTACTGCTCTACTGAGATCACTGCAAGATATTTTTTTTATTATGCTGTGTTTAGTTGAATTTGTAATATTTTTTATTTTAATCGGTTTTAAAACCGAAACCGAACCGATAAAAACCAAAACCAAGATTTTAAAACTAAAACGATGGTTCGGTTGCGGTTGTCGATTTTTAAAACCGAGTACATGCGATTTCGGTTCCGATTTTACCCGAAAACTTAACCGAACCGAGGTTTGCTCCCCCCAAGAGACCGTATATCAATTTATTCACTGATCTCGATGGAATCTCATTTGAATCATTAAAATCATAATAAGTATCAATCAAATACCTCTATATATGTACTCGGGAAGTAAAAATAATTTTTATTGAGTTCTATACATTTTTCTGGAATGATACTATAACCAAATGAAAGATTATGAATTCTAGCATTTTTGATAATATAATTAGATTTTAAGAAATTTATTTACTATTTATTTTAATTTTATAAGTATTTTATTTGATTTAATTAAAAGTAAATTGTTAGAAATAATTAATGAGAACAGTGTTTAAGAGCTACAGCGACAAATCAGAGTTTAGCTGGAAGCAGTCAGAGTTTAGTTAAACACTGAAAATGGAAGCTCGACAGAGTTTAGTTAAACTCTGTCTGGAGAAAGCACGTCTCCAGTCAACAGTGATTAAAGATTAATTGAAGATAATTATGGAAGCAATATCTTTACAGATTGGATAGCTATTAAAGAGATTGAGTTGACTTAGGAGATGTGTAGCAATCATAATTGATAATATTTGTATAGCTGATTTATAGGAGAATCAATTATCGATTGTACGTAGCTGTATATCTTTAAAAATACAGTTAGGTTAACCCTAGAAGGGTATCGATCGTCTAACACAATATCTTTTCATTGTAACCTAAGCAGCTATCTGTGATATTTTACATCACTGAGAGAGGAGTTAATTCCAAACAATTTTTAAAGTCTTTTAAGAACTAATTGTTATTCTCTCATACTTATTTGATTATAATTGTGTACTCGGCCTAACAATTGGTATCAGAGCTTGATCTGTTAATTTAATACAGTTTAAGATCCACACACACACACAACTATAATCAATGGCAGAAATTCCTCCTCCAACAATAGGCTCTAGTGCTGAGAAGGCTCAACCTGCAACTGTGAGCCGATATGAGACAATCAGGGTTCCTATTCTCAAGCCAGCAGAATACTCAACGTGGAAGGTGAAAATGGCTATGTTTCTGGAGGCTACAGAACCAGAATATCTTGACAGAATTTATGAAGGCCCTCATAAGCCTACAAAATTATCTGTTGTTACTACTTGACAGGAAGCTAAATCTATTCCAAAGGAGAAGAAAGATTTGACTCCTGAGGACATTTCATCCATTGCTAAGGATGCAAAGGTTAGACATCTGCTTCATAGTTCATTGGATAATGTTATGTCTAACAAAGTGATAAATTGTAAAACTGCAAAAGAGATCTGGGATGCTTTAGAGGTTAGATGTCAGGGAACTGCTGCAATCAAGAAGAATAGAAGGAACATACTCACACAGGAGTATGAACACTATGAGGCTAAATCTGAAGAATCAATAACAGAAACCTTTGACAGATTCTGTAAGCTACTTAATGATCTGTCACTGGTTAATAAAGAATATGATCTGGAAGATTCAAATCTCAAGTTTCTTCTTTCTCTACCTGAAAAGTGGGATGTTAAGACAACCACTATTAGAGACAACCATGATCTGGCTGATACTGATATTGATGAGATCTATGGGTTGCTCAAGACTCATGAACTGGAAATGGAACAGAGAAGCAGAAGATCAGGCAGGAAGTCAAAGTCTGTTGCTCTAAGAGTTGAAGAAAGACCCTCGAAGAAGGCAAAAGAAAAAGCTTTGGTCATTCATTCTGAAAGTGAGTCATCAAACTCTGATGTTGGCTAAAACACAGATGGATCATCTGATTCTGAAGATGATGAGGAAATGATGCAAATGGCTGCTTTGATGGTAAAGACCTTCAAGAAGATGGGATTCAAGAACTTCAAGAAAGGGAAGAGATTCTCCAAGAATGATTCAAAGTCTGAAAGGAAGAATTTCAGCAAATCTGAAAGAAAGGATACCAAATCTGGAAAAAGAGACAAGTCTGAGATTCAATGCTACAAGTGTAAGGAGATGGGTCACTATGCTCCTGAGTGCAAGAAGGGTAAAACTGAGAAGGCACTCTTCACTAAAGGCAGAGATTGGGCAGACACCTCTGACTCAGATGAGGATGTGAACTATGCTCTCATGGCTACCACTGTTGATGAAGCTGAAGATTCTGAAAACAAGGTACCTCTAACTACCTATGCTTATAATACTGATGATATAACTGAATTAAGAATATATCTTAAGGCTTTGCATATCAGCTATAGGGATCAGACTTTAGAGAATGAGAGAATCAAAACTGAGAATTCTGAACTCAAAGAGAGAAATAAGGTTGTAGAAGAGAAACTTGCTAACATGCAGCAAGTTCAAAAGGAGAGAGATGATGCCGTCTATCTTGAACAAGAGTTGTTAAGTAAGTATAAACAACTAGAATCTGAACTGGAGAAGGCAAATCACATTATTAAAACTTGGACTCACTCTGGAAAAGACACTCAAGAAGTTTTTCAATCTGACACTGTAGGTCTAGGTTATTCTGAGGAAGATGAACTTAGATTTCAGAATACAGTCAAGATTAGACCACCTCTTCCACCTAAGAAATTTGGAACATTTGTTAATGGAATAAGTGAACCTAGGTTTGAATGTGGAAAAGAAGCTGTTAAGAAAGAACCAGTAAAAACTAGTGTTAAACAGATTAATATTGGTTTAATGACAGATAAACAACTCAAGCATAAGCTTAAGGAGTTAAAATCTGTTAAGAAACAGAAAGTGTCTAGAAAGAACAGAAACGGTAAAGTAGGCATCACTCAAGGTAATTATCCAATGCTTGCTACTTTATCTCCAAGAAAGACATGTCATAACTGTGGTAGCACTAACCATCTTGCTAGTTTTTGCAGGAAGAATAAAAACATTAATTCTTTACCTTCCAAGTCTGAAGTAAAGAAAGATAATGTTAGAACTAGACCACAGACTTTATGCAAACATTGTGGAAGCACTTGGCATTCTATTTATACTTGCAGAAATTATCATGCTATTTATCATAATTACTATGAACTTAAACCTAATCTGAAATGGGTTAGGGTTAATTCTGCAAGTGTAAACTCTGATAAAGTTAGCTTAAACACTGATATTGTAAATTCCGCTGCTAAAGCTAACAAAATTAAGAAAGCCAAAAGATCCAAGAAAGTCTGGATCCTTAAATCTAATCCTCAGTAATTGTTTGTGATTGCAGGGCATAAGGGAGAGTATCCTAGTCGTGGACAGTGGATGTTCAGGACACATGACTGTAAATAAAGCCCTGCTATCAGAGTATGTGGAAAAGGCTGGCCCAAGAGTTTCCTATGGAGATGGCAACATAGGACATACTCTGGGATATGGCAATATCAATCTTGGAAGTGTCATCATCACAAATGTAGCTCTGGTTCCAGGACTCAAGCATGATCTGCTATCTGTGAGTCAAATCTGTGACAGAGGTTTTCATGTAGATTTTCAACCTGAATACTGTGAGGTTATCAGCAAAACCACATGGAAAGTTGTTTTAGTTGGACAAAGGCGCAAAAATATCTATGAAGCAAGCTTGTTCACAAACTCTGATGGAAAAACTATGTGCCTGCCAACAAGAATGTCAAATGAAGAGAGTTGGAAGTGGCATAAAAAACTCTCTCATTTGAATCTGAACAACATCAATGAGCTGATAAGAAAGGATCTTGTTAGAGGACTTCCAAAGTCTTTGTTAAATGCTGATGGTTTGTGTGATTCATGTCAAAAGGCCAAACAGATGAAGACTTCTTTCAAGAGCAAGTCTGAATCTTCAATTGTTGATCCTTATCATCTTCTTCATGTTGATCTTTTTGGACCAGTAAATGTTATGTCTCTTGGAAGGAAGAAATATGCTCTAGCCATTGTTGATGAATATACCAGATACACTTGGGTGTATTTTCTAGCAAAGAAGGATGAAACTGCATTAACTCTGATGGAGCATGTAAAGCTGCTGGACAAAGGATCAAAACACAAAGTCAAAATAATCAGAAGTGATAATAGAACTGAATTCAGAAATGCAACAATGGAAGAATTCTGCAAGAACAGAGGATTGAAGCAAGAGTTTTTTGCACCTGGTACACCACAGCAAAATGGTGTAGTTGAGAGGAAGAACAGAACCTTGATAGAAGCTGCCAGAACTATGCTTGATGAAGCAAAATTGCCAACCTATTTCTGGGCAGAAGCAGTTCAAACTGCCTGTTTTACTCAAAATGCCACACTGATCAACAAGCATGGAAAAACACCATATGAGATGGTGAGGGAAAAGAAGCCAAACCTGAAATATTTTCATATTTTTGGGTGCAAATGCTTTGTGTTGAAAACTCATCCTGAACAGTTGACCAAATTTGAGTTGAAAGCGGATGAAGGAATTTTTGTTGGCTATCCAGTGTCAACCAAGGCATTCAAAGTTTATAATCTGAGAACAAAAGTGATTATGGAATCTATTCATGTGTCATTTGATGACAAGAAAATCACTGGACTTGAAGATGTTGATGAACATGATCAGTTGCATTTCGAAAATGAAGATCTAATCTCTAATGAAATAAACTCTGATGAAACCAGTCCAACAAACTCTGTTGATGCAAACTCTGAACCTCTACTGGTACACACAGAAGAAATAGTACAGTCAGAACAAAGAGGTGAACCAGTTGAGGGGGAGCATGATCATAGTGAAGACTCAAATTCTGATAGTGAGTCAACTGAAAAATCTGGATCAAACTCAAACTCTGATGACTCAAACTCTGAAAGTCCAAAGTATGACAGTTCAAACTCTGAGCGACTAAATTCAGGGGGAGCCTCAGAGAATGAAGAAAGGCAACAATATGATCAGGAGAACA
Organism: Saposhnikovia divaricata; assembly: GCA_036435485.1. NCBI lineage: Eukaryota > Viridiplantae > Streptophyta > Magnoliopsida > Apiales > Apiaceae > Saposhnikovia > Saposhnikovia divaricata. The sequence goes on from CM071600.1 coordinate 47,210,444, forward strand.
TTGATCAAGGGGGAGGATCAACTGTTGACAGGAGTCATTTGATAGTATTTTGTCCTAAACCCAATCATGTGTGATGGGTTAGGAAATCCTTTCATGTAATCTTATTTGATTTTATTTATATTAATAAAAGACTTGTTGTTTTTATTACGGGCTTTATCTATTTAAAGTGTTTAAATAAGAAGTTCCATAGTTTAGAGTAAAGCTTCTAGAATTATAATGAGATTATAATAATGAGATCTAGAAGATGATAACACTAAACTTAAATAGTTCCCGATCGTAGGATAACTAATTGGGAGTTAGTCAATCCGTAAAGATCGGTACATACTATTCTTGCTTCCTCGGAAGGATGTCTGTTCTCATAGACATTCGTGTGGTGACACTATAGCTAGTATGTAGGTGCTTATTGGAGAATAAGTTCACTGAACGTGACTTGATCAAATGAACGACTAATGGAGTTTACTCACGTGTTAATAGTTGTTCATAAGTTGATGGTGGTACAAGTGTCCTTAGACTTGAGACCGTTAAAGTAATCTTATATACAATGAACTATGTTTTGGTTTAGTTCTAAGTCCTTAAGGGACAATCATTAGTTCTATTCTGGGTATAGGAATTTGTATATGAAGATAGTTAACGATCGATAAAGAATCTACCCCTTTCAGTAAAAGAAAGTGAATATCCTATGATGTTCTTACTATGTTAGTTCTGGAATCTCTGGCCAGAGTAATTGAAGTTAGAAAGAGTTTCTAATTCAAATGAACTAGACATAATGTATAAGAAATTATATGATTAAATTAAATAGGCTTGACACGCGATCCATGCCTTGTATTTAATCGGGATATTGTCGGGTAGAAGGAATTGATTGTACGGTAACCATTTGCTGAATAGGTTTTATATATTCTAAGCAATGAATTCATATTATCCGGATAGTCGCGATATATTCAAAAGTATCACTCACGATGTAGAATAAATATTAATTACTTATGTAATTATATTTAACGAATTAATTAGTAATTCGTATAAGTAATAATAAATAGTTTATTATTATTTATTTCTACTACCGGCTTAATATTGAACCTAAAGGGTCACACCATAAAAAGGTTAAATATTTATAGATGATGAGAATAATTAATAATGGCTATGAATTATTTATTTATTGAATAAATAATTAATTAGCAATTATTTATAATTTATTAAATGAGATTTAATAGATTATAAATAAATTAAGAAAAGTTCTTAATAATTATTAATTACAAAATTTAGTTTGAGAAATTAAATTTTATGAGAGAATTATTTTCAGAATGGGATTAATAATTAAAAGGGTTTTAATTATTAAATGATTATTTAATTAGATAAAGTAAAGACTTTATTTCTTTAAATATCAAACATATCCAAGAGTTGGAAACACATCTCAAACACATAACACAAAACATCCCAGGAGGTTTAGAAGATCATGGAGAGCTTTTGAAGTTCATCAAAATCATTCCAAACCATTTAATTAATTTTCTCAATTGTTCTTAATCTACTATATGATATTTGATCTTGGTGGATACCATTAGAGCACTCCACACTTGAGGGGTGATTGCTGGAAATCATAGACACATTCATAACAATCCCAAGAAAGCTATCAAGGTATTTTTCTTGTGTTCATACAATTTTTAAATCTATATACATGATTAATTAGGTTTTTATGCAAGTAAATGTGATTTACACTTCCGCTACGGTCATAAATTCCTTCAATGGTATCAGAGCATAGGTTGCATGTATATAGATCCCAGAAAAAATTTCGGAATTTTTCAAGCTTGTATGAATTAGTTATGAATTTTTGAAGTTCTAGGAGGCTATAATCAAATTAATTACGAATTAATTAATAAATTATTTTTTAAAATAATTTTGATCACTGATATATTTTCTACAAGTGTTGTAGAAGTCCCAGAAAAAGTTTCATAATTTTCCCATGGATAGATTATTTATTATTGATTTTTAAAGAGTTTAAAAATTAATAAATAATAATCTGTTTATAAATATATATTATTTATATATAAATATCTAGATGGGTAGTATTATTTGGGGGCCCAAAATATTGTATTATTGGGCTAGTGGGCTGGAAAGTAATGGACTGGTCGACTGTGATTTTTGTTAAATATTAAATAATATATTATATATTTAAAAAAAAAAAGGGCTGTCGACTGAAAAGAACCTTACTGCGCGTGGCCGTGCTCCGCGCGTGGGGGGCACGCGCTGGCGGCTCACGCGCCGCGCGTGCAGCTCACGCGCCGGGTCGGGTCGGGTCGAAAATCGGGTCGGGTCAGGGTCGGGTCGAGGGCTGACGTCAGCATGACTGAGTAACGCATGTGTTGAATGCGTTACAGAGAAAAAAAATGGTTTTTTGGCCTGTAACGCATTCTGGTAATGCGTTACAGTGTCTGTATGTGACAGAAATGACCCTGATTCGTATTTTGACTTTTCCCGTTGATCCGTAACTCCGTTTGAGGCGTATAATATATCGTTGGATTCGTTTTTCCGAGACGGATCTAATGGAGTGGTCAAATAAATTTTAAAAATTAATTTTAAAATGGTTATAGCTTCCGGAAGTGTTTTAAAGCCTGTTTTAATTATGTTATAATACTTTAAAATACTAAAATTGTTTCATAAAGATGTTTAACAATGTTTAACATGATATAACATGTTTGCCTATATATATTTGTGCACAGAAATGCCATGAGATAATATATATAATTTTATATATCGTATATAAAATGCATGTTTGACTTTAGGTTTTAACGAAAACGTTTCGTAACCTAAATAATATAAAATCCCTCGTTATTTAATATCAAGTAATAAAATGGCCAATGTCACAACGGGCTTGTGTCGGTCATAGCCTTCCAACATGGTAGAAAGTGATTCTTTGTTTTGAGCTTTGTCGTTTCGTGCTACAGCCGAGGGCTTCGTTTTCAAAAATAGGAATTACTTGTCTATTACATGAGATGCGTATAATTAATTAGAATCCAATTGTCGTTACGTGCTACAGCCGTGGGCTATTGAGATCTTATTAATTTAACGAGATGTTGGGTCACACTTGACTTAGAATATTGAATTTAGACGTGCTACAGTCGTGATTCAATGATTCAAGAGGCTAAATGGAATTAGGGAATAACATGAGATGTAATTGATAAAGAGTTATCTGCCTATGGAACATTACATAGCGTTTCGTGCTACAGCCGAGGTTATATAATGGAAAGTAGGATCCCTATTCTCACAGGCATTGAGAATGCTTTAGTTATACATTTGAGGGTTGTATAATTTTAATAAAACTGTGGGAGCCACCTATGAATAAAGACCCGATTCATAAGGTGTTATAATAAAATTGGATATCTACTAATGTTGTTATGTGTTCACAAATTTCAGATTTATAGATCATGTCTTCTGCTCTATCACTCCGTAGCATACTTGATGCGAACAAATTGACTGGTCCCAATTATGCTGATTGGCTTCGAAACCTGAGAATCGTTCTCAGGGCTGAGAAGAAGGATTATGTGCTTGACTCGCCTTTACCTGTACCTCCTTCTGATGATGCACTTTTCCATGAACGAGAAGTGTATGATGAATGGTTAGATGCTGCTAATGTTGCTCAATGTGTCATGCTAGCATCCATGACACCTGAGTTACAGAAGCAACATGAGAAAATGGATGCTCCAACCATTCTGATACATCTACAGGAGCTTTATGATGTACAAGGGAGAACCGCTCGATATGATATATCGAAAGAGCTATTCCAATGTAGAATGGCTGAAGGGTCGTCTGTGAATGACCATGTGCTTAAGATGATCAATCTGATTGAGCATCTAGGGCAGTTAGGTTTTGTCATGGATGGGGAGTTATGCCAAGATTTAGTCTTGCAGTCACTCCCGGATTCATTCTCGCAGTTCGTTATGAACTTTCACATGAACAAGCTGGATGCCAGCTTAGCTGAGCTCCACAACATGCTGAAAACTGCTGAGGCGAATTTTCCCTCCAAAAGGGGTTCTGTTCTTATGATCGGTGCCAGTACCTCTACTAAGAGGAAGAGGAACTTGAAGCCGAAGAATAAGAAAAAGGGTGAGAATAAGCCTGTTCCACCAAAGGCTGACCCGAAAAGCAAAGGAGTTTGCTTCCACTGTAACAAGGTGGGACACTGGAAGAGGAACTGCAAGGTTTACCTTGCAGAGTTAAAGAATAAGAAGGGCAATGAGATTACCGCTTCAGATTCAGGTATGTTCATGATTGAACTAAATATGTCTTTAAGTCAGATTTCTACTTGGGTATTTGATACTGCTTGTGGGTCTCATATTTGCAATTCGTTGCAGGGACTAAAGCAAAGTAGATCTCTGGGGGAAGATGAAGTGATTCTATTGATGGGCAATGGAGCAAGAGTTGCTGCTGCAGCTGTAGGATCATTTCCTTTGCATATGCCTACGGGCAAAACTATCATGTTGAATAAATGTTATTATGTACCATCTATTGTAAGAAATATTGTTTCTATTCCTGTACTTGATTCGGATGGTTTTACATTTATTGTTGAGAATAATAAATGTTTAATTAAGAGAAATAATATTACTTATGGATATGGTACATTATATAATGGTTTGTATATATGTGACTTAGAACATAATTTGTTTCAAATTGAACAACCTAATAATAAAAGAAAAAGAGATAATAAAAATCCAACTTATTTATGGCACTGCAGACTAGGTCATATTAGTGAGAACAGACTTCGCACATTACATAAGGATAAGTTACTAGAACATTTTGATTTTGAATCATATCCTACATGCGAGTCTTGTCTCATGGGTAAAATGACTAAATCTCCATTTACTGGACATGGAGAGAGAGCTGCGGGGTTGTTAGACTTGGTACACACAGATGTATGTGGACCAATGTCATCAAGCGCTAGAGGAGGATTTTCATACTTCATTACTTTTACGGATGATCGATCCAGGTTAGGATATGTATATCTTATGAAATACAAATCCGAAGCTTTTGAAAAGTTCAAGGAATATAGAAATGAAGTAGAAAAACAAACCGCACGTAGTATAAAAGTTCTTCGATCAGATCGAGGAGGTGAGTACTTAAGCGGAGAGTTTTTAGGTTATCTTAAAGAAAATGGTATAGTTTCTCAATGGACCCCTCCCTATACTCCACAATTAAATGGAGTATCTGAGAGAAGGAATCGCACTCTATTAGATATGGTGAGGTCCATGATGAGCTTTACTGATCTTCCAGTATCACTATGGGGTTATGCTTTAGAGACGTCAGCGTATTTACTGAACAAGGTGCCTTCTAAATCGGTTCTCACGACCCCACATGAGATGTGGAGTGGGAAGAAACCAGGTCTTAAACATGTTAAGGTTTGGGGGTGTCCAGCTTATGTCAAGAAAGTTGAACATGATAAGTTGGAACCTAGATCCGTGAAATGCAGTTTTGTGGGATATCCTAAAGAAGGTCATGGATATTATTTCTATGATCCTTCTGATCAAAGGATATTTGTTTCTAGACACGCACACTTCTTAGAGGAACGGTTCCTCCTTGATAGAAACAGTGGGAGAAATATTGAACTTGATGAAGTTCAAGAACCACAAAATGCAACGATTAGAGAAGTAGTACCTGTTCAGAAAGAACAACCTTCTGTAGAACAACCTTTACGTAGGTCAGAGAGAGTGTCCCGCCCAATCGAAAGATATTACGGGCTTGTCATTGAAAATGATGATGATTTGTCATTTGTTGATGATGAGGACCCTATGACTTATGAAGAGGCTGTGAGTTGTAATGACTCTGAGAAATGGCAGGATGCCATGAAATCCGAAATGGACTCGATGTATATAAACCAAGTGTGGACTTTGGTTGAGGCACCTGAAGGAGTTAAACCCATTGGGTGCAAATGGATATACAAACGAAAGTTAGGAGCAGATGGCCAGGTGGAGACCTATAAGGCCAGGCTTGTGGCAAAAGGATTCAAACAAAGACAAGGGATTGACTTTGATGAAACCTTTTCGCCTGTAGCCTTGCTCAAATCCATTAGGATTTTGCTTGCGATTGCAGCTTACTATGATTACGAAATCTGGCAAATGGACGTAAAGACGGCCTTCCTCAATGGGAAACTTGAAGAGGAAGTGCATATGACACAGCCAGAGGGTTTTGTTTCCAGTGGAAACGAAAATCTAATATGTAGACTGCTTCGATCCATATATGGTTTGAAGCAAGCTTCTCGAAGATGGAACATCCGTTTTGATGAGACAATCAAAGAGTTTGATTTTATCAAAAACTTAGATGAACCATGTGTTTACAAGAAGGTTAGTGGGAGCGCGGTAACATTTCTTATATTGTATGTGGATGACATACTTATAATAGGAAATGATATACCGATGTTACAATCAGTCAAGGTCTGGCTATCAAAGAACTTCACTATGAAGGACTTGGGAGAGGCATCCTATATTTTAGGGATGAAGATCTATAGAGATAGATCTAATCGGACGATTGGCCTATCCCAAGGTACATACATCGATAAAGTGCTAAAACGGTTTAGCATGGAGAACTCGAAAAGAGGTCTCATTCCTATTAGTCATGGGATTACTCTTTCCGAGAAGATGTCTCCAAAGACATATGAGGAAAGGGTGCGCATGAGTAGGATTCCTTATGCCTCGGCAATAGGATCCATCATGTATGCGATGTTATGTACTAGAGCTGATGTTGCTCATTCACTTAGTGTGACGAGCAGATATCAGTCTAACCCAGGTGAAGAACACTGGAAAGCAGTGAAGAACATATTGAAGTACTTGAGAAGGACTAAAGATGTTTTTCTTGTTTTTGGTGGATCTGAATTGAAAATTGAGGGTTATACTGACTCTAGTTTTCAATCAGAAGGCGATGGTAGCAGATCCCAGTCAGGGTATGTATTTACTCTAAATGGGGGAGCGTTTAGTTGGAAGAGTTCCAAACAGCCTACAACGGCTGACTCCACAGCGGAAGCGGAATATATAGCTGCAAGTGAAGCTGCAAAGGAAGCTGTCTGGATGAGGAAATTTGTTTCTGATTTGGGAGTAGTTCCTAGCATTGAGGATCCTATAGTGTTGTATTGTGATAACAACGCTGCGATAGCTCAAGCTAAGGAACCAAGATCCCATAAGAATTCCAAACACGTGTTGCGGCGCTTTCATCTGATTCGAGAGATCATAGAAAGAGGGGATGTCAACATCATAAGAATTGACACACATAACAACATAGCGGACCCATTTACTAAGGCATTGTCTCAAGCTCACTTTGATCGACATAGAGATAAGATGGGTATAAGATACCAGAGTGATTGGCTTTAGTACAAGTGGGAGTTTGATAGTATTTTGTCCTAAACCCAATCATGTGTGATGGGTTAGGAAATCCTTTCATGTAATCTTATTTGATTTTATTTATATTAATAAAAGACTTGTTGTTTTTATTACGGGCTTTATCTATTTAAAGTGTTTAAATAAGAAGTTCCATAGTTTAGAGTAAAGCTTCTAGAATTATAATGAGATTATAATAATGAGATCTAGAAGATGATAACACTAAACTTAAATAGTTCCCGATCGTAGGATAACTAATTGGGAGTTAGTCAATCCGTAAAGATCGGTACATACTATTCTTGCTTCCTCGGAAGGATGTCTGTTCTCATAGACATTCGTGTGGTGACACTATAGCTAGTATGTAGGTGCTTATTGGAGAATAAGTTCACTGAACGTGACTTGATCAAATGAACGACTAATGGAGTTTACTCACGTGTTAATAGTTGTTCATAAGTTGATGGTGGTACAAGTGTCCTTAGACTTGAGACCGTTAAAGTAATCTTATATACAATGAACTATGTTTTGGTTTAGTTCTAAGTCCTTAAGGGACAATCATTAGTTCTATTCTGGGTATAGGAATTTGTATATGAAGATAGTTAACGATCGATAAAGAATCTACCCCTTTCAGTAAAAGAAAGTGAATATCCTATGATGTTCTTACTATGTTAGTTCTGGAATCTCTGGCCAGAGTAATTGAAGTTAGAAAGAGTTTCTAATTCAAATGAACTAGACATAATGTATAAGAAATTATATGATTAAATTAAATAGGCTTGACACGCGATCCATGCCTTGTATTTAATCGGGATATTGTCGGGTAGAAGGAATTGATTGTACGGTAACCATTTGCTGAATAGGTTTTATATATTCTAAGCAATGAATTCATATTATCCGGATAGTCGCGATATATTCAAAAGTATCACTCACGATGTAGAATAAATATTAATTACTTATGTAATTATATTTAACGAATTAATTAGTAATTCGTATAAGTAATAATAAATAGTTTATTATTATTTATTTCTACTACCGGCTTAATATTGAACCTAAAGGGTCACACCATAAAAAGGTTAAATATTTATAGATGATGAGAATAATTAATAATGGCTATGAATTATTTATTTATTGAATAAATAATTAATTAGCAATTATTTATAATTTATTAAATGAGATTTAATAGATTATAAATAAATTAAGAAAAGTTCTTAATAATTATTAATTACAAAATTTAGTTTGAGAAATTAAATTTTATGAGAGAATTATTTTCAGAATGGGATTAATAATTAAAAGGGTTTTAATTATTAAATGATTATTTAATTAGATAAAGTAAAGACTTTATTTCTTTAAATATCAAACATATCCAAGAGTTGGAAACACATCTCAAACACATAACACAAAACATCCCAGGAGGTTTAGAAGATCATGGAGAGCTTTTGAAGTTCATCAAAATCATTCCAAACCATTTAATTAATTTTCTCAATTGTTCTTAATCTACTATATGATATTTGATCTTGGTGGATACCATTAGAGCACTCCACACTTGAGGGGTGATTGCTGGAAATCATAGACACATTCATAACAATCCCAGGAAAGCTATCAAGGTATTTTTCTTGTGTTCATACAATTTTTAAATCTATATACATGATTAATTAGGTTTTTATGCAAGTAAATGTGATTTACACTTCCGCTACGGTCATAAATTCCTTCATCATTTACCTTCAGCTAGGAAATGGACAAAATCTCATACACCTGATCTAATAATTGGAGATCCAGATGCAAAAGTCAGGACAAGAAGTGCTACAACAAATGAATGTTTGTTTCATGCATTTCTGTCCAAATCTGAACCAAAGAAAGTGGAAGAAGCTCTTCAAGATGCTGATTGGATAACAGCAATGCAGGAGGAGTTAAATGAATTTGAGAGGAATGAAGTATGGACCCTTGTACCTAGACCAAAGAATAGATCTGTTATTGGTACTAGATGGGTTTTCAGAAATAAAACTGACAGTGATGGGGTTGTTACAAGAAACAAGGCCAGACTTGTGGCCAAAGGCTATTCACAGCAAGAATGCATAGACTATGATGAAACTTTTGCTCCAGTTGCAAGGTTGGAGGCAATAAGAATCTTTCTAGCATATGCTTCTCACAAGAAATTCAAGGTTTTTCAGATGGATGTGAAAAGTGCTTTTCTGAATGGAAAACTTGAAGAAGAAGTGTTTGTTGAACAACCACCAGGATTTGTAGATCCCAAGTATCCAGATTATGTCTACAGGCTTGACAAGGCACTCTATGGACTTAAGCAGGCACCAAGAGCTTGGTATGAAACTCTGGCTCAATTTCTTTTAGAAAGTGGGTTCAACAGAGGTACAATTGATAAAACCTTGTTTTACTTCAATCTTGGTATTGATCTGTTATTAGTTCAAATATATGTAGATGACATAATCTTTGGATCTACTAATGATAAACTCTGTAAGAAGTTTGCCAAGCTCATGCAGTCCAGGTATCAAATGAGCATGATGGGAGAGCTTAGTTATTTTCTAGGGCTACAGGTGAAGCAAACTTAGATGATGGAATCTTTATCAATCCAGCAAAATATACCAGAAATATTCTCAAGAAATTTGGCATGCTTGACTGCTTATCTGCAACAACTCCCATGGCAACAGCAACAAAGTTGGATAAAGACACAGGTTCACCAGTGGATATGACAAGCTATAGAGGGATGATTGGGTCTCTTCTTTATCTAACAGCAAGCACACCTGACATCATGTATGCAACATGTCTTTGTGCAAGATTTCAGGCAGATCCAAGAGAACCACATCTAACAGCTGTAAAGAGAATTTTCAAATATCTTAAGGGCACCATAACTTTAGGTTTGTGGTATCCAAGAGAATCAGACTTCAAGCTACTTGGTTACTCTGATGCAGACTTTGCAGGCTGTAAGATAGACAGAAAAAGTACCAGTGGAAGTTGTCAATTTCTTGGTGATAGACTTGTTTCTTGGTACAGCAAGAGACAGAAATCAATCTCTACATCTACAGCTGAAGCAGAGTATATTGCTGCTGGTAGCTGTTGTGCACAGATTCTGTGGATGAAGAATCAATTACTGGATTATGGATTGAGGTACAGTAAAATACCTATTTACTGTGATAATCAAAGTGCTATTGCTATGACGGGTAATCCAGTACAGCATTCAATGACCAAGCACATCAGCATAAGGTACCATTTTATCAGAGAACATGTAGAGGAAGGGAATATTGAGCTGCATTTTGTGTCTACAGAACAACAGCTTGCAGATATCTTCACCAAGCCATTGAGTGAAGCTGTATTTACAAGGCTGGTAAATGAACTAGGGATGGTCTCTGGCTTTGACTAGAGATATTGGTTAGACTCAAAATTCTACTTATGTACTGTGTTGCTCATATTTCTGTGGTATGTTAAACTCTGCTATGCAAACTCTGCTCAATGACTGTTAAACTCTGTTAGCATGCTCTGTAAGTCATACACTGTTGACATGTTGGATAAACTCTAAGAAACTCTGATAATGTTTTTGTCTGAATGTTAATACCAATGAAGAGATGTGTATGAAACATTATTCTCAGTAATTAATCATGAATCCTTCTAAGTTATTTGTGATCTAATCTTAGATTGTGCAGAAAATTAACACAACATGATACTGTTTCATATTTATAGCATCTCTTAGTTTATTTATCATAAACTCTGAGTCTGTAAATACTGTGTGCATTTCCTCTCATGAATAATTTCTGATGTTGATGAGCTCTAAACTCTGTTAGTTATACACTGTTAAATTAGATTCTGTTATTAGAATACCCCCAAAGCTTATGTATATACCCAGGAACTTACTGGTATATAGTAAGGGCTAAAATTCTCTAATTTTTGGTGACTAGTCGAAGACTAGGAAGATCCAAGAACTTATCAAATTGATAAGGGCTAAAATTATAGGATTTTTGGTGACTAGTTCCAACCTCTGATTACTGGAGAATTTTTTTTTTTTTTTAAAATACAGGGTTATAAATTAATTAAATATTACTGTATATAAATCGTTTACAACAGAGTTTAGCATTCATCATACATTCAGTGTTTACTATGAGAGTTTGTGCATCCAGTGTTTACTGATTTACTTTATGGATTTTATGAAATACTAGATGCTCTAAATACTGATTTAGTAAACTCTGCTATACACACACTCATATTCACAACTGTGCAGTGTTTGAAAGGATAACAGTAATAAAGTTGGAGAATTGATAAACACTGTTGGATTCTGTTGAGTACTCTAAGGTAATATTTTATTTTAGACAAAGCATATACTTGGAGTACAAAAAGAGTTTTTGAAATTTGCATGTGATACGTGCCAACTGTTTAATGGTGTCAGACAGTTAAAGCGTATTGGTAATAGGAGAGAGAATAGCAGTAATAATAGGCATTATTACTGCGCCTGTAAATGACTGTTCCACTATTTACGTGACACGTGTCCCACTCACACACTTAACAAGAAATTGGTTGCGTGTTTAATGTCTAAAACGATTGGGTTTTTAATTTTCAATTACAGATCTAATCACACTCGGTTCATTATTCACTTTTTCACTTTTACACCCACGAACACACAACATTACACACAATTTCTCTGTTATTCTCACTTTAGCATTTTCACAAACACTTTTCTACATATTCTCTTTTCTCACAATTTTTAAACTGTTCTAATGGCATCCAAGACTTTTGTTGCTCAGGGATTATCTTTTGTTCCTAACAACTATGCAGCACCACTAAACAATGATAAAGCTCCAGAATCGTTTCATTTGATTCAGAACTTCCTAAGGGATTCTGAAATAGGTCAAGCTCTTGCTCAACCAACAAAACTCTCTGCCATACAAATCTCTACTTTCTGGCGATACTCTGTTTATGATGATGGTGGAGAGAATGGGACTCCATCCATTGTGTTTACTCATGAAGACCAAGAGTTTGTAATCACTCCGGTAACTGTTCGAGATGTCATGGATTTTGACACTCACACCTCATACGCTGTGGCTGGTGAGAATGAACTGAAGGAAATGTTACGGCAACTGCGGTTTTCTGCCCCTTTGGACAAGCTCGGTAATGTTAAAAGGCCAGGGCTCAGGAAAGAGTGGAGTTTTTTCTATGACTGCATCACTAGAGCGTTCGAGAAGAAAGTCACCAACTGGGATGCAATTCCCACTTATAGTCTTCAATCGGGTATTCTCTTCTCAATGGGAGTAACTTTGATTTTGGTAGACTAGTTCTTATGAATCTAGGTGAAAAACTAGCAGAGTCTAATACAACTGTCTATTTCTCACGTTTTTGTCAAAGTTTATTCTCTTCTTGTTTGCCAAATGTGGAAATCTCTGATGAGGATGTCATTCAACCCTTTCAAGTCCATAAGAGAATGTTCTCTGACTTGACAAACAAAGATGCCAACAAGGATCAAGTTCCAGAGTTTATTTTTCCTCTTGCCCTCAGAAACTTTCTCAATCAACCACAGGAACCACAAGCACCAGCATCTGAACCTGTACTTGAACCTCCACAGCCAAATCCTCAACCTACAAACACTGAACCTCACATAACCCTAAACACTGAACCAACCTCTAAACCCACATCTACATCCAGTCCATCCACTGTTGCTACTACTTTACAACCTCAACCTCAACCACAATCCAAACCAATAAATCCAAGGAAACACAGGGCTATAAGACCACCCAGAAAGCACAGGACTGCTGGAGCTCCTAGGCCAAAGAGAATTAGGAAGGAAAGAGCAAACAGACCTCCATCTCCATCTACTCTAGATGATTCTATTTCAGAAGAAAGAACAGAAGTGCCTCAAGTTAAAAGGAGGAGACTGATTATTGATGAGTCTGATGAAGAAGTGAATTTTGAAGCTCCAGAGGATATCTCTAAGGAGACTCCTACTGTTGAGACATCTATTAACTCAGAACCTCCTATAGCAGAACCTGAACTCAGAGTTGATGAACCAGTACTTGCTGAGGTTCCAGTTGAAAATGATGATAGAACTGAGTTACCTGCAATGGAAGACTTTGATGAAAACTTCATGTCATTCTCTGTTGCAGTTGAAGATCCTATTCTAACACCCATGGCTGCAAACTCTGCTGAAACTGGTGTTGCAGATCAACCTACTGTGGTGCTAGAAGAAACAGAGGTTGCATCTCACACAGAGTTATTCTCTGATGCACATCAAATCTCAGACCATGGTGAGGAAATTGATCAACCTGCTAAATCTGTTTCATCAGATATTGTCAAGACAAACTCTGTCAATCCAGAAAAACAGGTTGCTCAAGAAGAATCTGTTCCTGCATTTAATGAATAAACTGCCTCAGTTGCAGATGCTGATGATTCTGAAAATGATTCTTCTAAGGAAGTGAGTGCAGAAGCTGGATCTGCTCCAAATGTTGAAGTTCAAACTGATGGACTGAAAACAGGGGAGAAGCCAGACTTTGCTGGACCTTCTGTAAGAGAAATTGAAGATGATTACATGGCAAAACAATCTGCAGATTGGTACAAGGAAGATTGTATATTTCCTACTGGAAGAGCAGCTAATTTTCTCAGGGAAAATTCTAAGAAGATTTCAAATCCAGACATTCTGACATGTTTACAAGGCACAGTGATTCAGGTTAAGGCCTTGAATCACAGATTTAATGAAAATTAGAAGTCTATTATAGATCTGAGAAATGAAGTTGTAAGTAGAGAGATGACTCTACAGAGAGACAACAACAAAATGTTTCAAAATTTCTCAAAAGCTCAAGAGACTGTACTTCAAAGATTGGGTAAAGTTGAAGCAAATCAGTCTGTCATGTCTGCTAAAATTGATTCCATTGCTACCTCCTTGGAACTGATTACATCTATACTCATTCCTGATGATGTCAAAAAGGGGGAGAGAGTTGCTAAGTCAAAATGCAAGTCTGCTCAAACTCTGATCAGAAAGGATGATGCTGGAGATGGAGGAGCAAGTAATAAAGGCAAGGGTAAAGCTGAAGAAAGTCAAACTCTGAAATCTAGCAAGTCTTCTAAATCATAGTTTGCTGGAATAAACACTGATACTCAAGGTAATTCAAAGACCAAGAATTTGGTATCAACTTTAAATCCACAGACTGATGAAGAGTTGGCTGCTAAGATGTTTTTTGAAGAGAATGAAAAGGGAGTTACACTTGCAGATGTTCAAGCTCGAGAGAAAATGTTTCTAGCAGAACATCAGAAAGCTTTGAAATCTGGGAAGTCTAAGAAAAATGAGTGCTAAGCCTGTTCTTAAAGGCATTGAAATCAAAGAATAAGTTGGTGCTGATCAAAGGATGCAGGTATCCAGAAAACCAACAGATGCAGATTCTAAGCAAAAACTGAAAGGCATTGCTGAAGAAGAAAGAATTTCGAAGAAGGCAAGTACAACCTCTGTTTCTACACAAGTTGTACAGAAGAAAGAAAACACAACCTCTGTTGCTACAGAAGTTGTGTCTAAACCTCTATCTTCTCAGTTGAAGTCAGTCTTTGGAAAAGGAACACTTCATGATCCAAATCTAGTACCTGGAGCTCCTATGGATTTTACTGATGGAAGAGCCTTATCTGGTAAGATTGGAAACAATAAAGCTGGCCTAGGCTCACACAGAGATAAAAGGTAACATACTGGTCCTAGAGATCCTTCTTCACTGGTTGTTCCAGGTCGTGGTGTCACTCAAGAGAGTTTGGACAGACTGGAATCAGTACAGTTAGTTTATCATAAGAGTTTAAAGAAAGATTTTCTCTTATACTTTATGGCTGATGGGACAGTATTTAAAATTGGTGAGAATGATATTGATTTGAAATATTGGGAAGAATTAGAACATGTTCTGTATCTTTTCAAGGTGAATAATCGAAGGACTCAATCAGTTGCAAATGTGCTCAGACAGAAAATGCTTCAAAATTTTGCAATTAGAGGAATGAAGTATAATAGCAGATATGTTCCTAAGTACAGAGACTGGAATGGAAATATCATTGAAATGAAGAAGGGTACTGCAAAGCTGAAGACTGATTTGGGAATCACAGTTCTTGATTTCAACTCACAGTCAGAGGAAGTAAAATATATCAGACTGGGAAATGATATGAGGAGGAACAAAATCTACGATCTAAGATCTGATATTTATCAGACTGATTAGAATGATCCTCAGTTGAGAGAGATCAAGGAAGCTATGAAGATTGAACTTGAAAATGCAGAGAGAAGATTGCTTATAGACTATCTCAGAGGAACACCAGATCTTGAGGAGATTAGAGATTGAAGTCTGTAAGAATTTTCTTGTTTTCTGTAGATTTTTGTTAAGTAGAAGCTTAAACTCTGTTTGTATATTTAACACTGTGTTTGTGTATTTGTTTTGACATCATCGATTACTGTAAACTTGTACATTTTTGCTAATGAACAAGTTGGGGGAGATTGTTAGAAATAATTGACGAGAACAGTGTTTAAGAGCTACAGCGACAAATCAGAGCTTAGCTGGAAGCAGTCAGAGTTTAGTTAAACACTGACAATGGAAGCTCGACAGAGTTTAGTTAAACTCTGTCTGGAGGAAGCACGTCTCCAGTCAACAGTGATTAAAGATTAATTGAAGATAATTATGGAAGCAATATCTTTACAGATTGGATAGCTGTTAAAGAGATTGAGTTGACTTAGGAGATGTGTAGCAATCATAATTGATAATATTTGTATAGCTGATTTATAGGAGAATCAATTATCGATTGTACGTAGCTGTATATCTTTATAAATACAGTTAGGTTAACCCTAGAAGGGTATCGATCGTGTAACACAATATCTTTTCATTGTAACCTAAGCAGCTATCTGTGATATTTTACATCACTGAGAGAGAAGTTAATTCCAAACAGTTTTTAAAGTCTTTTAAGAACTAATTGTTATTCTCTCATACTTATTTGATTATAATTGTGTACTCGACCTAACATAAATAGAAAATAAATTTCTAAATATCTAAATATATTATCAAAACTACTGGAATTAATAACCTTCATTTGGTTACAGTATCATTTCAGGAAACTGTGTAGAACTCAATGTATAATTATTTTTACTTCTCGAGTACATATATAGGTATTTGTTTGATATTTATTATGACGTTAATGATTCAAATGATACTCCGTTGAGATTAGTGAATGAATTGATATATAGCCTCCACTACGGTAACCATTTTGATATTTAACCCTTTTCCGAACACATATTTAGAGGTATCCATTTGATATTTATTATAACTTTAGTGATTCAAATGATACCCCGTTAAGATCGATTACGAAAGTAATATTTGGATTTCATTTGAATGACCACCTTGATATTTAACCCTTTTCTGCGATTTGCACTTCCAGTTCTGTATTGTAAATTATGATTGTATTTGGACAGGTTGAGTGAGTTTTGTTATCATTACGCCAACACCCCAAAAATAAAAATCCATCCTACAATATTAGCTTATGAGTAAATTGTATGTTTTTTAATATTTATACCCAATCACACACTTACTTTATCATTTCTCGACATCCCATAATGAATCAAATACCACTACATCAAAGGTAAGAGATAATAATAATAATTAGGGAAATTTCAAATGATACCATTGTACAATTGATTTTTCCATGAAATAAGATTCACTATTTTTGACTTCCAAATGGTACCATTGTACAATTGGTTTTTCAATGAAATACCACTCCGTCAACCAAAATTTTAGTATCTGTATTTTCAAATGGTACCACCGTAAGTTAACTATTGAATGGTACCACATGGAAAATGGTACCAAATGAAAAAGTCATTTTTACAATGGTACCAAATGAAATATCCCTAATAATTATACACTTATACTATCATCACATCACTTATAATATTTGTTAGAAAATGGAGTTTTTAGAGCATAAGTATTTTATGTTCTTGATGTTAATTCCAAATTTTAACGATTAGAAATTTTTCCTTGCTATGGGGACTTAAATTTTCATATATGGGTCTTAAGTAATTTTCTTAGTGAAATCCATAGAGAAATAGAGTTGAAGTTAGTAGCTTGAAAGAGCTTGAAAATGAGAATGTGTATTTGTCCCACATTGAAATAAATAAAGGGGGTTGTTGGCTTTATATAGAATCACACAC
The DNA here is from genome assembly GCA_036435485.1 of Saposhnikovia divaricata. Lineage (NCBI taxonomy): Eukaryota > Viridiplantae > Streptophyta > Magnoliopsida > Apiales > Apiaceae > Saposhnikovia > Saposhnikovia divaricata. Next base: position 47,227,931 of record CM071600.1, read on the forward strand.
ATGGGTAGTGTACAACTACTAAGGTGTATGATGGTGCATGGTGTTAATGTGTGCTTCACGCGCGCGCACGCGCGCGCGCGTCACCGCCGCCCGCCTCGCCACGTCACGTCACGTCTCGACTCGGGTCAGGTCGAAGGGCGAATGTCTCGGCGTCTCGCGTACGCGAGGCGACCCGGGCGAGGGATTTTATTTATGTGTTTAATAATATTTTAATTAGAATATATATTTCAGATGGGTTGGGCTGGATCATAAATCTGATGGACTTTGGGCTGGATCATAAATCTGATGGGCTTCGAGATATCAGATTGGACCAGGACAACATTTGAATATATATATATATATATACTGAAATGTGTGGATTAAATATAACGTAACCGTTATGATTTATTTAATCAGCCGTTACAGCCGTTTTGATTATATTAAATCGACCGTTTCATTCTTATTAAATGGAATGGGAGTTACAATATTGATGAGGGTGGTATCAGTTACGTATGGCCTCTCCTATAAATAGAGAGCTAAGCTGATGATTTTAGATACACCACACCCTACATTCTCTTCTCCCTTCTTGTCGTAGCTTCTCTGCTTGTGTGTTTTTCCGGCGACTGAGGTGCCAGTCGAAGTCGAGTATTCTGGTTGCTGTGATCATATTACTCGGAGCTGTTTTATCCTGGAAGAGTTGTTGCAAGCATCCCGACACAGTTTAAGTGGGGGCGATTATCTCTTCAAGAACAGTCGAGACTTCTAGCAAGGCCTGGCGACTCAGTTGATCTTATTTTTGTTTGTTTGATACCTTGTTAAAGCTATGGCTCCGGGTATTTCTTCTGTCTTTCCTTTGTTCTTTCAGTTACTGATATGCATGTTATTTACCTTCATGTTTTGTTTCGTTAATTGTTTGTTTGGCCTTGGCTTGTTAAATACATTATATAACTGCCTCTATGTTGCTGTAATATTCTTTATTTCCAACATTCTTGAAGAGATAATATGTTATATAGTATTTAGCATAATGGTTAATGAAACTGTAGTTCCTGCTAGTGGTAGTTCTGTTGCATCTGCTGGGGTCATGGATTGGACCACTTACAATTTTCCACAACCCGTTGAATTAACTAGCTTGCCAGAGAAATTCAATGGGGGCGTTGGCTTTTCTCGTTGGCAGAAAAGGATGAAGTTGTGGTTGACTGTAAAGGGTCTATGGCCTGTTGTGGAATATGAGAAGCCGATTGTGGTTCAAGCAAAGGCTGAAACAGTTAAGAGTTTTGCGAAGTAGGCTGAGAAGGATGGGGTGGCTAGGGCGGCAATTTTGGTTGCGCTAACGAACACCATGTTTGATGTGTACTCCTCTGATGCCTACACCGCAAAACTCTTATGGGAGAAGCTGGACCAGACACATAATACTGACTCACAAGGTCTGGAAGAGTATTCTGTGGCTAGGTTCCTTGATTTGAAGCTAGTGGACAATAAGTCCATGACTGAGCAAGTACATGAGTTCGAGATGATAGTGCATGCTTTGAAGGAGTCCGGTATGGACCTCCCCGAAAAGTTTAAGGTGATGAGTGTGATTGAAAAACTCCCTAAGTCTTGGGAAGAGTTCTCTCTCTCCCTGAAAAGACAGAAAGGGGAGATCACCTGGACCAACCTTATGCTGGACATTTCTGTGCAAGAACAACACAAGTCCAAACAGGGACATGTGATGCCAACTGAGCACGAAAGCTCGAAGGTGAATGTAGCAACTGTAGGACAGAAAAGGAAGGCTGTCTCTAAGAAGGGTAATAATAATAAACCTAAGAATAACAAGGACAAGGCCAAGGCCAAGAAACCAAATGCAAACAAACTATGTTGGTCTCGTGGGCAGGCTGGGCACTGGAGTAAGGACTGTCCTACAAAGAAAGCAAAGAAAGCCGAGGTGGTAGCTCAAGCGAATGTTGTGCTTGGAACCTCAAGTGGGCCTGTAGTGAACATGGTTGTTGGTGAGGCTCCGGCTTTTGAAACCAACGTGGACCGGTATGTTACCTACAACCCTGTACTATTTTCCACTTATCTGTTAAAAGAATGGTTGATTGATACTGGATCTAATGTGCATATTTGTGCTGACATTATTTTATTTGTATCTTATCAACAGAGTCATAGCTTAACATTGACGATGGGGAATGCAAGTGCCGCTCAAGTACATGGAGTAGGAAACGTGGACCTGAAGTTTCTTTCGGGTCGTGTTCTATCCCTGATGAGAGTGCATCATGTTCCCGACATGCGTAGAAATATAATAAGTGGCAGCTGTTTAGTAGCTAATGGTTTTGAAGTCTCTTTCAAGTGTAATAAAGTAGTTCTTATTCATACTTGTACATTTTTTGGCAAGGGTTACTTGTCAAATGCTTTATTTGTAATAAATGCTGAGCCCATTTTTGGAACTTTGATTAATGATATTACTCCTTCTATTAACTGTGTTGAATCTTTAAATTTATGGCATGCTAGACTTGGTCACTTAAATTTTGGTGCTCTTAAAAATATGATGAACTTAGAGTTGATTCCAAAACACACTATAGAAAAGAATTCTAAATGTCAAGTATGTATGTCTGCTAAACGAATAAGGAAACCTTTTCTTAATGTTGTTAGGGATTCAGACTTGTTAGATTTAGTACACACTGATATTTGTGAATTTGGTAGTGTGTTGACTAAGAACCAGTTTATATACTTCATACCTTTATAGATGATAGTAGCAGATACTGTTATGTTTATTTACTTAGACATAAGGATGTAGTAAATTCATTATATATAAAACTGAAGTAGAAAAACAAACTAGTAAGGTACTTAAACGTTTGAGATCTGATAGAGGTGGTGAGTATACGAGTAACTCTTTTAATGAATTTTGTGCAAGCAATGGTATAATTCATGAAGTTACCCCACCATACACACCTGAGTTTAATGGGGTTGCTGAGCAAAAGAACAGAACATTTAATGATATGATTAATAGTATGCTTATTAATTCTAGGTTGCCTAAATACATGTGGGGAGAGGCTCTGAATACGGTTTGCCATATTCTGAATAGAGTCCCTCTGAAACACATGGATAAGACACCCTATGAGTTATGGAAGGGCAAGAAGACTAGTCTTAAGTATCTTCGTGTGTGGGGGTGCCTTGCTAAGGTACTTGTCCCTGAACACAAGAGAAAGAAGCTAGGTCCGAAGACTGTTGATTGTATCTTTCTGGGGTATCTTGAGACCACTACAGCTATGAGATTTTTAGTATTAAAATATGACATAGATGGTATAGTGGCAAATACGATAGTTGAATTTCGTGATGCTACATTCTTTGAGGATGTCTACCCTATGAAGACTGGTATGCCTCAAGATACTTCTAATGAAGATCCTACTCACACATCGAGTTCTATTCCTGATCATGTGGAAAAGATGACAAATGTGGGGGCGGAACCTAGTAGAAGCTCTACTCCTAAGGAGGTAGAGAAACTGAGGAGAAGTAAGCGTGCAAAGGTATTCAAGGATTTTGGAAGTGATTTTATCACTTACAATATCGAGGATGAACCTTTAAATTTCCGTCAAGCTATGGATTCTTCAGAGTCTAGGCACTGGAAGGGCACTGTGAAGAGTGAAATTGACTCTATTATTTCTAATGGAACATGGGAGTTAGTTGATCTCCCTCTTGGGTGTTCTACTATCGGGTGCAGATGGATCTTTAAAAGGAAGTTGAACCCTGACGGCTCAATAGATAAGTACAAAGCTAGACTGATAGCTAAGGGGTTTAAGCAAAAGGAGGGCATTGATTACTTTGATACATACTCTCCTATAGCTAGAATGACAACAATCCGAATGCTTGTAGCATTGGTTCCGTACATGGTCTTATCATCCATCAAATAGATGTAAAGACAGCTTTTCTTCATGGTGAACTTGAAGAAGAAATTTATATGGAACATCCTGAGGGATTTGTTGCATCTCGTAATGAGAGGAAAGTATATAAGTTGATCAAATCCATTTATGGCTTGAAACAAGCTCCTAGGATTGGCATAAAAAGTTTGATGAAACTATATTGCCGTTCAGTTATGTTATTAATGAAAGTGAAAAGTGTGTCTACACCAAATTTAAAGGTAGTGAGTGTGTCATCTTGTGCCTATATGTGGATGACATATTACTGTTTGGAACCATATTGAGATTATTAACGAGACAAAAGCTTTCTTGAAAAGGCATTCTGAAATGAAGGATATGGGTGAGGCCAGTGTGATTCTTGGTCTCAAGCTGACTCAGTCAGCTGAGGGAATAACTTTATCACAGTCTCATTATATAGAGAAATCTATACTTGAGAAATATGGTTATTCACAATGTAAAATCTCTAGTACACCCTATGATCCTAAAGTTTCCCTTGTCAAGAATACTTCAGGAGTGCCTGTGTCTCAGTTGAGGTATTCTCAGATTATAGGGAGCTTGCAGTATCTTGCTAACTGTACTAGACCAGATATTTCATACTCTGTATCTAAGTTGGCTAGATATACAAGCTGTCCAAACAGAACTCATTAGGATGCTCTTGATAGAGTACTTAGATATCTGAAAGGCACAATGTACCTTAGTTTACACTATAGAAGATTTCCTAGTGTACTTGAGGGGTACAATAATGCAAGTTGGATAGCTAAGAAGTCTGGTTCAAATGGAGTGACTGGATATGTGTTCACCTTGGCAGGTAGAGCAATATCCTGGAAGTCGACCAAACAGACTATAGTAACTCGGTCTACTTTTGAGGCTGAGTTGTGTGCGCTTGATGCCACAGGGATGGAGGCTGAATGGTTACACGAACTTATGTCCGCGATACCCGTAGTAAGCAGACCACTTCCTGCGATTGCTATTCATTGTGATAGTTGAACAACTATCGACAAGATTAGCAGTAAAAAGTATAATGCTAAAACAAAGAGGCACATCCAAGTTAGACTAAAGTTTATAAGGGGTTTAGTGTCTGATAGGATTATAGTTTTAGAGTTCATTCTTATTAATCAACTATTTTGATTATATTAAATCGACCGTTTCATTCTTATTAAATGAAATGGGAGTTACAATATTGATGAGGGTGGTATCAGTTACGTATGGCCTCTCCTATAAATAGAGAGCTAAGCTGCTGATTTTAGATAGACCACACCCTACATTCTCTTCTCCTCTCTACACTCTCTTCTCCCTTCCTGTCGTAGCTTCTCTACTTGTGTGTTTTTCCGGCGACTGAGGTGCCAGTCGAAGTCGAGTATTCTGGTTGCTGTGATCATATTACTCGGAGCTGTTTTATCCTGGAAGAGTTGTTGCAAGCATCCCGACACAGTGTAAGTGGGGGCGATTATCTCTTCAAGAACAGTCGGGACTTCTAGCAAGGCCTGACGACTCAGTTGATCTTATTTTTGTTTGTTTGATACCTTGTTAAAGCTATGGCTCCGGGTATTTCTTCTGTCTTTCCTTTGTTCTTTCAGTTATTGATATGCATGTTATTTACCTTCATGTTTTGTTTCATTAATTGTTTGCTTGGTCTTGTCTTGTTAAATACATTATATAACTGCCTCTATGTTGCTGTAATAGTCTTTATTTCCAACAATATTATATTTTAAAAAAATATCAAATTTTTATTAGAATTTAAATTTATACTTTATATATATTAATTGAAAAACAAAAAACATTCTTTTTATTTATAAAAACATTAATTCGAGGTGTCATTTGAAAAATCAATTTAAATCCATATAATAAATTTTAATTAGAAAAGTAAAAATAATTTATTCGAGAATTTTGTACAAAAAATCAGTAACGACCAATCAATATATATGTTCCCGACTCGAAAAATTAAGCCAAAATACAGGTTTTGAATTAGAAATTTTTGAAAGATTATCAAAGATAGAGATCAACAAACCATTAGCACATGCAATGATTCAAATATTGTCATATATATAACAATTGGCAAGTCTAAAAAAGGAGATTGAAGAAAATTTAAAGAAAAATAGCTAAAAAATTGGATTTATTCATTAAAAAAGTTCTTTCGGTTTAGTTTACACAAGATTTATATGGGTAAAAGATAAAAATAATTATAATTTAAGTTTGATCACAAAAATAATAATTTTGTGGATGAGTGGCGAAACATATCGATTATAATACGCATATGGTAGATGAGTATTAATATATATAGAAGGCACGTATATGCTGGTTAGGTAATATACGCATGGGGCAATTGGATAATCCACTCCTTTTTCAAATAAGATTTGTTAGTCTAATGCCTATCATAAAAATTACATAATTGGATATCTTTAAGCGCATACATCTCCACCATCTTCGACCTTCATCTTCTTCTTCCTATGCCTTCACAAACACCATCAATCTTTTTTTCCCATCGCAGGATCTCGATTGTTAGTCACCCCCTCCATCATTATTTTTGGACCTTAAGATTCATCCAAAGATCGAAAATATGAAATTTGCATTTTAGGTCATCGTATCCAATCCGGTATAGATTACCAATCAGATTAAAAAATGATATTTCGTTATAGATGACATAAAAATCGATATTATTATCATTATTCCAATTTATATCGTAAATTATCTTATAATAAGAACAACTACAAGTGTACGTTATGCACAAATTTTGCAAATGCACAAATTCCTTATTTAATCGTTATGTTTTTTATTGTTCACATAATATACACAATATTTTCTCACTGAAAACAAGAAGATAAAGATATATTTTTTACACACTTTATAACAAATATTTATAATATATTAAAAATATAATTTAAAGTGATATCTTATATTATATTATTTCTATTGCATTCATAATCAACAAGATCACCAAACTACATAAGTTTAAACAGATTTAGTTAAGAAATTTAGGAAAAAATTTGTAATATACTTATTTTTGCAAGTATTTACTGATATTTAACAAATTTTATGTAGAAAAGAGGTGTCATTCCCATGTCGGTTTTAACCTTTAAAATTTATTTTAAATGTTATTGTACAAATATTGTGATTTTTTTTAACATTTAGTTAAATGAGTCGTATGTTGTTTATGTTGAAACAAATAAGCATCCATCACAATTAAGTAGAGATAATTTGTATACCTGTTAAAAAATAAACTCATTGAAGGTAGTGTTTTTCGTAAGTTCGTTCACAGGGAAGGACTATCAATATTGATTCCAAGTAGATTATCTCTTACAATTAGAAGTATGGACAAAGGGGGGTTTTGAGTTGGTTGAGGTGTTTTATCAAACACATTGCGTACGATAAATAAATTGCTACAAAAAATACAACTAAGTTAATGGCAAATATCCAAATTTGCCAACACAACAACACAATGGATGAATAAGCAAGATAAAAGATATTTGACCCAAGGATATTGCAAATCAAGCACTTCAACCCAACAAGCAAAATATATCCAACTCTACCTAACCAAGATAATTGGTGAAGCACACAATTACTTATTTCTCTTCTAAAAACACTAATTTAGTGAAGCACATAAATTAGTTCTCTTGATACTAGCAACCAATAGTGAAGCACTACCAATTTAACCAAATCAAGGAATCAATCAAAGAGAGGTTAGGACAAACCCAAGGATGAGAAGCTCAACCTAGGTATTTGCACTTAAAGCTTGAGAATTTAGGTACACTAAACTTGTGCTACTATAATGAATGTACTAACAATTACGGATTAGCACAAACAATTAGCAATTGATGTTACAAGAAGAGCAAATTGAAGCAACTTACAATTCTCCAAGCAAAATCATAAACAATACAACTCAAGTATTCAAGATAGAGTGAAATAGATCTTACTTAAATTGAAATGGGTTTAGTACAAGAGATGCTTCCTTGAGCCAAATTATGGAGTTAGTTACTCATAATATACTCCTACTAACCCTACTTTTATGTTCTTGAAGAGCTAAAATGAAGATGAAGAAGTTAGATGTGTTAAGATATGAGAGATTAGGTTGTGTTTGGTTACATCTCTTTTTAATACACAGCAGGGGTTGTACGACCTGTCAAACGGCCACACAGCAACCCATACAGAAAAACTGCTCCTTTGAACGGCTTGTCCAACGGCCGTACATCAGCCCGTACGAGATAAAATCTTCAAGATAATACATTAAACACCTCCCGGCATCGCGAGCTTTCATCTTCTAACTTCCCTCTTGAATAATCTTCGCTTTGATGCTCAAATTAAGCCATCTTTTCAACAATTAAACACGAGGCACTGAAAGATGAAAAACATAATAAATATTAATAAAACAACATTCGAAACTAACAAAAATGCAGAAGAATAAAAGACAAAACGTGTATAAAATACACGTTATCAAATCTTCCCCCACTTGAACTTTGCTAGTCCCGAGCAAACTAAAATTATCATAACCATATACTCCTAACTAGTACCACTTCCGTAGGTGATCACGGTTGCATTTGGCATATGCAACAAGCCCTTGGAACCCCTAGGTAGCTCTAGTGGACGAGTGAGGTCTCGTGAGGGTTTATAGATGATGTACCCACAAAATCACAAAAATCACCAACAAACAAAAAACTAACAATACCTACTAATTAAACTAACTACTACACTCACATGCCCGAGCCGTCTACTTGTAACTAAAATCAAACATATAGAGCTATTCACCTTGTCATCCACTAAAACGAGCTAACAACTAATTCAAGAATCAAGATAACACACCTCGTGCAAGATGTAACCAAGACATTAAAGATAGAATGAATGCACTTCAATCGTGAACACTAGACAAGATGATCACAAAGCATACATGGCCTCGCATTAAGAAGATGAAATTGTATGGTGAAAAATCTCACATCTCTTAATTATGTATCACACAAGTATGGGCTAGAGATTTCACTCAACTCCAAGTCTAAATGTATGCGCTCTACTTGACCTTGCATGTCCACCTAGATTCCGGATTGCACCAAAAACAAAGAATTCCCAAAATGGGTTGTAATGAGGCTTGGGTGAAGGTGTGAAAATTTAAGTTCAAGGAAGGTGTAAAAGTCTCACTAGTTGAGTCAAAATGATGCTTGCTCGCTTCATCCACCAAATTCTCAAACTAAAGAATGTCTTCACTCATTTACAATTATAAAACACAACCACATTTATCAAGAAAATTGAAACAAAATAAAGTACAAAGATTTATTGTTTTTTTTTTTTTGTTCTTTTTTTTACATCCCCTTTATTAATTTTTTTTAGCAAAGGGAATGCATAACATAAATAAATACTACAAAGAACTTTGAACCACATCTAGATATACACATCAAACTAGTTCCCACTTACAATAATTAGAATCCTTCCTCTTCACAACTTCTCCAAATTCACATGCTCATCAATCAATTCTTTCCAAGACTCAACTAGCTCAACTAGGTCGAGAGTGAAGTATTTGGCTTTGACTTATGTATAAAAGGAGAAAGTGACGAAGAAAAATATGGATATAAGCTTCAAAGGGGGTAACTAGGGATTATTTTCATGGTTCACAAGCTAAAAAGGTCAAAAGGTTATCCTAAATAGAATTTCCTTATTATGGTGCATCCATGAATGAAGGTTTAATGCAAGCCCTAGAGCAACAAACATACATAAAGACGGAGAAACACACAAGTAAAAGAAATCATCGTTCAAGACCTCACAAGGTTTAAGTTGTAATAACATCTTCTCGATTTGATTCCATGCATGCTAAGAGATAATCGTCATGCCCACAATTTAATTACAACAATCTAGACTTTTCATGCCATTTTAAGTGTGTGTGTGTGCAATAAGGTGCATCAAACTTATAGATTCGCATCAAATTGGTAATGCTAGGCACGAAATAGGAGAAAACAAGACTACAAGCTCACAATGTCATAAATTTTACAAACAAGTAAAGACACTCATGATTAAACTTATTTCCCAAATGAAAACAAAACGAACATCAAATGAAACAAAAAAGATTACTAAGACTAGCTGCGCATATTATACAAGGATGAACATAAACAATCCTTCCCCCACTTAAAACATGACATGTCCTCATGCATGACAAATAAAATGAAGTAAAGATATGAGTGAAAGAGAACTCCCCTAAAAATAAATAACAAGGACCGGGAGCACCACTCATATTTGCCAAAATCCAACCCCGAAATTGCACGTCAAGAATTGAATAAATTTCACCAATCACAATCATCCCAACGAAAATAATCAACAAGCCAAATCCACACCCTACAAAGCCACTTCAACACTAATTAAGGATATATAAATAATAAAAATATTTGCTTTGTTTTTTTTTAAATAAAATAAAATAAAATAAAATAAAATAACTAACCAATTAATAATAAAATCAAATAAAAATCAAATCAAATTTAAAAATGAAATAATAAAAGCAAAAATCAAATTAAAAACTAAAACTAAAACAAAATAAAATAAAAATAAATTAACTAACCAAATTAATAATAAAATAAAAAATCAATTTAAAACTAAAATAATAATAAAATCAAAATCAAATTTAAAATAAAATAAAATAACTAAGCAATTATTAATAAAATCAAAAATTTCAAAAATCAAATTCAAAGTGAATTTAAATTGATTTCTGAATTTATAAAATATGTTTAGAATAAAATATATTAATAATAAAATCAAACATACTAAAAGAAATGAACAAATAAAAAAAATCAAAATAAAATAAAACAAAAAGAACTAACCAATTGATAATAAAATCAAAAATCAAATTTAAAGTGAATTTAATTTGATTCTTAACTTTATAAAAATTGTTTAGTTAAAAAAAATTAAAAACTGAAAATCAAAATTAGAATTAAATAAGTGAAGAAACAAATAAAACAAAAAAAAATAAGAAAGAAAAAAACAAGAAAATAAGAAACGAAAAAAAAAACAAAAAGGGGAGGGGGCTGGGCGATTGTGGTAGAGGGGAAGTGAAGAAAGGGGGGGTGGTGGATTGGAGATGGGCGACAGGAAGGAGATGATGAAAAGGTTGGTATGCACGCTGAGCGGTGTAGTGCTGAACCTTAAAATATACAATAATTTAGAAAATAATCGTTTACCAAATAAAAGTGTTTTAAGAAAAATATATTTTAATAAAAATTGTTAAAGATTTTATTTTTACGTTTGATAACAAATATGTTTTTAATATTAACAAATAAGGACAAAATAGCAAAAAACCACAATTGAAAATAAGTCGCAAATTCATTCTTTATATATAATAGAAAAGTGAATAAGGCATAGCATCAAAATTTCAATTCTAAAATAATTTTAAAAAAAACAAGCATTTACATTTAATTACAAAACAAAAAAAGTCTTTAAGAAAATATATAGTAAAATAAGTTATTAAAAAAGTAATAAAAAAATGTTATAATTGGAAATGACACCAAAATTCTGGTTTAAGCTACACTCACTCAAAAAAATAAACATATTTATTTGACACCAGTAGTATTATTTTTTTACTTCACAACAATTATTGTTTTACAATGTTTATAGTTGAAATTTTAAAAAAAGAATTTCGGATTAAAATAATTTTAAAGTACAAAATATAATATACAAAACAAACAATAAAATGAAATAAAACTAATATAATTCACAACAAACACTAATATAATTTAGAATAAATAAAAACAAAAACATATTAAAAACAAGTACAAACTTTTTTAACATTAAATGAATTAAAAAATATGTGATGTTTGGAAATGACATAGAAATCAACACTGTGATCTACAAAACAAACACTAATATTAAAAGACATACTAAATTTTGAAAACTAAAATATACAAAAAACTCAAAAAAATGTAAATAGAACAAATAAAAACTAACACAAAAACATAAAAAAGTACCCTTTTTCAAAAAAAAAAAAGTTGTATAACATATTTTCACATAAATATCCCAAAAATAAATAAAAAAACATAACCAGAAATATCAAATTTCAAATAAATGAAACAAATTAGTACCATGTATTTTTTTAAAATAGTTCAAAAACACCTAATAAAAAAATCCACACATGTAAAAAAATAACAAATTGTTTTAAATAATTCTTAGATTACCACGTATATTATATACATGTAAAAAAATGTTCTTAGATTACCACGTATGTTATATAACAAAATAATAAAAAAAATACTAATACCAATATAGTACTAACATTTTTCAAGTATTTCAAAATTTAAGAAAATAAAAAAAACATCCAAAAAAAAATATGTTAAAATAAAATTTAAAATATAATTTACAAAACAAACAAATACCACATAAAAGTTATTTAAAAAATATATAATTTAAATGAATATAATAAAAAGATTACATTTATGTTTTACGTGTTTTAAATTCAAGTTAAAAAGAATTAGATTTGGTACTGCAGTTGTAAATAAATTTAAAAAAGTAACCTAAAACCCCAAAATAAGAAATTTTAAAGCTAACTAAATATAAAAAATTTTAAGTTATATAATAAAAAAGATAAAAAAAAATATGAATATGTAATGTCTCAACTATATCATGTATAATAAATAGTGTAACATAAAATATTTACTTATAAATTCTACAATAAAAACGTTTCTTAAATTTATATTAAAAAACGAACACAAACAAAAAGAAAAAAATGCAACTCTATTGAAAAACAATATTTCTATTTCATCATATTGTTATTTTGCGAAAAATGTTGACGCAATAAAAAAGATTTAAGAACCCAACAAAGAAACATAATATAAAATTAAAATATTATACCATAATAACAAAAATTCAAAAATTAAAAATTGCAAAAATGTAAAATTTCATCAACAATTAAATTAAAACTAAATTTGTACAATTCAAACTAATGAAATACATATCAACAAATTCATCAATTATTATTATAAGTAAATGAGTTTTACTAATTATTTTATTATTATTTAATGTAAAAATATAATTTAAAATAATATTAAAAAAATTTGCAAAAAATTATATTAATAATTTTTTTTATTATATAATGACAAAATAAGTGCAATGCACGGGTATAATGCTAGTATTACAAATTGATATAAGGTCAGGAATGAGGAAACATCCCGAGTCCCGAGGATGGTACATTTGATTGTACATGAAAAAACATTCTAGAATTACAAAACTATTTAAGTTAAATTTTTCTAGTTGATTCGGTGAACAATACAAAGACCAATAATCAAGTCCAGTTTCCTTCCAGAAAACCTTATCTAAGCGACTATACCCGCTAAACAACGCCTAAAATAAAATAAAATAAAATCATTTTAAAACATTCAAACTTGATCGCCCAAAACACCCCACTATATTTCCGGCGACACTCATCGCCGGCGTCTACAAACTCGTTCAATCTCTCCTCCTCTACACATCAAATCAAAGTGTCCGTACAAGAAAATAAATTTAATTTTCACCGAGATACTATTAATCGAGTTTTACTTACTCGATTGCGATGGCTTCGAAGAGGCAACGGCTACCGCCGGCGCCGACATATCAGACTTTCGAGTCGTTTTGGGACTCAGAAGACGATGCTCCTGGTCCGCGATGCGCTCACACTCTCACCGCAATTGCTCCGACGAAAAATCACGGTCCCCGTCTTATTCTGTTCGGCGGCACCACTGCAATTGAAGGCGGCGGTGGCTTTGGAATCAGTATGTGTTCGTTATTTGTTTTTTTGTGTATTTTTGTTTTGTCGAGAATCGTTTATGCGAAATTTGATTGTTGATTAGCTGAAATGTTGTTGAGTTTTGATTGTTAGGGTTGGCTGGTGTTACTAATTCTGTTCATTGCTATGACGTGCTCTCCAGAAAATGGACCAGGTATGCTTCGGTTCTTCGTTGTTTGTTTTAGTGAATGAATTTGTACTCTCAAGCTCGATTTGATAAATGTATAAATTACGAATTAGTTCTGAATCTGCATTATAGAGTATATCTATAGTTTAATTAACTATAAAGAGGAAATGCTGGTTTAGACTTGTGAGCTTTACGAGTTGGGTAATTTGACACTCGAGCTTGGCTGTTTAACTTCTTCAGACTGAGCTTAGATCAAGTATCGCTGAGTAGTATTTCAGTTCTTAACAAGTCGAGTTTGAGTGGCTTATGGATAGTTTGGCTTGTTTTTATTCTTAGATAAAGTAGTGTGACATTTAACATACGCTGTGGTTATGGTTGAATTGTACCACAGAATAAAACCAACAGGTGATCCTCCTTCACCTAGGGCAGCACACACAGCTGCTGCTGTTGGTACCATGGTTGGGTTTCAGGTTAGTGGAACTTCTCAAGTAATGAGAAAATACTGTTATTTCGTAAATATTTTTGGTTTTTTTACATTTGATGAATTTTGTTTGAATTGCTAGGGTGGAATAGGTCCTTCCGGTCATTCAACAGATGATCTTTATGTTCTGGACATGACAAACGACAAATACAAATGGCATAGGTAGGTTTTTGTATGATTTTCATAATTTGCAGCTTGACTAATGTTGGAGATGTCATGAATTTCACTTGGCTGCTGATAATGTAGAATTGTTGTTCAAGGAGAAGGCCCTGGTCCTCGATACGGTCATGTAATGGACTTGGTTGCTCAGAGATATCTTGTTACTGTTAGCGGTAGTGATGGTAAGTTCACTTTGTCTTTATACTTATCATATAAGATGTTTATTCACGTTTATCAATTACAAGGACTATGATCTTCTCTAAGTTCTTCAAAGCCAATATGCCTTCTATTTTCGTGACCATTGTCCTTCTATTTTTGTGACTATATTCGAGACAAGTTAATTATTAGTAAACAAAACTTATGTCATGGCCTATTCTCTTGGTGCAATGTTCATTAAATGCCCAAATCTTAAATTTGTAAACATCATATCGTCATTTACTTTCAATTTGTTTATTATATTCTCACCTTCATAGGAGTAAATTTTGTTTCCTCCAGGAAAAAGAGTGCTGTCAGATGCTTGGGCTTTGGATACTGCTCAGAAACCATATGCATGGCAGAAAATTGTTCCAGAGGGTGAATCACCTTCGGCTAGGATGTAAGTTATTTTTCCATCACAGATTTCTAACTGCCTACGGTGTTCTAAAAAAGCTGTTTTATTGCGTTTTAATTGGTTATGGAGGCATCTCATCTTAGTAGTGTAAAACTTGGTTTTTACATGGCCATGTGTTTCTTATGACTATCAAATTTTAAACTAGCCTGGAGATCTTTGATACAGTTAACTTATGTTGTATAAGTAAAATAAGGTTCTTATCTGAAATTTACTCATAATTATTGTCTATATTATCGTATAATTGAGTAATACCAGTTGTCTTTTTTTTTTCTTCATCATTATGTTTTCCCATACGTGATCCTTTAAATATTTTTATGGGCATCTTTTTCTATCCTTTTTGTTGGGCATCCAACTTAATCCTAAACTGCCAATGGGAGTATTGATTCCCATGAGATGAACTAAAACATGAGGATCATATGTAGGGCTACATGGATAAAGTAGTCCCAAGTAGTATGGATAATCTTACCACGCGTTACTTTTGCCATGAACATAGGAACTAAATTGAGGTTAGTTATGTTGGTTTTCTGTAATCAGGTACTTACGTTATATAATCTCTTCCCAGTTGTTACTGCAGCTGCTCAGTTTGTTGAGCATTTTTCATTTATTTCCCAGTAACTTAATCTGTCTGTTTATAATCATAGGCTGTACATAGGCTGTACCTTGGGTGAATCCCAGAATGATGTCATTGTAAGTAGCAAAAGGGTCACGTATCTGGGCACTCCTTTTTAATAATCTTAAGTGGCAGATAGGTAGTTATATTGGCCTATATTGTCCCATATATCACATTATAAATAATTCCTAAACTATATTAAGTATTGATAATATATACTTTTTGTACTTGTATATGTATTTTAACTATTTGAGGAAGTTGCCAAAATCTGGAAATATTGTTTGGCAACCTTGCAACTCCAATAGGTTGGCAATCAAGAGTGCCATGCCACATCAACTTTGGCAACCTCTGGGCAACCCTATTGGAGATGCTCTTACATTATCAACACATATTAGAGTTTGGTTTTGTAATTTATATTGTTCTGTGTAGTTATGCAACAGCCAGTTCCCGCTTGGATGGAATGCTTTTGCTTTGCGGGGGTAGAGATATCACAGGCACGGTAAGGTCTTAAATTCTATTAAAATGATGTCGTCTGCACTCTGTTTTTATGTCTACCGATCCCTGATGTTTGTTCCTTGAACTGTTATTAGATTTTATTTATGCTTTATTTGGTTTACACTTTTTTTACCAACTATTTTCTTGACAAAAACACTTTGTATTTTGAGTGGTTAATCAACTAATCATAAGTTGGAACCCAACAAAAAATGTAGTTGGTCTTACTTTACCTTATATTTTTGATGTATGTTGCTAGTGTGAATTGGATTGCATCCGACATCCGAGTTTAGTATAATCATTTATGAATAAAGTAGTGGAGGAAATATGTCACGACGTACATCTTACATTTTCAAAGCAGTACTTAAGTACTTTGTTACTCTTGAAATTGCCTTTACTTCCTCCATTTTCAAGAGAATACATATCATTGTATCGAAAAGGAAGGGGATTAGTGAAGTGGGAGATGAGATGGAGGAGTCTTGCATATATGCAATACAAGTAAAAGAAAAATGAAGTTAAAAAATATTCTTATAAGATGTACCTAAATATTAGCATGGAGTTTAAATTAATAGGTAGTCATGTAACCCCTAGATTGTCAAAGTTTCTAAGTGTTAGAAGAAAAGGTTTGATTGAACTGATGATCCTTTCTAAAGCAACATTATTTTGTTGAATCAGCTTTTGGTTTCATATATAGGAAATCTTTTATGAAATGAAGTTATGCATGCTTTTTATGTAATTATCTGACACTGGTACTTTTGCATGTATGTGCACCTTTAGCCACTAGCTGATGCTTATGGACTGCGCATAAATAATAATGGCCGCTGGGAATGGACTATTGCACCTGGAGTTTCTCCTTCATCAAGATATCAACATGCCGCTGTAAGTGTTAATGGCACATTTAACAAGTGTCTTTGCCACCCTCTCTTCTTCCACCTCTCTTTGTAGTTTTTATTGTGTTTCTTGGAATAACGCTTTCTGTTGAAGTTCTGGAGGGCTAAACTTTTGTAATTAGGTTTTATGTGGTGTTGGTATTAGACTTGAGATATTGGCATGACAGTAAAGTTCTTTAACTATAGTTGTTGCTAATTCAATTTTACTTCATGTTACTGGCTTAGGTCTTTGTGGGTGCTAGGTTGCATGTTACTGGAGGTTCTGTCAGGGGAGGACGGGGAGTTCAGGGTGAAGCAGCTGTTGCAGGTAATCTGTGAATTAGGTTGTAAGCACAATGGCAGTTGCAGTACCCGTGAATTTTGAACTTTATTGAATCCTAAAGCATTCTCTTCTCAATGATATTTATGTTATGGAAGTACTTGATACTGCTGCTGGAGTTTGGTTGGATAGAAATGGACTGGTAACTTCTTCATACACCACCAAGGGGCAGGCAGAGGTAGATCCTTCTTTAGAACTCTTGCGTCGTTGTCGCCATGCTGCTGCATCTGTTGAAACACAAGTGTATGTTTATGGTGGACTCAGAGGAGGTATTGGCTTACACTTGTATACAATCGTTGGATTGTCTATTCCCAAAACCTGCAGTGCATAATTGACTGATTCTTCTATCCTGCAGTATCACCTTATACAAGTGTTGTTCGCACGAATTTTACAGTGTGCCGAAAGCATGCACAAGCATAAAATTTTATATATTTATTTGTACTATATTTTCTCATATTTACATGTTACGACACAGTTCTATAATTTTGTGCAGAAAACTGTACTTGAAAAAGCAACTGCAAGTTCAAATTATTCTAATTTTATTACTTTTCTTTACTTTGCTGGATCTTATTTAGACAAATTAAGGATGCTTGGAATTAATGTTAGGATTGCTTCATTTCCCTTCTATTTTGACATAAGAAGATCCTTTACCTTTTGTGGCACAGATGTGGTGTTGGATGATTTTCTTGTTGCAGAGGACGCGCCAGCTCATTCTGACCTTAATTTTACTGCTTCGATTTCTGGGAGGACCTCAATTAGAAATCTAGGTAGCTCCGTTTCTTCTGGTAGCTCCAGGTAAATATTGTTGTACATCTAGTTCTTGACTTCATTACATTTTCATCTGACCATTTGCTTACTTCATATTTTATTTCTGTAATTAACCTGGTTACTTTTCGTATTTTAAGTTATGTGATTAGGTTATTAGGTATCTATGTACTCGTGTATATTGGTTTAGTTTATTAGAGAAGTTTCCTTTCTCGAAATCTAGGAACCTCATATCCTTCCTTTACTCTTCTTCCTCATCCTCAATTTTCATCTCTGTCTATATGTTCTGCACTAGGCTCTTGGTGGAATCCTTCCCTCATCTTCTTCCGTCTCCTGGAAATATAGGTTCTAGTTTTAGGAATCCTAGGTTACGATTGCCAACTGTTGGAGAGGGTAATTGGATAACTTTTTATAATTATAATCCATTATTCTTCCAGGTATCGTGGGTGTACAGGTCCCATTTTGGAACTTTGATAGACTAAATCTATTTGCTTACTGAAAAGATGACAAAAGAAAAGTTGAGTTGATTTAGGAGTAAAATCTTTTATAATAAAAAACTGAAGAGCAAAGGTAGCAATGTGATCTTTTAGCTTAGGATTATATTAGAGTTGCAAATGATTGTATCGATTCTAAAAGAATCACGTATATTGTTTTATTTTCTCAACCCAATTCGTTGTCACGATACTACTATGATTCTTCATGCCTGAAGGGAGATCATGAACTGAATGTTGACTCTATTTCTTTTATCATTACAAATATTCATGAGAAAAGGGAAGGTGAGATTACCTTATATATGATAGGTAAGATAAACTAGTAAAATTATGTAGTTTTATGATTGAAAGGCAGAGTGTATAAACTTGTAACACTATAACTAATGTAACTCAAACTAAAGGAAAAGATACTTAACCAGAAGACAATCAAGAACAGGAAGTCACAAGAAATCAACACTAAATGAAAACAAGGTAATTGATACAATTTAACATGCTAACTATGATCAAGCCAAGAAGAAATCATTGAGAGAAGTTCAAGTCAAAGTTGTTCATGCCTCGGTGATTTGATTAATCAAGAATCAAGATCATAACTATCAGTATCAACAAGACCAATTGATTTCAAGTGAAGAAGAAGGAAAGCAAATATTGGAAAGCCAAGTTATTCAGTGAATATGGTAATTTATTCAAGAAGCAGAAACACTATCAAGACTAGTCACTTATGAACCAGACCAGTGCATCAAGTGTCAGGACATTGATAGCAAGTTTATGTCAGTAATAAAGAACCATGTTCAAGAGCTTGTTGAAGAATAAAGAAGACATGAAGATATCACAAGTTCAAGATGTGCATTGAAGTTTCAAGTTGAAGACCAGAATATTTTCTAAGTACTAAATGTTCTGGATGGCTAAGTAGAAATTCTCAAGTAGAAGTTCTACTTAGGAATTTCGAGATAGCCAAGTAGAAGTTCCACTTAGGAATTTCGAGATAGCCAAGTAGAAATTCTCAAGTAGAAGTTCTACTTAGGTGCAGCTTCAACATGACACATGACATCTTCTGATTGGCAGATTTCCAAGCTTTCAAGATAAGGCAAGAATTATGTGGACATCATTGGGCCACGTACATCTTAGTCTTTGAAGACTACAGGACATAGATTACATGTAGTATAAATAGAAGTACTTGTGTAATGTTTTAGTTAGTGAGCAATTCTAGAGAAAAACACAAGAGAAAAAGAGAGAGTGCATTCACAGAGCTTAGTATCATTCACTTCTCTCTCAACTTCTGTTATACTTTGTAATGAATGTTGTAGCAACCCTTTCAAGTTATATATAAAGAAATATATTCCTTGAATCTGTGTGTTCATTTATTGCATCGTTTTTATTGCTTCTCATATTCGAAAAGTTGTATTCACCCCCCCCTCTACAACACATTTGGACCTAACAATTGGTATCAGAGCTATATGTTTAACATACAAAACATAGATCCTTGTGTTGAGTAGAAGAATCGTGAGTTTTCATTTTTCAGATCTACTTTTCATTTTCTCGAAAAGTGTGTTTTAATTCGTTGGTAGTGAAAACTCATCTGAAAAATTATTTAAATACTCCAGGTGTGATTATTTAGCTTGGGTGTATTTTAATTAATTTTTGTGAATCTATCTGGGTTAGTTCATATTTGGTGTTCTTGAGTGTTCATCATCTGTTCTTATCAAAGAATACAACCCAACAACTTTTTGATCTCCTTTTCAATAGTAAAAGAATAAAAAGGTGGTTTTTGGACTTTTTGATTTACTTTATTCGGCCGAAAGTAAAAGACATACTCAGTACCTAGCATGTGGGTTAGGTGGGTTTGGTGAGTAAAGCATTCAAAGTCAAAAAGGTGTTAAAGAGATAATATTGTTTATTCAATATTAAAGTATTCTGCAGAAAAATTATTCTAAGGCAAAAATTTCTACATAGAATTTCTACTTGAGAATTTCTACATAGAATTTCGACTTGGACAATTTCTACTTGGTGATTTCGACTTGAGCAAAATTTCTACTTAGAGAAATTTCGACTTAGGCAAAAGTTCTACATAAATATTCTACATAGCCTAGTCTTGGGTACTTAGAAACTTTTAGTGACCAGAATTGAGATGGCTCCTAAAAATGCTTTCAAGATCCCAATGTTCAACAAAGATCACTATGAAGAATGGGTTTTCAGAATGAGACTATATCTAGAGACTATTAACCCTGAATATCTGGAAGTCCTTGACAATGTTGAAGTTCTAGTGTTTCATTTTATTAGTGTAAAAGTAAATAGAATAATACATGATTCATCACCAACGCACTAAATTTTTTATCAAATAACGTCGAACACTATTGCTGATACACTAATTTTACAACACTAATGTTGTATTTTACATTTAGAAGTAGAGCTTGGGTTCTGCAGCAGAACTCTCAATTTTGCAACATAACAGTGTTGCTGAAACAAAAATTCTTCAGTAGAATGTCGGGTTCTGCAGCTGAATAACACTACTGCAAAACAAGAATTCTAGAGCAAGACGTGTTTTACATGATGTTGGGTGATGTGTGAAGAAGTGGAGAAGACATTCTTTTTTACGTTGAGAAATCAACGTTCTACAGCAGAACATAAAACATCCTGCAGCCAAACATTAGATGATAGCTCATTTTTCTTGGCCTTGAGAAAAAATTACGTTAATGAAGTATTGAATACATGTTAAAATATTTTTTGTTTTATTTTCATTTATTTTTATGTAGTTTTAAAATGAAACTATGTAGTTCTAATATGAAACTAAGTTTTACTCATTTATCTTACCTAACATAGGTAAGGTAATCTCACCTTCCTTTTTCTCAATATTCAATTTTGCCAGCATGGATAGAAGTTCTATGACAAAACTGGCCGCGGCTTCTGCTGCAGAAGCTGAGGCTGCAAATGCCGTCTGGCAAGCTGCGCAATCTTCATCTAGTACTCCTGAGGAAACAAGTGTGTCAGATAACTCACAAGCTGCCGAGACCACTTCAGATTGTAGTGACACTGAAGCAGATGTTCGACTGCACCCTAGAGCTGTATGAATCTTGTGCATTTTGATTCTGAGACAAGGTTCTGTTCATGTGAATGCAAAAGAGTATTATGATTTTCCTGATTTTACAGGTAGTTGTTGCCAAAGAGACTGTAGGAAGCTTGGGTGGAATGGTGAGGCAGTTATCTTTGGAGCACTTTGAGAATGAGAGTAGGCGAATTGTTCCAATAAATTATCTATCACAGCCTACGAAAAAGTTTACAAGGCAGAAATCTCCTCAAGGTCTGCATAAAAAGGTAAGCAGCATAACAAGTTTCTCTGTGTTTTACTTTCTTCAGTATTGTAGAAAAGATGTTAGTCTTTGCATTGTTTGTTAAATCATATATTCTCTTGTACAGGTTATATCTACATTGCTTAGGCCTCAAAATTGGAAACCTCCTGTTAATAGGAGGTTTTTTCTAGATGCTTATGAAGTGGGTGAGCTTTGTTATGCGGCCGAACAAATTTTTATGCATGAGCCTTCAGTTCTTAAATTAAAAGCTCCCATCAAATTGTTTGGCGACCTTCATGGCCAGTTCGGGGATCTAATGCGATTATTTGATGAATATGGAAATCCTTCTACAGCAGGAGATATAACGTAAGTTTGACATTGATGTTCATGAAGCTTTTATCCTGTATGTTGTATCTTTTAACATAAGAGAATTAGTAACTGTACTTCATCCTATACTGGCACAGTTTAAATCTGAAGGACTAGATTTAAGATTGGTTTAAATCGTGATAGGTTCAACAGTCATTGTGTTTCATAATGCTCCAGCTGAGATCATGTATTTGGAAAGTAGTACCTTGCCTTGGGAAAGCTGATTTTACTATTTTTCTTGATCAGACCGGCGATCAAGTGCAGCACTGTGTTCTATAAATTAAGTTGACAAAATCAGTCTTATCCTTAAACATCTCACGGTCCGCAGATTTTTAAAAGCTATTGTTTATAATCAAACGTGGTACCTCATACTTATACATATGTAATGAAATATTAAATTGAATGCCCTTCTTGAAAGAAAACAATTGCATCACATTTTTTTAATAAATTAATTTATTTTCAACTTCTTACAAAAGTATGTCTATATATATACATAGCATGACAGGGAAGAATATACATGTAACATGTCATGTTGGCTTAGATGTTACTACTGATTATTGTTATGGCCATGGTAGGTTTTTTTCTTTCCTTTTCCTTCAATAGCAATATGTTCCAGTGATGATAGCTATACTGTAATATACTTGACTACATCTAACAATCCAATTGAGGTCAAACCCCCAGCCTTGAAAAATTGAGTCTATTCCAAATCTGCATTTTATATAATCTCAAGTCTGCTGGTCCAACTCCATCAAACTTATGTAACCACAAGACACAAAAGATCATGATTTGTTGGTGCACTTAGTGGTTGGACTTGAGCTTAAATTCTGAACAGTTCCCGATGTGGGATGGCCAGACGGGGATATTACCTAACAGTTATTCACTGCTTTAAGAAGCATGAAATAATGGGAATGGGGAATTTAAATTACAAGCTTTTTTATCCTTCTTCAAGTAGTTGGTGCTTATTGCTTAATATATATATTTTTTATTTTGCAGTTACATTGATTATTTGTAATTTTGCAGTTACATTGATTATTTGTTTCTTGGGGATTATGTTGATCGAGGTCAACACAGCTTGGAGACTATCACTCTGCTCCTTGCGTTAAAGGCAAGCTTCTACCTTGACGATTCTAGTACTTGGTTACGTTTTGCAGTGCTACCTCATTTGATGATACATGACCTTTGATACAATATTCAGATTGAGTATCCTGAAAATGTTCACTTAATACGAGGAAATCATGAGGCTGCGGATATAAATGCACTTTTTGGTTTTCGTCTTGAATGCATCGAGAGAATGGTATGATGTGTACGCTATTGTTTTCTTTTAACTACTATTTTGTGCTCTAATAGTTAATGGATTTTCAGGGTGAAAATGATGGAATCTGGGCATGGACGCGGTTCAATCAGCTTTTTAACTATCTTCCACTTGCGGCCCTTATTGAGAAGAAGATAATTTGTATGCATGGAGGCATAGGGAGATCAATACATTCAGTAGAGCAGATAGAGAACTTAAAAAGACCCATAACCATGGATGCTGGATCTCTGGTCTTAATGGATTTGTTGTGGTATGTTTTTTGTTCATTACTTCATCTGCTGCTTTAGGTGTTTTCCCCAATCGTGCTTTATATAGCTGGTGCACCGTTAGGTTGCTAGAGGTTCCAGCCTGTCATGTTGTCCGCATTTTATTTGTTTCAATAAAGTTTGACCCCCCCCCCCCCCCCAAAAAAAATTGTATGTTTTGTGCAGGTCCGATCCCACAGAAAATGATAGTGTTGAAGGCCTGAGACCCAACCCCAGAGGGCCTGGACTTGTCACCTTTGGGGTATGTGTGCTGTTATTTCCTTACGACTATGAAATACATTAGTTTTTCGAAATCTTTGTCTGTCATCAGTACAATATTTACTGTATGCTGTGAAGTGCCAGATGCATAGCTTTTTTATCTTATAAAATCTATTTAATAAATCCTACAAGTTAGTGATATCGAAATTACAAAAATTTAAATTATGTGTATTGGTAAATACTATTACATAAACAATAGTAGCTTGTGGACAGTGCATGTTTTTCCTGCAGTCGATATACCCTGCCCTTCTTATTTAGTTATGGACAAAACTTTACCCTTTCTGAGCAATCGGATGTATATAGTGTTAAATAGAATGATTAGAGTAAAATGGATATAAGAGATGAAATGAGCACTGCCAAGAAATTAAAATATATATAGTTCATCAAGTGAATCTGCTAGATTAGACTTTTTACTTATTATCATAGTAACTGATACGTGGCCAGGTTTATTTTTGAACAAATTTGGTTTTAGCAGCATGATCATGTAAGACTATCATTTTAAAGTGTTTTTTTTAATAGCGTCTCTGTGCAAGCAAGTGGTTGTCTCTAGTCGTGACTGTTTTGTATAACTCCCTTTTGGTCTATCTTGTTTAATTATCAAACTAATATGTGGGTGAACTTTAAGTCTTTAACCTTGTAATATATTGTTGTTACCTTGGCATAAAGGATTATGCATTGTCTCCTCTTGCAGCCTGATAGGGTCACAGAATTCTGTAAGAGGAACAAGTTACAACTAATAATAAGAGCCCATGAATGCGTAATGGACGGGTTCGAACGGTTCGCTCAGGGACAGTTGATCACTCTTTTCTCTGCAACAAACTATTGTGGCAAGTAGTTATCTTTGTTTTTACTTCTGATAATTTGCCAAGCTTGTGTCTGAAAAAAAATATGCATTCAGGCACTGCCAATAATGCTGGAGCTATCCTGGTAGTTGGCAGAGGGTTGATGATCGTGCCGAAATTGATTCATCCCTTGCCACCTTCCATGCATTCACCAGAGACATCTCCAGAAAGGGGAACGGATGACACATGGATGCAGGTAAATTTTTCGTGGCATTTCATGCATCTACTGACATACAAGACCAGACCCGATATTACAAGAAATCCTGGGTTATGAGGTTCTGTTCTGCTTGATTATTTATTATTATTAACATGCATCACTTTTGCAGGAGCTAAACGTTCAGAGACCGCCAACTCCTACAAGAGGGCGTCCACAGGCTAACCTTGATCGGAATTCACTAGCATATATTTGAAATTGATCAATATTTTTCAACAGTTTTTTTTTTTTTTTTTTTGTGAATCCCTTGTCCTGTAGTTGCAGTATAGTTTCTTTTTGCTGTCAACCAGAAGAATTTATCACCTTAGACTACATTGTATCCTTTCTAGACTTTGAGGGTTAAGTCAAGAGAATTGGATGTATATAAGTAAAGATGTGTCATAGGGAAACAACAGTTAGCCATTAGAGGTGTGTGGTGACTGTCATATGTTGTACTGCTTAGAGATTATTACTTGTATGATATAGCCACTACTGAGATGGCTAGGAAAGTAAATGATTAGATATTTTCTGTAGTTGAGGGGAGGGTAGCCCTTGAGTTTTGTAATGTAATGTATGCATTTTAAATCTCATTTATCAGAATTGATGGTCATGTAAATACTCAGAAAAATTCACTACAATAGACGAAACTTTCGAAAATGTATATGTATAGTGGGCTTCTAACAGTTCCGTTAATAAAGTATCTGGGTTTGTTGAAGAATTTTTGGCCTAGGCTTATGCTGGTTACATTTTTTTTTTGCCATAATGCTGGTTACTTAATTGTTAATAACATTTACACCTTCCCAGTAATTTCAAATATAGTAAAACCTATGTAAATTAATGTCGTTGGAACTGGTAAATTTTATTAATAACATAGCAAGTTAATTTATCGCTATTATGTTGGGATTAAAAATTTGTATTAAAAATATTAATTTTATCGTGGTATCGTAATTTAACGAGCTTTTACTGTAACCGGTAAACAGTAAACAAGAATATTTATATTATTTTTCAAACTAAGATATTTATATTTAATTTACGTATACAATCATTTAATAATTAATAATTTGAGCAACCCAAAAATGTACATTCTCAATAATTCAAACTCCAATATCTCATCATATTTAAATTTCAGCAAACGAGTTTTAATCCAACCATAAATCTTGCATATAATGAAAACTTTATGAGTTGCATTATAATCAAGAATAAAATTGTAAGACGTCATACACAATTTAGTGTGGAAGCTTTTTTTTTTTTTTTTTTTTTTTTTTGAGGGGAAGTGTGGAAGCTTCTTGTACTCGATTTCAGTAACACTACCACCATCATCCACCAACTAAGAAAGAAAGGATAAATGCTTATATTAATTTGATGTGATGTTTTTTTTGTCATTGGCGTTACTTTTCAAATTAAAATAATGCATAATGGATGTACGGATATTCATTTAATTATTGGTAAAGGAACTTGTGATATTGTAGACAGCATATAGTATACTACTTACTCCATCATTATATCTTTTACTTTGGTTGTTGTCCATAGCATTATATAAACGAAGTAGCTCACACTTTTTGAATTACTGAAGTAAAAAAAAAAAGTTTCGAAAGTAATTATAGTCTTTTAAATAGATTATCATTTCTATTTTAAGATGTCCACTTTTAAGATGTCCACGAAAGTGAACATCATACTCATTGGATTCTGTGAATACTTTTTTTTATTACAAGACAATTAATAGATGAAAATATAGAATAATTGGTCAACTTTAGTTTCTTAGTAATTAATTATTTTTCTAATAAAATGAAGGAAAACCCTAATAACAGAATTAAATTATAAATCATGCAACATAACTTTTACATAAAAAGTTGCCTCAATGCATGCAATTATAGGATACAAAATGCTTTGGTTTCGATAGCAATTTTGTAGTACTAATTAAGATTTAAGAAAGATGAGATTCAGTAGTCGAAATAATTCATGAGCCAAGGAATAAACTTTTGTGGAGAAAAAGGTATGGCATGATTACATGAGATCAAATCTAATAAGTTAATGCTTGAACGACTGATTACATCCAAAAATACGTAGTAAAATATGTCTAAAATAGCTATATTTAATAAATATGATTATAAATATTTATCAAATACAGTAGTGAATTATTAGGATGACATGTCATTTAAACGAGTATGAGGAACATATTCCATTATTAATGGAATATGTGGTTGGATACTTCACTAATATTAGAGTATCAGGTCGGATATTTCACTCGTAATGAAATATTTGAACGTACGTTCGATATCCATTCATAGTAGAGTATCATTCCTGATGTTCGGTGAAAAATATCATATATGATGCTTCATTACAAATGGAGTATTTAATCAAAATGGACATTTTGGTTAATATTTCTAAAAATGGTTATTTTGAACAAATAAGCATAAAAAATAAGGTATTTTAATTATTTTCTTGTACATTATTATTGTTAGGTCTAAAATAGTTTTTAGAAGAGAAGTTGAATACAAACTATACATTTTTATCGAAATTGTTTTTGGGTGTATATTCATTTTTAAACAAATCGAAGCGAAATAAAACGAACACCAATATTTCAAGTTAAATATAAAATTATATTAAACTTGTTGGGGTGTGTCTAAATACACGGGTACAAATTACAAGGTTTGAAGATCAAACTAATTATTACAAATCTATAGAAAATTCGACATGAACTTTTCTATATTTTTAATAAAAAGATCGAATGCTAAAAGCAATTCGAGAGATAATTTCTAGGAGTCAAAACTCGTTAAATAGTTCCAAGGTTAAAAGTAAACTATTTCTATCGGTTTAGATTTAACAATACAGCTCAAAAATAATTTAAAAGAATTTAAATATGAAGCTCAGGAACTATTCTCTCTTGATCTCTTTCTTTTCTTCTGTCTCCTCTCGAGTCTGTTCTCTCTGTGAAGAAAATAAGAAGTATGAAGATATTTGTTGAAGTCAGCCGCCTTGTCTTTATAAATCAAATTGAATCAAAAAGCTACTGCCTCTTTCAAAACAATTTGTTCATCAAAGACAATCAAACTCACCGAGACAATCTATTTTGCTTGCCAAGACAATCGACAAGACAATTGCTTTTAAGATATTTATTGAGTTTTTAACTGCCAAGACAATCGCCAAGACATTCCTGAGCCACCAAGACAATCTGTCTTTTTAGATATTTATGGAATTCTAGCTTGCCAAGACAATCTGTTATGCTTCAAGACAATCTTTCTAACACTCCAAGACAATCGGCAAGACAATCTCAGATTGTCTTGCTAGTTTGTTTTTTCAGCTTTAAATTAATTTGATTATATAATTAATCATCTTAATTCAAATTTACTTAAATAATTATTCAGATTTAATTATTTTAATAACTAATTTAATAAATAAATTAATTCTGAAATTAACTACTTGATTTAATTAATTAAAAAAGAATAATTATAAATCCTTAGATTGTCTTAATTCTTTTCTGAATCACTGAAAATAACAAAGAAGTACCACTGAACTATCTGTTGACGCTCCATGTACTGTCTGGTTCATGAACGACCAACTCCAATGGATGTTCTTCATTTAGACTCTAAGATGTGGTTCTTTTTCTCTTCTCATTACTCTTGATTATCCTTTGATTATTATATTAATTCCAACTTAATTAACCTTTTAATTAATTTACATAATAAATTAATTCTGATAGAATTAATTAATCAAATAAATCAACCAAATGATTTAATCAATTAAGAGAGAATTAATACACCTCCTTGACAGCATAACCCTTGTGGTCTTCTATGTCTTGATAAATCCGATCCTCCACAAAGATTATTCCTTAGCCAGTCTTGATAGCTTGAACCACTGAAGTTAATGACGAACAACCACTGTTTAGTGTTGACACTCGATGCACGGTCTGATTCATGAGTGACTAACCGCAATGATTGTTCTTCATATCTTGACTTTAAAGCTGTTATCTTCCTTTTCTTCACTCTCTTTCAAACCTTTATAATCTGTATTCTGCCACTGTAGGAACCTCTTGTCACTATAAATAGAATCCACTGTCTTGATTACTTCACTAACACTTGATCAACTGAATGAACTTCTTCAAGTGTAGTATAACCCAAACGGTAGATTGACTTTGTCTTCTTTCTCTTGACAGTTGAACATTTGAGATCCCTGTGACAGTAGATATATACTATTTACTATTACATTCTTGTTTAAGTTGAGTTGAATCCTCGATGTTTACAAATAGGGTAAACATATGACTTTCAATCTCCCCATATTTGTTTGTTAAACATTAACATACAAATCCTTGAGGATAACTCAACTATAAGCAATAAGAAGATAAAGCATTAAAGAATTATAGTAAATAATACATTAAAAAAAAAATTCTGGAGTAGATATAACATTTCCAAATTCTCAATCGTTGAAATGATAGATGATTGTTCCTCTTGCACTGAACTGATCTTCATTAAGTAACTCATCTTCATTTCTTGACATATCTGCCTGATAACCCTTTACATCTAACATTGAACATTATCAGCAGATACTTAGAAATTCTTCAGTGGTAAAGAATGTGACTTGTCAACCACATACTGAAGAATTCTTCTTTATCGTTTCATACTTCTCTCCTTCCTTATGTCTCCCTACCTAAGGTGATACGTCACCTCCTTATAACGGTGAATACTTTTCATCTCTCCCTGACAAGGCGAATACTTCTATCTCCCCCTGATAAGGTGAATACTCCCCCTTTCTAAGGCATATCCTTTATCTTCCATATCTCTCCCCCTTAGATAGAAAATGTCCCCCTTACTAAGGTAAGGTTATAATCTCCCCCTTAGTTGAGTATCTCTTACTAAGGCAATCTTTGAGTATATCTTCTTCAATATATCTCTCCCCCTTAGTTGAGTTATCCTCCAAGCATTCAATTACAACAAACATCCAAATGCAAATTAGATGATACCATATTTTCAATTATAACTCACCTCTTACCTTTAGTGCAACAGATTCTTCATACATATACCATTGTCTACTGTAATAAGAAAAAGAATCTTTGCTTGTGTTGAAGAATTTTCATGAAGACTTCCAGAATAGATGTATGTAGACTGATCAACTTTGCCCTTTAGATATTATAGAATGGCCTCACTATTGATCATCCTGACAACCAAATCTCCCGACAATTTCCTTATATCTCCCAACCCTTATAAGTGAACCTTGTTTAGGGAATAGGGAATGGGATTTGGTGTTTATCTTTCTTCCTCACTGTGAGTGTGTGATTCTGTTTCGTGTACCTCATAAGTGTTTAACCCATCTCTCCAATCATATCACTTAAAATGAGTGATCTTTTCTCTCATCTCTCAATTGTTTACACTCATGCTCAATAGTGTGTCACTCTTATCTCTCATAGCTCCAACATCCATGTGTACCTGCAAGGAAAATTCACCATATCCCCTTCTAGAGAGGTCAGTGGTGGTGCAATGGGGTTTCGCAAATCCCCGATCCTCGTTGGACTCGTCAGACGAATCTAAGTCATAATCTACAAGTTGATAAAATTTTCCCTTTTTGTGGGTTTCAGAATTAAATTTTGAGAAGGTAAACAATGAAATCAAAACTTAGAATTAAAATCATGTTTCCTTCTAATGTCGGTGAAGACATCTCCTTGTTTAACTCATCAGGTGAATCTGAACAAGTTACCGATCCACACCTATGTCGGACCCGTTACCCGCAGGATCCAGAGATGTTCCCTCTGGGGAGTTAGATAATGATCTTGTTGAATTTTGAATTGAGATCAATACCTTCTCTTGAGGTCTGTGAAGACTCTTGGTTCATTGAAGAACCTTGAACTTATAATCCTAACCGTAATATGGTTGGAGTACAAGTTTCCGTCAATTCATCCTTAGTGTGTGCAATCTCACTTTGTGCATAGGAAGTATTTTAGTCTTGTGTATGAAGTAGTGACTTACCAACAGATGCCCTGGCTGACAGGCGAATTTCAATAGACTCATCCTGTTAAGAGAATGAATCCAGAGACTGTTTTAGTGCCATTTTCAGCTCTGCATTCTTTTGGGAGAATGCAGGCGAGCTTACAGATACCTCAAGTCATATACATCTATTCTCCTTGAGAGGTAGATCTATGGGTTTACTATCCCTCACATCCTTATTTGCTGTAACAAGTACATTTACTCCCTTATTGATCTTTAGTCTAATAGGTTACTTCCACTTCAGGGGTAAGTTAGGATAAAAGTTGTTGGGTTTACAACCTCATGACTTTCATGTGAGAAAACTTCCACTAGGAGCTGAACCTGCATCACATAGCAGTAGAGCAACATAGAGATAGAATGCATTTACAACATACCAGAACATTGAGTGAGAACATATGCATTATATCATGTGAGAGAAATGATGTACAATTGTGACTTCAAAAAGTTTTACAATATAAGCAATCACAATTGTAGAAAGAATTGAGTTTTCTTTTAAAAACTGTTAATGTGCAAGAGTTTGTCTTTATGCATAAAAATTATATAATCATGTCTTTAAAGGAAAACTATGTCGTTTTATTTTTAAAAGACAGAAACTCTTGACTTCGCAGTAATTAAAAAGAAATTATTAAATATATACTAACACTAATGATTTGTAGATAAGCAACATTTACTTAGAATAAATCCTGAGTAATATCATCAGAGCTAATATATAAATCTCAATTAGTTTGCAATAAAGTATTAGAGCAACCAACAAATGTTAGTAGCAAATATTTTACTATTTGATACCAACTGTTAGTATTTGTCAAACACTTTAAAATGCAAGTAATTGTATTTATGATTACTTTATCAAAATTAAATTATGAGCAAATAAAACATGTAATTGCTTCAAATCATAATTTAACTAAGATAGAAATAATCACTGTTAAATACTAAATATTCAATGATGCCAATTGTTAGATAAATTCAATTCAATGAAGATTGAATTATTACATTGAATACCAATTGACCTAATGAATATTAACATCTAACTACTTATGACTATCATTCACTGACATTCATAAGTACGAGGAACTGGTTGACATGAATTGTATAAGTTATTTAGATGTAACATTTCAAACTTATGACTTCAAGGCAACTCCTCGTTAATAACAATTTTTAACTCCTAACAACTGCTTGTATTAGACAACCTTGGTTCTATATATAAAAATTCGACTACCAAAGCTATCCTGTCTGCAATCTTAGAAAAAATATTCTAAGTCCAATACACCTTGATCCATAGTAAACAATTGTTAGAACAATGATATTAATTATAGTGAATTTCTAAAAATGGAGTGTTGATAAATTCACTAGAATCAACATCTAACAACTAATTGAAGACCAAGATAGATAGGTCCAAATTAGTTATGTTGTATATTTATTTCAATAAATATGAGGTACACAGCAAATTTTTATATTGAATTGCTCCAGGTTCTATAACTCATATTAATCAAAGTAAATAAATAAATAAATAAATACTAAATCTCTATGAGTTAGATTTTAGCATTTACGTATTAAAATTATCCTTAAAGAATCACCACTAAAATATATTGCAATAATACACATGGCAATCATTCAACAGATAATTCTCAGCGTGAGGTCTGGATGTAAATAAGTTCACGAGTCCTTTCAATATGGACAATTGAATACTTATGAACTCATTTAAGAATTGCTTACAATGAATTCACAAGTTCTTTTAATACTGACAATTGAATACTTGTAAACTCATTTAAGAATTACTTAACAGATGGGATTTACAAATCATATAGCATTAATAAAATCCCAAGTTTACAAATCAATCTTGAAAAATTAATTTCATCAAGTGATTTAGCAAACATATCTGCAAGTTAATCTTAATTAGAGACATGCTCTTGAAATAATTGATACCTTATGCAAGTTGCTTAGTCCTTGAGTGTTCCACAAAGTTGTTGGAGATGAATTTGATTCCTTGTGTTCTCCTGCTTTCGTACAACTCACTTGATCTGTCTCTATGCAGCAAAATATGTCAGAACTAATGTCTCTAGGGTACCATCTCCGCAGATTTGGATCCAACTTAAGACATCTGAAAATCAATTGTAATAACTACAAAAATAGATTCTCAAGAATCCACTTGGAACTATGCACATTTGCATAATTGAGAATAAAATATGTGTGTAAGTGATCTATTAGCAATTGAATAAGATAATAAGCTGATGATTACTCTATAGCCTGATTAGGTCCTAATTAGTAGATCTTGAACTTGTTGGGTCAAATATCTCTAGGGTACCATTTCCTCAGATCCGGGTCTAGCTTGAGATTTTTGATTACCAACTTGTTAGGTCCAAACTAATAGGTCAAAAGCCAGCTATAGTGGTGTGTTAGAAGAGAGTCTTGACAGGTCTAGAATCTTCTGAACAAAAACAAAAGATCCTTGACTTACTTTTATTGTCATCATTCTTTTGGCTTACTAAAGTAAATCAAAAGAACTACAACTTTACCAACATCAAAACAGCAAACATCTTGATACCAATTTATAGTTAGTAGACCAACATATAATATAATCAAGATATCGTTGCACATATATATCATATATGTTTGTGCCTAAAGATTTAGAGAGTTCTAGAAATATGACACCAATTGTTAAAAGATACCAACTGTTAAAGATTGATACCAAATTTAATTATAGTTAGGGTGTCATACCATGTCTTCCATGCTTGCTTGAGTGATGAAACCAGTTCATACTAACCTGTAGAGATCTTCCATTATCTCACCAACGAGGAGTGCACTTGTTCATATTCCTCTAGCGTCCAGATTCAGTAGGTCCAGATGTCCATTATAATCTTGAATGTGCAGCAGGTGCCTGATATCCTCAAGTCTTGTCACTGGTGCTACTTGTGAGATATACTGTCTTATCAAATTGCAACCTAACATCCAGTTTGGCTTTGTCCCTCAGAACAATGCCTTGACATCCAGTTAGACTTCTGGTTATCCTTGTACCAATTACAGCCTTGTTGTTTGGTCTGGATACCATCTTCCCTTCAATCTGCCTTTTGTATTGAATGAGATCATCTTGCATTGCAATCACTGAATCTGGACCTTTCAGAGCCTTTGTAGCTTTCTTAGTTTCTTCTGAAAGAAAACTAAAGAAATAATCATTGGTACTTGAAGCTCTGCTAGTCTTTTACTTCCACCATTAGGAAACTAAGAACTAGGACAAAGAATTAATTGAGTCAACATTCTTTGTCTTGGCAGACATGTTCTCATAGTGTCCTATGATTTTCAATGTGGTGTTGAGTTGATGTTGATGTAATTTTTTGTGAAGTTCGTTCGCAGGGAAGGACTATTAATACAAGTTCAAGTTTTAATTTCTTAAAATCTAGAAGTGTGAGAAATAATTGGTGTGTTCAAATTAAACTAATTACAAACAAATAAAACTAAGATTTAATTGATGATGAAAAGTAATCCGAGAAATAGGGTTCTTCAATTGGTTCAATAATGCTGTTATAATGTGATATATATATTTCTCATATTTTGCTAAAAACAATTCTTCTAAATTTTATAATGTTCTCTCCCAAGATACAAAATAATGTCTATAATCATATCTCAAAATTCACTCCCATGATCAATCGAAATACAATTTTAGATTTTTAAAACCCGAGAATTATAAGTTTCATAGTCCTCTTATTAATCTCCCGATTCAATAATTAAACTACGTCTATCAAATCATGAACAAGAATTATGACTCATCTCCCAATTTATCATAATCCCTATGAATACAATTAAAGGTTAGCCACGCCCTTAATTGGGTGCAGTCCTCAATGATAGATTACCAAAAATAGAGAATTATTATCACAATCAAATAAGCATATATCACCAATGAATACTACCTAATTCTCGGATTATAGAATTAGTTACTCATGCTAGATAAAGAAAATAAGCATATAATAAATGGTAAAATCATAATTAAAAGAGTTTAGAGTGAAGAAATTACAACTTTAAGAATTTCACAAGCTTGCAGTAAATTCCTTCTAGCCTTGCTCTCCAACCAAAATAGAATTTGCAGAAATTTAAGTGTATAAAATAAAACTAAAATTACAAAAGAAAGCTGATGAAAATTTAGAGACTATCACTGAATATTCAGTAGAGGAGATGTGTAAAACCTATGAAAATCACATCTATTTATAGCACAATTTTAGCACACCTACTACTATAAATAAATGAGCCGAAAGTGACCAGCACACCAGAACTAAAAATATGATAACTTTCGGCTAGTTTTTGAATAATTGAATGTCTCTTTTCTTTATTTATTCATAAACAAACATTCTGCACATGATGACTTGCAACCGGGACCCCTTTTTATATGGAAGACTTCGTAAAAATGCTTTTTAACCCGCACAGCTTATAATCTTTAATTAATAAATAATTAATTAAATCCAGAAATTATAAAAATAAATATCTAATATTATTAGATATTTATAAATATAATTTTCTAAATAAATTAAATATTTATTAATATAAATAAATCCTTAAGTCCTAAGCTGTGGTATATTGAGGGTCTGGAACCGGACTCCTTTCGCTTCACAAAAATTATATTAATTCCAACCGGGATTCCTGCTTTAAGAATATACCACTTTCCATATTTTTCTGACAATTCTTATTTCCTCATTGCTCGTCCAGGTCTAATCTACGATCTCTTGAAGATGTGAAATCAGGCTCCTTTTGCTTCCAAAATTATCCTATAAACATAAAAAATCATCTTAGCATCCAATCCAAATTAAAATGCTACTAACACGCTAATCAAGGACAAAATTATTACAAACTAAGGATAAATGAGAGATAACATGCTATAAAATGTACATAAAATTAGCATGTATCAAATACCCCCCAACTTGACCTTTGCTCGTCCTCGAGTAAACCACTATAAAATAACTACTTATTAATACCACTTCCGTAGGTGATCACGGTTGCAGTTGGCATATGCAACAAGCCCTTTAAACCCCTAGGTAGCCCTAGTGGACGAGTGAGGTCTCGTGAGGGCCTATAGTGAATGTACCCACAAAATCCATCTAGCTCATGTAAAAGATCGAATGCCAGTACAACACCACACATACAAGTCCTCTCATGCCATGTCAACTTAAGAATCAAAGTGAAGAATGCAATGCCTTGTGTCGAAGTTACAAGTATTCACTTAGTCTACTCAAAGAAGATGCATAAGTTCTCAACAGTCCATGTCAATGTAAGAATAAGTTGGTAATCATGCTAAGCCCACAAGAGTACATCTTTGAGTCAAAACTTGGGATCTCATATGCAAAATACAGGTAATAACTCACCTTTCACTCACAAAAGAATATTCACTCAAGAACAAGGGTAAGTGTATCACTCCATTCCAACAAAATCATAAGCATGCTTGACATTTGGTATCAATCTAACTTTAACACAACATACACCACTGATGATAATCAAAGGGTCTTTATTCGGGTTGTAATGGGGCTTGGGACAAGGTATGTCAAGTAAAGCCAAAGAAGGTGAAATGTCAAAAGCTAGTACCCAACAACATAAATCATTCAACTCCCCATCCATCATCCCCACACTTGGATCAAACAACCATAAGTATGCTTTCAAATAAATAATAATATTTTTCTTTTTTTTTTTCTTTTTTTCTTTTTTTTGTTTTTTTGTTGTTTCTTTTTTTATGAAAATTTAGACAAGTACAATGATCCCATGATAGTAATACCAAATTCGACACACCTTTTTCAAAAGTAATGATCATCAATAATCCCCTCTTTTGCACACCTTTTTACTCCCTCAAATATTCTACTAGCCCTTGACAATTTGGGTTGAAGTTAAAGTAAGGCCAATACAAGAAAAAGGTTTAGGCAAGTAATGTGGTGTGTCACCGACAAAAAAAATAAGATTAAGCTCAATGCGGTAACTATTTGATCATATGAGAATGGTGTGGATATTTTGGAAATATGGTTTATTCCTAAATGCCTTTATCATCTTATCATCAAATAATGTCATGCATTTTAAGAAAGATCTCAAACAAGTGTTAGCAATGCAAACAACATGTGGACACTCAAGCAAACGAATATAGTGGCAAAAGATATGCATATAGGCTCAAAATCTCACTTGGTGGAAAAACATAATCAATTCCAAGTAAATAGTCTCTCTAATGCACCTACTTGTACTCAAAGCATGTAAACCAAATCATCTTACACATATTCATGTCCTTTTAATCACTTACAAAATTCAATGAGTTTACTTGCTTCAACTTGCTAGTGTATGTGTGTGCATAAAAACAAAGCATATCACTTCTCAATCAAAAGCGTCAAAAACACAAGATTCTTTTAGCATGCATGGCTGTATCAAGCTAACTTACAACAACTAATCTTTACAAGGCTAGAATTATTTTTGTGATTTTTTAATTTTTAATTTTTTTTAGCGCACCAAATAAGCACCAAATAACCCCAATAAGGTTCTATCTAAATGAACACACCCCCCAACTTATCACGTTTCTTGTCCACAAGAAACAACACACAGTGGACTAATATGCGAGGAAAAAGAGAGGACTCCCCTGAATCATGGTCGAGGTGGTAGTGTGCAACCAAGAACTGCCATTGTGGCATCCATTTTGAAATGAAGATCCTCTTGCATAGTCCAAACACACAAAAATATTATTCAAATCAACAAAATTCCTTGGGTTGTCTCCCAAATAGCGCTTGTTTAACGTCATTAGCTTGACATCTCTCGTGATGAACTTAAGCTTGAGGATTGGAGAGAAGCCAATTGACTCCTCTTGAAATGTCATCACCAATCAAATATGGTTTGAGTCTTTGCCCATTCACTTTAAACACATCGGAACCATCTCGAGTGATGTCCACAGCACCATACGGATATACCTTGACAATTTTAAAAGGGACAGACCATCTTGACTTCAATTTTCTGGGAAAGAGTTTCAGCCTTGAGTTGAACAGTAGAACTTGCTGGTCAACTTCAAACTCTTTCGGTCTAATGTGCCTGTCATGCCACTTCTTTGTCTTCTCCTTGTATATTGCCGCATTTTCATAAGACTTAAGTCTCAACTCATCAAGTTCACTTAGTTGCATCAACCTGTTAAGTCCCGCAGCTTGTAATTCCATGTTCAAGAATCTTATCGCCCAAAGTGCCTTGTGCTCCACTTCCACGGGTAAAGGACATGATTTTCCAAACACCAACCTATACGGAGACATACCGATAGGTGTCTTGAATACCGTCCTATAAGCCCATAGAGCATCATCAAGCTTCCTTGCCCAATCTTTTATGGAGCTAGCCACTGTTTTCTCAAGAATTTGTTTCAGCTCTCGATTTGAAATCTCCACTTGCCCGCTAGTTTGAGGGTGATAAGGTGTAGCAACTTTCTGAGTCACTCCATACTTTCGCAAAAGATCTTCAATTAATTTATTGCAAAAGTGAGACCCTCCATCATTGATGATAGCCCTAGGCACTCCAAAACGTGTGAAGATATGCTTCTGTAAGAACTTTTTCACTACTCTAGCATCATTTGTAGGACTAGCAATCGCCTCCACCCATTTAGAGACGTAATCAACTCCCACCAAAATAAATTTGTTCCCGTAAGATGATGGGAACGGACCCATGAAATCTATACCCCAAACATCAAAGAGCTCAACCTCAAGAATAGGTTGCAAAGGCATCTCATTCCGTCTTGCAATATTTCCTGTTCTTTGACATCGATCACAAGTTGCAACAAAGCTTCTGGCATCTTGATACATTGAAGGCCAATAAAATCCAGACTGCCAAATTTTTGCAACAGTTTTCGTGCTACTATTGTGACCACCACACTCTAAAGCATGACAATGATTTAAGACATTAGGAATTTCCTCGTGTGGCACACACCTCCTCATGATACCATCAGCACATTCCTTGTAAAGAAGTGGTTCTTCCCAGAAGTAGTGTTTTACATCAAATAAGAATTTCTTCTTTTGTTGATAAGTCAGTCCACCTGGTACAATGCCACTCACGAGATAATTTACGAAGTCCGCATACCATGGTGTAGACAAAGATACGGCAAGAAGTGTTTCTTCCAGGAATGCATCATTGATAGGGATATTAACTCCTACCACTTTATCTCCCTGGTCCAACCTGGACAAATGATCAGCTACCAAGTTTTCAGAACCTTTCTTGTCTCGAATTTCAAGATCAAACTCCTGGAGTAAAAGAATCCAACGGATTAGACGAGGCTTGGCATCCTTCTTTTTCATTAAATAACGAATCGCAGCATGATCCGTATAAACAATCACCCTAGACCCAACAAGATAGGATCTAAATTTGTCAAAGGCAAAAACCACAGCAAGTAGCTCTTTTTCAGTGGTGGCATAATTGATTTGTGCATCATCAAGTGTCTTGCTTGCATAGTATATCACATGCATGCGTTTTTCCTTCTTTTGGCCTAAGACAGCACCCACAGCATAGTCACTAGCATCACACATGAGCTCGAAAGGTAAGCTCCAATCAGGGGTTGACATGATAGGTGCAGAAGTAAGCTCCTTCTTCAACCTATTAAAATCAACAAGACAACTCTCGTCAAAATCAAAGATACTGTCTTTTTCAAGTAGATTACAAAGAGGACGAGAAATTTTAGAAAAATCTTTGATAAAACGACGGTAAAAACCGGCGTGTCCAA
Organism: Saposhnikovia divaricata; assembly: GCA_036435485.1. Classification (NCBI taxonomy): domain Eukaryota; kingdom Viridiplantae; phylum Streptophyta; class Magnoliopsida; order Apiales; family Apiaceae; genus Saposhnikovia; species Saposhnikovia divaricata. The sequence continues at coordinate 47,267,656 of CM071600.1, forward strand.
GAAAACTTCTAATCCCCTTCACAGATGAGGGTGGTGGTAATTTCTCAATCACTTCGATTTTTGCCCTGTCCACCTCGATGCCTTTACTAGAAATCTTGTGCCCAAGCACAATACCATCCTTTACCATAAAATGACACTTCTCCCAATTAAGAACAAGATTAGTGTCTTCACATCTCTGCAACACTTGAGACAAACTGGTTAAGCAAGAATCAAAGGAAGAACCATATACAGTAAAGTCATCCATGAAGACTTCCATGGTTTTTCCTAGAAAATCTGAGAATATAGCTGTCATAAGTCGTTGAAATGTTGATGGGCCATTACACAAACCAAAGGGTAGTCTACGATATGCAAAAGTACCATAAGGACAAGTAAAGGTTGTCTTTTCTTGATCCTCAGGAGCAATGGGAATCTGAAAATATCCCGGGAATCCATCTAGAAAATTATAATACTCATTACCCGCAAGTCTTTCTAGCATCAGATCAATAAATGGGAGAGGAAAGTGATCTTTGCGAGTAGCATTATTTAATTTTCTATAATCAATACAAACTCTCCAACCTGTTACAGTCCTAGTGGGGATTAATTCATTATTTTCATTATGCACGACAGTTATCCCACCCTTCTTAGGTACAACATGTATTGGACTAACCCAGTTACTATGTGGAACAAAGTATATAATGCCAGCATCTAACAACTTAGTTATCTCTTTCTTAACCACATCTTGCAAATTAGGATTCAATCTTCTTTGTCCCTCAATCACAGGTTTATGAATATCTTCTAAGGAAATCCTATGCATGCAAAAAGCGGGGCTAATTCCCTTGATATCTTTAATTGTCCAACCAATTGATGATTTAAATTTCTTAAGCACATTTAACAATTTATCAAGTTCATCATCATGGAGCAAAGCGGACACTATCACAGGATATGTATCATTAGGACCAAGAAAGGCATACCTTAGATTAGAAGGAAGAGGTTTGAGTTCTACCTGAGGTGCCTCTGAAATTGAAAGTGCCACATCAATTTTCGGCGTACCTTTTTCTTGCATATCAAGTGCAAGTGCTTCTTCAACTTCTTCATCATCTAAGGTTTGTTCCACTTTTGCGAAGTCTGCATCTTCAAGACTTACGATCTCATCCACTATGTCAACATTGAAACATGTAGCATCAAATGAAGGCATCTTCATAGCTTTGTTGAGATCAAACTCAACCTTTTCATCTCCAACATTTAATGCCAATTTCCCAGCTTTGACATCAATTGTGGTTCCAGCAGTAGCCAAAAATGGCCTTCCCAAAATAATGGGCATCTCAACATCTTCATCCATCTTCAACACCACAAAATCACAAGGGATAAAGAATTTATCCACTTTGACAAGTACATCCTCAATGAGTCCCAAAGGATACTTGAAAGTACGATCAGCCAACTGAAGTGAGATTTTGTCTTCTTGAGCTCTCCAAGACCAAGTCTTCCACAAATGGAATGTGGCATCAAACTCACACTAGCCCCTAAATCACACAAGGCTTTAATATTCTCCATTGCTCCAATAGTGCATGGTAAAGAGAAACTCCCAGGATCCTTCAATTTCTGTGGAATTGCTTTTTGGATGACTGCACTACATTCCACATTGAGAGTAATAGTTTCCACATCTTCAAGTTTCCTTTTTCTGGACAACATCTCCTTAAGAAATTTGGCGTAGAGTGGCATTTGAGCCAAAGCGTCAGTAAATGGAATATTAATATGCAACTACCGGAACATAGTCAAGAACTTCTCGTACTGCTTCTCTAACTGCCTGTTGTGAAGTCTCTGTGGAAATGGAATAGGAGGGACATAAGGTGGTGGAGGAACATACGGCTTTTCTGGTTTTTCTTCCTTCTTATCTTCATCTACTTTTTCTGACTTTTCTGCATCAATCTCTACTATCTCATTTTCTTTTTCCGCATCCCTCTCTTTAGGCTCAAGAGCCTCAACCTCGGGCAACTCTTTTCCGCTCCTCAAAGTAATTGCTTTGCATTGTTCCTTACCATTCTGGTTGGGTTGACTTGGAAGAGAACCCTGCTCACGAACACCCATCTTGGAGGCAATTTGTCCAATCTGCGTTTCTAGCATCTTTTGAGATGATGCCATCTGATTTATTCTTGATTCCATATTAGCCAATGCCCCAGAGGTTCCTTGCATTATTTTATTTAGTGCAACCTCCCAATCAGCAGGTTCTTTCTTTGGCGGTGGTTGATACTGCTGTTGTGCTTGATACGGTGGTCGTGACTGAAAACCAGGAGGTTGATTCTGCCTTGGAAATGAATAGGAAGGATTAGCCGTATGATTACTACTGTAAGAAAGATTGTTGTTTGGCCTTTGATTTGGATTGTAGTAGGAGTTATTCTGAACAGGCCACGGCTGTCTTCCCTGAATAAAAGATGCTTCTTCTGGAAATTGTTGCACATAAGAGTTCTGCCTAGCACCATAATCATTATACCCTTCCATAGGTGAAGAAATAGCATTCAAATTTGCCCTTTGTCCTCGCATCTCCTGAGTTAGAGTATCCAATTTGAGAGCCAGCATGTTGATCATCTCAGAATCTTGTGCTGCTTTTGCTGAGCTTGTCCCACTAGGTGCCCATGAATAATTATTAGATGCCAATTCCTCAAGGAGTGCTTTAGCCTGTGTAGTTGGTGCCTTCTTAAAATTTCCACCAGCAGCCACATCCAAACTCAAGCGAATATATGCATTCATGGCCCCATAAAAAGTAATAATGATCTGTCAATCTTGCAAACCATGATGTGGACACTTCCTTAATAATGCCTTAAATCTCTCCCATGCCTGATATAGACCTTCACCCGGTTGTGCCTTAAAACTCATAATCATAGTCCTCAATTGTTGCGTCTTGTCAGAAGGATAATATTTGGACAAGAATGCAGTAGAAAGACTCTCCCATGTAGCAACCGTGGTGTCTGGAAGTTTTTGAAACCATTCCAAAGCTCTTCCCTTAATAGAGTAGGGAAACATATGGAGACGAATCTTGTCACTCGTAACACCATTGATTCTGAATGAGCCACACATTTGCACGAAACGCTCTAGATGTCTGTGTGGGTCCTCTAGTTCAATATATCCTTCAAAAGCTTGATTGTTGATCATCTGAATTAAGCTTGGATTAATGTTGAATTGGGCTGCCCCAATCTCTGGAGTTTTGTACATGCAATTAGCAGGATTTGGTGTCTCATGGTCCCAAATTGAAGTCTCATCAATAATAGCAACTTCACGATCTTCATCAGCCATCTTAGATTTTTCTTTCCTTTGCTTTGCCTCTCGCCTTAAGATTCGAGCAGTGCGTTCGATTTCCGGATCAAATTCTAGATTTCCAGCAATTACTGTACGTCGCATGCAAGAGTTTGTGCACCTGAAAAGACAACACCAATAAGTTAGATCTTGGAAACAAATTTGATAAAATCTACACAATAAGAAATCATTAACCTAAACTCCACAATACATTATATTCGACAAATCTATTTTTTTATTTATTTAATTTTTTTTTTATTTTTACAATAAATGGGCCAGAAAATCTCGGAGCAGATAGACAAAGCAAAACAACAACTAAAAGTGAAAAGAACTCAAATTAAATTGTTCTAAAAAGATGAATTAAAACTAGTTCTTAAATTTTTACTATTTGATAAAAAAGAAAATCTAATTTGAACTAATGAGAAGAACAAAACTAAATTAATCTAAAGAAAAAACATTAGAAGTTCGAATTAAAACTAATATTTATTCTACTTTTTTTTTAAAAAAAATAATTTGGATTTTATTTACAGAAAATTTTAATAAATTTTGGCATCACTCGTTTATAATTACGACTAGCCAAAACACAATCAACAAAACTCAAACTCAACATTCTACTCAACAACTCAGTTTACAAACAGGAATCACACAAAACCCGTTTAAACAGCAGCACGATTCTAAATTACTCAGCCAAACTTCGGACATCAAAACAAACAACAAGTTGTAACAACTCGGTCGCATACTCAACATTAAACTCGGAAACTGTAATACTACCCAGTGGCGACTCAGCTTCACGAACCACAGACCACGGAAAGTATTGGTTATACAAAACCCATAGATTACATAACTACTCAACAAACTCGCACTTAAAAACGACTTGAACAAGAATCGCGAAATCAAAACGCAGCACAGAATCAATCACTCGAACAACAGCAATCGCCTAAACGAAGAAACGAAATTAAACACGAAGTAAAAAAAATGATTTTCGTTGAAGATTTTTGGTCTCGGGGGTTTACAGGGAGAATTGGAGGTGTGGGTGGAAGTGGGAGGGGAGGTAGTTTGCAGCGGTAAGAAAGGGAAAGGGGTGTGTGGTGTTTGCAGTGGAGGTGTAGAAGGGGAGGAAGGGAAGGAGAAGAAAGAGAGAGGTGGGGTTGTGGTGGTTCTACTAACGGTGGAGGAGAAGGTGAAAGGAGGCGTGCGTTGAAGGCGATGTGGTGGTGGACTGGTGTTTTGCAGCGAAGTGTGGGGATGATGAGGGCGGCGGACGGTTGTTGTGGGCGGTTGTGGGTTTTTCAGCGAGAGAAAAGATCGAGGGAGGAGACAAGATTGTGGGTAGAAGAGACAGCTGGGTTTGTTTGGAAGAGAACAGGGGATTTCAAAATAGTAAGAACAAATTAAAACAGAGCAAAAGACTTAATATCAGGATTCACGAAAAAGAAGTTGAGCTTCGTATTAAAAATTAAAATCAGGAAAACACGTACTGAAAATTACTGAAACTAATATTTTTATGTTTTTAACTTTTTAATTTTTTTTATTATACTGAATAAAATTTAAATTATAAGAAATAAATAACCCAAACTTAATATTGATGCCTTCCCCGGCAGCGGCGCCAATTTGTTGATGTAATTTTTTGTGAAGTTCGTTCGCAGGGAAGGACTATTAATACAAGTTCAAGTTTTAATTTCTTAAAATCTAGAAGTGTGAGAAATAATTGGTGTGTTCAAATTAAACTAATTACAAACAAATAAAACTAAGATTTAATTGATGATGAAAAGTAATCCGAGAAATAGGGTTCTTCAATTGGTTCAATAATGCTGTTATAATGTGATATATATATTTCTCAAATTTTGCTAAAAACAATTCTTCTAAATTTTATAATGTTCTCTCCCAAGATACAAAATAATGTCTATAATCATATCTCAAAATTCACTCCCATGATCAATCGAAATACAATTTTAGATTTTTAAAACCCGAGAATTATATGTTTCATAGTCCTCTTATTAATCTCCCGATTCAATAATTAAACTACGTCTATCAAATCATGAACAAGAATTATGACTCATCTCCCAATTTATCATAATCCCTATGAATACAATTAAAGGTTAGCCACGCCCTTAATTGGGTGCAGTCCTCAATGATAGATTACCAAAAATAGAGAATTATTATCACAATCAAATAAGCATATATCACCAATGAATACTACCTAATTCTCGGATTATAGAATTAGTTACTCATGCTAGATAAAGAAAATAAGCATATAATAAATGGTAAAATCATAATTAAAAGAGTTTAGAGTGAAGAAATTACAACTTTAAGAATTTCACAAGCTTGCAGTAAATTCCTTCTAGCCTTGCTCTCCAACCAAAATAGAATTTGCAGAAATTTAAGTGTATAAAATAAAACTAAAATTACAAAAGAAAGCTGATGAAAATTTAGAGACTATCACTGAATATTCAGTAGAGGAGATGTGTAAAACCTATGAAAATCACATCTATTTATAGCACAATTTTAGCACACCTACTACTATAAATAAATGAGCCGAAAGTGACCAGCACACCAGAACTAAAAATATGATAACTTTCGGCTAGTTTTTGAATAATTGAATGTCTCTTTTCTTTATTTATTCATAAACAAACATTCTGCACATGATGACTTGCAACCGGGACCCCTTTTTATATGGAAGACTTCGTAGAAATGTTTTTTAACCCGCACAGCTTATAATCTTTAATTAATAAATAATTAGTTAAATCCAGAAATTATAAAAATAAATATCTAATATTATTAGATATTTATAAATATAATTTTCTAAATAAATTAAATATTTATTAATATAAATAAATCCTTAAGTCCTAAGCTGTGGTATATTGAGGGTCTGGAACCGGACTCCTTTCGCTTCACCAAAAATAAAATTAATTCCAACCGGGATTCCTGCTTTAAGAATATATCACTTTCCATATTTTTGTGACAATTCTTATTTCCTCATTGCTCGTCCAGGTCTAATCTACGGTCTCTTGAAGATGTGAAATCAGGCTCCTTTTGCTTCCAAAATTATCCTATAAACATAAAAAATCATCTTAGCATCCAATCCAAATTAAAATGCTACTAACACGCTAATCAAGGACAAAATTATTACAAACTAAGGATAAATGAGAGATAACATGCTATATAATGTACATAAAATTAGCATGTATCAGTTGACTAGTTGATCCTTATGTTGCTCCCCCTAAGCTATTGCTGGGTTTACATGAAGGATCTCCATGTTTGATATTGCTTAGATCTGAATCACCATCACCATTGCAGCTGGGAGCTAGAAGTTGTTGAACATCACTAAGACTTTCAATCACCTTCTGTTGATTAGTAACAATCACCCTGTAGGCTGTACACTCCATTGAGTAACCAAGGAAATTATCCTCTTGAGCATTAGTTGATTGCCAGGATGCTCACTTTCATTTATCATTGCAAAAAAATTTCCTTCATAACTTATGGGGTCTTCCTATATTTCTTACTGATCAGGGTTTAATCATGTCAGTAGCAAACTATTGACTGCTTCAGCATTAATACTCTTGAAGGTGCAGAAATCATCCAGAACACTAATTGATAGGTCCTGTAATCTGGTCTCTAAGTTGTCATAGTCATTTTTGCTTCCTGCTAATCTTCTAGATGTGATCAATCACCATCAGTGGTGTCTTGTCTTCAGATTGTCTGAACAATAACTTGTTTGTTGAGAGAAGCCATCAGTCATCACCACTAAAGTATATTTTTCTTTGATGTTGAACTTCTGTGTGATGCTTCTTTGACTTCCCTTTATGACATGCCTCATAATTTCATTTTGCTTTAGTTCCAGATGAGGTAGTCTCCTTTACTGATTCGATTTACAGGAAAAGAATCTCTTGATTTGACATTCAGGTGTGAGAGCTTCTTATTTCGTAGTAGAACTCTTGTCTGATGAAGCTTTAGATTAAACCTTGTTGACTTCACCTTTGACTGAGATTCCATGTCAACTACAAATAAGTTCTCTATCCTTACTCCTCGAATAGTAGGCTCTTCATCTTCTAAAGATGCTTAATTACTGACAACATTCCTAGCTATTGAATAGCAATGACCCTGGGTCATACCCTTGCTGTTGTCTCCAAGGGAAAACCACTTGGCATGTCTTCACATTCACATTTGATAGCATGGTTCTTTCTTCAATGATATGCTTTGAATAAATAAATAATAATGCATAATCGATTAATCTATTAAGCCCTATATTCACAAATGGATAAAAAGTTCTTGGTACCCAGATTTACTTTGGTCCAGATGGATTAGAGATATCTCTGTTTATAGAGGTAATCTACAGACTTGACATACATACAACATACAAACCATTACACATTTAAAGCATGCAAACTATGACATGTAATGCATTAGTGGTAACAACAAACATAGCATTCATATAGCAATCAAACCATCACATATTTAAAACGTGCAAACTATGACATGTAATGCTTTTTAGAAAATCCAGTTAACCTATATACAAGAATTTTCTAAAACCAGTTGGAATAGAAGAATTAATAAGTAATCACTAATTCTAATCAATCCAAGGATGTTGTTATAAACCACTAATTGTCTGTATTACTTAAGTCAGTTTTAGATATAGCTTTGTGTTCTACAAACAACCTAGGTAATTATTCCATCTTTGAAACTTTTTAAACATTAACAAACAATTCAAAATGAATAAACAAATCTGTTTTACTGGGGATCTTAAAACTAGCTTAAGCAGAGGTCTTATATGCTTAACATATAGCAATTAAGAATTAAAAGATATTGTCTAAGGAACAGCTCTAACTCACTATTGTAATTAATCAAATTCAACAAATATTCATCCACATATTGAGATCTTCTAACCAAGGATTTAAAAATTAAAAGCTAAGATCTTAACATGCTTTGAATTTATGAGAATTACATATTACATTAGTTCAAAGAATTGATACCTGAGACATGTGAGGTGAATCATCTTCAGAGTTTGCTATGAAAGCAAGATATTCGTAAAGTTCTTCTCATCATTTGATCCATCCCAGCTCTTTTCTTTAGCAATAAGTTCTGCCATGATGCCTTTGTTTCATCTCAATTAATGAATCCCTATTCATCCTTGTCTGTCAGAATTATGTACTGTGTTGCACACCTTGATAGTTACTTATCACATATATCTTATCATAGCTGTAACTATCAAGTCTTGTTTCTTTCCACCAACTCAGTCTTGTAACCACCTCTTGAGTTGAACTGTATCCTGAAGAGTTTCTGTTTCGAAATAGATAGGACCGATCCCTGGATGTAGCTTTAGTATACTCTTTCTAAATTAGTAACTCTTCCTGTCTGTTATGAGGTTCCATCATTAATTTCTGACTGAGATGTTTGTAGTCTAGTCCATTCTCAAACGTCCTTGATTCCATTCTTCTAAAATCTCTGTTGATTTCTTGAAAGATATACAATTGGTACAAACCACTAAGTGTTTTGGATTTAGCATTGGGGAAATCCACTAAGTGTTTGTACATCATTGAATCACTAGAGTTGACTAAAATCTTCAAGAAAAATTTCATCCACTAAAACCTCTTCCATTCATGCTTCTGAAAAACCAATAAGTCACATGGAATATGACTTACAAAAACTTAACAAATTAATCTTCAGTAGGTAGAAATTAATTCCATTGAAAAATGCATCGTCTTCAAAAGATTCGAATCATCTTTGACAACCCAGAGGAATCTCCAACTAACAATCTTCTAAGAACCATTGTCTTAGAATAAATTCAAAATATTTAAAATTCAAAAACTTCAAGGACTTGAAAGTTTTTGAGAAATAAAAAATCTGAAAGTAAGTTCAAATTAATTAAAATTTGAAATTAGAGTCAAATTAATTAAGAATCAAAAAATCTCAAGAAATGAAAATTTTTGAGAGTTAAAGAATCCGAAAATAAATTCAAGTTAATTAAAAATCGAAAGTATGAAGAATTAAAAATTTTGAGAATTAAACAATTTGAAAATAAACTCAAGTTGTTTAAAAATCAAAATTTCCAAGAATTAATCACTTCAAGAGTTAAAAAATTCGAATATAAGTCAAGATTATTTAACAATCAAAAAATCTCAAAAATGAATATTTTTGAAGGTTAAAGAATTCGAAAATTAAGGAGTTGACTTTTTGGTCTAATACCGGATTTAATTTCTGTATGGGTCAACAAACTCGAAAACCAATTGGTGGACCACAAGAATGAGGATCTTGATTTGTGCGTCAATCAAAAGGCTCGGATACCAATTGTTAGGTCCAAAATAGTTTGTAGAAGGGGGGTTGAATACAAACTATACCATTTTATCGAAATTGTTCTTTGGGTATATATTCATTTTTAACCAAATCGATGCGGAATAAAACGAACACCAATATTTCAAGTTAAATATAAAATTATATTAAACTTGATGGGGTGTGTCTAAATACACGGGTACAAATTACAAGGTTTGAAGATCAAACTAATTATTACAAATCTATAGAAAATTCGACATGAACTTTTCTATATTTGTAATAAAAAGATCGAATGCTAAAAGCAATTCGAGAGATAATTTCTAGGAGTCAAAACTCGCTAGATAGTTCCAAGGTTACAAGTAAACTATTTCTATCTTTAGATTTAATAATACAGCTCAGAAATAATTTAAAAGAATTTAAATATGAAGCTCAGGAACTATTCTCTCTTGATCTCTTTCTTTTCTTCTGTCTCCTCTCGAGTCTGTTCTCTCTGTGAAGAAAATAAGAAGTATGAAGATATTTGTTGAAGTCAGCCGCCTTTGTCTTTATAAATCAAATTGAATCAAAAAGCTACTGCCTCTTTCAAAACAATTTGTTCATCAAAGACAATCTCTAAGACAATCAAACTCACCAAGACAATCCATTTTTGTTAGGTCCAATAAAATTGTAGAAGGGGGGGTTGAATACAATCTATATCATTTTCTCCAAATTTGTCTTCTAAATAAAATTTAATTCAAACAAATTTGTGCGGAATAAACTAACACAAATTTCAAGTTGAATATAACAATATATTAACTTGATGGGTGTTACAAAATCAGTACAAGTGATTATCAAGAAATTAATAACTAATTAGAAAATTCGACATGAACTTTTCTAATTTAGTTAATAAAAATCAAGATATCAAGTCAAGAACTAGGAAACTTAATTCGCTAGTAATACACAAGTCACAAATAATCAAGTTCCAATGGATACAATTTTTGTTACAAGGAACTCAAGAATTTATGGCAATTTAATTGAGCTTGAAAGATGAGAGAGAGATATAATATGTTGGCTTTCTTTCCTTTCTTTTGTCCGTGTATGTCTGTGTGTTGTTTTTTGTTTCACTGGCTTCTGTCTCTTTTATAGCAATGTTTGATATTTTGCTGCCATCATGACAAAAACTGCTCCATGACATAATCTTGTAATCTCGGTATGACATAAACCGTACCATGACATAATCTGTTGATCGGTATGACATAAATCATAGTCTCAGTATGACATAAATTTTGTCATGACATAATCCAGAATTCGGTATGACATAACCTTGGTCATGACATAAACTTTGAACATGACATAATCTTGTCTTAACTCCAGTATGACATAAACTGTGCGTTTTATGTCAATATGACAAAATCTGTCTGTTCTCTCCCAATATGACATAAACCCAGCGTTTCACATTTATTCTTTTATGTCATAAAAACCTTATTAATTATTTAATGATTAATTAATTAATTCAGACTTAATTGATACAATAAGTAATTTAATAAATAAATTAATTCTTTTAGAATTAATTCATTAATTAAATAAACTATAATGATTTATATCAATTAAAGGTGAACTAATTAAAATCAATAAATACTTAACTTACCTCAATGAATCACTGTAAATAGTGAATAACTTCCATTGGATAATTGTTGATGTTCGATGTACTGTCTGCTTCATGAACGACTAACTCCAATTTCTATTCTTCACTTTGACTCTCAGTTGTGATCCATGTACTTTCTCAACACACTTTAATTTTCTTGTACTGCCTCTGTCACTATTGAAATCTCTTGTCACTGCAAATAAAATCCAATTGCATCAATGCTACACCAAGGCTTGATCAGTTGTCTGAATCTTCTATCGGTGTAAAACATCAAAACTATAGATTGACATTCTTCTTTCTTCTGACAGATATCACTATCTGAGATTCCTGTGACAGTTACCATTAATTACTTATTACAATCTAATTTAAGTTGAGTTGTATCCTCGAAATACAAATAGGCTGAGTCATATGCCTTTCAATCTCCCCCTATTTGTTTGTTAAAAATTAACAAGCAAATTCCTAGAGGATAACTCAACTAACTCAACTTAAACTAGTAAAAGATAAAACTGTAATTGCAAAGTAAATAATGAAAAACGGTTCTTGTTTATATTTAACATTTCCAGATTCAAACTTAAAAGATAATACAAGATAGATGATCCTCTAGACTGATCATATTTCACATTAACCTATCTTGTTCTGTTTAAGCTCTAAAGATATAACATGTAGAGCGGTTCTTCACTTCGGACTGTCTTCCCTTCTGAATTCTCCTTCTTCAGGTTCATCTGTGACTTGAAGTTTCTTGTGCAAATCAAAATCAACAAGACGCTCTCTTCTTGATGACAATCCTTGAGGTAAGATTAAAGGAACTCCAAGCTTCTTTCTCAGTTCACCTTGAAATTTCTTGTAATCTTTTATATTCGTTTGTGCATAGGATCGAATGTGATCTGCAGCTATTACCTTTTCTTCAGTCAAGAATCCATGATTTCTGAGAGCATATTCAACATATACCAAGTGTTTTGCATGATGTTCATATAACTCATCTGTTTGAAGATTGATTGAATGAAGTATCTCTCCCTTAAGAAATTTTACTTGTGGAGGATCCTTAATCACTTCTGGTCCAGCTCTTTCAGCAAATTCTTTGAACTTTTCATGTAACAAAACACCTAGCTCAGACGATGTTCTCACCTTAGGCCTAAGTACCCAAATCTCTGTCAGCGATCTGTCATAAAAGAACTGAATAGATACTCTGAAAGTTCCAACATTATGACAATCCACAAATATTACCAGCTCATCAGATTTGGGATCAATTGCAATAGTTATCCTGATGACTTCTACCTTTATGGCCCTTATATACATATCATGAATTGGATTTGCCAGTTTAAATTCCTCAAGAATTTCTCCAAGACGACGATCTTCATAATCAGAACTCTGAGGTGAATCAATTGCTTTTTGAGCACGTTCCCATTTGTCTCCACTCTTGAGTCTGATATACATCTTTCTTGCTTCAAGCTTCTGAGCATGTTGCATTTGAAGAACTTCCTTTTCAGCCTTTTGAAGCCTTTCATTATGAGCTATCTATTCTAGTGTCTTTTTGAGTCTTTCATCTCTCATAGACAGATTAGCTTCATTCTGTTCAAGTTCTTGATTGGCTTCAAAATCCATTCTTTGGAGTTCAGCAGGATCAGGAACTACAATCTCTTCATCATCCCAAAAACTGAGATCTGGTTCCCCAAATTCTTCTCCATCATCAGAAAACTGCAAGTCAGCAAAAATATCAAGGTTATCAGGTTCACCTGTATAGTAATAACCTTCTGCAGTGTCATCTTCCTGTGCTGCTTGAGTTTTCTTCCCTTTGCCTTCAACTTGTTTATCAGATTTTGATTTACTTGCACTTGCACTTATTCCCCCTCTAGATTTCTCCCCCTTAGTTGAGGAATCCTCTACAGTTCTTTGACTTGGGTCATCTGCACCATCATCTTCAAAGAATTTCACCTCTTCTGCTGTAGGAGAGTGAGTTCTACTAATGATATTATACAAATGTCTCAACCCTTTTGCTTGATAAGCATTTTGCCTTTCAATTTGACTAAGTCGATGTCCAGTGGATAAGTGATTCTCATTTACTTCTTTCTGAAGATCTTCTATTTGATTCGATATTGAAGTGATAATGAGATCTTGAGCCAGTGTGACATCTCCAGAATCTTCGATCGCTTGTTGCTGAGAGAGTTTAAGTGCATTGATCTTGTTGTTGAAGATAGTTCTCATGTTATCCATGTCAAACCTTAATTTTTTATTGTCTTCTTCAGCTTGAGCAAGACTTTCTTTCATTTGATCCAATTCTGCCATGAGAGAAAGAGTGTTTGTGTCATTGTGTGCGCTCAACTCACTATCTCTCTGAGTATCACTCATCTCATGTGCATGTGTTTCAATCAGTTTAGAGGTAGTCCTTACATCACTCCTCTCATGTTCCAAAGATGCTTCCATTGTACCTGCATGAGAAATCACCCTAGCCTTCTCTTGGAAGGTCAGTGGTGGTGCAATGGGAGTTCGCAAATCCCTAACCACAGTCATTTCTGTCATGTCAGTTGGAATTGAGGTCTGAATTGCTTCAGTGACAGAAAGACTGAGTTGCCTTCCACCTTCTCCAGTTGAAACTGCGAGTGGAAAATCCCTTGAGGGAGCCAGGAATGTTCCTCCTGGGAGGGGAGATGATGATTCTATTATCAGTGGCTCAGAATCAAGATTTCCCTCATTAGCCTGTGAAGGCTCCTCTACCGTGACTATGGTAGGCACTGTTTCAGTTCCTATGTGCTCTCCTCGCTGAGTGTTCCTATCTTCATCCATTTCTACATGTTCTCCCATTGTTAGTAATAACAGTGGAGTTGTGCTTGACACGTTACAGGATGCCATGGCCGACTGGCGAAATTCAATGGACTCATCCTGTTGAGAGAATGGTTCCAGTAATTGTTCATTTGCCTCAGGTTCATTTCTACTCTTCTTTAGTAGAGGCAGAGCTGTGGGTTCACTCACTTCATCACTACTTCTTGCACTTCTTTTAGGCTGCAATTTCCTTATGTATTGGTAGAATTTAGTTGTTTCTGACTCAGTGTTTGGCTCTTTGACCTGGGATAGAGATTGTGGTGCTACAATCCCTTGGTCAGTCCTAACAACCACTTGGGTTTCAGAAGTAGATTGAGATACAGAAGTAGTTTCAGAGTTAGGAGGCAATACCTGGTCAGCAGATGGAGGTTGAAGTTCTGGTTCAGCTTGCTCTTGAACAACTGGTTCTTGTTCATGTACTGGTTCAGTTGACTCAGGAACTTGTTCTTCAAGAAGAGGTGCAAGTTGTTCAACTATTGGAGGTACTTGTTCAATTGCTGCTTCAGGTTGATCAGGAACTGGAGCAAGTACATTCTGAATGATAGGAAGTTGAATGTAGGTGGACATGTATTGAGTAACAGCCACTTGCACATTTGGAAACTTTACTTCAGCACCGTATCTTGTGAATAGTTTGGTTGAAGGTTTACCAGACACCTTAGATTGACAATTCAGGAATGGAGCATGAAGTTCAATAGGAACCAAGTGGTTAAAAATCAATGTAAAGAATCTAGGGTAATAGAATAAGACTTTTTCACCCTTATCAATGTTCTTCTTAGCATTGATAATTCTTCTAACCATAGGAACACAAAGAAGTCTGCCAATATTGATGCTTCGATTATGAGCAATTGCAAATCCAATATGTTGCAAAAAAGAAGTTATTACACTGAAGTTTCTTCTTCTAGTATTTGCAAACACCTTTGCCAGCGTGTCAAATAGATAATCCCATTCTTGAACAAGATACTTTTTATTCAGAGTAGAGAGATCTATTTCATGTTGATAATTAATTCCAGTGAAAAAATTAATCAACTCTTGATTGGACGGAAGATCTTGAAAATTTTCATTTGGAAAGCCCAGAACAGTGTTAATAACAGATTCATCCACTGTGTACTGATTTGGTCCAACAGTGAAGACAAAAGATCGATTATCCCTTGAAGCAACAACAGTTGTACACATTATTCGTAAGAGTTCAATCTTCAAAGGATCATCCAATCTTAATGCAGTGCTAACCAGTGAATGATTATTCAAGAAATTAATCCAAGGTCGAAAACGTGCAAGAGAACACTTTTCGGGATCAAAATATCCGACCAAATTATGAATTATCAGCTCAAAATGTTCATCAATATTATCAGCCATTTTAAACAATTTTTCTCCTTTTTTTTTAAAAAAAACTCAGATTTTAACAAATTAATCAATTAAACCAAATTATTTCGAATTAATAATTAATTAAAAAGTCGAAATTTTTCAATGTTCTTCAAAAATTCTGGAAAAATCATACTATGATCTTGATTCAACCACGAGCACTCAGATATTTTTAGATTTGACAGAATCAAAACCAAAAGTCCTAGAATTCAGATCGAAAATCCCGAGTTTTCCAAAACAAGAACTGCAAAAACTCGATGAAATCACTCAATTAAACCGTCGATTTGAAGATGAACAAGTAGGTAATCAATGCAAGCAATCAGTTGATCAAAATCAGTCTTTAATCGAGACGAAATTTGAGCAGAGGTTCGACTTATCGATGTAAGTATATGTATGTATCGATATAGAACCTCTGTGACTTAACACGAGAGGATTATGACAAAAAACGAGATATGACAAAAAACTCACATCACTTTCTATATATACTATAACCCGATTATGACATAAAACTAACCAAATAGATGAATATGACATAATGTAAACCTAAACACGATTATGACATAATTTATACTAAGACACGAATATGACAAAAATTATACTATCAGGCAAATATGACATAATTTATACTAACACGCGATTATGACATAATTTAGTCTGTTAAGCAAATATGACATAATTTACACCAACACGCGATTATGACATAATTTAGTCTGTTAAGCAAATATGACATAATTTACACTAGACTTGTTTATGACATAATTTTAATTATGACTTATCATTAACCTGTAACGAAAAATTACATAAATTACATTAGACATATTTAAACTAACAAACATTAATATACAACCAAATTATTTTTTTTATTAAAACTACAATAATTTACAAAAAAAATAATATAGAATAATAATAAAAATAATAATATGATCATAGGTAGTCCTTTAAACGGAAACAACACAATAATAATAAAAGGACAAACACTACAAACCAATAAAAATATAAATAAAATATTTACATATTTATACAATTATTCTAATTGCATGAAGTATGAAATAAAATATTAACAAGATTAAGATAGTGTTCGAAAATAAACAAGTAAAAAATAATTAATGATAAAATAATTATACAAGTGATTTTAAAACAACAAATATTCACAAAATAATCACTTGTTAAATTATTTAAGAGCAAACCTCAGATATTAACTAGTTTAATTACTAGGACTATTTAACATACCCAATTCACCAATAATTTTGGTGAATGTGGATTCGTCAAGAGACTTAGTAAAAATATCTGCTGTTTGTTCTTCCGTGGGAACAAAATGTAATTCCACGGTACCATTCATGACATGCTCTCGAATAAAATGATACCTGATGTCAATGTGCTTTGTTCTCGTGTGCTGCATAAGATTGTTGGAGATTGTTATGGCACTTGTATTGTCGCACAAGATAGGAATCTTGTCAAGTACAAAGCCATAATCCCGTAGCTGATTTCTGATCCACAAGATCTGAGCGCAACAGCTTCCTGCAGCTATATATTCAGCTTCAACTGTTGAGTTGGAAACTGTTTGTTGTTTCTTGCTGTACCAGGAAACTAGTCTACCACCTTGGAATTGACAACTCCCAGATGTGCTTTTTCTGTCTACAACACTTCCTGCATAATCTGAATCTGTATATCCAATAAGATTAAAACCAGATTCTTTAGGGTACCAAATTCCTAAATTAGGAGTACCCTTAAGATATCTCAAGATTCGTTTTACAGCAATGAGATGCACATCTCTAGGATCCGCTTGGAACCTTGCACACAAACATGTAGCATGTATAATATCAGGTCTACTTGCAGTGAGGTAAAGTAATGAGCCTATCATACCTCTGTAGCTTGTGATATCTACCTTGGCAGAATTTTCACATGCTCCAAATTTAACAGCAGTAGATGATGGTGTTCTTGCTGAAGATGAATCCTCCATTTGATACTTCTTGAGAAGCTCTTTGACATACTTGGATTGACAGATAAATATTCCATCTGTCCTCTGACTTATTTGCAATCCAAGAAAGAACTTCAGCTCACCCATCATGCTCATTTCAAATTTACCCTGCATTAACTTCGCAAATTTCTTGCACAAAAGATCATTAGTAGACCCGAATATTATATCGTCCACATAGACTTGGACTAGAATTGTATCATTCTTATGTCTCTTTGTGAAGAGAGTTTTGTCCATGACACCTCTAACAAAATCATTTTCAAGTAAAAATTCAGAGAGAGTGTCATACCATTTCCTTGGTGCTTGTTTAAGACCATAGACAGCTTTGAAAAGGAAGTAGACATAGTCAATTAGATCTGGATCTTCAAAGCCAGGGGGCTGTTCTACATAAACCTCTTCATCTAGCTTGCCATTCAAGAATGCACTCTTGACATCCATTTGATAAACTTTAAAGTTTGAAAATGCTGCGAATGCCAAGAATATTCTAATGGCCTCAAGTCTAGCCACTGGAGCATAGGTCTCATCATAATCAATGCCTTCAGATTCAGAATAACCCTTTGCTACCATTCTTGCTTTATTTTTCGTCACTGTGCCATCTTCATCAAGTTTGTTTCTGAATACCCACCTAGTGCCAACCACTGGTCTGTCTGTAGGTCTAGGTACCAGTTTCCAAACTTCTTGTTGTTTAAATTGATTGAGTTCAACTTGCATAGCAATCACCCAATCAGGATCAGAAAGAGCTTCTTCAGTTTTCTTAGGTTCCATTTCAGACAGAAACCCTGAATAATTGCATTGATTCTGAAAAGCTCTTCTAGTCTTTACACCAATAACTGGATCACCAATAATTAGCTCAAAAGGATGAGCTCTATTCCAAACAGTCTGTCTGGGAAGATTAGATCTTGATGATTCGCCTTGTTCTTCATTATGATGTTGTGTGTGACTAGTTGACCCTTCATTGGCTCCCCCTGAGTTGTTGCCAAGTTGACTAGATGATGATTGTTTAGAAGAGTCAGGGGAATTTTGACTACTATCATTGATTTCATCACCATTACCCTGATCATCATTGTTGTCATTAGCATCAGCAAAAATCTCAGGTGCATTGTCATCATCTGAATCTGTATACGTCATGTCATCGAAAGATAGCTTCTCAGATGGATTCTCAGTTTGGATACTAGGGAGTTTAGTGTCATCAAATGTTACATTGACACTTTCCATCATCTTCTGTTCATCAATCACATACACCTTGTATGCTCTCATTGAATAACCAATAAAAATTGCTTCAAATGCTTTGGTATCGAATTTACCACCTTGATCATCACCTTCTTTAAGCACAAAGCACTTTGCCCCAAATACATGAAAGTATTTGAGTGATGGTTTCTTATAAGCCATAATTTCATAGGGTGTCTTCATTTGATCTTTATTGATTAGAGTTCGATTCTTGGTATAGCACACAGTATTGATAGCTTCAGCCCAAAAGTACAATGGAAGCCTTGATTCAATTAACATAGTACGTGCAGCTTCAATCAAGGTTCTATTCTTTCTTTCCACTACCCCATTTTGATGAGGAGTTCTTGGAGCTGAGTATTGTCTGGTTATACCCTTCTCAGTGCAGAAGTCATTTAGAACTGCATTCTTGAATTCAGTTCCATTATCGGATCTTATAGCTCTCACTGGATACGTAGAATCTCGCTCAATTAATTTAATATGATCAATCACCAGTTGTGGAGTCTCATCTTTAGAATTCAAAAACAGGACCCATGTGTATTTTGAAAAATCATCAACAATCACTAGAGCATATCTCTTCCTTGACATAGACATCACATTAACTTGACCAAACAAATCCATATGAAGTAATTGTAATGGTTCAGTTATTGAAGATGTGTCAGTGCTCCTGTGACTTGCCCTTTTTAGCTTGCCTTTTTGACATGCATCACAAAGTCCTTCTTGAGTGAATTCCATTGAAGGCAAACCTCTCACCAACTCTCTTTTAACCAGAGAATTCATTGTCTTAAAATTAAGATGAGAAAGTTTCTTGTGCCATAGCCAACTCTCATCATTAGATGCTTTAGTGTAGAAGCAAGTGATTTCTTCAGTGCTTCCTGAGTTCATATTGGCTACGTACAGATTGCCTTTTCTAACTCCTGTCAGTTGTGGCTTTTCATGTCTCTTGTGTGAAATTAGACAATTCTTCTTGTTGAAATGAACTTCATAACCTTTGTCACAGAATTGACTGACACTGAGCAAATTGTGCTCAAGTCCTTTCATAAAAGAGACTTCATCAATGATAACATTTCCAGCTTTAAGTCTGCCATATCCATCAGTTCTACCTTTGCTGTTATCTCCAAAGGTAACTACTGGGCCGGCCTTCTCCACCACATTTGTCAGCAGGGTTCTGTCACAAGTCATATGCCTCGAACATCCACTGTCCAAGATCCAGGTCACTCGTTCAACCTGCTCAACACCCTGCAATGACAAACGGATTAAACCTTCTTCGGAACCCAAATTTGATTGGGTCCAGAATACTTAAAGAATTGGCCCTTTGTCAGGCAAAACAACATTCTTTACTTTAACAACAGCTTTACCATTATTCAACAAACATTTCACTTTATAAACAGATTTGACAAACTTCTGTTTTATTCTAGGTATCCACGTTTCTTTAGCAGCAATAACACTTGTTTCATTGACTGGACATTTGACCTTGTAAATAGCCTTAGTAGAACTTTGTTTAGGCTTAGGTACAAATTTATCTCTCCTAACATAAGGAGGACTAGCAGTCATTGATCTGACATTTTTGTTTCTGTTCATATGTTGTCGAGGGGCAGTCTTATCAGTACATGCATGATTACCAGAGAAGTAAGCAGACATGATATTAAAAGCACAAGACATACAATTGACAACACCACATGCTTTATGAGAAGAATCAATAATAGGCATAGCATGCATGTCAGACTTGTTATTGTTCTTTTTCAACTTATTGTCACTTAACCCTGTTTGATAAGAACTAGTTAATTCAACAACCTTAACTTGTTCCTTAGCAGATTTGTCATTATCAAGGACTATGCAATTAGCACTGTCCTCATTTTTCATTTCTTCCTGAATGACAATAGAAAGCATATTTGGTGGTTCAGCAACAGACTTTTTAAACATTGGTTTTTCAACATTCTTGAGTACGTGTGGTATACCTCTTTCCTTAGCAGGAATAGGATTAGCAGAATGATTGCCCAAAGAACCAACAGCTTCTTTGTATTCAAACCCTATTCCTACAGTTCTTTCTACCGCTTGTTTGTTGAAAAACTCTTTAGAAACTTTAACAGAATTATAACAAGCTCTAATCTGTGTTTCAAGTTCTTTAATCCTGATGTCTTGATCAGCAATCCTATCAACTTGTTTTACCATGTATTCTCCTAATGACTTATCTCTGTAGTTAAGTCGAGCTATTTCTTCTATGTGCTGATCTTGATTAATATGCACTTTTTTTCAATTCTAACAGTTCATTTTCAAGTTTATTGTTTACAAGACTTATTCTATCGTATCCTTTTTGTGCGTTAGTCAAGCAATTACGTAAACTATGAATTAACTCAACATCAGTTAGAATTACCGGTGTGGTGTAATAAGTTGATGTATCAGCATTTGCCACCAGCGCAAAGTTTCCATATTCTTCATCTTCGCTATCTGTGTCATCCCAGCTTTTACCAGCAGCTACATAAGCTCTTCCACTCTTCTTCTTTTCAGAAGCATAATCTTTCTTCTGTGCTTGCTTGGGTTTCTGACACTCAGTAGCAAAGTGTCCCAACTCATTACAGTTGAAACAACGGATCTTGCTTCTGTCAACAGTTCCAGTTTTGTAACCTCCCCTGTTACTAGAGGATGAAGAACCTCCTCTCTGAAATCTGTTATTTGACTTAAACCTGAACTTTGGATTTCTTCTGAATCTGAAGTTACTGAATGTCTCACCATCATCGCCATAGATTCATCTTCCAATTGATCCAGCTCTTCAAGTGAATAAAATTCTCCACCATCCTGAGTAGCTGGTGTATGGCCATGTTCCACTTCAGTTTGTTCCTTGTTGAAGCTGTTAGGTTGAACAACTTTAGCTTCCACTTCCTTAGGAACCTCAACTACTAGAGCTGTAGAAGAATTTGCCATTCTGCCTTTGCCAGAGAATTCCTTCTGCTGTACTTGTTCTAATTCATATGTTTTCAGAACACCAAACATTCTTTCAAGAGCAATCTCAGTTAAATCTCTAGATTCTCTGATGGCGGTGATTCTATGCTCTAAGTGAGTAGGCATAGTCAGTAAAAACTTCATGTTGATCTCCTTCTGGGTATATTGCTTGCCATGAACTTGCAAGTTGTTGATTATTTTGTTATACCTTTCGAACACTTCCTGAATGCCTTCATTAGGGCCAGCTCTAAAGTGTTCATATTCAGAGGTCAAAATTTGAAGTCTATTTTCCTTGACTTCATCAGTCCCTTCATTAATGATCTCAATAGTTTCCAAGATGTGCTTAGCAGTTTTACAATTCCTTACATGGCTATACATTACAGCATTTAGGGAATCTAATAGAATGAGTCTCAAATTTTTATCCAGTCTAGCTTCCTCTTTTTCTTCAGCGGTAAAGTTCTTAGGGTCCTTTGGATAGGATTTTGCAGGTATTGTTACAACTCCATTTGTAACCGTTTCAGCATCATGTTGGATAGGAATTATTGGTCCATTTTTCAAAACCCACAAGAATCTTGGATTTGCTACATCAAGAAATAACTCCATTTTGTTTTTCCACATGCATAGTTATCTTTATTAAAGATAGGAATTTTAACATTGCCTTTGGCTGACATGATGAATTTTTAAGAGAGTTAAAAATTCGAGTTTGATTTTTGATTGAGTAAAAATAGGATCTTGATTTGTATATCAATCAAGCGGCTCTGATACCAATTGTTAGGTCCAATAAAATTGTAGAAGGGGGGGGGGGGGTTGAATACAATCTATATCATTTTCTCCAAGTTTGTCTTCTAAATAAAATTTAATTCAAACAAATTTGTGCGGTATAAAATAACACAAATTTCAAGTTGAATATAACAATATATTAACTTGATGGGTGTTACAAAATCAGTACAAGTGATTATCAAGAAATTAATAACTAATTAGAAAATTCGACATGAACTTTTCTAATTTAGTTAATAAAAATCAAGATATCAAGTCAAGAACTAGGAAACTTAATTCGGTAGTAATACACAAGTCACAAATAATCAAGTTCCAATGGATACAATTTTTGTTACAAGGAACTCAAGAATTTATGGCAATTTAATTGAGCTTGAAAGATGAGAGAGAGATATAATATGTTGGCTTTCTTTCTTTCCTTTCTTTTGTCCGTGTATGTCTGTGTGTTGTTTTTTGTTTCACTGGCTTCTGTCTCTTTTATAGCAATGTTTGATATTTTGCTGCCATCATGACAAAAACTGCTCCATGACATAATCTTGTAATCTCGGTATGACATAAACCGTACCATGACATAATCTGTTGATCGGTATGACATAAATCATAGTCTCAGTATGACATAAATTGTGTCATGACATAATCCAGAATTCGGTATGACATAATCTTGGTCATGACATAAACTTTGAACATGACATAATCTTGTCTTAACTCCAGTATGACATAAACTGTGCGTTTTATGTCAATATGACAAAATCTGTCTGTTCTCTCCCAATATGACATAAACCCAGCGTTTCACATTTATTCTTTTATGTCATAGAAACCTTATTAATTATTTAATGATTAATTAATTAATTCAGACTTAATTGATACAATAAGTAATTTAATAAATAAATTAATTCTTTTAGAATTAATTCATTATTTTAATAAACTATAATGATTTATATCAATTAAAGGTGAACTAATTAAAATCAATAAATACTTAACTTACCTCAATGAATCACTGTAAATAGTGAATAACTTCCATTGGATAATTGTTGACGTTCGATGTACTGTCTGGTTCATGAACGACTAACTCCAATTTCTATTCTTCACTTTGACTCTCAGTTGTAATCCATGTACTTTATCAACACACTTTAATTTTCTTGTACTACCTCTGTCACTATTGAAATCTCTTGTCACTGCAAATAAAATCCAATTGAATAAATGATACACCAAGGCTTGATCAGTTGTCTGAATCTTCTATCGGTGTAAAACATCAAAACTATAGATTGACATTCTTCTTTCTTATGACAGATATCACTATCTGAGATTCCTGTGACAGTTACCATTAATTACTTATTACAATCTAATTTAAGTTGAGTTGTATCCTCTAAATACAAATAGGCTGAGTCATATGCCTTTCAATTTTTCTTGCCAAGACAATCGGCAAGACAATTGCTTTTAAGATATTTATTGAGTTTTTAACTGCCAAGACATTCCTGAGCCACCAAGATAGTCGCCAAGACAATCTGTCTTTTTAGATATTTATGGAATTCTAGCTTGCCAAGACAATCTGTTATGCTTCAAGACAATCTGTCTAACACTCCAAGACAATCGACAAGACAATCTCAGATTGTCTTGCTAGTTCATTTTTTCAGCTTTAAATTAATTTGATTATATAATTAATCATCTTAATTCAAACTTACTTAAATAATTATTCAGATTTAATTAATTTAATAACTAATTTAATAAATAAATTAATTCTGGAAGAATTAATTTATTAATTAAATTAACTACTTGATTTAATTAATTAAAAAAGAATAATTATAAATCCTTATATTGTCTTAATTCTTTTCTGAATCACTGAAAATAACAAAGAAGTACCACTGAACTATCTGTTGACGCTCCATGTATTGTCTGGTTCATGAACGACTAACTCCAATAGATGTTCTTCATTTAGACTCTAAGATGTGGTTCTTTTTCTCTTCTCATTACTCTTGATTATCCTTTGATTATTATATTAATTCCAAATTAATTAACCTTTTAATTAATTTACATAATAAATTAATTATGATAGAATTAATTTATCAAATAAATCAACCAAATGATTTAATCAATTAAGAGAGAATTAATACACCTCCTTGACTGTTCTTCATATCTTGACTTTAAAGCTGTGGTTCATGTCTTCCTTTTCTTCACTCTCTTTCAAACCTTTATAATCTGTATTCTGCCACTGTAGGAACCTCTTGTCACTATAAATAGAATCCACTGTCTTGATTACTTCACTGACGCTTGATCAACTAAATGAACTTCTTCAAGTGTAGTATACCCAAACGGTAGATTGACTTTGTCTTCTTTCTCTTGATAGTTGAACATTTGAGATCCTTGTGACAGTAGATATATACTATTTACTATTACATTCTTGTTTAAGTTGAGTTAAATCATCGATGTTTACAAATAGGATAAACACATGACTTTCAATTATGTATGTATGTATGTATATATATATATATATATATATATCGAGAAAAATGTCCCTAAATACGTATTTAAGGAAGTGATATCATATATGTTTTTGCATAGTATTTTAAGGTTAGGGTTAAAAAAATAAAAAATAAAAGAGAATAATGGGCCTGATCGAGGATGACCTCTGGTGATAAATATGAGGATATAAGAATTTTACATATAATATTTAAAAGTGTTTGTGTAAATTCAAATGTGATATGTGTAATTACAATAATATCCTTATGCTTTATATAAGAAAATGATTTAAGCACAGGATGCTACCTAAGACATGAGGTCATTTTCAGACACATCATTTACATTCTCAAAATAAAATATAAAGGGTTTGAAGAAGGCATGTCAATTGAGCGGAGTTCTCGTTCAAACCGCTATCTTTTAAGTGGACAAGAATTTGTTAAAATAAAATTCGATTCGAAATTCAATTTGATTAAAAAATTTGATAAAATTGAAGATGAATTTTGGTTCATCTGATCACTTTATAATCCGAACCCGATTATATTATAAAATAATATATTATATTATATCTTATTTATTACACACAAAAGTATTTTCCTAAATTTTAATATATGTCTATTTTAATTGTTTATAATTTCATTCTAGTACTTTATACAATTTCGTAATATTCTTGCCGTGACAGGATGATATGTATAACGCATCATCATTGTGTTTATTCGCACACCCATTCCTTCTCTCTCTCTCTTCTAACCCTAACCTACATTAAAAAAATTTGAGGGGGCTTTCATCGGTTTTCACCGGTGAAAAGCTCCAATTCCTTTTCATTTTTCTGTTTTCATATCTTGTTTTTCATTTAATAAAGCTCTCAATTTATTTGGGTTTCAATAAGTTCCCCAATAAGTATTATCTTCGACAATGAAGAATGGATTAATAAGCTATTGTTCTTGTTTACGTTTTGAAGATGTCGTATTACTTATTATTAATGAATTAATTTTTATTTAAAAAAAAATCATTGTGTTTATTCATTTTTATTCTAAAAAGAGTTCAATTTTTATTTGTGTTTAAGCTTCAGACGTTAATAAGTTATTTTGCTTTTATTTCAAGATATTGATGAACTTTTCAATATTAAATAGATTTCAAATTTAATCAAAAATTAATCTGGATAAAGTTAAACGAAATGAATATTTGATTTGAAATCCGTGATCCTAGTAGATTCAGATGCGGATTGGTCCATAAAAATCCAACACTAATCCTATCCAGATGAAAATAAATGAATATAAATTTAGGTTGATCCAAATTTGATTCCCAACTCAATCAGTTAAATGGCTAGTTGGAAAGTTTGGTACAGTCACAGGTGTTTCTATAAAATACAAAAAAATAAGATAAAAATAAAGGCTACTGTCCAAAGTTGTACCTCAAACAGCATTATGGGGGCAAGGACTTACTAACACTGATGGGTCGGACCCATCAGCAAAGACATTGCCAAGCAATTTGAATCATAGCCTAGCAACGTTGCTCAGATGCCTCTCACTAGTCTTATTATTAAGCAGAAATTCTTCCATCTCTACTGAATTAAACATGGTTTATATGAATCTGCTTGTTTTATGATCCTCTGACCAAATCTGCCTAGTAATTAGTGCACAAAACCTTTTCATATTAAGGTTATAATTAGACATTATTACGGTAAGTTTACGTTTTAAAATTCATGATTTGTGCATATATACTACTGGTGCATCTTGATTGCATTTTTCTTTACTCCATTCCATCCATTGATTGGTCATATGAGCATCCTTTATATATATTACTAGCCTATAACCCGTGCGATGCATGGATTTTTTTAATATTATATAAAATAATTTATTAATTTGAAAATAAATTTAATAAATAAATTTAATAATAATTATATAAATGTTATCCGTGATATTTCTAGAAAAAGAGCGATTTTAGTCTGAAAATATAGGAAAGATGATAGGTTTTAGTTGAAAAGGGTAATCGATTAATTATTAGTATTACTTATTTTATTAAATAGAATGCCCATGATATGATTAGAAAAAGAGAGGATTTAGTTAGAGAAAACTAAAAAGGTGATATATTCTAGGTGAAAAAGGTAATTGATTAGTTTATAGTAATTATAATTTAATTACGTTATTTTACTAAATACAATTGCTCGTAATATTTTTAGAAAAGGAGAAATTAATATTGTCCGTGATATTTCTATTAAAAGAGGGATTTTAGTTAGAAAATATAGAAAAGATGATATGTTTTAGCTGAAAAAGGTAACCGGTTAATTAATAATATTATAATGTTATTAGTTTATTTTATTAAATAGAACCGCCCGAGATATAATTGGAAAAAGAGAAATTTTAGTTAGAGAAAATAGAAAGGTAACGTGAAGATGACATGATTTATTTTAAAAAGGTAATTGATTAGTTCATAGTAATTATAATTTAATTATGTTATTTTACTAAATAAAATTGCTCATAGTTTTTAGAAAATGAGAAATTAATGTTACCCGTTATATTTCTAGAAAAAGGAAATTTAATTAGAAAAAAATAGAAAAGATGATATATTTTAGTTGAAAAGGTAATCGGTTAATTATTAGTATTATAATATTATTATTTTATTTTTATTAAATAGAAACGCCCATGATATAATTGGAAAAAGAAGGTTTTAGTAAGAGAAAAGAAAAAAGGTAACATGTTTTGGCTCAAAAAGGTAACCGTCATGATATAATTGGAAAAAGAATGATTTTAGTTAGAGAAAAGAGAAAAGATAACTTGTTTTGACTGAAAAAGGTAATTGATTAGTTAATAGTAATTATAATATAATTATGTTATTTTATTAAACAAAATTGCTGGTAGTGTTTTTAAAAAGGAGAAATTTTAGTTAGATAAAATGTAAAAGATATTCTAATTTACCTGAAAAAGGAAATTATTTAATTATTGAAAAATAGAAAAGGTAATATGTTTAACCTGAAAAAAGAAATTGATTAATAAAGGAGAAATTTTAGTTAGATAAAATATAAAGATATTGTATTTTACCTGAAAAGGGAAATTATTTAGTTCTTGAAAAATAGAAAAGATAATATGTTTAACTTGAAAAAAAATACCTGAAAAAGGAAATTGATTCATAAAGGAGAAATTTTAGTTAGATAAAATATAAAAGATATTGTATTTTACTTGAAAAAGGAAATTATTTAGTTCTTGAAAAATAGAAAAGATAATATGTTTAACCTGAAAAAGAAAATTGATTGGTTAATAGATATGTAATTGAGTAAGGGTAAATAAGTAAAATCAACCGGTACCTTTCCATGCCATTTAATAATTTACTAAAATACCCTCAGATTTTATAAATATATTAAAAATTGTTGTTGGGATGGATTGAACCCATGACCTCTTGCTAGGAATCAATTTTATGGTCACACCATGACCATCATGCTAGAAGCCCACTTCATGAAAATTTTGGAACTCATCCACTACATTCTTAAATAGCTTAATTCTTCATTTTATTTAACACTTATTTTAGAAATAATTTCAAAGAAAACAAGTGAAATAAGGTCTTTTTTCATTTATTATAGGTCAAAATGCACTTTCAAGCCAATTTAGTAATTTATCAATATACCCCTCTTTATATTAATGTTAAAAAATATTTGTATTAGGAAAATATTTTATAATCCCCCTTTGATAACAACTTAAATTTATGCACACAACCACTACACCATAACAATTTCTGATACCTACTTAAAAATCATTAACTACATTTTCAAAGAACCTGCTTCCTAGATTTTCCCTGATTTTTTTTATAACATGATAAAACTATAAAAAAATATATTTCCATCTCATTTAATTATTATTATTATTATTATTATTATTATTATTATTATTATTATTATTATTATTATATTTTCATGAAATTATAAAATTATAAAGTATTCTTTTTGTATTATGTATGTGATGCGAAAATACGACACAAATTCACATTATACACGAAATGACATAAATTCAAATTTTGATTTCTGGTACATGTATAATGATATTTTTTTGTGAAATCACAAATCATAATATTTATTCATATTTGTTATGCTCATGACAAACACAAAACAGATTCACTTAATTGGTACACGCATAGATGAGCATTTCATTCATCCCGTCCGACCGCGATCCAATCCCCTTCCCATATGGGTTGAGGATTGCAAAAATTTTTCTGAAATATGAAATATTTTATAAAATAGAAATTCGGAGGATGAGAATGGGATCGGGGATTAAGGTATACCGACCTGATCCCCAATTCACGTTCCCAGCCGGTTATCGGGTATTAAGGGAATATTTTATTTACTAGATTATTAAAAATAAATATAATTCAAAATTTTAAAATTTTGATAAATTTAAAATTTCACAAAAAAATATCAAAATAAAATTTTGATTTTAATAATTTTAGTTATATATTTCATCTTTTATTATAAAAAATAATTTGAATCGCTATTTATGATATAATAATAATAATAATAATAATAATATTTATCATGATTATAAAATTATTTTTATTTTAAAAAATAAATTAAGGAATTATAAATTTCAATTAAAAAAATAAGAATCCTCAATTTCTCGTGGGGATCCTCGTTCCCCTTTCGGTGTAGTAAAATTATCCTCATTCAGGGATTGATAAGGGTTCAACAATTATGTTCGAAATTTTAATTAAAAATTATATTTTGATTAAAAAAAATCACGATTTCCCCGGGGATCCTCATTCCCGTTCGGGGCAGTACGGAGAGCAAAATAATCTGAACAATCTTCGTTCAGGAACCGAGACAGGTTCAATGATAATGTTCGAATTGGGGGATCACCATGGGTATAGCACTCTTCGATCCTAAATTGACCTGATGCCACTCCCAGGTACACAAAATAACATAAAATTTGGACATCGAGATATGAAAAATGCTTATTGCAAACACTTATGTCTCAATTAAATACTATCAAAAGAATATGTATATCAAATTTTTTGCCAACTTATAAACAAATGGTAATAGAACTAAATAGCTGATAATAATATGTTAATCTAACCTGTTGACAAATATTAGATGAGTTTAATTAAAATTTAAAAATTATAGTTTTAACAGAAAAATATTTGAAAGAAGTAAATATATAAGATTATTGTACTAGAGATATGACAATTAAAGATTTTTATACCTAATTAGCTCATAATCATATAGTGATAATTTCATACGAATATGTGCATGTAAAATTATCATAGTTAAAATGCAGGTCATGCATTACACGACTATCATGCTATCATAATAATTTCACTTTTAAAATTCTAAGATAAAAGTGTTTTAACAAATACAAAAGAAAATTATTATCGAAAAAAAATTTGTTCTGAAATTAGAATTATAGTTTTATGAAATTATAATATAATAATATTTTATCTACATTATGAATATGCCATGAAAATAAGATATGCATTCACGTAGTACACAAGATAACGTGAGTTTTTCAACCATCGAATTAGGACATATGATATAGAATATACGGAAATACGACATGATTATATTTTTTGGTCTTATCAAAGGAACTGAATTTATGACATCTAAATACAAATGGAGTTAAATTCACAGCTACTAAATAAATTATCTCTTTTAGTGTTTGTTTATATCTTATTTTAAATTAACTTTCATAAAATTTATTTAATATGTGATTGTTGGGGTTTGATACATTTACCTAAAATTGTTGTCTACAAAAGTTGCAATTGTGAAAAATAAATGTTTTTGCTAAAGCAATTTTTTTTATATAAAAAATGTTGTTAAAAAATTGCTTTTAGATTTACTAAGCTATTTTGAACCAAGTTTTCTACAAAAAAATTGTTGCGGTCTGCAACATCAATACCAAACAACTTTTAATATGATTGATACTATGTACAATATATATATTTATATAAAAAAAATCAGAATTAGCTGATATGTTAGATTTGGACTCTATATGAGTTAGCGATTAAATAAATGAATAAAATGCATAGTTGAATTATAATATAGTACCATAAACAAGATTATATATACTAAACAGAGATGTAAAATTATATATGACTACATATAACATAATGATCGATTAGTGATATTTTAAGAATGTATAAAAATTTTTTTTTTTCACTGTAGCACATATTAGTTTGTATGGATACAACATACATTTTAGTTGATTTTTCCTAATACTAAACTGGTTTGTGCTTTTGCTGCTATAATACATCTCCTACCAAATATGTAATGATCCACCTATCTCCTGCCATAATACATCTCCTACCAAATATATAATGATCCACCTATCTCCTCTTACTGGTTTACTATTACTATTACTAATGGAAATAAAATAATAGCACATCATTATCGTGATAATCTTTTAAAAAAACTGCTAGTAAATAGACTAAACGACACATTATTGTTGCAATAGTACTTGACCACTAATGATGAGTAACTTTTACGTATCATTATTATCGGTCATTCATCTTACATTAAACGAGTACTATTTACAAATATGATACTTAGGTCGGCCTTGAGAAGTTAAAAGTTCCAAGTGAATTTGAATTTTGTACTTAACTAAAAATCTACATACCATTTATTTTTCGGCACTTCTTATATCTTAAATTATTTTTTGTGCTACCTTGAACAAAATGTGCCCTAAATATCATTTTTGTGCCTCTACGTACTTTTAAATTTTTTTACTTATTAGATAAGATGTGCCCCTAAATTACATCATCTTCTCGGTGCCCCATTGCATGAACGGCTTAATCTAAGGATTGCCTCTGTATGATATTCAAAATACAAAATTCAATAATATTTCAAAATTTAAACAGTTATCAACTATTGGTCTTAAATAAATCGAAGCACATAGAATAGACTGAAAAGCATATAGAATACACTGAAAAAAAGATATGACCGACTCAAACACGATTTATAAAAAAAATTGTACAAATTAGAATGTGGCCAAAAATTGCTAGTTAATTTATTATAATTCAACCGACACCTAAGCCAATTTTTTACTACGGGGTAATGTTAAATATTCCAAATTGGTAAACAAAAATTGCTTATTGTAAGATGACGTGGTAGATAGAAAAACTTTAATTGGAAAGATTGAGGTAAATGCAGGGGATTCTGTTTTATTATAAACAACTGAAATAATAAACTTGGCATTTGAATATTATTTTGGGAACCATTATCTAGCATTTTCCTTTTAGTACAATTATCTTCTAGCTAAACGCGTTTTGCGAACAAAAACAAACTAATTAAATAGATGTGGGCAATTAGTGGGACCCTTGGTATCTAGAGGGTGTTTGGCATTCCTTAAAATAAGTTATTTTTGATTTAATGGAGGTGTTTTTAACTTAAAGGAGAAAGTAAAGTTGTTTACTTTAAGTTGAATGAATGTTGAATGAATGTGTTTGGATAATTTTACTTAAAGTTAAATGGGGGTTTAATAATTTTGACTTAAAGTGAAATTTGACTTAAAAAAATTTTAAATTCATAATATTTTAACTTTACAAGAGTACTGAAACAAAAAAAAAATTAAAAAAAATTGGATAAGTCATAAGTCAAAAGTACCTAGAGCCTGTTTGGCAAAATCACTTTAAGTCATTCATGTGCTTTAAGTAGTTTTTGTCCTGTTTGTCTCCTCTGGCTTTAAGTTAAAAAACTGCTTTAAACCATAAGTTCCATTTAGGTACTTTTGACTTATGACTTATGGATTTTTTTTATTTTTTATTTTTTTTCACAATTCTTGTAAAGCTTAAATATCATGAATTTAATTTTTTTTTAAGTCAAATTTCACTTTAAGCCAAAATTATTAAACCCCCATTTAACTTTAAGTAAAATTACCCAAACACTTTCATTCAACTTAAAGTAAACAACTTTACTTTCTCCTTTAAGTTAAAAATACCCCCATTAAGTCAAAAGTAACTTATTTTAAGCAATCCCACACACCCTCTAAAAGGAACTTATGACTTAAAGGAATTTTTTTAACTTAAAACTCAGTTTTAAACAAGTTACATAAACAGACATTTTCTGGCTTAAAGCCAAAAATGACTTTAAGCCACCTCCGCCAAACGGGCCGCTAAACTTGTTATATGCGAGAATGGTTGATGCAATTCAAATGAATTTGTGAATGGCACTTGTGTTGAAAAATCTTGACCAAAAAACTAAAACAATCACACAATTGTACCTTCACACTGGTTGGCAAGGAATAAACAAGATGTAATACCAAAGGCAGGTAGCCAGGTAGCATGTGTGAAGAATCAGAAATATTTTGTCACTGAATGCATGTACATGCAGTCAAAGTTTGTTTTTAAGCTTATATTTTGTGGAACAGGTCTTTAAGGATATCTTTGATCTTTCGCTCCTTTTAGCCATGTATAGTAAACATTCAAAAGCCAGTAAGACAAAGACACCATCTATATATGATATATCCACCTACCTAAACATCATCCCTGACTCCAATTATTAGCTCCGATTAAAATATATATCCTGCTCGTTCAGCTCCGATGAGCTACTACAAATCTCGTTCAGCCACCACACACATCAATAGATTTAAGAAATTAAATCTCATGAGTGGCAGTGTGACAAGAGCCAGTATGATGCAACTGAAAATCATTGTAAATGTTTTTAATAAGGATACCCTACTTACGAGACAATCTAAAAGTTGTAAAAGATAGTGGTTATATATTGTGTCATTTAAAGGGGAGGAAAATTGAAAACATACGAGTACTGATAAAAAAATAAAGAGAGCAAGGAACAAAAGCACTTACAGATAGGGCCCATGAAATGAAATGGCTCTTGTAGACTCAAGATGTGATATTCATCTTTCTACATGCACTGCACCAAGTCTTCAAGACTTCATATCTTTTAGTTCTTTCACCCTTCCTGCTTTCACCGCCCCCCTTATTTTTTTGCCCTATTTTCAAAACTAGAATTTGATTCATTCTTGAAAAAGAAAATTTAATTGAATTATGTCAATTGAAATGAAACCTAAAGATTTCGCTCAAGGATCGTCGACCTTAACACGATCGGATCCGAATCAGCAACTGGTATCAGCTCCAGTTCCTCTGAGTCGATACGAGTCACAAAAACGTCGAGATTGGAATACTTTTGGGCAGTACTTGAAGAATCAAAGGCCACCGGTATCACTATCACACTGTAATTGCAACCATGTACTTGAGTTCCTTAGGTACCTAGATCAGTTTGGAAAGACAAAAGTTCACTTACTGGGGTGTGTTTTTTATGGACAACCAGACCCTCCAGCTCCTTGTACTTGTCCTCTCAGACAAGCTTGGGGAAGCCTTGATGCACTGATTGGAAGGCTCAGAGCTGCCTATGAAGAAAACGGGGGAGCACCCGAGAATAACCCATTTGCGAATGGAGCTATTCGGGTTTATTTACGCGAAGTCAAGGAGTGTCAAGCTAAAGCTAGAGGGATTCCATACAAGAAGAAGAAGAAGAGAAAGCTTCCAAACAAACCAAATGAACAAGAAGTAATCAAGTTCTCCAAGCAATCCACTTAAAATGCACCTCTTCCCCTCAAGCTTCATTTCTCTCCCCAACTATCGTGGTAATTTTCACAATCTCCTATATTACTAAATTAATGCTCTTTAATTTCCGTTAATATAGTTGTGATCCTTTGGTGATTCAAAACCCTAATACGTACAGAAACCAGTAGTAACCCTACTTAAACTATATAATTAACTGGTATTCAGGTATTAACATTTGGATTTGTGAAATAATCGACAAAAGTATTTCAAATTTATTTAGAACGCAGTAAATAAAAAATTAATCACCCTAATTATAAAAAAACCAGTTTTTCCACTAGATCGAGCAGGCCATGATTATTATTTCTGTTCTTCTTTCTAGTACTCTCTCTCATATCATGCAAAATACTGTTGATTCTATTATAAAATTGTGCTTAGTAAAATGAATAGTATTTGATTCAATATTTACTTTTTTTCCTTGTTTTGGGTCTTTGAGGATTCGCCATGATCTTGTGCCCCCTATGAATGCTCCTGTTTTACGTGACACAAAATGTGTGATACTGCCGCTGCGTACGTACGTAATTACATATAGATCATTATATATACGGTATACCGATTATATAATTAAACAATTTCTTTTCCATTAGTTCCTACTTTTTTTTTGACGAAAAGCAAGTAGTATTATATATTAAAATATCGGAATCCAAACGGGACAAACCCTCGAATTGGCAACTACAATCTGATTGTGAAACAAAAAACGAGCTAAACAAATAGTCGTTTTGTTAACACATTGCTTAACACATAGAATATTCAAATTCTTAAAACGAAAAAGTATTACAATGACACCTTGAACAATCCAACCAATATTAATTATGAAACCAGTAGCATCGCAATTGACCTTCACATAAGCATCATCTGTAGCCCAATGTTCAAAATAATCAGCACCCATATACATGCCGAAAAAGGGATTCCCAAAAAGAACAAATTTTGATTGTGAAAGGTGAGCTTTTGCAATTTCCACCACTGACTCAGCCTCGATGCGAGTTGAACCGATCTTCCCAGATACCAATTGAAACACTTTTGATGGACCAAAACACTCCAAAAGGAGAGACATAAATAAACTCTCAACAAGGAGAGACATAAATCACCCAAAAAGATGGAGATTATTGAATTTATTAACAAGGAAAAAAGAAAAGATTAGGATGATGAGGGGGACGGATGAATATGAAGGAGGGTGAGGAAGGAAAGAGAAAAGATGAGGGGAAAAAGAGTGAAGGCGTAGAAAGGGGAAGAAGAAGGAGGGGGCGGCCGCGACTGACTCTCAAAATAGGGTTTTTACTAATTCCATTAGTTCCTAGTTAATAGTGTTGTAAACTAATAACTAAACCAGTTGGAATTTTAAATTAGTAAAGAAATAGCGATAGGCCATATTTCATTTCTTATATTTGTGGTTGTGTAGCTCACTATACCAGATTTGTTTCACCTGTTTAAACTATTAAAACTTTGTTCATCTTTTTTGCTTTCATCTCTTGAAATTAAATTATTATTTTTCGTAATTTATTATTCACATAATAAAATGGTATTCCAAATGGTACCATTTAGTTTTCATTCTTCTAATTAATACCATCTTTCTACTTGTACATTACTAGCACACACCTCCCATTTGACGGACTGCTATACTTACATAACTTATTTTTACATTTTCATTTTTTTATATAAAAATAGAAC
Organism: Saposhnikovia divaricata; assembly: GCA_036435485.1. Taxonomy (NCBI): domain Eukaryota; kingdom Viridiplantae; phylum Streptophyta; class Magnoliopsida; order Apiales; family Apiaceae; genus Saposhnikovia; species Saposhnikovia divaricata. The sequence continues at coordinate 47,303,583 of CM071600.1, forward strand.
AATTCTATTTTTATAAAAAATAAAATTTTCAAAAAAACTTATGGAATTATGCACCTTTGGGTGTAAGACACTTAAAAAAACAACCTATAAAAATGAATGGGACGTAAAAAGTATTAACATGATTAGAAAAAAGATAGTGTAAAAAGATTGTTAAAAAATAAATGGAAAAGATTAGACGATTGAAGATCAGTATATACTAAATTGCTTACTTGAATTTATCTTGATCTTCAATCTAAAAGATTCCTTTAAAAACAACAAAAAGAGAATAAAAATTAGGAAGGATTTTTTCAAAAATATCCATGTTACATTTTTTTTTTAAAAAATGATACAATTAAATTCATATTTAACTTGAAATTCAACTATTTTCAACCTGCTGTGCAAATATATTCATATACGCATTTTATCATATTTTTTTCAAAAAAAGTTTGAAAATATAAATATTTTTAAAAATTTCTCAATTAGATAAAGTCGCAATAAAAATTAATATCATGGTGATATCATTGAAAATATTTTTATAATAAATTTGAGAAATCCGTTCAGAATCTAAAAAGTACACAAATTAGTCTTAATACTTACAAACATATAAATCCATACCTTTGAATTCCATATTTGGCGATGCCTCACTATATTTTAGTATTTGGTTTCTCGGCTATAGTTTTTTGAATTTTTATGTAACTATCTATAGAACCTATTAATATATAATATAGAATATTATGTTATATTAGCTGCATGATGCACGAACTTTTTTATAATACAATTTTTTTCTTTAGTTTGAATTAAATTTCTTAAAACATGAATTTTTTAGATTTAAATTTTTAAATGATATAATTTGATAATAATTATATAATGTTGCCGGTTATATTTCTAGAAAATGATAGATATTATTTAGAAATAAAGAAAAGATGATAAGTTTTAGCTGAAAAAGTTAATCGGTTAATTATTAGTAATTACAATATTATTTTTTTATTTTATTAAATGAAACTACCTATGATATAATTGAAAAAAGATAGATTTTAGTTAGAAAAATTAGAAAATATTTTATTTAATAGTAATTATAATATAATTATTTTATTAAATAGAATTATCCGTCATATTTTTAGAAAAAGAGAAATTTGGTTAAAAAAATATAAAATATATTGTTTTGATCTGAAAAGAAAAATTAATTATTTATCAAAAAAATAGAAAAAGTAATACGTTTTACCTGGAAAACAAATAAATTAATTATTAGGATGAATTTTATATGTAAGTAGGTAAAACACGAAATACCAAATGACCAAACTTTTAATATTTTATCTTTAATAACATAAAATAGATACGTATGCTTTGTTACTGAACCCAATATTTTCAATTACTTTTTTTCACTGTTTTTCATTTTAGCAAAATATTTTCTGTGATTTTAATACAAAATTTTCCAATCATTTCAGTTGAATATATTTAACAAGTTTAATGTAAAATATAACGTTTCTTTATTTCTTCTCACCGCAAAATCTTTGTTATCTCGGTAAATATACTCATTCACTTGTTTATTTTATTACTTATATAGCTAATAATTATACTAAGATTTTCAGGAAGAACCCTCTTAAAAAGGAACATGAGATACAAAATGATATATTTTTTTTAAAAAATTACTTATTCTTATGATAATCACATATTCATTTTAATCATCATTATATAATTTTTGAAATCAAAATTTATAACATTAATTGAATATTTAAGAAGATTTATGTATAGCTTCCAAAACTTTTAATTGAGATTCAAAAACGGATTCATGAAATTTATGAGATTCAAAATAGATTCTTAAATTTTTTTCATAATTTTTTTAATATTTACAAATTATTTCTCGTTCATAATTTACTTTCTGAAAGTATCATAAAGATAGAAAAATATTAATAATTTTTTTTTCAAATTCTAAAATTAATTTTTTAATGTGATTCTCCCGTTCTATTTTTAAGAGGGTTCTTGCTTGAACCCGGCCTAATTATACTAACGCATGGTATATATTACTTGTCAAGTAGCTAAGAAAACTAAGAGCCGAATTTTAGAATAATAATACCGAACGAACAGTTCGATATTTGATTGAAAAAAAAGTTTGATCCGGATTCGGTTTGATTCGTAAATGAGTTGATCTTAAATGTAATTTTAAGAATTAATTTATAAATGTGCCGAATTTGATTATAATGGAGTTTGACTCGATAGTTCGCGAACAAGTTCGATTTATGTATTCATGAACTTGTTCGTTCACATGTTTATAAAAAACTTCGATAATTAATTTCGTGAATGTATTTGATATATGTATCTATTAACCATTCAATAATTTGAATTTTATATATGTTTAATATTAATATATGTTCCTTCCTCTTATTAATTGGACTATGCTATTTAAAATATATTATATATTATAATATGTAATATAATTATATATTTTACTATTTTGTTGGTAATTTTTTTTCTAAGTAAAAATATATGTCATAATAATAGACTTGTATTAGTATAATTAGTGTAACTATTAGATTTATAATTATTTGTGAACACAATTTATGAACAAATTCGTGAATAATGTCCCTGAACAAATTCGTGAATAATGTTTATAAATTTTTCGCGAATATAAATTCAAGTGATGTCCATGAGTTGTTCGTATACACATATTTATGAACAAATTCGCGAATAATGATCATGTTATATTTACGAATCACTCGTAAATAACATATTTTTTTGATGAACCGAATTCAATCACATATTTTGGATCAATTTAAGTTTGAGTTCGATAATTTTTTAATAAATGATATATGATTATTTTAAATTTCGATTTAACTCGATTCGACTCATTTACTTGTATCAGATTTCTGTGACTTTGATTGTCATCGCATCTTTGATTACTTAATAGTTAATACTATCCCATTTATTTTCTTATAATTTCTAATAGATTCCACTGTCTTGGGCTATTTTTTTTCTCCACTATTCTTAAATTCTGTATTCATAACGAATGTTAAGAATGAAATGAGATAGTGGAATACTATCATTTAGCAACACTGGTTATTGCTTAGCGGAAAAAAAATGAAGAAAAACAATTCTATATATAGTGACCTACCTAGTTGCATATCAATTTATCTCTGCGCACATAAATTAATAGAAGCAAGACATGCATTTACAATTGCATTGGACATCTTAAACATAGCCTAAAAACATGCCAATTCATCCCGAAATTCATCACTTTCTGATTTCCTACAGTTATGTACATCATGATTTACAACAAAAACCGGTTATAAAATGTTACTATCACTCCAGGTTGAGCTTTCGTTGTGTCAGTTTCTATTTATATGTGTGTGACTGATCGTGTGTTTTAGAGCTCGATCGTATACAGATGCATGTTGTGTGAATGTGTGTTTGTGAGTCTCTATACTGAATCATTTGTTTCAAATTCTGATCAAATTGATTTCTAAATTAGTGGAATATTTATCTTGCATACGATTCGTAAAAATTTAACTTTGTGAGAGAACATAAATAGATTATTTATTTATTCCGGGGTTTTTTTTTTATATGAATTAATTAATGTAAACGCGTCAATTATTTTAACTTTGTGAAATGTTTTTGGCAGGAGTACGTAGTATATATGCAGCTTCGCAAATGTGCCTTCAATGTAATTCACCCCTTCTATATATATCGATATTCGCTGCTATAGCTAGCTAGCTACTTTTCAATATGATATTTATTGTACAATTCGACGATGTATGTATAGCAGGGATGCTAGTCGGTCTCCGAATTTATGTTTTGTAATTTAAATCTGGTTGTAGCACCTTGTAATACTTCCTCTTTAATTTCTTGTTGTCTTGACAAATTACTCGAATGCTGTCCATTAAGCAGCTGATGCCCATATATATACATACATCCGTCTGCTGAAGAAAAAGGGAACAATTACTAACTGAAGAACAGAAGATTAGTGGTGACACCTAGTTCATAGCAGTACCATTACAAAACATAAAAACCTAACCTAGCTTCAATATATATATATATATATAGAAAACCTTCTGAGTAAAAGCCATAAATAGATTAGTTTTACGCACCACAAAGTTTCCCTTTTTACCATTATAAGTTAACTTCTCGTCATACATGAAACTCATGCCACATGCATTAGGTAGATGCAGAAAGTAAACAAATAAAAAAAGAAAAGCAGATCGATACAAATAAAGGCAAAAGACAGATAATAAAATCCAAAAGTCTGTCAACTGTCAATCAGGTAGGAGTACTAATTGGGCACCTTTAAATAGGCCAACTGCTTGGAGTTGTCAACTCTAGTAAGAGTTTTTAGATCATAAGCAATCCAGCATTTTGATGTGTCTAGATGATAGAAGTAGCCCAAACACTTGCAGTCCTTGGTGCATTTCATCTCGCAATCATTTTGTTTCACAGGCCCATCTCCCCTTGTGTATTTCACCATGAAATGATCCACTCCTTCAAGCTTGCTATAGTGGAAGTCCTTTGCAGCACATGATGATACCTTGGGTGCTTCACAGCTCTTACTCCAAGCCAAAGCTGGTCCGTTAGGTGATGGACAACCCACGCACTGGCTGTCTTCGCAAAGCCCAAACTTCCCACATCGTGTCGGTAACTGACATTCGGACGCGTCAGAATCTTTCGAAAACAAAGTATATGTTACCTCCCATGCACCATAATCAACTTTGTCATTATAAGTATAAATCTTAATGTTCCCGTCCATTTCCAACCTAAGAAATGACAATGTCGTATTATATTTGATCCTGGAAAAGTAGCCACCAGCGCTATACGGATAATTAGCAACGCCCAAAACAAATTGTAGAATATAAGCAAAACCTTCATCATACTCATTCTCGCTTTGAAATGTCATATTCTGTATGGTGGCTCCTTTGGTAATGTTAAACCACTGGGAGAATGTAAAATAAGGCATTGGCCTCAAAGAGTTCGTAGGAGTATAGTACATAGTTAATCCTTTGGGTTCCATAACAAGGCTATAAGCCCCATTTACATTCTCGTTTTGAGAAGCCCGGCTGACAAGCTTTGTTGCAGCCCCAACACGGAGAGACTGGCCCACTAAGAGAGTATCAGTAGGAGAATCAAAACTTTGCCATAAAAATGTGCCTTTAGAATCATAAAGCACCATATTACCAGTAGGAAGTACCTTGAAACCTACTACACCTTTGTTAGCAGTACCACTTTGCCATGCAACTTTGCCGTTGGAATGTGCAAGCACTAGGTTCCCGTCGGTTCCGAATGAGAATACGGCCTTCTCATCGACCGGATTTCCTCTATTAGCTTCCCAAACCCAGCGCATGAGAGACTCAGTGCGCCTCAAGCCCATACGAAGAGATAGGGTAAATGCAGTAGGTGTTTGGTTATAGAAGCAAAGTTGAAATGGAGAAGTGAAAACACTTAGAGCTCGATAATCACCGAGGTATTCACTAATGTATTCCCCCAACTCTCCTTCGTTAACAAATTTAAATGTTTCATTGGCAGGAACAGTAGCTTGACAAAAGCTGAAGCAGAGTGTTTGAAAGCAGAGGAAGAGGATTGCAAGGGTTAATGGATGCATGGAAGCCATATTTGTTTGAGCTAGTGTGAATTTCCAGTCAAGCACACTCTTTATTTATAGTAGGAAACTAGCTAGTTAGTAGTCTTGAAAAGTTGGCTCTAAGTCACTGAAAGAGACCCTTTATATTTTTAAAATATCAAAACATACATATTAAGGTGCCCTGGAAAGATCTAAGGGGCATATGCCTTTATTCGGGCATCTTTAGATTTAAAATGCTTCAGCAGCCTGTAAACTTTGTGATAAATTAATCTGGCATCCTTTTGGTTTGTAGGGAGAATGATTAAAAATGAAGTATAATATTAATTCAAAATAAGCAGCCTCTGTCTTTTACACTCAATCATCATCCCTCACATGAACATACACGATATAATCATAATTCATTATGCATTCATGGTTGTTAGGGCATTGTTCACGTTTTGCCACATATTTTACTACTAGCTTATCCATAAAAGTCCGGGTATAACGACTAATCAATACTTGTTCGGGGAATCTGTTAATACTATACTGGTAGTAGCTTTTTTGTTGGCATTTATATGTAGTTTGCGACTGACATTTTGCAACTTGCTGTTCAATTGTATAATGTTCATAGTATTAAGTTTCACATGTAGATACCGATGAGGTTCTAGCCTAGTAGTGAAGGCTAAGATCTTGTTGATAATAGATCTAGTTCGATTCCCTCTTTTACGTTGTAATTTATATCGTCCTTGTGACTCATTTGAATAAAAAAAAACATGTAGCAGTATATAAATGGTAGCATTATTTGAAGTTGTGCAATTTAAATTCAATCTTATAATCTTTACTGACGGACATTATAAAATCACCATCAAAAAACCAAATGCAATTAGGAATTAGATTCCAGTTTCACTTAGGGAATTAGTATTATCACCAATAAATTGAAAGAAGAATCCTGTGATCATTCAGTATTCATATATAATTTGTTTCAAAAAATTATAAAGAAATATATTTATGTAGACATCTACTCGAAATTAACATCATACAGATCAGCGAGAAGTTTGCTAGTATCCTTGCTTGGTAAAGAGACTGAGGAATCAACCCATGGCCCTTCCATGGAGGATAGTGTGTGGCTGTCGTGTGAAAGCCTTTCAAAGGCTTTATACTTCATTTTGTCATTTGCTGTTAAAATGGGTGCTTCAACTTTCATTTTTCCATCTAACATACTTACAATCGAAGACATCGAGGGTCTGAGTGTAGGAGATGGATTAGAGCATAGTAGAGCAATGTTTAACATATCCATCGCCTCTTGTTTGGAGTAATTTGTGCCAAGAATCGGGTCTACAATTTCCAAAAGATTTTCTTGCTCTTGAAGGACGTAGGCCTGAAGACATTTGGAGTATAAGAGGAAATGAGCAAATGGAAAAATATGTAGTTTCTATTCTACTACACCTAAGCAAATAAATTGAAACAGCATGAACTTATAAATTTATGACCCATGATGTAATTTTCAAAAAAAAAAAAAAAACTACAGTATTGAAAACTCGGTCCCAGCTTCAGCAACACGCCGTTTGTATAAGTTACTAGAAGTCACAAGCAACCCCACTATTTAACTGCACTTATTAGTTATTCTCCTCGATTCTTATCTGAGGTTTGAGCGCTTTCAAGCGGTGCCAGGGTTTGGGGTCTATTTGAAGGGAACTTTGCATGTGGCTCAGGTGTGCTACACAGGCCAATTATCAAGCCAACCAAAATATTAGTGAAAGACTTGGCATATGCAAAGGCTGAAAGGCCTACGATTGGGAAGTTGTGTTTAACAGAAAAGCATAGCAAAACATAGGAAAAATTTGGAGTCAGTGAAGCACTATATATGTTACCCAATCAAGAAGGTACACATCCTCTTCTTTTGGCTTGTAAATTGTGTTGCTTTTACCACTAACAATCTCCAGTGCAACTATTCCAAAACTGTACACATCTGCTTTATCAGTCAAGTAACCTCGCATTGCATATTCCGGAGCCATATATCCTCTGGCATGGAGAAAATCAAAAGTAATTGTTCAAGAAAATCCTAGCACCAACTAAACTTATACGAAGTTTACTACCAGTTACAGAAAATAATCATTACAGAAGATACATGTATAATTGAAAGAGACCATCGCCGACATTTCTTATGATCAGTGAATGATGGACTATGTGCAAGAAAGCTGAGAGTTCGTTTGTTTCCGAGATTTTTTTTTTAAGATCCTTTCAACTCTATATTCAAGAAACCAGAGCCAAACCTTTTATATTTGAATGAATAGAAACAAAAACCAGGCACTCAAGTCGATTTTTAATTTTTCCCAATCTATGATTAGCTAACTACAGATATGTTTTGCTTGAAATGTTGCTATGTTCATAAACTCAAACTATAATCAAGAGATAAGAAGGGAAATTCAGAGTTATAGTGGACCTGCCTATTCTGCGTTGCGCACAATATAATATTACATAGCACGCAACTGTAACTGTACAAACTTTGAGAGCAGTCATTATTTAGGGTTAGATATGATTAAGGTTTCTATAATTAATTATCATCCCCTCCCCCCTCCCACCCAGCCACCAACCACCCAAACATATGCACACACACAATATTTCAGATTCGTGTTTGTTCATAATTCTGATTTACATGGAGCAGCACAAATTTTTTTTGATTGGCTTAGATTTGCAAGAGTAATGTATAATTATCTAAAGAGATGGTTAGAACAGCTTAATAACCAGAATTATGTTTTACCAACTCTTCATAGAGACAAGATATTTTAACCAGAAAATAAATAAATTAAAACATATGTATTTCTTACAAAATTTGAATATCATTAAAACATAAAAAAAAAACTCACCTTGTTCCAGCAATTCGCGTGCTGATATGGGTGTTCTCTTCTTCATCAAGCTTGGCCAAACCAAAGTCTGATATCTTTGCATTGAGATCTTTATCAAGCAGTACATTGGTAGCCTTTATGTCTCTATGAACTATTTTCAACCTTGATTCCTCATGAAGATAAGTTAAGCCTCTTGCTATCTGCAATAAAATCTTCCTTCTCGTCATCCAGTCCAAATTTAGTCGTCGTTCACCATGACCTAAAAGATGGAAGACTAAATGAGCGGACTGAGAGAACGTGAGATGACAAAAGTAATTATACTATAACGTACACAAAAGAATTATTCCAATTTATTATTTATTATTTACCAAAAAGGGCTCGAGCAAGACTGTTGTTTTCCAAGTACTCATATACCAGCAACAACTGGTTTCCTTCTATGCAACATCCATAAAGCTTAACAAGATTTGGGTGCTGTAAAGCAGATATCATGCCTATCTCATTAATAAATTCACGGTTTCCTTGTTTTGATTTGGAGGACAGCTGTTTAACCGCAATTTCTTGACCATCTGGTAGTATACCCTATAACCGAAACCATAAAGATAACATGTGTCAATCTGAAATTAAATGATAATAATAATATATGGTTTGATATAAAATAAAGAATTCAGGCGAATTATGCCGATTTCACTTTTCAAAGCATGACCTACATCTTCAGGGATGGTGTGAACAGCTTGAATATTAAAGGAATTTTTTACCAAACTGTTTATTGAAGGCCTATGTATATGCGATGATGTGAGTGATAAACTTAATTTAAAAGAACTTTTTAAAGCATGGCCTGCATTTTTCAGAAATACTGTGAAAACAGCTTAAATATTGATGGAATTAATAAGCAAACTGTTTGCTGAAGGCCTATGTATATGTGTTGATGTGAGACATAAACTCGATCTGGAAGAAATTTACGTACCTTGTAAACCGGTCCAAAACCTCCTTCACCAATCTTATTTGCATGGTCAAAGTTACTAGTTGCAGCTTTGATATGCCTTAAACTATAATAACCTGTCTGTTGTTCTATTGCTCCTCGTAGTCCTGAACACAGATAATAATTAGAAATTGACAAAATCTGCACAGAAAAGGCATTATAATTTTAAAAGATCACAATATATGTAATACTAATAGAAATGCTTCTATTTCCAACACTCTTTTGGTCAAATGCTTGATAACTGTTCATCAGCAGTATCCATGTAACTCTAATTTATGTTTAGTAGCTGCACATGTGTTGTTTGCAGCATTTGATATGAGCAAGACAAATTTTCCTTGCCACAAGACTATCGTAGCACATTTATTGAGGAAAATTATCATTGCCATGTGTTTATTTGCAGCTTATTTTGTTTATTTAATTTTTCTCTGAATGTACTCAGGAGAACGAATAGGTAGAGTTCTGTAATTGCATCATCATTTCATCAAGCACCTAAAGTTAGCCAGCTTCACTCAGTCATAGTCCATGAATTCAACTTTCATATATCCATACTTACATATACAATAAATTATTTATTATCACCCTACATCCAGCTATTGCAACATTCGGAAACTGTTATTTCACACTTGGATGCATAATTATGTATTCTGGGCACAATATTTGGCAGATTCATTTTTTTTTCAGCATCTATCATTTCTGCGGATAAAGAAATGCATTGCAGCACTTCAAACTGAAATTAGACAGTTTAAATACTACAGCGGCTGCAAGTTTAATCATATAGTTGGTTGGAACAGGATGCGGGGTCATTAGTTCAGCACTACCGGACATCATCAACTAGGTTCCTATATATGTAATACACCAAACTGAAGGCCATGCAGGGTCATTAGTTCAGCACTACCGGACATCATCAACTAGGTTCCTATATATGTAATATGCCAAACTGAAGGCCTTCGGCACAGAAAAGTACAATTACAAGTTAAATATGTGATACTCCAGTAATTTTAATTAAATTCCTGAAAAAAGTGATAAGTTAACATTTCATTAGCGCATTATTTATGGTGAAAAGATATCACACCTTTATCTTCAACGTCTTTTCCTCCTAGGAAACCTTTCATCCAGACTACAACCAACACCGAGACAAGGCCCACAAGTGAAGCAACCGCAATGCCAGCAATAGCTCCAGTTGATAGTCCCCCCGTTTTGAAGTCTATTAAGATAAACAATTCATATTAGAGACTAGGTAATGCAACATAAGTGGAAATCCTAGAATGTAAGATGTCCTTACTTGGTGTTACTGAAATTGCTGATATCAGAGGTCCATATACACCTCTATTAGGTACTGCAGTAGTCCCCTTCCCTGCCCAGTACAAGTGAATTTCCAGAGTGCTACCATTAACAGTAACATCCCGCTCCAAGGTGATATCCTTACCATTTCCTCCAGCTTTCTCGGCAATATTAAAATCTTTCCAAATAACATTCCCCTGTAAAGAGAAAAGGAACTTAAACTTGGGCAGAAAGCTACACCTGTCCTATTTTGAGGCTTGTGAAAAATTCAACTGAATCCTTGAAAATTGTAATACCAAGGTATATTTTATTTATACTAAAAAACTTAACCTCTTACTCACTTGAATAGATACATCAAAAATGCGCTTCCCAATGCTGCTAAATGTCTGGTCATCATAGAACTGTATTTCAGCAAAGTGAAGGCGGACTTTATAACTACCCTTACGCAAGCATAGACCATAGTACTTGAGTGAAGAAGGGGAAAGGCGTGCTGATTGATAGAATTCTTCTCCGGTCACATTGGTCTGTCTAGCCACAAAATTGGATCTGTCATTATATAAGAAAACACCTGTACTGCTATAAGCCCATCGATCTGTCGAATGAAAGTATGATGCACCTTCTGTAACTGAATCATCTTCATACTCCTTGCCCCCTGATTCTAATTTGGGTCCACCACAATTAATAAACAGGGAGTGATCTGAAAAATTAACAGATACTGCTATGATTCTTTGAAGCTGACTACAAGCTTAAAGGCACTTCCGCACCATAAAGTTGGAGAATTCTATATGTTTAATCACTCACATTGGGTTGTTCCGGGACAAGGGAGGTCCTTTTTCAAGCACCACAAAGTTCTAAAATTGATAAACATAATATTAGTTGGGTCTAGTGATGTGCAAAAGTAATACATGTCAGTTTAGTAAGAAAATTTACGAGGTGCTGCTTGAAGATGAATGGCTAGCAACTAAATTCCTGCAAAACAGACAAATAGTCTGTAAGTTGTATATAATTATGAAAAAATCAAGAAACATATCATGAATAAGCTTACACTCTTGATGCCTGGCATCTATATTGAGATGTTGGCTGAGTAAAATTATTGTAAGATACATCACTGCGGTGAATGTGGACAGGACATTAGCAATTAAGAATACTGTGCCGCATATGTAATTTTAACTTATAAAATAACTTTATCGTAAAATATTGGTAACGGTATAAAAAACTAGAAAGTGTACTGACAAATTTCTTTTGCTGTCAGAAATCCAGCTTGGTATTGCCCCGCTTAGTAGATTATTATTTAGATACCTACATCCAAAGACAATTGCAACATAAATGAGTAGTTACATAAAGACATTTACAGTGAAACAAACATTTTACAATAAAAACATGCACAGGCCGAAAGAAAGATCCAGACCAAAATTTAAGGATTCATAATTCTGCTGAGTCGAGAGTATAAATTTCTAGATAAGCATTTTACAAATTAATATACAGATACTTACAAAAAGTTCAGGCTGGACTCCAGAGGCTGAATTGAATCTGGAATTGGTCCAGACAACCTGTTAAAGCTCAAATCTCTGCAAAGAATAAAGTTCGATTACAGTAAAGGCTATCTATTCAGAAGTACATAATCAATATGTTGTAATTAACTTTTTGCATCACCCTGCTGGTAGGAGTTTACTGAAAATATAGTTGTTCTCAATATAATCCTGGTGGAGCACTTTCAACAATATTGTACATTACTTAATTACAAAGTACTCCAATTACTAATGCTGGTGGTAAATTAATTGATTTGGAAAATTTATACTAATGTCCTTAAGAACAAGCACCGAATATAAGAGTATAAAATTGACCGAGGTCTATAATAAAATTTCAAAGGAACAGCTGTAAAGATCAACATACAAGGTATTTAAATTTATCAACTCTGCAATGTATGGTGGAATTGAATCTCTAATTACGCAACTTCTCAGTATCCTACATGACAAAAATTGGAAAATAACTTGTTACATCAGCAGAAAAATCAAGTACGGACATAATGCACTGGTAGACATAATAAATACCAATGATCAACTCACAAGTACTTCATATATGTCATGCCTTGCAAATCAGGGAATCTTGAAACAGATCCATTTAAATCGGATATCCTCCTGCAGACAAAAATTGCGGTTAATGTTTTAATAAGTTCAAATTTTCACGTGTATTCACTTACAATGATTAGATTAGTTCCGATTCCGCTCACAATTCTTGTAGGTTTTTCAATAGAAAGATACTAAAAGGAATGGGACCCTCCATAGATGTACCTTGAAGATTCCTACAATATATTAAATGAAGCTTCTCAAAATGGTATGGATATCTATGTGTGATTGATTGCGTCCAAAATCATATAGGAAAAAACTGAAATATTGACAATACTATAAAAGAATGTCCAAAAAAATTCCTTACAATATTGTCATCTTAGTCCAGTTTCCAATAAAATTAGGTATCTTACCAGACAATTCGCTCCCATCTATCCTACTGCAACCAACAGATATTTTAGACATCGCTGAACAATGAACATATATATTAGAACAAACAATATAAATTAACCATGGCTTACAAGTCTGATAGATTCTTTAGAGCACTAAATGACTCCGGTATCGTTCCAATGAAGTTGTTAGAAGAAAGAAGACTGCATATCATTCCAGTGAAAAGGCATGTTTAATATAGATATTAAATATGAGCTGGAGATAAATCAAGGTTAAATGAAACGATAATAGTAGAAGAAAAGGCAACAATAACTTTTCAAATTGCAATATTGAAGGCAATCTAAGGTGGAGTAGTCTAGATCTCTGAGTTTGAATTCTGACACGACTTATTAGGGTTTTGAACTTCAAAAGAACTTGCAGGGGTTACTACCCGTTTATCAGACATTATTTCCTTATGTCACAAAATTTTCTCAGTCTAATAAACATTTGGAACCTTAGTAGTTGTACTGAGTGTATATTTCAGATCAGTTTACATAATACACTGTTATTCTAAAAGTAAATCAGCTTTCAAGTAAGAAGATTTTCTAGGAGTATAACAGAATTACTCTATACAGTCCTAATGCTAATTACTGCGACAATATTGTCGATTTCAGGTTCAGGTTGCTGGTTAGCACAAGTTTCTAGTTAATACATTATGACCTCATCATTCAGACTGAAACCTCAAATCCGGAAAGAAATCATCTATGTTGCACATGTTTATGGAAACTATGATCATTTTTTAGCCTAGCACTACTACGTAATGAGAAAATAAATAATAAATAAGTGAATTGAGGGAAAAACAAAGGAAAAGACTCATAACAAAGATTGGAAGTAAGCTTACAGTCTCCTGAGACTCTTCAAATTTCCAAGCTCTGGAGGAAGAGTCCCTCCCAGCTGATTATCTTCCAGGAGCCTGTGAGTATTTGTAATAAATAAGCTAGTCAAGTTTTAGCCAACAGTACAGTAGTATGAAGAATATGTGTGTAAATATTTCTCTACTCACAGCTCTTCAAGCGTATCAATATTAGCTATTTCCCGGGGAATCGAACCACTGATACGGTTATCCAGAAGACCTCTGTAGTGTAGTCACTATGTTACCAACAGTTGTAACAACTGAATAGGAAATTTAACATGCTTACAAAGCAATGGCATGATGACATAAACTAAAAGCACTTACAGAGTTTTGAGAGGAAGCTGACCAAAAGAAATGGGGATAGTTCCATTGACATAATTTTGAGTAAGATCTCTGTTGGTAACAAAATTTAAAATTTAAAACCTATACATAAAAGAAATTTTCAGGAATACTTTGGATTAAGTTAATCTAGTATAGCATGTGTAGAATATAGTATATGATCTAAATCAAGGCCTATTTTTAATACCTTAAGCTTTTGGGGAAGTTGGTTACTTAACACGGTAGAAGAGCCCGGTTTATGGTGGGGTATTGGGTTCGATTGTTGAAATTTAATTATTTGTTTGTTTGCCTGTTGTTGTCTAATTGCCTATTCATACGAGTGAGGGGAAGTGTTGATTTATTTGATCCAATTAAGGTCGTCTTCTAACACCTTAAACTTTTGAGAGAGTGCAAGAAAATGAAATTATCCAACTACGATAATGGACAACAAAACTCGATCAAAATTATCCAACAACGATAATGGAGAACAAAACTCAATCGAACGTATATAATGCTATTATATATCATTTCTTACAATTCCTGGAGGAAGGCGAGTTTTGAAAATTCGGAAGGTAGTTCTCCTGTCAAATTAAGGCCCTTCAGCTGACTGCAATGTGAATAGAGTAAATTAAAGACGGAAGGTCTGGGACATGCACTCAGAATCTTTTTTATCAGGGTGTGATATGCCAAAATAACTTAAAACAAGTTGCACTGAAGGAAGGACATACATATTGGTGACGTGGCAAACAGAATTGTTACTGAATGTGCAATCACAAGTCACATTGCTAAGTGCCTGAGGGATGTTAAACACAACACTCAAGCCTCCACCCCCACTACAAGAATTCCTTTTAACGTCCCAATGTTTAATATTTAGCTTCGTAGCTATTTCGTCGAGAGTTTGTACTGTCACAAAACAAGTTATAGTTCTTTAAGATTAGCAAAACATATTAGGAGTAGTTTGTTTGTGTGTAGATCATATAAAAACAATGTCAAACTGAAAGTCAACCAATTCCAACTTGTGTTGGATACCTGTGCAATACATGAGGTGCATGCACCGTTAAGTAAGCTAGGACGTATATCAAGTTGACATAGTGAGTTTATGCAAGTGGACTCTCAAGGGGTTAGTTGATATGCAAGTTCAACTGTGGTCTCATTTGTTCCCACACAATCAGAAGAGCTTATGCTTAATTATTCATACACTAAGATTGTTTGGTTTATATTCTTTTAGCCAACTGAAATTGTAATCAACATGTTCAATGTAAGGGCATTTTTGAATTGAATCGTTCCAACACTCTAGCATTCAGTTTCATAAGTTTTAGATAGTAGTATGAGAAGTAATTGTTACGGAAAGATACGAAATGGAAATTGATGTCAACAAGAAGTTATGCACTTGATTTAACATTATTCTATAAAATAGGGGTCAGTAAATCAGGTCTAACAATTTTCATTAATGGGAAAGAATAGTTAAAAAGGCAAATGAAGTTGATATATAAATCTACTAACCTTCTTCAGGAGGCAAAAGCTGAGCAATGCATCCAAAGTCATGAATGAAAACAAAAGTAAGAAGTACATATGCAAATATGAAGCAGCGAAGGAAGAAGAATGAATCAGTTGTGACCCTAACCGTAGTACTAACACTACTATGGAAATGATGGTGCCCCATTAACTGTTTGAAAGTTGTGATTTATCTGATCATATACTGTTTTGTAGAAGAAGGATCCTCAAAAGAGAGAGAATATATGAAAGACCAAGGAGGAGGAACCAGGAGACAGAGAGCAGGCTTAGCTGTTGTTTGTATGTTTTTTCATTCTTTAAAGGGAAAGAAAGATGTAAACGGGAATGCTGATTATGTGGCCTCTCTTTGAATCATTATTGTAAAAATGTATTTTCAACTCCAAATACCAGCAACCAGTCCGGTAGTAACAAACTAGTCGGAGCATTTTAAAAAGAAAAATGCTTACAGACTCCAATTTGGATCCCATTTTAAAAAGAAAAATGCTAGAGACTTCAATTTGGATCCCAAAAAATTTCCCAAATGTTACGTGTCATTTTTTGATTGGTCACATTATAATTAAATAAGATGGATCCCTGGATTCACATCAATCACACCAATTAAAATAGTTCATTTTGCCAAATCACCAATACTACATCATTCGAAAACTCTTTTTAGGATCCAATTCGGGGTTTAAAAATTAAAAACCATAACGTACAGTAGTACACTATAATAGTAGTAGGTAAATTTGGATCTATAGTCATAATATAATACTTGTTGCAGTTACAATACTAAAGTCAATCCTCAAAGAATTTAATAGGAAAAGTATTAGTATGGTTAAGTATTTGTTTATTCCTTACATTTTCTTGTTTAATTTAAGTTTATACAGTCACAGCAAAAAAAAAAAAATTAAAGAAATAAAACTTTGTTAAATATAGAAGATATAAACTATAACAATTTTAAAAATATATGATAATCACCTTGCTTTTACCTAATTGAATTGTTTATGCTCAACTGGAGCTCCTGTAAATAGGAATGACATTAGGTTGCCTAAGACAAGTTTGTTTGAAAAGAGTATTTGGATAGGGAGGGGAACCTCGTACATTTTTGAAAACCATCTACTTCTATCATCCCTGTTCTCATCATTTTAGCTTGATCATCTTCCTCTAATTCTCAAAAGTCAAAACAAACAAACGAAAAATATCCCAAAATTTAAACTCCAATCATAAAACTGAAAATAAAATAAAATTGTACATGCTGTGAAATCCAAACTACAAAATCTGTTCTACTGGTGTGCAATGTGCATGAATTGTTCTAATTAAGGACTTTTAGTTTCTATCAATAACCAGTAACAACACATAATATAAAGCAACCTTGTTTGCTCTTATAATTTAGCCAACATCCTCCTTTTCAAAATCAGCCATACACCAACATGCATTTCGCCTGGATTAGCACATAAGCTTTACAAAAAGAATGACCACTACAGTCTTTTCCAGTTCGACTAGCTAGTGATAAATGTCTGCAAAAAAAGGCAAATGAAACTTTTTAGATATGAATAAACAAAACGGTCCATAATTAAATACAGTCATGTGTAATTTATAACTAGTGTACTGTCATCAGTCGGGAGAACACTTTTGATATAAGCATCAACACCAACAAATAAATTCTCATTTTTACAAGAAAAAGAAAATTAGCAGTTGCCATCTCCTTTTTTATTTTATTTTCTTGTAAAAGCGGTTGCTAGGTTTTTGGGTCCTCCAACGTCCAAACAACACAGCCTACTAAAAACATAAAGAGAGAGAGAGAGAGAGAGAGAGAGAGAGAGAGAGAGAGAGAGAGAGAGAAAGAGAGACAATGAAGTGTCAGCAACCTAATCATTTAAGGACTAAGGAAGATCCTGAAACAATAATGCTTCTTTCCCGCTCAGCCATGGGAGTTATTCCACTAGAAATATTTACCATCCTCAGTTTTCAAGTGCAAGGTTGTATTAGGTAAACTAACTACCCATATATGATATACCTAAAAATACGAGCGAGCAATATCACAACAGCAAGACTGACAATCGCAGCTACTCTCACAATTGGGTAAGGAAGGCTTCAGCAACATAAAGCCTCAAACGAACAATTGCAAAGTGCCTTAATCAGATATTGTTATGCGTTTTCTTCCTATCATAGAAATATATTTACAGACAGAGCGAGAGGAGACACGGACACAGACAGATAAGATAATGAGACACTACTGAGATCTCAGCACAACAGATCAACAGACAACCCCCCCCCTCCCCCCCAAAAAAAAAACCCCAACTATGTATGATTATTTGACACTCAACATCCTCAAAACCAGCAGCACCTATAATATCTATACTTTCCACCAGCATTAACAAAGAGCAACAGTAAATGACATCCTTTCTTCTTTATAGGTAGAAGAAAGGTATACAAAAGTGTAAGAGTGTTAAACAGACCAATGATTAACTGTATGATGATTTTCCATTAACATGCGCACAAAGTAGACATGTTATATAGGGTAAGCCCCAATTGACAACCGAAAAATTAGGTAACCCGATCAAAGTTTAAGATAAACATATGTATACAATATAAAACTTATAAACAGCAAGTCAACACATCATCGAATTCAAGCTTTACTTACTTTGACTTCCATGTAAAGGTGATACAGACATACAGAAGGGGAATGAGGTAAAATGATACAGACAAGGATAGGTAGAGGGAGCAGAGAGTCATTAAAAGACCGAAATATTGCATAAGTGCAACCAGAGTTAATATAGAGTACACAGTATCACGTTTGATTATTTTATTGCTTTGGATTTATCTAAGTTCAAGTTCAACGTTGTAAAAAGTAAGAGTTGGCTTGTAGAGGCATAAAAGTAGCCTCAAAATTTCACGCTAAATACAGTGTGTAGCCTTGATACCTTACCATAGAAGGTGAATGGGTAAGCAGCACTTTAACTCTGGAACAAGAGCAAATTACAAGTCCCTAGTAACAATTACGGCTGAGACATTTTAAAGAATACTTTTATCAGATCAAGTAAGCACATATTAACACTAAACCTCTGCTCAGCTTTAAAAAGAAATGATCCATTTGCTGTGATACTAAAAGCAAAACAGTGTGACAAGATGACTCCTAAATGATAACGAAGCAAACTTAAGATATTTCATAACAGTCAGGTAAAGCTGAATAAAAAATGACAAGATCTTCAGCACTGTATGATAATCACAATTCACACACATACAAAAAAAACACAATATTAAACAACAAAAACAAACGGTCCATCTGACATCTAGATAATCTTATATGTGAAAAAATAACTCAATATATAATATTCCACAGTTTTAGGATCTAGTGTTACTCTATATGATTAGGTATATAGATCATTCCATGCAAACTAGCAAGCTAGTACACAGTCTCACCATTTAGCAAAGAAACTAGAATCAGACAGCAATTTATCGTGCGATTCACAAGCTATACAAGAGACAAGATACTGGCAATTAACCTTGCTCACATGGTAAATTCCTCACCAGTGCAAATCAAAAGTCAGAATTCAGTAGTTCAGAGATCAGAATATATATTTAAAACTCAAACTAGAAGCACTACCTTTAATACCACATAACACCCAAAAATGACTTAATAATAAGACTTAAACCCCACCAAATAAACCAACATAGTTATTCTTGATAGCAGCAAAAGGTAATTAAGTAATTAACTATTACATATATATTGATGGAGTTAAAGAAACACTACAAATTATAAACATCAAACAATACTGGTGACTATCATGGCATTTAAAAATCCCGAATCAAACAATACTGGTGACTATCATGGCATTTAAAAATCCCGAAGAACCAAATTCACAACGCACACGCCTAATATCTTTCCAAACCGCACATTATTCAACATTCGAACAGAAAACAAAATTAACTGCACGAAAATTAAAATAATTTCATTTTCAAAGACACGAGGTATCTTACCATCAGATCCAGACCCCGAGCGCCTAGCGTACTTGACCTTCTCCAGCTGCACCTGAGTATCCATAAGAAGCTGCATCCTCTGAACCTCCAGATCCTTAGCAAACTGCATACGTTGCTTTTCTAACTCGATCATCTGCAGCTGCTTAGCAAGCTCCACTCGCTCATACATTTCTCCGAATTTATCAATGGCCTTGGCAAGCATCTTAATCCCTTCCGGTTCCTTTCCTCCTCCACCGCTCTCCTCACTTATATCCTCATCCTCTTCATCCACGTCCTCCTCCGCCGCCGCAGCCGCAGCCGCCACCGCCGAATAATTCCGCCTGAAATAGGAATCATCCACAACCGACGCCGCCGATCTCTTCTGCGGCAATACCACCGCCATCGCATCGCTCTTCTCGCCTCTCCGTATCATCGGCAACGCAATCGCCATCGGCGGCGACTTCATTTCCGACATTTTCGGACCTATCAGAAAATCCAATTTATCAAAAAAAATCCAATTGCTCGACACCGCACCGTTCGATTCACAAACCCTAGCTTTCTCCACCTTATACTTCTTCTTTAACGTATCGATCCGGTTCTTACACTGCACATCGGTACGTCTCGTCTTCTTATTATGACCGTGACGTGAATTAACGGCGTCAGCCACCTCTTGCCAGTCCTTTTGCCGGAGATTGCCGCGATTCAGCTCAACGTACCGGCGTCCCCAAGCGTCGACGAGAGTCGCCGTCGCTTCCTCGCTCCAGCAGTCTTCACGGAACGGAGGTGATTTCAACGGTAACGGCGAAGATTCCGTTAAGTCAGCCATGATTGTTTAGAGAGAGAGAGAAATGTAATATTTGATGAGAGAGAGAGTGAGGGAGGGGTTATAATTGAGATGGATTTTAAGTGGTGCGGTGAGTTCTCCGGGAAGGGGGCGCGTGAGAACGCGCGAGAGTGGGGGAAGTTGGGCGATACTATCTAGGTAACCGGCTCGGTCGAGTGGTCGTAACATGTTTTATTGGGTAGACGGAAAAAAAAACCGGTAAAGGGAATGGATAGACTGGACGCCCCTGAAACCTATCTTTTGAATTTCCGGTGCTTTAATTTTTTATATTCACTTCTTTTTTAGAAAAATAGTAATAATTTTATGACATGATCGGGATTTAGAAAAACACATATACGGAAATATGGATAACTATACGATATGATTGTCGAATACTCGAATTACATAAAAACACAATATGAGACATATATGTATAAATGCCGATATGATTATCGAATTTAGTAGATAAATTAATGCTGGATATAAATGTCAATTGTGTTAAACATATATACAAATATCGTAAATATCAACATAATAATGAAAGTATCGACATGATTTTCAAGTTTAGCAAAAATTAATATATAAAAATATTCAATTATACTAGTATTTTATTTATACTGGAAAATGATATCCAGTATACTATGCATTATTAGCAACGACAATCATATATAAATATGTAAATATTGAGATAATTGTCAAATTTAGTGAAAGTAGATATGCATAATTATTATCGCATATACAAATCATGTATCCGTCATTGGATATAACATCATGTACCTGAGTTCACGCTCATGTAGTAACATGAGTTTATAATAAATTTTATATCAATATATGAGAATAAATCTAAACTCAAATATTGTATTTACTAAAATATCGTTAAAATGTATGTTTATAATCTTAAGAGAAATACCTGATATCATTCTCAAACCTATTTTTTTATTATCATTATACCATTCGGTACACATAGATCAAAAGTTCATAGAATACAATTAAATAGATTATTTAAAATATTTAAATTTATTAAATATGTATATCTTGAGACTTTATCAAATCAAGTCAATAATTCATGTACATAAATATTGACATGAATGTTAAATTTAGTGAACATATAAAATAAGTATTTGTATGATTATTGGATTTGTCAAAAATAAAGGGTTAAGTATCAAAGTAGTCAATGAAGTGAAGGTCATGTATCAAAATCTTCATTCTAGTAATCGGGATATCAATTGTACAACTCTAGTGAACGATAATGACACGCCGTTAGAGTTGACCTGTTGACCAGACGGAAAACGTAACAGTGTAGTCGTGGAAGTAAACGTGGCCACACGTGGATCCACGTGTAGAGATGTTATTGAGCTGACATGTAGGTAGACGCTATATATCGAATTAACGAATTAAAACCCTCATTTTTATATCGACTAATCAAATTAGAATTCCAAATGGGGGGGAGAAAACCATAATTTCATCAATTGACTTTACGCAATCAATTCTTGAAGGTTTAATCTAGGCAATTGACTCGAAGCTTCAACGATTTACATTTACTTAACCCTAAATCTATCAAACTTCATCTTAATAGTTCTTGTTTTGTGCTCGTTTTTACATGGTATTGTGCTGCATAATTCTTGATAGATGTTGATATTCTGCTCGTTTCTTGATTTACTACTTCGTGTTAATTGTGCTTCGTTCTTACTACATATTATTATGCTTTTTGGGCTCGTTTTTTATTGTACATATGTGAATGAATTGAAGTTTGTATGTTTTTTTTCAATATGTCTACTTTCGTCACCATTTACCTTCACCATCATGGTGACTTGACAGCTCCACCTAATAGTAAATATGTTGGGGGAAGTTGATGTCAAACATAATGTTGATACCGATATCTTTTTTTTCCCGTGATTTGTGTTGGATATTTTAGTGTGATTGGATTGGCTAGTTGATCAATGTAATCGTAATGTTACATCGAACAAGTCGGGAGAATGTGGAGTGCATGCTCTGTTCGAGTTCGTTATGATTTCAGAATTATTGCTTATGAGACATGTCTATTGGCATCAAACACATCTGCTAGAATGAGATGTGTCTATTGGGAAAAGACACATCTTGAGATGTGTCTATTGGGAAAAGACACATCTTGAGATGTGTCTATTAGCATTGGACATGACTGTTGGAAATGGGATGTGTCTTTTGGCAAAAGACACATCTTGAGATGTGTCTATTGGCAAAAGACACATCTGTTGACATCTATATATAGGTGTGGCATTGATCATTTTCTGTATAGGTTCATTTGAAATTCACAGCAAAACACATTCTCTCTTCTTGCAGAATTTCTGACTTTATCCGATTGAATTATTTGGGTGAACCACAAATAACTTCAATCTGAAAGTGTTCACACGACTTCAGAAAAATCCAAGTAATTACCCATATTCCCCAACAAAGATTGAAGTCATTTGTTTCTGAAGATGGCGAACGCAGAATCTGCAAAAGACATGACAAGCAAGTTTGCAAAACTGGACAAGTTTGAGGGCCAGGATTTTAGAAGATGGCAGAAAAAGATGCATTTTCTGTTGACCACGCTGAAAGTTGTGTATGTTCTGAGTACCCCTATTCCAGAAGTGATCGAAAATGATACCGCTGAACAGACTAGGAAGCGGTGCAAGTGGGAAAACGATGACTACATCTGTCGCGGCCACATCTTAAACGGTATGTCTGATTCCCTTTTCGATATATACCAAAATGTTGAGTCAGCGAAGGAATTGTGGGATTCTCTTGAATCCACGTACATGGCAGAAGATGCTTCTAGTAAGAAGTTTCTGGTCAGTAATTTTATGAATTATAAAATGGTCGATTCTAGACCAGTGATGGAACAATACAATGAATTGTTAAGGATTCTGGGGCAGTTTGCCCAACACAATCTGAAGATGGATGAATCTATCTCAGTTTCTGGTGTTATAGACAAACTACCACCATCATGGAAGGATTTTAAACACTCCTTGAAACATAATAAAGATGATATGACTCTGGTTCAACTTGGAAATCACTTCAGAATTGAAGAGGCTTTGAGGACTCAAGAAATTGAGAATAATCCTAAGGGAAAGAACCAAATCGGTAACTCTTCTGTGAATATGGTTGAAGATGGTGGATCTTCCAAGAATTCTAAGAATGGCAAGGGTGATAAACGAAAGTTTAAAGGAAACAACAACAATTCTTCCAATAAAAGGCCTAAGATGGCATGTTGGAAGTGTGGCAAACCTGGACATTTCAAGAAGGATTGTCGGGTTGGTAAAGGCAAGCAAGAGAAGCAGATTGCTGGTCCAAGTGGATCCAAGGATCCAGAAAAGCAACAAGGTCAGATTTTAATACAGAATTATAATTCTGGTCAGAATTATGTATCACTAATATCTGAGGCATTTTATGTGCAGGATGACAATGTTGCTTGGTGGATTGATTCAGGAGCAACGAGTCACGTATGCAAAGATCTTTGTTGGTTCATAGACTTTCAACCAATCGAAGATGGATCTATCTTAAAGATGGGAAATGTTGCAACTGAACCGATCAAAGGACTAGGAAATGTCAAGATAGTTTTTACTTCTAGCAAATGTATATTGTTAAATAAAGTGTTGTATGTTCCTGGGATTCGGAAGAATCTCTTGTCTGGTGTTGTATTGAACAATTGTGGATATAAACAAGTTTATGAAAGTGACAAATATATATTATCAAAACATGGCTCTTTTGTTGGCTTTGGCTATTTGTGTAATGGTATGTTTATGTTGAATGTAAATACTCCATTTATTGATGAATCTGCTTGCATGGCTTCTACTAGTACTAGCAATGATTTGAATAAATCTGAATTATGGCATGCTAGACTAGGACATGTACATTACCAAAAGAATAAAGGATATGTCAAAAATGAGTCTCATACCTGCCATTGATTTAGATAATGAAAAATGCAAAACATGCATGTTAACGAAGATAACCAGAATGCCATTTAAAGAGGTTAATAGGGTGTCTGATGTTTTAGAACTAATTCATAGTGATTTGTGTGATTTCCATTCTACACCATCATTAGGAAATAAAAAGTATGTAGTTACTTTTATTGATGATGCTACTAGATATTGCTATGTATATTTATTGCATGCTAAGGATGAAGCTCTTGACTTCTTTAAAATTTATAAAGAAGAAGTAGAGCTACATCAGAGTACCATGATTAAAAATCTACGTACTGATAGAGGAGGTGAGTATTATGATCCGGTTTATTTTCAATCTACTGGTATAATACATCAAACCACGGCTCCTTATACACCACAACAAAATGGTGTGGCAGAGAGAAAGAATAGGACTTTGAAAGAAATGGTTAATTCCTTGTTATCCTACTCGGGTTTGAGTGAGGGTTTTTGGGGTGAGGCTATGTTAACAGCCTGTTATTTATTGAATCGAATTCCTAGCAAGAGGAATAAGATTACCCCTTATGAACTTTGGTATAAAGAGTCACCAAAATTGAGTTTTCTGAGAGTTTGGGGATGTAGAGCAGTTGTAAGACTCAATAAACCCAAAAGAAGAAACTTGGGTGAACGAGGTATAGATTGCATATTTGTGGGTTATGCTGAGCATTCCATAGCATATAGATTCTATGTGTTATAATCTAATGACTATGTATCTGTGAACTCGATTATCGAGTCAAGGGATGCTATATTTGATGAAAACAGATTTACATCTATACCTAGACCAAGGGACATGCTTTAGAATTCTTCTAGTAGGAACTCAGTTTCTACTGAAGATGTTAATGGACCGTCTGAACCAAGGAGAAGCACTAGAGCTAGAAAAGCAAAGTCTTTTGGAGATGATTTTCATCTTTATTTAGTAGAAGGCTCTAGAGATGAAATTGAATATCAATACCAATATTGTTTTGTTATTGAGGAGGATCCAAATACATTTAGCGAAGCTATGAAATCTAGGGATGTTGCATTCTGGAAAGAAGCTATCCAAGATGAAATGGATTCTATCATGAATAATAATACTTGGGAATTGAGTGATCTGCCCCCTGGCTGTAAGGCATTGGGAAACAGATGGATCTTCAAAAGGAAAATGAAGGTGGACGGCACCGTAGATAAGTTTAAAGCCAGATTGGTAATCCAAGGTTTTAGACAAAAAGAAGGGATTGATTATTTTGATACTTATGCTCCTGTTGCTAGAACCTCTACTATTAGGTTGTTAATAGCACTTGCTGCTATACAGAACCTTGTCATTCACCAAATGGATGTGAAAACTGCATTCTTGAATGGTGAATTAGATGAAGAGATTTATATGAAACAACCCGAAGGGTTTGTTATGCCTGGTTGTGAAAACAAGGTGTGTAAATTGAAGAAATCAATTTATGGTCTGAAACAAGCACCGAAGGATTGGCATGATAAATTTGATACTGTGGTCTTATCTAACGGTTATTTTCTTAACCAAGCAGACAAGTGTGTATATAGCAAATTTGATGCTTCTGGTAAAGGAGTTATAATTTGTTTATATGTGGATGACATGTTGATTTTTGGTACTGACGAAAATCAAGTGGATAAAACCAAAAAGTTCTTGTCTTCTAATTTTGATATGAAAGACATGGGGGAGGCTGAGGTGATTCTTGGTATAAGAATCAAGCGTGAGAACAATGGCATTTCAATTTCTCAATCTCATTATATTGAGAAGATTCTGAAAAGATTTAACTTTAAGGATTGTTCTCCTGTTAGCACTCCTATTGATCCTAGTATTAAACTCATACCTAATACAGGTGTTGTGGTATCACAACTTGAATATTCAAGGGCTATTGGTAGTCTCATGTATGCCATGATAAGCACTAGGCCAGATATTGCCTATGCTGTTGGAAAGCTTAGTAGATATACTAGCAAACCAAGTTCACATCATTGGCAAGCCTTGAGCCGAGTGTTCAAGTACTTAAAAGGAACCATGGATTATGGTTTGACATATACTGGATTTCCTTCGGTTATTGAAGGTCATTCAGATGCAAGTTGGATTTCCAATAAGGAAGATCATTCTTCCACAAGTGGATGGGTATTCCTACTTGGGGGAGGTGCTATCTCTTGGGCATCAAAGAAACAGAGTTGCATTACTGATTCAACGATGGAATCTGAATTTGTGGCATTATCAGCGGCTGGTAAAGAAGCTGAATGGTTAAGAAATCTGATTTATGAGATTCCATTGTGGCCTAAACCGATATCACCCATATCTATCAGATGTGATAGTGAGTCTGCCTTGTCTAATGCTTATAGACAAGTGTTCAAAGGCAAGTCTAGACACTTAGGTGTTAGACATAGCATGATTCGTGAGCTTATCACGGATGGTGTTATATCAGTGGAGTTTATAAGAACTCAACATAATTTAGCCGATCATCTAACCAAAGGGTTGAGTAGAGATCTTGTGCACAAGTCGGTTGTGGGGATGGGATTAAAGTCCATCGAATAACCTCTCATGTTGAGATACCCAATTCCCATCTAATATGACATTAGGTGTTGAATTCAATGTGGAAAGCTTAACATCTAGAGATTGGAACACATTAAAGTATCATCCCAAGGTATGTGTTCAGACCTGCAAGTTAAAGAGGTTGAAGTTTATCTTCTTAATAGTTCTTTTGAAAAATTGCATATGCAGGTGCGAGAATAAAAGAACTACCTATTTGAGCATGAAGTTTAGCCGCTTCAAGAAGCTTGGGCTTGGCTTTTATATGCTTAAGAAGGATTAGGACACTAGGCTAGTAAAACATAGTGTCGAGTAAGAACATTTGAGAATGTAAATTTATGTGTATATTGTCTTCATGTATTCACTATGAATAACCAAGGTTCAATCCATAGTGACACCTTGGTATTCGAATATTTGGAATGTGTAATATACTAATGTGAAATTCAATCGTCACGATATTTCATTTATGCATAAGTTTGTTGTTTGTTGTGATTTTGTTTAGTTAATCATGGATTACGCTAAAATGGGGGAGGATTGTTGGATATTTTAGTGTAATTGGATTGGCTAGTTGATCAATGTAATCGTAATGTTACATCGAACAAGTCGGGAGAATGTGGAGTGCATGCTCTGTTCGAGTTCGTTATGATTTCAGAATTATTGCTTATGAGACATGTCTATTGGCATCAAACACATCTGCTAGAATGAGATGTGTCTATTGGGAAAAGACACATCTTGAGATGTGTCTATTGGGAAAAGACACATCTTGAGATGTGTCTATTAGCATTGGACATGACTGTTGGAAATGGGATGTGTCTTTTGGCAAAAGACACATCTTGAGATGTGTCTATTGGCAAAAGACACATCTGTTGACATCTATATATAGGTGTGGCATTGATCATTTTCTGTATAGGTTCATTTGAAATTCACAGCAAAACACATTCTCTCTTCTTGCAGAATTTCTGACTTTATCCGATTGAATTATTTGGGTGAACCACAAATAACTTCAATCTGAAAGTGTTCACACGACTTCAGAAAAATCCAAGTAATTACCCATATTCCCCAACAATTTGGAAGAATTTGCTGAGAAATACTCTTATAATCCTGGTTCACTTGTTTATTTTAAATCTGATGGGAAAATTTTTTAGGATGGTCTTAGTCTACTATATGATGATGATACTGTGAGGCAAATGGTAGAATTACACAAACCATATGGTAAAATCTCATTCTTTGTAGACCATTTTGAGCTTGATAATCAGGTTGACATGCCTACCACTCCTACACAGTTTAATAAGGAAACTGAGGGTAGTATAGAGGCTGAAAATGAGTCAAGTGATGATGGTAGTGACACTAAATATGAGGAAACTGAGAGTGAGAGTGATGAGAGTGACAGTGGAAGTTTATATGCTGATAGTGATGAAGAACTTAAAACCATGAAGATTAATAAGAGAAATTTTAAGAAGGCCTTGAATAATACGGTTGAACTTCCAGTAATCAATAGCGATGAATCTGATTTTAATTCAGATGTGCTTAGGTCTGAGGAATCTAGTAGTGAGGATGAAAACTTCAGGATTGACTATGTTGGCCCTCCTAATCCGAAGATAAGAAAAAAAAGACCTAAAACCAACCATGATGTGACTGAAGAGCGGTTTGAGTGGAAAGTTGGCATGAAATTTGTTAACTTACAAGAGTTTAGGGATAAGGTTAGGCAGTATGGGCTGACACACAGAAGAGGTATTCAATTTGTAACAAATGACAAGTTTAGGTGTCAAGTATGTTGTGAGGCTGAGTGTCCTTTCTATATATGGTGTAGTAAGGATAAAAATTCCGAAAATTGCACCATCAAAACTCTGAATATGGTGTCAAGTATGTTGTTAGGCTGTGAGAGAGGAACCTGTGGAGGCTATGAGGGCATCATCTGCAAGTTCAGTTGTGAACAAGAAAATGATGGTACTTGGTCAGAATCAAGAAACTCAAAAGAAGAAGAGACCAAAAGAACAGAGGAGGCAGAAGTTGCAATTTAAAAGACCTAGGACTGTAGAGGAATCAACTGAGAAACATGTTGACAAGTTGGCATTTGTGGTGCCAAAAAAGAAACTTCCTTTGGTTGCTGACAGTTGTGAGGATGGTAAAGACCATTGCTTGAGAGGTACTCAGTCTAGAAATCTTGAGGATGCTGTTAGAGGGGCTCTAGGACAAGCTGCTGTTTTTTAACCTCAACCTCCTCATACTCCATACATATTAAATATTGCTTATATTTGTTGTCAATTTGATTTTTTCATTCATAGAATTCATTACTTTCAACAACCATAAACCATACATTCATTACAAACTTCTACTCAAACCTACCACTACAACTACTTCACCTACATTTACTCCATACATTCACTTCACTTCTCGCAGAAAAGAAAAGCCAACAACAGAAAAATAACCAACATGCAAATCTTTAATTTTCTTTCGAGCATCTTCATTTCACCTTCCATGGCCACAGTTTGGTCACATATTTTTTGGTTTTCAACTTTCAAAGCTCTCTATTGTTCTATCTTTTTCTCAAGGTCTTCTTCAGTAAGTCTCATCTTCTCCTCCAAAAAAATCCTTCTGTGATTTAAATCCGTAATCACAGTTCTTGCTCTTCCAGTAAAGTCTGCATCATACCATTCAAAAAAATCACAACTACCAGCAACCTACAAATTAAAATTTTAGTTAATAATTTCATCTTCTTGAAGTTCTTTAAAAAAGAAAATAAAATAAATAACATACTACCTTACGTTTAGAACATGTATAAAAACGCCTCCCAGGATTGTTGAAAGACCAAGAAGTATAAATTCGAGCTTTTATGCCACAAGGACAATATTTATGATCCCAATTTTTCACGGAATCAAGAGAAGAACTAGCACTGCTTTTGGCCATGGGGCTTTCGAAGTTTGACATGTTCACATGCTACGGCTGCAAGCAATTGAATAGAAATTAAGGATTTTCTCCGATTGGGGAAATCATACAATATATATATATATATATATATATATATATATATATATATATATATATATATATATATATATATATATATATATAGGGTCTTGTTCTAATAGAAACTAACTTAGAATAGAAACTAGAAACTAAACCTAAATTAAATATTTTAAGCTAATCTAATGACCAAATTAGGGGTACTCCAATAGAAAAAACATTTAAAATTATTGTCTCTATTCAACAAAAATATAAAAAAATAAAAAAATTTAAAAAAAGTTACTGTTCACGTGATGACGTGGCACGTGAACAGTAACTTTTTTTTTTTATATATTTTTGTTGAATAGAGCCAAGAATTTTAAACGTTTTTTGTGAAGGTGCCCCTAGCGGGGCCATTAAAATAAATGAAATATAATTTATTTAGTGTAGGTTTCTAGTTTTTATTCTAAGGTTGGTTTCTATTTGAACGCTAGCCTATATATATATATATATATATATAGATTGTGTAAGCATTCATGTCCATATATAGTCGTTGCACGCTATAGTTTGTCCATATAATATAAAAACAACCGTTACTATACAAATAATTGGGCCACGTCAACTTTTCCGTCTGGTCAACAGGTCAACTCTAACGGCGTGTCATTATCGTTCACTAGAGTGGTACAATTGATATCCCGATTACTAGAGTAAAGATTTTGATACATGGCCTTCACTTCAGTGACTACTTTAATACTTAACCCCAAAAATAAATATACAAATATTGTAAATATTGACATGAATGTTGAATTTTGCAAACATACAATGTAAGTATTGGTATGAATAATATTATCAAAAATAGATTTACTTTCTCTTTTTTATATAAAAGATTTACATGTATTATAAACATTGATATAATTAAGTATCGATATGACATTATAAGTATCATTTACCGTATTATATGCAAAAATTATATTCGATCAACTACTACGAATCAATACGCAATTTTTTCTGATTTTACATAATATTAAAATCAATTACAATTGATTAAAGTTCATAAACTGTTTTCAATTTATTAAAATATGTTAGAATCTGAATTAATTAGATGAGCCAAAAAAGGATTTTTCGTATATAAATCCACATAATCTTGAATATTATTTAACTCCGGTATGTAGATTAAATAGTACAATGCTTTTCTTGGTCATGAATATATGAACTAAATGTTCGATGTTCAAGAATTTTTATTTAGACAATTTATACCATTTATACAGTCACAGAGATAAATTGTTCATACTCTATGAAATTAGCAACAAGAGGAGCAAGAACAGATCAAGATTCGTTGATTAGAAAAGAACCATAAAGATATGTTTAGAGAGATTACATCATTTAACTCCTACCTCACTCTCACTCTGGAATGATACGATTATAACTAACTACCTACATCACACTCTTTTTTGTTACATATAGAATCCGTAACTAACTCTTTTTTAAACTTTGAAGGAAGAGTTTTTGTACTAGTAGGCCTTACCAATTTGGAGTTGATGTCAGTGATAACAGATGGGACATCTATAATACATCACAGAAGTATCAGATTGTATCTGATCTGTGACAGGAATGGTAAGAGATTGAATTGGGAGAGTAATACACACTGGTGTATCAATATCAGTATCTTGGATCAAAGTAAACTGATTAGGAAACATGGAAGTAGACTTCTCACTAATTGGAAGAGTATGGACAGGAAAAACATTTTTGACAAAAAAGGATTCCCTAGAAGTATAACACTTTTTAGCGTTTAATTGCATGACTCTGTACCCTTTTTGCCAAAAGCATACCCTAAAAGCAAACATTTGAGATCTATATGATTTAATTTGTCTAGCACACTTGTAACATCTGTTATATAGCACAAACACCCAAAGACTTAGGGAGAGATGCCTGTAGTCTTAAAGACCTGGCAACATTGAGGATATGTTGATGTTTTTGTTCCACCATCCCATTTTGTTGGGGTGTGTGAGGACATGAAGTCTGATGGACTATGCCAAGAGAATGAAACATTGTTGAAAAGTAGAATTAGTGAATTCAGTACCATTATCTATGCGTACAATCTTTATAGTTGCTTTAAATTGATTTTACTTATAATGGATAAAGTTTTCTGTAAGAGTGGCAACCTGAGATTTATCATACAATAAAAACACACAAGTACATTTAAAAATTCTTCTATAATAAGAAACTGATTACACTTGCCATGAGTATAGTGCCTGTAAGGCCCCCAAAGATCACAGTGAACGAGGTCAAAAAGATCATAACTATGTGAATCAAAAGTAGGAAAATAAAGCCTACGGTGTTTGTCTTGTAAACAAATATCACAAGTACTGAACAAATGATTGTCAACAGAAGTTGTAACAATAGTTTTATTAAGGATAGTAGCTGAAGGGTGACCAAGCCTATCATGCCACAATTGAGCTTCAAGTGAAGGAGTAGAATAAACACTGGCACAGTGGGAAGAAGAAAGGTGAAGATTGTACAAGCCAGCTAATGTGCTACCAATCTCGACCATCCTCTTCTGGGAAAGGTCATGTAACATACAGTTATTTTTGGAGAATATAACAGAAACAGGTGAATCGGTGGTCAGTTTGGAAATTGAAATAAGATTGCACTTATAAGATGGAACACCTAACACTTGAGATAAAGTTAGCAAAGAAATCAGATGTATATCTCCTACATGTGTAATAGGTGCAGTGTCACCATTAGGTAAATGAATATTAGAATTTAAAAATTTAGAGTTGATAAGTAAGCTAGCATTGGGAAAAATATGATATGTAGCCCCTGAATCCAATATCCAAGTGATATTGGAAGTGGTTTGCACACTATAAACATGAGAATTTGTAGAAGCACTATGGATAGTACCTGATAGATGTGCAGAATTCCAAGTATTGAAGGATTTAAGACTAGTCTGAATAATTTATGTTATCTGTTTACAATGAGCATCAGTAAAGGCAAATTTTTTACTTGAATCAGTGGCATGTGAACTGGTAGACTTTAACAAATTAGGGCCTGCAACATGTGCAACCTTCTTAGTACTTGAATTGTAATTACCAAATTGCTTGAGCTTTGGGTTAGGCTTGCCATATAGTATGTGCCATTCTGGATATCCATGGAGAAAGAAACACTTCTCTTGAATATGGCCAGGATTATGACAGTAATCACAAACATCACCAATGCTTGTATCAGTTCCAATTTTCTTCTGTTGAGATTGTTTACAACGATTACCCTGAAACTTAACATTCATTATTGCAATGTCTAACAGATTATGTGAATTCTGACTAGCTCTCTGAGACTCTTCTTGCAATAATAGCAAATAAGCCTGATTGAGAGTTGGAAGAGGCTTTATGAGCAATATTTGACCACAAATATTAGTAAAAGCATCATTTAGTCCCATAAGAAACTGAATTAAACTACTAATCTTCTCTACGCATCAAGTTTTGCAGTAACTCCATATATACACTGATTTGAGGTACATGTACATTTAGGTATTGGAGCTAGAGCATTCAACTCATCTGTTAGAGTTCTGATCTTCGTAAAATAGGTAGCTAGTAATAGACAAGGAGCCTTGATTCAAGCCAGTTAAATCTTTCTTGAGTTGAAAAATTCAAGGAACATTACCTTGAGAAAACCGAATAGCCAGATCATCCCAAATTTCTTTTGCCGTAGCAAAATAGACAACACTATCACGAATTTCATTTAAGATTGATTTAAGTAACCAGGACAACACCATATCATTGCAACGAGTCCACATTGAGTACAAAAGAGATGATTCAAGAGGTCTAGTTGACGTGCCATCAATCAAACCAAGCTTATTCTTAGCGGATAAAGCAAGTTTAACAGATCGACTCCATTGTTGATAGTTTTGAGTAGTTAAAACTTGAGTTAAAAGTTCGATACCTGAATTATCTGAACTGTGAAGAAAATAAGGATGATACGCATCGATTGTGGTTTGAGTTGAAGAACTGACTGGATTCTGAGATGAATTCACCATGTTTTGAGTAGAATTTGTAGCAGCTGCAGCGGAATATGATTGTCTTGAAGTATCGAAACTAAACTCAATTCTTTGTAATTACAATCACAGCACACACAATTTCACGCAGACAATTACTGAAACAGGTTCATAGCACTTGCAAAAAAGGTCACACTGTTGTGAGATCAGAATCAAAACAATCGCGATCAATAATTACACATGGAGAAGATCAAACAAGCTTCAAGATCGATCCATGGTGCTCTCATACCATGTCAGAAATATAAATTGTTCATACTCTACGAAATTAGCAACAAGAATAAGAAGAATAGATCTAGATTCATTAATTAGAAAAGAACCATACAGATATGTTCAGAGAGATTACATCACTTAACTCCTAACTTATACATAGTGTTTTAATCTAATATTTCGGTTCTTTGTGTATTGATGCATGCCATCCGCCCCTTTTTTTGACTACCATCCAAAAATAAAAAGGTGTGAATTAGTATTAGTTTCATGTGCTCTGAGTCATTATTTTAATTCTGATACAGGTTGACTACCAAAGCAAAGTGTTTAGGGGTATGAATGTATGAATTTCAAGTCGAGAGTTCCGGTAGTAATACTGGTACTTTTTTTTTTGCTAAATGATACTGGTACTTTTAACTTTATGAATGTATTCCAAGTTGAGTATAATAGCCCTAATTGAATTGTTTTCTAGTAATTGATGTACTTCACATTAACATTAATTTGTTGTCTCGGCTCTCGATCAATCCATTTGTCCCTTATCTTCCAAGAATCAGAAAGATTTCAAGATTTTTCGAGAAAAAAGAGAAATGTCTCCTACATTATTGTAGCACTCATAGTCACGACCCTAACTCGAATACTGTTTCCTAATAATTGATATACTGTATGTATTATATATTCTTTAATTTTTTTAATTTATAAATAGTAAATTCTATTAGAAAAATTTAGGGATAATCTCAAAACTACCCGTCCTTCAAATTATTTTTAAAAATACTACAACTTTTAAAACTATTTATAAAAATACATTTCTTTAAAATTCTTTTTTCAAAAATACATTTTGCAACCGTTGCAACCTCATTTGCAACTTCAGGGTGGCGCCAGCCGTGTGAGTTACAAATGAGGTTGCAAAAGTTGTAACTGAAAACTGCAAGTTGCAACTGAAAACTGGAGGTTGCAAATGAGGTTGCAACTGAAAACTGGAAGTTGCAAATGAGGTTACAAAAGTTGCAAATGAGGTTGCAAAAGTTGCAACTAAAAACTGGAAGTTCAAAATGAGGTTGCAAATGAAAACTGGAAGTTGCAAATGAGGTTGCAACTGAAATCTGGAAATTCGTCTGCTCCCCTATATAGCATCGAAGTTGCATATTAGGTTGCATATGAGGTTACATAGCAACCTAATATGCAACCAAAAACTGAAAACTGGAAGTTGCAACTTACAGTTTTCAGTTGTCATAGCAACCTAATATGCAACTCACACGGATGGCGCCGCCCTGAAGTTACAAATGTGGTTGCAAAGTTGCAACCCATATTTTTTAACAAATAATTTTAATGAAAGGTATTTTTATAGAAGGTGGTATTTTTTTAAAAAAAAATAGAAGTTAAAAACAAAGACGGTAGTATATATAGAAAACTGAAAGTATACATTTGAAACCCCATTTTAAAGATAGTAAAAATGTAAAAGAAAGTTATAATATATATATATATATATATATATATATATATATATATATATATATATTTATAAATATCCCAAACATTTATGGTTGATGATAACATATGCAATTAAATGTTAATTTAATATTTTTATATAAAACAATAATGTACTACCAGTTAGTTATATAAAAATAGTTATTACTTATTTAAAGTCAAAATATCATTATATAGTGTGTATATTGAATATTTTCATAAAATTTATTAAATAAAAATGAAATAATAAATCTAATACAAGGACGTCATTTGGTTGACAGGTAATTACGTATATATTTGAAATACATAGGAAGTGAAAAATAACAAAATTGATTGTATAAATTATCGATGTTATAAATTATGTAAAAAGTATAAATGTCTGTAAAATCTTGGAAGTCATTTACCAACATTCACCTTGTATAGCATAATGTAATGTAATATGTAATAGAGGACATATATAACTCAACTAGGATAAAAGATAAAATAATATTAAACTCTATACAGGGATCGTGAAATTTGAAGAACAGGCACCAACAAGAATCAAGTCGCTGAAAGAAGTTCATTAACATGATCAAGCCTCAGTGATAAAATAATATGTACAGACGATTCAGTTGAAGGGCCAAAAGATTCCAGTGATAAAGTTTTTATGATTGCACAATTCTTAGCAGTGTTCTTAAAGACATGATACGAAGACCACGAGTGAATGTTAGTCGTCTGTGAACCAGACCAGTTGCACCAGGCATCAACACTTCACAAAGGAATCAAAGTATCTAACTCAGAAAAACTGTTAAGAGGTATGATTGAGTTTAGAGCAGTGTTGATATCCTCTAGTTAGTTGGAAGCTGAATATTTAAGGATGTCAAATTAAGAGGTAAATGAATAGTATCCAAAAATACTATTCATATGAATAGTATCAGAAATTACTATTCATATGAATAGTAACCGAAATTACTATTCATGAATAGTAACCAAAAGTACTATGCAAGCTGGGTCCCACCTGTTTGATTTTATAACTTTTGAAAAACAAAAGTTCAGCAGGTTTGAAAGATTCAGCTGGAAATTAATAGGCGGCAGTCGTCATCCGTTACGTATATTAGCTGCATAGTGATTTTCTATAACCTATAAATAGGCCTGTTGTATTTTATTTTAAAACACACCTCAACACACAACTTTCTATTCTCTCTTTTATATCTTCTCTGTGTAAGCTGCTAGACAGTCCATCTAGTAGGAAAGCCGGCTTAGCCCGCTTTCAGGAAGTGTCGGGTAGAAGGTCCTCATGCCTAAACTATCCTAGGAGTGTTTGATTTTGTAGCTGATCCATAAGATTAGATTGTGTAGCAAACCTCCGGGTTTTATCTATTCAAAGATATTTCCCAAACAATTGTGTTATTTCGATTAAGTATTTTTGATTTCATATTCACATCAAAAATCGAAATATTGCTAAATAATGTATTCAACCCTCCTTCTACGTTATTCCGGACCTAACAATTGGCATCAGAGCCACTCTGTTATTATACAAAAGTTAAGATCCAAAAAGCTATACAATCATGACAGAGAAAACACAAACCCCAACAACAAGCAGGTATGAATCAATCAGAGTTCCAATACTCAGGGCATCAGAGTATCCCATATGGAAGGTGAAGATGGAAATGTTTCTGGAGGCTACAGATCCAGAGTACTTAGACAGAATCCATGATGGTCCACATAAGCCAACCAAATTGTCTGTTGTAGTTGATGAAGAGGAACAGAAAATGATTCCAAAGGAGAAGAAAGACTACACTCCTGAAGATATCTCCTCTATTAGCAAGGATGCCAAGGTAAGGCATTTATTACATAGCACTCTTGACAATGTTATGTCTAACAGAGTCATTGGATGCAAAACTGCTAAAGAGATTTGGGATGCTTTGGAAGTCAGATGTCAAGGAACCAAAGCCATCAAGAAAAATAGGAGAACAATACTTACACAGGAGTACGAGCACTTTGACTCAAAGTCTGATGAGTCATTAACAGATCTATATGACAGATTCCTGAAATTGCTAAATGACTTGTCACTGGTAGATAAAGAGTATGATCTTGAATACTCCAATCTGAAATTCTTGTTGGCTCTTCCTGAGAAGTGGGATTTAAAGGCCACTACCATCAGAGACAATTATGATCTGGAAGACATGTCTCTTGATGAAATATATGGAATGCTCAAGACTCATGAGCTTGAGATGGAACAAAGAAGCAAGAGGAATGGAGGCAAGTCCAAGTCAAATGCTCTTAAAGCTGAGGAGAAAGCTTCTAAAGAAGTTGCTGTGAAAAAGAGTCAATCTAATGGAAAGGCTCTTATTACAAAGTCTGATACTGAGTCATCAAACTCTGATGATGACTCAAACTCTGACAATCTCACAGACCCTGATGATGATGGCAGTGATGCTGAGATGATACAACTTGCAGCCCTGATGGTAAAAAGCTTCAAGAAGATGGCTTACAAGAACTTCAGGAAGGGAAGGAAGTTCATACGAAGAGATTCAAATTTCGAAAAGAAGAATTTCAGAAAAACTGAGGAAAGGGAAGGCAGGTCTGGGAAAGTGGACAAGTCCAAGATCATATGCTATAATTGTGGTGAGAAAGGACATTTTGCACCTGAGTGCAAGAAAGCCAAAGCTGATAAAAGTCAAGCTTACATCACAAGGAAAAAGGACTGGGCTGACACTTCAGACTCTGAAGATGAGGTGAACTATGCCTTGATGGCAAATGCTGATAGTATCTCTGAAGCTACTAAGACCAAGGTACCTCACTCTACTCTAGCTTTTGATACTACTGATATATCTGAGTTAAGGCTCTTTCTTAAAAACTTGCATGTTAGTTACAGAGATCAGACTTTAGAAAATGAAAGAATAAAATCTGAAAGTCTAGACCTTAAAAAGAGAAATGACTATCTAGAATTAGAATTAGTCCAGATGTTAAAAATTCAGAAAGAGATAGAGATGATGCTATTATTGTTAAAAGTGAATTATTGAAAAAGCATGCTTATCTTGAATCTGAACTTGCTAAAGAAAGAAACATTATTAAAACATGGACTAACTCTGGTAAAACTACTCAGATTATCATAGAGAATGATTGTTGGAAAGAAGGTCTAGATTACACTGATAAAAAGAAAACTGCCAACCTAGAAGCTGAGACCTCTAAACCTGTATTTACTGAAAAGGCTACAAAACCCAAACTTAATCATATGAGGTTTGTACCAAAATCTGACAAACCAAAACAGGATGAAGTCAAATCAGTAAATATTAGTTTAATGTCTCAGAAACAGCTTAAACACAAGCTGAAGGAGTTAAAAAGAATGAACAAGGTAAAAGAACCTAGGAAAAATAGAAATGGAAAGGTAGGCATCAGTAAAAGCAATAACTATATGCCTATTCCCAATGCTCCTAGGAAGAAATGTCATAACTGTGGAAATCCTAACCATCTTGCTACTTTTTGCAGGAAAAATATAAACTCTATACCTCCTAAGTCAGGAGTTAAGAGTGGTTCAGTTAGGTTTAAGCCACAGAATCCTTGTTTTCACTATGGCAGTATTTGGCATTCTATTTATACATGCAAAGAGTATCATAATTTGTATTATGATTATTATGAACTTAAACCCTCTTTGAATAAATTCAAGATTGATTCTACATGTATAAATTCTGATAAAAAGAATGTTAGCACAAACTCTGATAAGACTTCTGCTGCAAAAGCTAACAAACTTAATAAGGTCAAAGGATCCAAGCAAGTCTGGGTCCTTAAAACTAATCATTAGTGGTCTTTTTAATTTCAGGGTAACAGGAAAAATATCCTTGTTCTGGATAGTGGATGCTCAGGACACATGACTGGAAATAAAGCCCTGCTATCAGAATTTGTGGAGAAAGCTGGCCCAAGTGTTTCTTATGGAGATGGCAACATAGGAAGGACTCTGGGATATGGCAATATCAATCTTGGGAATTTCATCAATGAAACTGTAGCTCTAGTCTCAGGACTCAAACATAATCTACTAAGTGTGAGTCAAATCTGTGACAGAGGTTATCATGTGGATTTCTTTGAAGAACACAGTGAAGTTGTAAGCAAATCTACAGGAAAAGTTGTTCTGAAGGGATACAGGCATGGTAACATTTATGAAGCCAAGCTTTCAACAAACTCTGATGGATCTGCAATTTGTCTACTGAGTAGAGCATCAACTGAAGAAAGCTAGGATTGGCACAAGAGACTTTCTCATCTGAATTTCAACAACATTAATGAGCTAGTGAAGAAAGATCTTGTGAGAGGATTGCCCAAATCAGTTTTTACTCCAGATGGCCTATGTGACTCATGTCAAAAGGGAAAACAAAGGAAAACTTCATTCAAAAGTAAGACTGAATCCTCAATTCTTGAGCCATATCACTTATTGCATGTTGATTTATTTGGTCCAGTAAATATAATGTCTATTGGAAAGAAAAGATATGCTTTGGTTATTGTTGATGAATACACCAGATATACATGGGTATATTTCATGCACAAGAAAGAAGAAACTGCATCAATCTTAACAGAGCATGTCAGACAACTGGACAAAGGATCTAAGCATACAGTGAAAATCATAAGGAGTGATAATGGCACTGAGTTCAAGAATGCAGTCATGGAAGAGTTTTGTAAAGAAATGGAATAAAGCAAGAATTCTCTGCACCTGGAACTCCACAACAAAATGGAGTAGTAGAGAGAAAAAACAGGACTCTCATAGAAGCTGCAAGGACCATGCTTGATGAAGCAAAGCTGCCAACTTACTTCTGGGCTGAAGCTGTGCAAGCTGCTTGTTTCACACAGAATGCTACACTCATAAACAAGCATAGTAAAACACCATATGAGATGGTGAAAAATAAGAAGCCGAACCTGAAATACTTTCATGTGTTTGGATGTAAGTGTTTTGTTCTTAAGACTCATCCAGAACAGCTTTCCAAATTTGATTTAAAAGCTGATGAAGGAATCTTTGTTGGATACCTACTATCCACAAAAGCATTTAGAGTCTACAATCTAATAACAAAAGTGGTCATGGAATCTATCCATGTGTCTTTTGATGATAAGAAGATAACAGGACTTGAAGTTTTTGATGAACATGACCAGCTGAGATTTGAGAATGAAGAAATAAATGCTAATCTACAAAATTCTGATACTATTTCA
This sequence comes from Saposhnikovia divaricata, assembly GCA_036435485.1. NCBI lineage: Eukaryota > Viridiplantae > Streptophyta > Magnoliopsida > Apiales > Apiaceae > Saposhnikovia > Saposhnikovia divaricata. The sequence continues at coordinate 47,344,437 of CM071600.1, forward strand.
GACTCTATTGTTCAATCTATACCAGTAGATCAGACAGCAACACATGTTGAGGGGGAGCAAGTGAATGATGAACCTCAATCAAGTGAAGAAACATCTGCTACTAATGATTCTTTAAACTCTGAAAGCAACAGCTCAGGGGAAGCAAACAATGATTTTGATCTACTAGTCACCACACTCAACAGAATCATGAACCCTGGGAATCATCAAGATTAGATCTGCCAAGACAAAGGATATGGAGTAGAGCGCATCCCTTTGAACAGATCATTGGTGAACCGGACATGGGTGTACAGACTAGAAGAGCAACACAGAATGAATGAAATTTCGCAGGATTTTTTTCTCAAATTGAACCTAAAAAGATTAATGAAGCACTTGATGATCCAGATTGGGTAACTGCAATGCAGGAAGAACTCAATCAGTTTGAAAGGCATAAATTTTGGAAGCTGGTGCCAAGACCAAAAGATAAATCTGTAATTGGCAATAGATGGGTGTTTAGGAATAAACTGGATGAAAATGGTATTGTTACGAGGAACAAGGCTCGATTGGTAGCAAAGGGTTACTCTCAAGAAGAGGGAATTGATTATGATGAAACTTATGCTCCAATTGCAAGGCTTGAAGCAATCAGGATGTTCTTAGCATTTGGTGCACACTCCAACTTTAAGGTTTTTCAGATGGATGTGAAGAGTGCATTTTTGAACGGAGATCTAGAAGAAGAAGTCTATGTTGAACAACCCCCTGGGTTCGAAGACAATGACTTTGAAGGTTTTGTGTACTTTCTCTTTAAAGCTCTCTATGGTCTCAAGCAAGCCCCTCGAACATGGTATGATACTCTCTCCAAGTTCTTACTTGAAAATGGTTTTACAAGAGGTATCATCGACAAAACTCTCTTTCATAAAAAGCATAAAAAAGATATAATTCTGGTGCAAGTATATGTGGATGATATAATATTTGGTTCTACTAATGATTTGCTATGCAAGAGATTTGCTAAGTTAATTCAGAGTAAGTACGAGATGAGCATGATGGGTGAGTTGTCCTTCTTCCTTGGACTTCAAGTTGTTCAGAAGCCTGATGGTATTTTCATCTGCCAATCAAAATACATAAAGGATCTTCTGAAGAAGTATGGGATGGAAGAAGCAGCTACTGCCAAGACCCCGATGCCAACTGCTGTCAAGCTTGATCAAGACAAATCTGGTAAGTCAGTTGACATCATGAAGTATCGAGGTATGATCGGCTCTCTCTTATACTTAACTGCTAGTAGACCAGATATTATGTTCGCAACTTGTTTATGTGCTAGATTCCAGGCTGACCCTAAAGAGTCACATCTTATAGCTGTTAAACGTATTTTCAGATACCTTAAGGGAACCCCCAATCTTGGGATTTGGTACCCTAAAGGAACAGGTTTTGACCTAGTTGGCTATACAGATTCTGACTTTGCAGGCTGTAAGATTGATCGGAAAAGTACTTCTGGAAGCTGTCAGTTTCTAGGAAGAAGGTTGGTATCTTGGTACAGCAAGAAGCAACACTCAGTATCTACCTCGACAGCTGAAGCAGAAAACATTGCGGCAGGTAGTTGTTGTGCTCAGATCCTGTGGATGAGAAATCAACTTCAGGATTATGGACTCATGTTGAACAAAATTCCAATTCTATGCGACAACACGAGTGCCATTGCCATTGCCAACAATCCAGTTCAACATACCAGGACTAAACACATTGATATCAAGTATCATTTCTTACGAGAGCATGTCATGAATGGAACTGTGGTATTATATTTTGTTCCCACAGATCAACAAATTGCAGACATCTTTACTAAACCACTGGATGAATCCACTTTCTCCAGGTTAGTTGGTGAACTTGGGATGTTAAATCTGTCTAATTAATTTTGGATAATCAATAACTGCAATTTGTTATAAATTCACAGGTATTTTAAATGTCCATATTTTTAGGACTTGTGAATTTACTTTGCATCCAGTCCTCATCTTACAGTTATCTCTATATTAATTGCCATGCTTATAAATGCTATCTTTTATGGTAATTAGTTAGTAAATAATTGTGTTAATTGTAGCATAATTAAATAAATATTTTATTAACATATATCAATTAATGATATTTTGTTAATTTTATGTCTATTTAATTGTGAGTTTGTCTGATTATTGTGGAATAATTCTTCAATTATTGATTGATTATTTTAAATCCATAATAATTAGAAATAATAAGTGTGTATGTGTGTGTACATAGGCTGATAGGTCTCGGTGATAAGATGTTTTTCGGCTGGTTAGGTTGTTTGGTTAGAATTATTGAGCGGTGATAAATGTATTTAATTTTTTTTTAACCTAACCTGTCACGCTCTCACCTAACCCACTAGTCCTTGAAACCTTATAAATGATGAGTTTTTGTTTTTGTTTAACATCATCATTTTTCAGATATACAGAGTATATACACACGATTGCTGAATATTTCGAGCTTTGATCGGAAAGATCTCTCAAATCTAGCTGGTGGTTTTTAGATCGAATTTCATATTTTTGCTTTATACATCATCCTTTATAAAAACTAACCTTTATTTTTGAATTTCCTCAAAGTTTTGGAAATGGCATTGCAGGGAAGCTTTTTAATTGCTAAAGTTAATCATATTTCCATTCAGCAAATCGAAACCATTCTTGATGAGCAATTTCGGGCTTGGACACAATTTTTGAATGAACATTCATTAATTCGCTATGCTTTAGTTACACCAGTGCAGCTTAACCATGATGCATTGCGTGAACTATATTTCAGTGCGGTTAACACTTCTGGACAGGACGGGTGTGCAATCACATATTGACTATTTGGTACGTCGATTAGGGTCACTGAACGAGATGTTAATCGAATTCTTCATTTTTCTATGGAAAATCTTGTTTCTGATCCTACACCTGAACAGATTGAAATGTTCTTTCGTTTTATAAGGTACCAAGATGGCAATTTCAATACTGGTAATCTTTCTAGAACATTTCTAACCCAGTACTGGAATTTCTTCTTTCACACTCTTAACCATGTTTTTTCCTCAGATAGAACAAATCAAGATCGAATACCTGAATTTATTCAAAAAATAGGGTATGCGGTCGCCAATAATTTGAGGATTAATTTTGGAAAAATAGTGCTTGGTCAAATCATTTTAAAGATGAAACACTTGGGAACAAGAGATGTTCAGACTCAAAATGTCAAATGTCTATATCCAAGGTTTCTACAGCTAATATTAAATGATTTTTTGAATAATGAAGACAGGGCACGCTTGGAAAATGGTCAAAAGGTGGAATGTTCTTCCATAAAGACGAATGTAATTAATTACATAAGCAAAAGAAATATACGGATGTGCCTACAGTCCTAACTGAATATCTAAAGACTGTCCCACTTCCGTTGTTGCCAAGACCAGTGAGAGCAGGTATACGACAAGGTAATATTTCAATCCCTGCTATTCCAACCTCTGTATTCCCTGCTGTGTCACAGGAAATACAGTTTCTACAGCCCCTAGTGGCTATCTTACCCGACCAAGAGCAGGAAATCCTACCGACTCTAACACAGGTCGAAGAGCCCATTCTACAAATGCAAACACAAACACAACAAACTCCTACACCTCAATTGTCACTTAAACGACCATCCATCAACACTTTTGAGGGAGATAGTGCCTCAGCACCACCACATAAGGAGTTAGTTACATCAGCCGCTCTACCTCATTCTAAACGGAGTAAACCTAATGAACCTGAGGTAACGACAACTGTTAGTGAAATAATTCTTCCTTATCCAATGAGTGAAAATGTAAATGAGGTTGAATTGACGGGAGCAACTATCTTGAGTTCCATTTCACGGAACATAAGAGTGGTTGATGATCTTTCTAAAGATCAAATGCCTTCACAGGCATCCGAGGTGGAATTATCTACCTCAATAACTGCTGGTGAATCTTCCATTTTACGAAAAGATCCATCGGTAGGTGGTTCTTTTATGAACCAAGTGTCTTCACAGACATACGAGGGAAACTTGGGTTTTGTGTCATTTAAACGATTCAAGTTTAACCTCCCAGAGGGAAAATCTCTGGATCTCTTTCGAGATTTACCACTCTTTACCAGTGGTCGGCAACTCGCTTCACGCGAGAACGAAAGCTCACGAACTTTCATTGCACCATCTATGACCTCTGAAAAAGGGGCTAGGATGATTTCATTTGCAGGTACACATATCGGTGGAAGCTATAGAGGAGAGTTGAGAGAAACACGAACAGAACATGTAAGTGTAACCCAAACCACTAAACCGAGTGAATATAGAGTGTTGAGTGAAACACCTGCAGAACGTACAAGTGAGCAACCTAATCAACCACATGCACCTGTAACCAGAAAGGAATACAGCAGACTCCTTACACGAGTCCAAACAATAGAGAAAGAGTTATCAAATATCTGTAAGTCCATTGCAGAAATCAAAAATTTGAAACTTATTCAACATGATGCATTCCAGGTTCAATTAAGTTCCATGGCAGCCCAGTTTAATGATGTAATCAACTCCTTGGTAAAGTCATCTTCGTCTAATTTACCAACTCCACATCCTACTACTCTGGAGGATAACCCAACTGAGGGGAGAAGGTGGATGATGAAGAAAAATCTACTAGGCGTAAAGGCAAGGAAAAGGTTGTTGACACGGAATTAACTTTATTTTGGGAAAGGAAAGGCTAATGGGAATATTATTGCTATGTGGAAAGAAAGCAAAGGAAAACTTGAAGATATGTTCAGTCTAAAGGAACAATTGTCTTGCACTTGGTTAATTTTAGAAATCTGAAAAATGTTTATATATGATCCAGAATGCACTTTAATATTATTTATCTTTGAACTTTATTTGTTGTTGTATCAGTTGAGTTATCCTCTAGGAATTTGCTTGTCAAACCCTAACAATCAAATAGGGGGAGATTGTAAAGCATAATGTAATGTAATATGTAATAGAGGACATATATAACTCTACTAGGATAAAAGATAAAATAATTTTAAACTCTATACAGGGATCGTGAAATTTTAAGAACAGGCACCAACAAGAATCAAGTCGCTGAAAGAAGTTCATTAACATGATCAAGCCTCAGTGATAAAATAAGATGTACAGACGATTCAGTTGAAGGGCCGAAAGATTCCAGTGATAAAGTTTTTATGATTGCACAATTCTTAGCAGTGTTCTTAAAGACATGATACGAAGACCACGAGTGAATGTTAGTCGTCTGTGAACCAGACCAGTTGCACCAGGCATCAACACTTCACAAAGGAATCAAAGTATCTAACTCAGAAAAACTGTTAAGAGGTATGATTGAGTTTAGAGCAGTGTTGATATCCTCTAGTTAGTTGGAAGCTGAATATTTAAGGATGTCAAATTAAGAGGTAAATGAATAGTATCCAAAATTACTATTCATATGAATAGTATCCGAAATTACTATTCATATGAATAGTAACCGAAATTACCATTCATGAATAGTAACCAAAAGTACTATGCAAGCTGGGTCCCACCTGTTTGATTTTATAACTTTTGAAAAACAAAAGTTCAGCGGGTTTTAAAGATTCAGCTGGAAATTAATAGGCGGCAGTCGTCATCCATTACGTATATTAGCTGCATAGTGATTTTCTATAACCTATAAATAGGCCTGTTGTATTTTATTTTAAAACACACCTCAACACACAACTTTCTATTCTCTCTCTTATATCTTCTTTGTGTAAGCTGCTAGACAGTCCATCTATTAGGAAAGCCGGCTTAGCCCGCTTTCAGGAAGTGTCGGGTAGAAGGTCCTCGTGCCTAAACTATCCTAGGAGTGTTTGATTTTGTAGCTGATCCATAAGATTAGATTGTGTAGCAAACCTCCGGGTTTTATCTATTCAAAGATATTTCCCAAACAATTGTGTTATTTCGATTAAGTATTTTTGATTTCATATTCACATCAAAAATTGAAATATTGCTAAATAACGTATTCAACCCCCTTCTACATTATTCCGGACCTAACACACCTCCACACTTCCCATCCTAATATAATACTAGCTATAAACACATATTTGTACTACTGTAAATATAAGTTTCTATATGTAATTGTTTAGTTACGAATCCGAACAGTAGGGTAGCAAGGATTTTCAAAGCAAAATACTTCCCAAACGACAGCTTTCTCACCGCTAAATTAGGTGCAAGTCCGAGTTTTATATGGCGCAGTATTTTAGCAGCTCAGCATATTCTAAGACAAGGTCCGGGGCAAAGAGTGCGGGATGGAAGCATAGTAAAAATTCTGAATGAACCATGGCTTCCTAGTTCTGAAAACCCATATGTGATGACTGAGAGTGCAGCTATAGAAACCATACAGTATCAGCTTTGATGATCACAAACGAAAGAAAATGGGACGAAGATCTGATTAGGGATGTCTATATTCCGCGTGATACAAATCTTATATTAGCTACTCCCCTGTCAGAAAACAATCAAGATAGCTGCTATTGGAGGAAGGAAAGGCTCGGAATGTACTCAGTCAAGACAGCGTATACCCTAATCCAAGAATCCAAACCTCTGGTAAATCAATGTGGCAACACTCGGTTTTGGAAGCGTTGTGGAACTTAACAATGCCCCCTAAAACCAAGAATTTTATGTGGAGAGCTATTACGGGATGTCTTCCTACAAAAGACATGATGCATATAAAGTAAGTTAATATTAATGTCGTTTGTTCTCTATGTAACAGTAATGCTGAAAGTATGACTCACATTTTGTTAGAATGCTCATTTGCCAGATCGTGCTGGGAGATGGTTAGCATTGATAGAGATGATACTATCGATGAGTCATTTTCTGATTGGGCTTTTAACGTTTTTGACCAATGGAGTGCTGATAAAAGACAGACTGGAGCTGATAAAAGATAGACTGGAGCTATGTTATGCTGGACGATATGGAAGTGCAGGAACGAGTTAATATGGAATCAAAAGTGTATGGAAGTTCAAGAAGTTGTGGTTTCAGCTAGAGTGGTACTTAGTCAGTGGAAAGAAGCTCATGCCAAGTTTTTTGATCGGTCATGGGGATTATTAAACCCAGATGACGGCGATGAGCTCTGGACTCCTCCAAAAGAAAACAAGACTAAGATAATACTGACGTTGTTGCTTTTGAAGCTTCTAATTGCTACAGTTTCGTGTTTGCTGCAAGAAATTACAAGGAAGAACTAATAGAGGCAAGGTCCAGCTGCAAGGAAGGATATGTTCCACCAGAGTGTGCTGAAGCCATGGGGATTAGAGAAGCATTAAGTTGGATCAAGGCTGAACACCTATCTGATGTCATAGCTGAAACAGAGTGTCTTGTTGCTGTTCAAGCAATCCGAGACAGTGCAGGAATGTTCTCTTACTTTGGCGCGTTGATTCAGGAAATCAGAAACCTCTTGGAAGACATAAAAGACAAAGGTGTAACCCTTAAATTTGTAAAGCGATTTGCGAATAACTTAGCTCATACTTTTGTAAGCTGTAGTTATTCTGTAGCTGACCGCATTTGGAAGACAAATCAAGTCTCTCCAGATATCATTCATGTTCTTGAGAACGATTTGAGTTAATGAAAGTCATTTCTTTGTTGGCAAAAAAAAAAACAAAATTTTCACTTTCACTTTTTAAAATCTTTCAAAAGATAAGAAATAGAAATTATTATAGAAAGTTGATACTACTATATACCGAGCACAAGAAGTCATACTATCCACTTTTCGCTTTCAGTTTCCTGTGCCAGTTTTAGAAATTCAGGATTTTTTTAATCAAAAATAACTATTCATTAATAAAAAGTATTGGAAATACAATGTTTGGAGGAAAAGAATTTCCTTAATACAAAAAATTTATCTAATAGAAGAGTAAGTAAGTACCCCGAACATTTACACAACATTATCTTAATGTCTAAAAGATAAATCCCACAAAACAAACAATACAGAAATCAATGAAAAATTCAGGATTTCATGGTATATGAAATCAAGGAAAACTACTCACAATATTACCGCAAGGGTAAACATGAACATGTGCCTCAAAGTTATTGGCTACATTACTTTCTAATATTAATCATGATTAATAAAACAAGCACTAGACTCTTTTCAGAGCATCCCACTACAAATTTAGCTAGCGGCGATCATTCGTGAATTATTATTAAGTTTGAATATGACAGTATCAGTCACTGCCGACACAAATGAGGAAACCAACCCATAAATTTAGGATATTTTTGTATCTAGTACGTATTTACGAAATTATTTTATATGTGACATTATATATAGGCTTTTGTGTAACATGTAAAGACACATTGCAAGGACGGAAAGACGCGTTCAATAACGAAAGAATACCCGAATGTGAAATCGATTTCCTTCTTTTGAAGTGAAATGTATGGTGTCATAACTAATAACCATATAAAATCAATTGGCATTTTACATTTTCAGTTACATTTATCATTGAAGTGTCACTGATGACCGTACTTGTAGAGATTTTAATATAAATTCGTAGCGATCATCAATCTATTTTCTAGGTATTTTTGTTTGTCGGTGTGCGTGTTTTTTATTGCTTGAGCCCCTTTCTTTCTCTTCCTCTCCTACTTATCTCCTCTTTTCTTTCGCATTGGCAGGGCTAGTGTTAGGATTGGTACTTATCGGAGCTAATAGGATAGGTGGGCTGCCAGCCAGGAATTCCGGAATGACTAGGTTTCGGTATGAATGACACGTGTACGGAACAATCCTCTCTTCAACTTTACAACGAGAATCGGAATAAGTCTTTCTAACCCGAAAAGGGTACCAATCTATAGAAGCGCAAGGATGTAAGGAATTGGGAGCCATCAATCACAATTACAAGTCATTTGGTTATGCAACTCAAACTTCGTAACGTTTTGCTCAACCCTACTTAAATTTACGGTTATAATTCAGTTGAACAGTCACTGACTCACTGTTAACTACACTTACTCCAATGGTACTTCACAAGTCAACACCTAAATGGTGGACATTCTTTTAGTATTGTCAATCCTCCACTCGATCCCTCTCACTAGTTGTTTCGCATCTTTTTCACCGGATCAATATGTGTAATTGTTAAAAATATTTCTCAACTGTAATTCGTAAAATATCAAACAAACTATACACAGTTAATCATGATAATCAAAACAATTTCAGAAAACTGTGGGATACATTTATACAAGAGTACTCAACCAAGAATTCTGTCTAAAAACGAGCGCGATAAAATAGTTCAAGTCACGAGCGTTTATCTCTTGTCGTTCGTGTAAACAACCTTGTAATCACTACAAATCTACGACGATTAAGTCATGCATCTACTGTATGGTAATTTCAGATCAGACGAGATATAGAATTTTTTGACTAACAGACTTGGATTGAGTTGGTAACTTAACACAAAACACATCAAGTTTAGTTGTTGGTTTAACTAATTATTACCATTTCTACAAATTTTAATATGTACAAAGAAGAAAGATGAAAAGAAATATTTGAAACAGCCTCAAGACTCATTTAAGAACCCTAATCAACTGATAAAAATTAAGTAAAACAAAATCAAAGTACTTCATGGCACAGTATATATCAAGAATCATACAATATTGGTGTCTCAGAAATGCTCTCTAAATGAGGTCTCCACACTCCAGCTCGTCCTCTTCTCCGATCTCGTTGCGTTGATACTTTCTCAGATAATATCTCAGCTAGATAATGATCATTTATATTCTCTCTTTCTGCTTCCTTTCTCGTCTTCTTTGTTGATGATCTCCGACGATTAGTCTTCTCTGATGATGTTGAAGCAACAGGCATGAGAAAATATATCTTTCCGCGTTGAAGCTGTGCTTCACGAGGAATTATCATTACTTGAGGATAAGCATCATTACCACCTTCATATGGAGATGAAGAAGATGGTTTCTTTAGGACATGTTTGGGATGCAGTTTCATAATCTCATCAGCGAAAACTGTTCCGCTTAATTCTTCAACGTAACCATTTGTGTGAACTATGCGAATCACATCAAGTGCACCGCATGGAAGGATGCAGGAGATGCAACATCTAATGGTGTTAATCATACTTAATTAATTCAATAGAATTGAAGAAATCAAAAGAAAAGTAGGAAAGTATTTATATATTTCCGCATTAGAGAAGATAAGAAGAGGGTACAAGGGAGTAGGTATATCAGGTTAAGTTTTTTGTAACAAAAGATGGTTGTTATTACACAATAGCCTTTAGGGTTTTTCCCTATCTTTTTCAATGGTTTTGCGGAAGGACTAATGAAATTTATGGGATGAATGATTGCAAAAGCAATACCATGAATCTGTACTTTGCCTTTTGGATCTGTCATATAAATTTAGGGCCCTGCACAGCTCCTCAGCCTCCTCTCAACTATTCAAATTGTTCCATTATTAATTGGCTTTGGAGTTGGTTTGGGTCTTATTTGTAAAATATATTTAGGATCCAGTTTTTTCGAAACGTATGCTGCAACATATCTTTCCGTTTAATAATGCTAGATTTTTATATAAATATAAGTTTGTTAGGAATTTGACCTCCTTATAATGTTTAATAACTTATCCGGATCTAAAGCTTTCTCATTCTGTGAATTCTCTACTTAGCTTAGAAATCTAACTGCTTTAACAAATAGGTCGACCGATATGATAGTTTCAGTCATTTATATTCTGTGTTCCACATGATTTAAAGAGTAGTGACTGTAAACATAAACCAAAAGGCAAGATCATAACATAAAGAATCAAAATGGCTAATTCGAACATATCCCAATAATTTAATAAAAAGAATGATATGATTGCCATAAGAATTATTGTTTTAGTGGGGCTTAACATAGTGCAGCACCAATAAGAAAAAATAAAAATAAAAATCAAACACCTAATATATTCATTATAAGTGGTAGATTTAATTGCAGTTTTGATGATGATGGGACAACAGAAAATGTCCCACATCCATAAGTGTTGAGATGTAGATGTTAGTGGACACATGTGAGGGATGGGGTTGAGGGTCCATATACACACATTAGCATCTATATCTATAAACATCAACATTTTTTTTTAACAAATTTTTATAATAATTACACTATGTAGTCTTGTGAAGAGCAAGAGTACATGAAAACAGAGGGATTGATTTTTCAAATAATTTCAGACCCTTTTGGTATGGATTTAATATGATTGCAGATGAAATGATACAATTTTTGGGACTTTACAGGATGGAAGTGAGATTGGAGATGATGGGGGTGAGTGGCATTTGTTAGGGGGAAGTACAATTATTTGAGAGAACAGGTAGAATAGAATTAGATAGGATGGAATGAGATACTTGATCAGATCATATCATATTAAAGGGAGAGAGGGCCGGGGGCCTTTACAGTTTGTAATCATCTCAGGTTGTACATGAACATGAACCCAAAAGCAAAAGCTACACGCACTCACCAATCATAAACTTGATTGCATATTCTCTGCAGTTTTATTTAACATTTCTGGTACTAAATTCTCTGCCAGACTGATGATTGGTCGTTGCGGATTGCAGTTACAAAGTCTGCACAAAAATCTCTCTACTATAAATCTCAACAAATTTCAGTGGCGAATAAATATTTTATTATGTCAAGCACTGACTTTTTAAATAGTATAGTTACATCTGCCATGAATTGAAACCAGAAGAATGAAAACTATATCAGAAAGGTCATCAGTAGGTATAAGATCAATTAAGGTCTAATACTAACTAACAGCAACTCTACAAGTTTTTATCTAGCGGTTATCAATTATCATCTATCTTCCTCATCTTCCTAACGAGGGTTCGAATATTCTTAACAATAAAATATTAGCAGACAGATATGTGTGTGTCCTCTTAGAGCATCTGCAGCGCCGGATCAATTGATACGTAGGGACTAACAAAATGACTTGGTCACTCAATAATGGCACTGGAGAGCGTTGGAGCATTTACAAAAAAAATGGTCCGGTGTCACCACGCCGGGCCTTGCACGTTTGAGTTTGTTATATTTTTTACCAATCAAAAGCTGCTCCCTTGACTATTTTCAATAGAAACAAAGAGTTTTTTGTAAAATAATAACAATATAAAGAGGTCCTACAAAATGTGAAAAGTGGGTTTGCATTGGATGAGTGGGGTTAAGTTTTTTATAAACCCACTTGGGATGAGGTTATACATGGCCAAACCGGAACCGGAAAACCGGACCGGACCGGGTCAAAACCGGTCAAAACCGGCCCGAACCGGAACCGGTCCTAAACCGCCGGTTTATTTATTTTAAAGGTTCAAGTTCAGGTTTGTGTGTATTGAAACCGGTGAACCGGCGGTTCGAACCGGTGGTTAACCGTTAGTAATGACTGGCTATGTATTAATGTAGTATAGATTATAAAAATTATTGTAATAAATTTTATTGTTTGTTGTATTCTTGTAAAACATTTAAAATTTATTGTAATATATTTAATAATGTTTTAATAAAAAAAGTACCAATGAATTTAACATTAAATTAATTTACGTGAAAGTACCACTTAATAAAAGTGAAACTATTATATCCTTGAACTTTTAAAACGGTTTGCATCTTACAAATTTTAAAAAATTACTTAGCATTACAATACTTCTAAATAATAATTCATTCCATCCAAATTCAGAAAAACTTATCGTATTTCGAGAAAAAAAACGTATCAAGTATAATGTATATATAAGGTTCAAACCGGAACCGGGTCTTGAACCGGGTCTTGAACCGGGTCAAACCCTGAACCTGAACCGTCTGAACCGGAATCGGCGGTTTATATCCTGTTAAGGTTTAGGTTCCGGTTCAAGATTTTTACGAACCGAAACCGGCGGTTCACGAACCGTGGCCATGTATAGATGAGGTGGCAAGCAATTGTCCGGAATCCCGAGGCACAAACGACCCCCAACGCTGCACATGCGACCATCTTCCATCATTTCTCTATTTTAAAGTAACTTTTTGTTCATTTTTTCATCTTTTTCACTTCATTTTACTATTTCATCTCCAACCATAACTCTTTTTTCAAAATCTAATTTAATCTTTAGTTTTCCTCCTATACAATATATATAGTTAAATATAAAGAGAGATACTGGATAGAGACATATCATGCGAGGCAGGGGTTAAAAAATTAATATCTTCATTTGTACCATACTGCTTCATATATGAAGGCAAACAGTGTTTTACTTTATAATTGAAGATAAAGATATCTCCCATTGGAGATAACTTTATAATGTTTTAACTTCAAATATAGAGATAAAGATGATTTTGAAGGAAACATTGGAGATGCCCTTATGACTTTGTCCCTTGGTAGAACTGTTATTGCTCTAACTCGCTTGTAAATGGGCAATAACTCGTGGTGTGACTTCAGGAGTAGCTAGCATGGATACCAATCTTTGATGTGGTTTTCGGAGTTCATTCTTTTTTCTGTTTGAGTTCATCCTCACCCATCGTAATTAGGGTTCTTAAAGGGGTAAGAAATAAATCAAAACATCCATACTCGCCCTATATTTAAAACGAGACAAAAATTTAATAACCGCTACTATCCTATATTCTATTTTGATTTTTGACGAGGAAGGACACCTAGCAGGCATGAGTCGATGAAGTCACAATTTGTTTTCGAATGTTCCATATAAATTTCATATTCCTGTTTCCCTTCAAATCAAAATACAGGAATATTCATTCTTAGTTTCCTCTTTTTCCCAAGCATACTTTGCATGGAAATAAAAGGCAGTCGAAACCTATTAAAAAAATGTGATAGTTTGTCATATTCTGTTATCGCTGTGAAGATAAATAAAATACTTAGACGCGGTGGCTGAGTATCATAGTAAAGTAATCGCTGTGAAGATAAATTAAATACTTAGACGAGCGGTGGCTGAGTATCATAGTAAAGTAATTTTCGCACATGCTTCTAGTAAAATTTTAGTTCTTGACTTCAAATTATGAACACGGTTATATTATAATACTCTGGATCAGATCAAGTATGTAGAAAATAATTTCTTCTCTTACACAAAGTGCATAAATTAGTTAAATGTTAGTGTTTGGTCATACGTGTGCTCCAATATAGAAGTTAAGTTGATTCTTGTTAGACCTAGCCAAGAGGCCCACGAGTAAAAGCCCATATCAGATTAAAGGACGACTTGCCACCACTCCAGGTCCAGGCTCTTCCATTTCCTGCCTGCTTCTCCTATCTGGCAATCTTTCACAGGGTCCAATACCAGTACAAGATTTAATTTTAAAAAAAAAAAAAATCTAGAAACTAATTAAGTATCAAACTTCTTTTCTCTTCACCTAAATCAAACCAAACCAAACATATCCAGTATGTCCCACTTAGAGTAGGATCTGGGAAACGTAAGATATACGCAGACCATGCCCATACTCAATGACACCTATTTATCCAAAATAAAGGTGGTTATCGACGCATAGGTGGTTTGTGATGCATAAAGGCATACAAAATCTCCAAATCTTCATAGATATAAATTTTGGCTAGTAGACAATCAACAATACTTATCCCACATGATATAGTTTACAGGGACAAGGTATCAGGAAAAAACTTGATATCATTTCGGAATGGAGATACACCATTACCGCCAAGTTGTGCCCCTAGCATGTTCCCTGATACTCCACATTAAATAGTTTACGGACTTAACAGGTCACGACTCAGTAGAAGTCTAGAACAAAGTAAACATTGCACATGTTCATTTCAGCTTTTTTATTATGTGCATCTCCTCATCTAGAAACTCAAGATTAACCTTACATAAGATTCCATTCTATGCCTGTCAAAAAATCTCTTTAATAAACCCGAAAACTCAACAAACTTTCAGCATCACTCTCTTAAAATCAACTTCCGAGGAAATTTATCCAAATGCCTTCCTACAATAACTTATAATAGATTTGGAGACTGCAGTATCTAAGAACCAGTAAAAGATCGAATATATAGGCAGCTTGTAAAACATACAGATGACTTAAAATTAAGGCAGCCACCTAACGAAAGTAAGATGTCTATATGAATTTATGAACTATATATCCGAAAGTCCAACTTAAGAGGCAAGACATTTTGCCCATACATAACTAGTTCCTATCTCAAAGTCCTACATAATCTTGATATTACTACTAATTCCTGAGTCCAATCCTAGTCCTACAGATTCTTGACATTACAGCATTACTAATTCCTTAGTCCCAATCCTAGGTCCTACAAATTCTTGACATTACTAATTCCCAAGTCCCAATCCTAGTCATACAAATTATTGACAAACCAAGTCCTGATCCCAAGCCACCAAGTGCAGATGATTTCTGTTCACACGAGTAGCTTATCTTGATCAAGGTAGAAAAAAGTTTGATCCCAGGATAAGCTGGATTCCGAGGGTACAAATCTACATCCAAAATGATATTGGCGATAGGGCTCTCCACCATGCCTGTCTTTTAGTTGAAGATATGGAAGGCTGAAATCCTTCCTAGTCGGTTGAACGCCCGATGGGACACCAATTGACGGCGGTACTTGGTTTTGCTGCTTGATCAACCTCTCTTATTAGCTTAGTTTCTCTAACACGTTTTTCGTCCAATATCTCCCACTTCAGCAAACTAATCCCCTAATCCCCTGCTCGTTTTTAGTTGGCTTAGATGTATGTAGGTAAAGAATTTGTTTGATAACATATATAGGCTTGGCACCCATTTCAGTGATATATATAATAAGATAATAAAATCTAAAAGATTATATCACCTATGGTTAATAAATTATATAATCTTATTTATTTATTTATTGATCTAAATAGAATATAACTTTGTAACTTACAATTATACATCATATTAAGCATTTACATGTATTTGCAAACAAACTTTCCTAGTTTATTTACGAATTTTCTATTTTTCCACGAGTACAAATTAAATAATATTAATGTTAATAAATGAATGAATGGAATGTCACATATGATTAACAAATGATATTGACTATATTGAAAGTCTACAGGGTAAATATTAAAAAGAAATCCCCTTCCTTCAAACCAGAATTCTTAACCTAAGAACTTAAACCATCAACTACTAATGTCCAACCCTGCCAACACTAGTTTTATTAAGTCCATATTTTTTTTGTACAATAAATCCCCTAAAATTACAATTTTACCCTTATATATTAGAAAATTACATTAAGATGTTGAATACCAAGTATGATGTACAATACCAAATTTTTAACATCAAATTTTGATAACAATACCAAGTATGATGTACATTTGTAAATAACTGATATACAAATAAATATGTCATCCTTATCCTTGTGCAACTGACACTTAAATTGGATCTCGAGTATATCTTTGAAGAGAAAAGGATGAAGTTAAAAAAAAAATTTCTTCCATCTCATGTGTTTACCGGATTCTAGTAGATGTAGACTTATTTTGGTAAAATATTGAACAGTTTCACTTTATAATTTGAATTATGTGGATGGAAAGCTTTAAGGAGAATTAAAAAGAAACACACATATTTTATTAACTTTATGTTCTCTTAACTTGATTTTTGTTCACATGTGTAGCTTATCTTGATCAAGGAAGAAAAAAGTTTGATCCCATAAGCTAGATTCCGATGGTACAAATCTACATCCAAAATAATATTGGCGGATAGAGCTCCACCACACCTGTTTTTTTCGTTAAAGATATGGAAGGGTGAAATCCTTCAGAGTCAGTTGAACGCCCAATGGGACACCAATTGACCGCGGTACTTGGTTTTGCTGCTTGATCAATCTCTCTGATTAGCTTAGTTTTTCTAAGAACGGATTCATTTATTTTGTGTCTATTTATAGGATATTAATAGACGTTTTTTGTCCAATATCTCCCACTTCAGCAAACTAATCTCCTGCTCGTTTTTTAGTTGGCCAAGATGTATGTAGGTTGATAATTTGTTTGATTACATATATAAGCTTGGCACCCATTTCAGTGATAAATAATAATATAACAGAATCTAAAATTTATATCACCTACGGTTATTAAATTAGATAATCTTATTTATTTCTTTATTGATCTAAATAGAATATAACTTTATAACTTACAATTAAACATCAAATTAAGCATTTACCCATTATTTGCAAACAAACTTTCCTACTTTATTTACATATTCTCTATTTTTCCACGAGTACAAATTAAATAATATTAATGTTAATAAATGAATGAATGGAATGTCACATATAATGAACAAATGATATTGACTATATTGAAAGTCTGCAGGTTAAATATTAAAAAGAAATCCCCTTCCTTCAAACCATAACTCTTAACCTAACAACTTAAACCATCAACTACTAATGTCCAACCCTGCCGACACTAAAACAAATCCAGGCTTCCTATATATAACTTGAAGAGACCATTAGACCAAGGAAAAACTGGATTTAATTGATAGTTGCAACAACATCCCAAACAATCACACCTAAGATTAAGCAATAGAAACTTTAAATTGTATAGTCCATCAGATTACATGTTTGCAAACAATAGAAGATACACTTTCAAACGTCACCTTGTAGCTACAACCCTACAAAGCAAAATCTCTAAGCCTTAAACTAATATAA
This sequence comes from Saposhnikovia divaricata, assembly GCA_036435485.1. Lineage (NCBI taxonomy): Eukaryota > Viridiplantae > Streptophyta > Magnoliopsida > Apiales > Apiaceae > Saposhnikovia > Saposhnikovia divaricata. Next base: position 47,361,919 of record CM071600.1, read on the forward strand.
ATAGAAAAGCTAGAGTGCAGCAATACAAGTTATATTTACAAGGATAAATCTAATAGAAGGCGACTAAGTTAAGACTTAAGAGTATTCTTACAAGCTACTATAATCTTCACAGGAGGAGAGTTGTGTTCCTCCTACCCTAAGTGCATTACATGACAATGACATAACCACTCTACCAGATAAAGAAACCAAGAGAAAATGATTTCAATTAAAAAAACATGAAACTAACGGTGTTATTCTGCTATGTAATTAGCATAGCACAAATTCTAATCACAATAGCATGTATACATTTATATCACTTTATCATTTTTCATCCAAAATATCATCATAACATTATCTCTAAAACAACAAAATAAACATTTAAAACAACTCCCCTTTCTCAAGCCGCTCTAGGGTCCGTCCCATGCTGCCAAACATAAACAAGCTCATCCCAGCCGGTACTCGCCATAAGCCCTTCAACAAGCACACTCATATCAACACCAACCGCAAACTCCGTATGATGATCATACCTCCCCACAAGTGCATCCTCCACCATATAATCCCACATACAAACACTCATATCATACGAACACGACACAATCAAACTCCCTCTATGAGGCGAAAACTTCACTTTCCTAACCGCATAACCATGCCCATTCAAAACCGATATCGGAACCCTATAATTCCTCACATCCCAAACCTTAATACTCTTATCCACCGACCCCGTAGCCAAAACACAATCATCATACTTATTCCAATCCACTGACAAAATCTCAAACTCATGACCCGGAATAATCATAGTCGAGCCGGGTTCCCTCACATCCCAAACCCGAACCGTACAATCCCCGGACGCGGACGCAAACACATCCGCATGCCGGGGATTCCAACTACTAGAATACACACAATAAGCATGCTCCTTAAAAGTCCTCACACTAATAGGCCTATCAATAGTCCATAACTTAACCGTATCATCCCAAGAAGACGACAAAAACGAGTCGGGTCGGGTCGGGTTATAATCAATAGAATGAGTTTCACGGGTGTGTTCGTGAAGAGAACGAATTGGGTTTGAAGTGGGTGGTAAGGAGAGGTCGTAGAGCTTAATTGAGCCGTCGGCGACGGCGGCGAGGACGAGAGAGTCGTGAGATTCCGACCAAGCGACATCGTAAACGCCGTCGGAAGTGTCGAAAGAGGCGAATTGAGAGATGGGTTGAGAGGGGTTGAGGTCGAGGATGTGGAGACGGCCGTTGCCGAGGATGCCGAAGTTTTGGGCGGTGGCTACGGCGAGACGGTGCTCGAAAAATGGACTGAATTTGACGGAGTAGCCGTTAAATGGGGTTTTGAACACCGGCATGTTTGTTTTCCGATGAGGATTTTGGGGGTTGTGTTGGGAAATGTGATGATCGGATAATAGAATGAGTATAAGGCTTTGTTTGGTAGGGCGAGGTTAGTGTTGTCTTTTGCTGACTTAAAATTTCATTTTAGGGAGATTTTCAATATTTTTACTTTTATTACAGTAAAACTTTATTAAATTAATACTTGATAAATTAATAATCTCTTTAAGTTAAAAATTTATTCCTGACCCAAATTGGATCAGTTCAAAAAATTATAAATTTTGATAAAATAAAAATTCTTGAGAAAAATCATATATAAATAGATAGTTCCAACTATATTATATATTAATAAGTCCTTTATAATCAAAACATATATGTAATACTCTTTTGTAAAATATGATTTTAGGGTTCTTAAAATTTGAATCTATATGAAACTCATCTTAACCCGCATTCAAAAGTTATGTTTTCGTAAAGCATTAAAAAGTTATTTATCAATGTTTTTCATGTCTTGAGTGTTTTTTTACCTGAAAAAAGGTTCGAAAAATGTTTTTTTTGATAGAATGTTATTTTATCTTTGATATCATCTAAATATACATGAATTTTTACTTTGAATCTTGTCAATACTCATTGAATTTGTAAAATAATGTAAATTGAATTAATTGAATTAAGTATAAAACATAAATTGTATAATTCATTCTATGTAAGTGTATATGATTGGAAATTAATTTCCTTTGATGTGAAAAGTTCTCTATAAATTAATAATTATTAATTTATCGATTAATTAATACCTTTCTAAATTAATAGGTCCCCAGTATATTAATTTACAAAGTTTTTATTGTAGTTTTATTTAAGTCCATATTTTTTTTTGTTTTTTATATTAGTTTTTATATTTGAAATATAAAATTTCTCTTTGTATAAATCATATTAAACGAATGTATTTTTTATTATAAATGTATATTGTATATATAAAGATCGTATTTGAAAGTCAGAGTTTTGAGATAAAATTATAGATTTGAGTTAAATTAGAGATTTGACCGAATGAAATTTCTAATATAGATGTTTGATAATTAGAAAATTGAAATAGCGATTTAGATTTAATAATATAATTTTCAAAAAAGAACTATTAAAGAATTGTAGAAGTGTTTTGTTAAATTATAAAAAATTAATTTAAACAATTAATTATCAAACATTTTTATGCGAATCAACTAATTTAATTTATTAGTCAAAATAGTCAACTTTAACTTGCTAATTATCAGACACGATCAAAGAGAATAAAGACATTGTCTTAACTATTCTGAGATCGAAAATAAAATTATTGCATTTTAATATTTACAATATTTTAATATACATAATTTTTTAAGATATTATTTTAATATGCACATTTTTATATAATATGAAATGTTTTAATTCTATATCCCAAGATAATTGCATCTCAGTTACTTATTTTCTCATATATAATATGAAAAAAGGTGGTGTTTTACAAAATATCATTTTGGATGGTATTTTTTTGAACATATTAATCTTAAAGTGTGTTAAAATAATCATGTTCCCTTTATATTAAATAAATATTTTAATCGATGTTTTTTTTATTTTGAAGGATGTTTTAGTCTATGCTTAAAACGACATAAATTTAAAAAATTAAATACTATGGTTTTGGAATCGGACGACAAAAAATAGAAGGACAATTTGTGGGGAATGGTCACCCTGGTGTGAGAAGTTAGAAAGAGAAAGCAAAAGCACGACAACAAATTGTAGACAAGGGAAAACATAAAATTGGTTAGAGAGAGAAAGCTTGTTGTTGTTCTTGTGCATCCCTCTTCCAGACAAGATGATCGGTGAAGAAGAGTCCCTCCTCTGAGATCATCTGAAAAGGGCAGTCAAGAATTTTTATTATAATCCTTTTTCATATATATTTACAACTTTTCATCTTTCCAATCTTCATCATATTTGCATTTTCATTTCTTTTTCACAAGTTTAGTTGATTATAATTATATTTTATACAACATAACATTGTTGTGTTTCTTGACTGCCCTTTTCCTCTTCCTTAATTTCTGGTGAGTTCATCCTCTTTTCCCTTGGCATTTCACATCTTTTTATATATATTTGTTCATGCATGTTTATATTTTTTGTTTGCATGTTATTTTAGCTTGATGTTGAGGGTGTTGCTTGAATTTATGACTTGTTAATTACACTTTATTGAACCATTCTTTTTCAGCTTTGATTGAATTCAAGTGCATCACTTGTGCCATTGTTGATAGAAAAAGATTGAAGCTGCAGAGCTAATTTGCGGAAAAGAACAAAAAATGAGGACCCTTTCGTATCCATTAAATTCAAGAGGATTGATGCATTTTCTTTGTATTGCTCAATAGTATTCCCAGTAGTGTGTTGCTAAATATACAGTTGTGGCGCATTTTATATTTCGTAAGCACCGGTGCTGGTGCTGTTGTTGCTAATCACGCATCCGAGTGATTATAACTCGGAGGGGTGGTTAGAACAATAAACCTGGCGCTTCTGTAACTGCTTCTATAGAGTCCTTACTGTTGGCAGAAATTATCACTGCTTCCACCACTGTGACATATGGTTTTGCAAGCAATGGGGAGTAGATGCAACCTATATGGAATCCAGTTACATTGTTTCTTTGTGTTGATTCTTGTGTTGGAAATTCATGGTCATTGCTTGCCGAATTCTGAAGGTAATAACTAATAATGATGGGTAGTAGATGTAGCATGCCGTTGCGTTTATGGTTTCATTATGCTAAACAACTAAAGTTATTATAATTTGAAATGGATATGAAGGATTGGCGTTATTGGGGTTTCGTGCTAGTGTGAAGTCAGATCCACACGGTGTTCTTTCAAATTGGGATCCTGATGGTTGCAACCCATGCATGTGGTCAGGTGTTCATTGTATTAACAATGTAGTGCAAATGCTGTAAGTTTCTGATTCTGTTTCTTCTAATATTACTGTCGGATATGTTGAAGAAAGGAAGAAAGTTTAATGATTACTTCCTGGAATTGAGATTTTTTCACGTGTGAACTCAACGTATTCAAATATGTTTGTTCCCCTCCTTTAGCATCTCCAATCCATTACACTATTTCGGTGTGATTTTTATACTAAAATCCATTTACACTAAATTTTAACCCATTCTTGTACTATATAAGTTATTTTATTGCTAAAGTACAAAAGTAATAAAGTTGGTTAGATACATATGGAACAAATTTGTTTTAGGTAAGAATTTGTTTTAGGTAAGAAGTACAAGGGCAAAGTTGGGATAAACAAAAACTCTAAAAAATTTGGTGTAACACCAAATTTGGTGTAAATTTTGGGTGTGACACCAAAATGGTGTAAGTTTTAGAGTTGGGTTGGAGATGAATTTTACACCATTATGATGTAAAAGTATAAATTTGAAGTTGGGTTGGAGATGGTCTTAAAGCAGAAATCACTACTTACTTCTACGAGTGTTGTCATTTTTAAGTATATTATTCAGAAGGTTTCTATTCTTAGCGGGAATTAAATTTCTGCTTTGTAAGTTCATGATCTTGATTGGATTCTTGTGTATGTTTTCTTTGTTTGGTTGTATTTTGTAGATTATTATCATAATTCAATTAGGAACTAGTTTATTGGGGTTCATTACCGGGTTTGTTCCCATAGGTACTCAGTAATTATGTAATTACTTACACATTTTAGCCAAAATTATCACTATTGCTTTATTGGCAGTTGACCTACTCTTCCTTGTGTAGCTTAATTAATTGCAATTCAGTATTACGCTCTTTGTGTCAGTGAACGTAGGGTAGTTGATTTTTCTGCAGCTGATTTAACATAATTATAAGGTTCTTGATTGAATTCCATATAAGAATATTCAATCCAACTAGTTCCTAATTTTTTCTGTTTGTTATTTGAAAAGTGATCTAAATGGGTTTTCTTTGGAAGGAGTACTGGCACCTGACCTCGGGGAACTTTCTAACTTAAAATTTCTGTAAGTACTAACTTAGCCTATAAGATTCTGTACTTGAGATTTTGTGTGTGTTTCTTTTTAAGTTAGTTTTTTTTTTTTTAATCTTCAAACTTCCTAAGTTTAATATATTTATATGAAAATATGGATTTTCCTTATGTGATAATGCTGGGTGTTAAAACTCATTTAATAGATTATTTATTAATCCCAACTATTTTGCCATTGGGCTACTGAGTTGTATAGAGTCTACAGACTATCTTGATTCTTTTTTTCGTTGTCAGCATACTCTCTCAGAACCAATTTTCTGGTATTATCCCTAAAGAGTTTGGTAGGCTTGCAATGCTGGAGGTATTAGATCTGAGAAACAATAGTTTGAACGGAACCATTCCAGTTGAATTACAGGGAATTCATTCACTTAAGCATTTGTGAGTCCATTCTCTTGTGTAATCGTGCTTTATTGTAGGTTTCTCACTTTTACATGCCTCAACTAAATTTATAATCACTCTAGGTTGCTTTACAATAATAACTTTGAGGAAAGCACTTTTTTGCAACATGGAAGAGTTGGTTTGTTCTCTAAATTTCAATATGGAAACCTAGTCTCTAAAGCTGGCGTTGGAATTGGATGTGTAAATAGAAAGATTGGACACTGGTAAGAGGTTTCATTCCCTTGATCCCTTTGTGCCGGTCCTTGCACACTTATTTAACTTCACGAGTCATATATATGTTATACAAATAAACATGAAGACCAACCTCTACGAACATAAAAGATTTTACTACATTCACTTGTCCAAATTGCGAGGCATGCTACTGTGGCTGTATATGTCAAATCAAACCCTTGATTTTACTACACGTATTGGAGGACTGCTTTGTTCTTTCAGTAGCTAGTCACATTCTTGCCTGTCTGTTTATCTGTCACATTAATGTATTAGATAAGTAGTGAAATTTATTCCATGTTGATGTATATATAGTTTAATTTACCCTCTACAACATCCTTGATCTTTAAGCGCGAAATATTAGTAAATTTGTATTGGAGGTTTAATGTTATGCATGCCATTAAATGTATTTGTAGTTCATTAATCTCAGACAAGGGATATAACTTAGTTTGGCAATGCTTGTCAGGATTTTAGTTTTGATTTCGTTTATTTATCCCTTCATTATGACTTTTGTTTCTACAAGCAAACTACTCAATTTAATACAAAGGCAATTTGCCAATGTAATTCCCTATTTACTAGTATGTAAGAATTAACCAAGGTTGAGCTGGGATGAACTGTTAAAAGTCTTTGAGCGCTCTGCTTTCTCATCACCTTATGCATTTTATCACAGTATTTCTCATGGTGGTTTTGAGTCACTGAAGAAATCCAAATCCTTTTTACCAACCAAAAGGACGCTGATATATTATCTCAATATGTTACCAATGTATGTATTCAAATTATTTACTATGCTTTTTTACTAAATTATCCTCTATATATATATATATACACTCTTCACTCATTTATAAATGTCAAATTTATAATTATGTTGAAGGTTCAAGTTTGTAGAAGGCTCCTCTTGCAATAATGCAGATAATGGCTGTGATACTCCATCTAGTAAGAACAATATACTTGGTGTGAAATATGTGATGCTTTTGAGATGACTCACATTAGTTTTTAACATCCAGCAGGTTCATCTGAGCCACAGATGCTGAATCTGTATGATGTTGTACGTCGTAAACTAGCTGAGCAGTCCAGCAACCTTGCTGCTGCTCCAGCTAGAGGGGCTTCTCGTTCCAAACAAATTATTGCTCTTCCTAGTACCAGAAGTAGTGGTTCATTCCCTGCTGTGCCAAAGGAAAGGAAAAGAAGTCCTCTTCCTTCTGTGCCATCACCTACTGAACCTCCAATGAATGAGCAAAAACCAACAAAAAACAACAAAACTAGTGGACATTCTGGAAATATGTGGAAGTATATAATTGGAATTTTAAGTGTTGTTTTGGTGTTAGTTGTTGCTTTAGCTTTATTCTTCATTTGCCATACCCGACGCCCAGGCCCAGATGCCAGTGATCCATGGAAAACAAGTGATCCATCGAAAACAGGACTCAGTGGACAGCTGCAGAAAGCATTTGTAACAGGTAACCTAGAGTTTGAACTGTCGCAGGTTTGAAATGTTAATACTATACTGGTGAATGCTAATGTTTAATCATAATGATATATTATTATGTAATAAATAGATCAATAAAGAATTTTCTCCTAGATATGCCTTTTGGAACACCTATAATTTTGATTAATCATTTTATTAGGGGTACTCCTCTTAATGTAGGAATAAAATAATAAATGTTTGGAGACTAATGATGGTAAATTGCCGGCATGGATGAAATTATGTGTCACTTTTCCTTGTCGCCTCTTCCCCTAGATTTATTATGGCCAATGTTAGAATACAATATAAGATCCTGTAAAGCGCCTTCCTCTAACACCTTAAGGTTTTAGATGAGCTGGTTTCTTAACATGGTATCAGAGCTCAGGCTCGTAGAGGTCTCAGGTTCGACTCTCTGAGACCCCCATTATTCTCATAATTATTATGGACACGAAAGACAAATTACTGCCCCAAAGATGGGCGCCCGTGATCCACTCTCAACCCAAAAATGGGCTTTCGAGTGAGGGGGAGTGTTAGAATACAATATAAGATCTTGTAAAGTGCCTTCCTCACACCTTGAGGTTTTAGATGATGAGGTGGTTTCTTAACAGCCACTAATAGACTAAATTTATTTAAGCCTTGTGCCCTCATATGATGCTCTATGATAAAAGAATATATAAATTTAGAGAAGAAATACACAGATATAAATATATTCAAGTCATTGTGATTCGAAGTTTTATGTTGGTGTAATTGACTGATTTGACCAAATATAGCTGAATGTAATCTTAATTTGTATTGTATTAGATACCAGCATTTATGCTTGTTAATAACATTTTCTCAATTTTAAGATAGAGTCAATTTCATTTCGGGATCTTTGTTCAGATGGACAGGTACCTAGCAAAATGAGATCTGAGAGAAAGCACTGTGTACCGAAAAATCCATTTCTATATATTAATATTATATGATTAAAACGTGTTATATAGAAATGCAATGTTCTTTCAAGAGAGATTAAATAATGAAAAACCCTCAATGCACTTACGAACTCAAGAAAATTGAGGATATTCTTAGTACAATCTCATATTTTGGAAGGGAGGAAGGAGTACCTCGGTCCTCGAGTATGATTGTTGTTTTATTTTCTTTTATTGATACAATGAAAATGGATACAACAGGCAACAGCTAATGTAATATTTTATAAATGCAGGTGTCCCCAAGCTAAATCGTAAAGAGCTGGTAACTGCCTGTGAAGATTTCAGCAACGTAATTGTAAATCATAATTACTTCACTGTGTACAAGGGAACACTATCTAGTGGAGTGGAGGTTGCTGTTGTCTCAACCACTATAAATTCTCTTATAGATTGGTCGGACCATTCAGAACAAGCCTACCGAAAGAAGGTTAACTTTTTAATTAGCAATTGAATATTCACTTTAGATGATGATTCTTAAAGTCGTTTGTGTTCATCTTTTCTCATTATGTAGATTGATGTTCTCTCTCGAGTGAACCACAAGAACTTTGTTAATCTTATCGGGCACTGTGAGGAGGATGAACCATTCACTAGGATGATGGTTTTAGAATATGCTCCTAATGGGTCCCTTTCCGAGCATCTGCACAGTATGTTCCATATATAAGCTCTACTAGTTGATTCAAGTAAATTAACTTTCTGAGATAGAATCTTAATTGTTTTTTACTGTTTTTACAGTCCAGGAACTTGAACATCTTGATTGGAAAGCTAGGATAAGAATAATTATGGGAACTGCTTACTGTCTACAATACATGCACGAATTGAATCCACCATTGCCACATTCTGATTTAAATGCAAATTCTATAGTTCTTACAGAAGATTACGCGGCAAAAGTATGCAAACTGCAACTCCCTCTGACATGCACATTTACACTTACAAACTCAGCTATGCATTTTTACATCTATTGCAATTTATATTATAATTTGGCACTCTCAGATTGTTGAGGTTGAACTCTGGAAAGAGATATCATACAAGTCAGAGACCGGGGACTCTGTGGACAATAAATTGGAGCATTCTAAATTGCCGCCACTTGCTGATACTGAAGCAAATGTTTACAGTTTTGGAGTCTTGTTGCTTGAGATCATTTCTGGGAAGTTCCCATATTCAGAAGAACAAGGGCCCCTTGTAAACTGGGTAATTTTCAAATTGCACTTTAATTGACTTGGAAATACTCATATTCATACGTAAAGCTAAGCAAGTTACCTTGATATTTTTAGGCTGCTGCATACCTAAAGGACAAGCGAAGTTATTTAGTTGATCCAACCTTGAATACCTTCAAGAACGATGAGTTAGACATAATTTGCGAGGTAATTCAGGATTGTATTCAACAGGATGCAAGAAAGAGACCTACCGTAAAGGAAATTATTTCCAAGCTGAGCCAAGTGATTGATGTATCACCTAATGCTGCTGTTCCGGGACAGTCTCCCCTGTGGTGGGCTGAGCTTGAGATATTGTCAGCGGAGGCAACTTAATGGGACTCTAATTTAAGCTGTAAGTTCATTATCTTTAACATATGATCAATTTAGATGATGATTTGTCTGCCCCAGTGGTCGATGTCAAATATGCTCCATGCGTGTTTCCTTATCATGTCGCTCAATGATTAAAGTGTATTGTTGTATACACATGCATCAAACAAAAATTTCTTCTCATATACAGGGTCCTAAAAATGTACTTCGTAATTTAAAGATTGTTATGTTCAATAAAATTTGTACTTGAAATTTTAAACGGTGATAAGTATATTTTTATATTTTAAAACTGTATCACCGTACTGGTGTAAAGCATTTAGATGTGGGAGTTTGTTGCATGGGTTAAAAATGGCTCGGCAACATCTTCAATGGATGGTCATTTTGTATGTTGGAATACTAAAAGTGGACTTGGTCGAGACTTATATTATTGGAGGGAACTAGGAAAAAAGTGGGTTACAGGGTCTTTCGACAAGGGTGTACAAGCACGAAAGGAGACCTGAAGTTGATGAAGAATCATCTGCAAATGATCATGAGGGTCTTCTTAATAGGTCCGTTGTTTATAGTAGTAAAAAGAAGATCAAGGACACACTTAAACAAACACACATAGTAACTAAAACTCCAAAAATGGGACTAATACATAAAATACAATATTTTTTCCCCATTAATTATCCAAAATATCTTAAACACAAAATATAAAACTCACCAAGACCAGAGACTTAAACGTCTTTCTAATTTCCGAGAGTAGTCAGAGTCTTCAGTTCTTAGCTAGCCTAGGGATTCCTGTTGGTATTAATCACAGCTGATATTTAATTTATTTAGCAAAACAGCAGTAAAGCTAACCATGAACACAGACTACACAGCAGTATTGAACAGCTGAGACTTCGATTTTGAACAGTGTACAGCATAAATACCTAATAGCTTCTAGTGGTTAATTATGAGTGAGAGGATAAGCAACTCACAACTCCTCGATGAATGTTCATACCATGAATATATTTGAGATTTCGATTTTGAACATATTGCATTGGAATATGATCAGAAACGATATCAATTCTGTAATGTGTTTTCCTGTTATAACTAAAACGTAGACATACAATTAACAAAAAAAAAAACGTAGACATACATCAGTATAGCAGTTAGATATTTAATGAACAGCAGTATAGCACCCTGCACCTAGCTCTATGTTTTAGTTGAACCCAGACCGGCCGTTCGACATCAGTTTGTTAACATCTACCTTGCAAGTTGCAAGTGATCCAAGATATGCTTATCATGCAAAATCTTTTTTAGGACGGGAAGTTAACACAGGACCATTATAGTGCACTAGTGCTAGCTTTTCTATTCAACTGGATCCCCATTAATTGGGTAAATGATCAAAATCGTCGTTGAACTATTCGAAAACTTCACTACTACGTGGCCTATTGTAACTCTCGCTTAATGTTATAATAGGCCCCAAAACCGTTACAATAGCCCTAGTTACTATTGTAACTAGGGGGCGTACCATTTACGGGCGTTACAATAGGTGCCTATTGTAACGCTTTTACCTATCTACTGTAACACTAATAAAGCGATACATTATGTAGCTAATGTAACACTATCATCACCTAATGTAACAGATTTTTAGTGTTACATTTGAACTTAATCTGAGAGCCAGAATGTGGGGCCCACAGAAACTGAAAGTGGGGTCCATATGTGAGGCCCACAATACTGGAGCCCATGTATGGGTCCCACTTTATCTAGTGTAACACTATAAATGTGTATTGTTGTAACACTAAATAAAGATGATAATGTAACACTACAATATGCAAGTGTGACACCAGATGGATATGCATATGCAACACTACATTAGGGAAATGTAACAATATAAAATAAGAACATTCAATCCAAAAGTAACTATTACAAGTTCTCCTTCCTTCAACCACAACCACTCCAAACTACTTCAACCACCACCATTAAATTAACCAAGTACAAAACAAGCAAACTACAATTGCAAAAGAGTTCTAGATAAATATTAAAGTACGACAATTACTTAAAAGATGAACATGTTCCCTAATCGGATAGAATGACCAAAAGTTGCAAAGTGCAAGGATAGCGTGTCCGGTATGTCTTGCAATGGAACCAATTGTAATAAGGTAAGAAACTGTTATGGGGATCCCCTGGCTGCTATTACGATATCCTGTAACAGCAAAAAAGCAATAACATCATCATTTGAGATTTATTAACATAACATCATCATCTAACACAAATTTACAAAACTTTATATGCTTTAATGACAAACTCCTGGACTACGATAATTCAATGACTCAAAAGTTGATTTTCCAATTAAAAAGAACTGGCATTTGGAAAAAGATATATATGTGCTCAGATATATACAAAAGCAATGTTGGTATTGAGGTTCAATAGATAAATTAGTATGAGATTTTAGATTTTATTAAGTCATTTCTGGACACCTCAGTTCCACTCAGAAATGACTATAAAATCAAGCCAACATACCTTTAGATTTTGGAAGTGCTCCAAGTTTTTCCTGCCCTATCAAGAAGTTTACATAATTAGAAGACTAGAAGTTTACCTTCCAAGATTTTATAAGATTTTGGAAAAAAGTATAAGTTTACATGCCAAAATCGATCTCTGCGAAAAAAAGTCGCACAGCCATCAATAGTATTGACATTACTAGTGAAAACCTGCACATAACAGTCCATATGGTAGCCTCATTTTAATTATAAGTTGCCGTGATTATGAATGTTATCTAGAAATTCGATTTACAAATTGATCTCCCAAAAATTAGCATAGGTAGGTAGAAGTATAAGTTGACAGTTATGTTCCCCAATGCCAGAGCATGTACAATGTAATGACCCAGGACAAGATAAATATTACAATACTAGGTCAAGAAACACATCTTCCAGTCAAGAAATTTCATTTCCACTTGATAATTTATGAGCATATCAAAGGGATATGTTATGGAATTTTCAAAGGTAATCCAAACTAAAACTATTGCACCCTATATTTGTCTACAAAGATTATATCCTGGGATGCCTAAAAATTTGCACTCATTTCACCACACTAAAACTTGTAAAATCAGGTACATAATAACTTTAAAAACGTAGTTACAATGTAGCAAACTCCAATAAAATGTAAATATAATTACTCATCTGGACAAGGAAACAAAAGACATACATCATTTGATACCTGAGCAGTACCAAAGTTTGACAATCCAATATAACAGAATTACACTTACCATCTAAGCTTTGTCACCAGGTACTTCTGTAGCTAGAAAACTATTTCTGCACAACCAGCCTTCCATTACATTTGCTCCCTTCTTGGTCTCCACAAAAACTCAGACTAAATAAATGCATATGTGTCCATGGTATACCCTGTTTGCTATATTTGCAATTGTATTTTGCAATAAATTTCAAACAGAGTACACCTTGGACACGTATGTATCCATCACCAAGTGACTTTTTCAATCTACATACTACCACACTTTAGCCCTGTCATAAACACCAACACAACAGATTAATTCACACTTTACAAAAACTAAAAATTAGGCAAAAATTAAAAATAAACATAAAACAAAATATATACAGCTGCAATAAACAATGTCAAGAAGAAGAACAATAATTAACATACACAACAGATACACAACAGATTAGGTGAAGTGAAATTCATATTCTTGCCTCGTGACATATGTATACTACAGATATTGTTCTTCTGCATCATCCTTAGTACTCTTCACAGTATATCCTTAAAAGTACATTATACATAGACATAAGACTATCAAGAATTGGCATATTTTACATAAAAGCTACTATGAAGTTAAGGATTTTAAATTGACAACATTCTGACAATAAACATATAATACCAACCATCACATACAAACATTCACATTTCCCTATCAACTGAGCAATTACTAGAAACAGAAGCGGTCATCACATAACCTATCAAAACAGCTGCTGGAGATGCCCATTTCCCTTCTTCCAGAAGAGCAATCTTGAAAAAACAGAGTACACCATGGACTACATGAATGCATATATGTCCATGGTATACCCTATTTGAAATCGTGCAATTGTATTTTGCAATAATTTTCAAACAGAGTACACCATGGACACGTATGTATCCTTGGTGTAAACACCAAAACAACATTTTTTGTGGGGCCCACATTTTTTGTGCGGTCCATCTGTTGGTACTGCTGGACGTGGGCCCCACATTTTTTGTGGGGTCCATCTGTTGGTACTGCTGGTGGAGCCCACAATAGTTGAAGAATGAAAAAATAAAAAAATTAACTAATGTAACACTTTATTGTGGGGATACATGTATGCAATACCGTCACTCTTACTATAACACTAAGTTCTAGACTAATGTAACACTAGTTGAGTAGTGTTACAACAGGTCAAAATTTACTACATATTGTAACACTATTTCACGTAACGCTTTCAAAAATTATTTCATTAGCCCACTTATGGCGTAGTGCTTTCACTTGCATCATCAGTCCAAAAAAACTTTCAGTCAAACACTTGTACAAGTAAAACATTTCAATTGAATTTCTGCCATTAGTTCCATTAAAAAATAGACGGAATATTGACGTGGTTGCTGACATGGCACAACGAAATAAGGTTCAATAGCAAATTAATCACTCAACTTTGTATCAGTTTTCAATTAGATCATCGGTTAATTCTAAATTTAAATTTGTCATTTCCAAAATATAATTTTCATTTTAAATTTTTATTTTAAATTATAATTTCCAAAATTTCCATTTTCCAAAATTTTAAATTTTAAAATATCCAAAATTTCCATTTTTAATAACTTTCAAATTTAACTAATAATTAATCTTAGGGTAAATGAGCTATTTCATCACTGTACAATACTGAAACTTTCAGTTGAATCACCAGCCCAAAAAAGTTTTCAGACGAATTACTAAACTCAATATAACTTTCGGTTGGATCATTGTACATTAAAAAAATTTCATGACCGTTAAATCGTGTTTGACTTTGACAGAAAATGTTAAACTATTTATCACAAACATTAAAAATTTCAATTAGGTCACCGAACGTTAAAAATTTCAATTAGGCCACCGAACGTTAACAAAAAATTAAAATTTCAGAAAAATTATATGAATTTAAGTAAATTAAATGAGTGTGTATGTTCAATTTTAAATTTAATTAGATTGTAATCACCCGAAAAAAATTTGAAATTTTTTAATTCGAAAAAATTTGAAAGTTTTTAATTCGAAAAAATTTATACGCATTAAACTGAATGAATATGTTCATTCTTAAATTCGAAAAAATTTCAAAATTCAGAAAAATTTCATTCGAATGAGTATGTTCATTTTTAAATTAAATGAAATTCTAATCATTCAAAAAAAAATTAAAAATTCACTTTTGATTGAAAAAACGTGAAATCTTAAAATATTTGTTCGCATGTATCGATTTATACGCATATAAATTTAATGGGTATGTTCATTTTAAAATTTAATTAAATTCTAATCATTCGAAAAAAATTAAAAATTCAAAAAATTTAAAAAATTTTGTATCAAACAAGTTGTTTGATTTTGTTTAGAAATCATGAACTCTATTTAGCAATTTTGTTTAGCAATCAAACAAGTTGTTCAAAAAATTCAAAAATTTAAAAAAATTTAAATTCAAAAAATGTAAAAATTCGAAAAAATTTAAAAATTTAAAAAATTTTAAAATTCAAAAAATTTAAAACTTCAAAAAAATCTAAAAATTCGAAAAAATTTAAAAATTCGAAAAAAATTGAAAATTTAAAAATTCGAAAAAAATTAAAAATTTAAAAAATAATAACCCAACTTAACGGGAGTGACCTGTTTAAAATATTTTTATTATTCAAGTGTTTAACTGAAAACTTCATTGCGTCATGTCACCCACTACGTCACCTTTCCGTTAGTAAACTTAACGAGAGTAACGGCAGTGACCTGTTTGAAATATTTTTATTGTTCAAGTGTTTGACTGAAAACTTTTTTGGGCTGGTAACTCAACTGAAAGTTTGTGTTTTGTACAGTGATGAAATAACTCATTAACCCATTAATCTTATAAAATATAATCTTAGAATGAAGGGAGATGGGGTGGGAGATGGCTGAATGAAGGGAGAATGAGAGGAAATGGTGTGGGCGGCGGCTGTAGATGAAGGGCGGCGTGGCGGTGTTGAACGGCAGCGACTGGAAGTAATGGGTGGACGAAGGAGACGGAGGGTAGTGGTTTTGAATGAATGCGAAAGGAAGGCGACTGTGAAGGTCGATGCTGGCGGGAGTCGAGGCGTAAATGGCGTT
Organism: Saposhnikovia divaricata; assembly: GCA_036435485.1. Lineage (NCBI taxonomy): Eukaryota > Viridiplantae > Streptophyta > Magnoliopsida > Apiales > Apiaceae > Saposhnikovia > Saposhnikovia divaricata. The sequence goes on from CM071600.1 coordinate 47,378,046, forward strand.
GGGGTGTTGGTGGGTTGAGTTGGAATGAAAAGGGAGGGGTTGTGGTTGATGCAGAAAGGCAGAAGGTGAGGTGGGTTTGATGGCGGATGACAGTAAAGAGGGGTAGTAGGGGTGAATGGAGGAAGATTGATGAAGGTGGATGTGGTGGTCGCGAAGAGGGAGGACTGAACGGTGTGGGCTATTGAAGGAGGAGTGGAGAAGCGGGGAGGAGAGGTTGTGGTGAAGGAGATGAGGGGTGTTTTGTTGTGGTGGGTGAAAGAGATGGTGAGATGGTGAGGTGGTGATTTTTGTTTATTCTTTTATTTTTGTTAAATAAATAATATATTAGATATTAGATAGATGACATGGATGGTGATATAGCGCTGAGGTATAACTACTTGGCAGTTGATGTGTAAAAAGTTAAGAGAATTCCGTTAAGTCAACGAATAATTAACGGCAGTGAAATATTTTTAATGTACAATGACTCAATTGAAAGTTATATTGAGTTAAGTAATTCGTTTGAAAGTTTTTGGGCTGGTGATCCAAGTGAAAGTTTTCGAATAGTACAGTGACGATTTTTGCCATTTACCCCCCTTAATTCAAATTTTACATCCAAATATATCTGCTTATTTATTTGGATTTTATACATTGTAGTTGGATCAGATTCATATTCGATTATCACATATTTTAAGTCTCAAATATTGGAAAAAAATACATGTATGTCACATAAAGTTGTACATCCTTAATTAAAATAAGATTTAATGACTTGTAGACCGACACAACTTCTCCTCTTTGTTTTTTTTTAATTCTTTTTTATGGTTACCGGTGACGTATGATTGCACACACCTACTGCAGTATCTAATAGTCGTTGTAAGTACTTGTTAGAGCATCTTCAAGGGTAGATATATGTTATATTATAAGGAAGGAATGATAAAATAATGGTTACCTAAAATATGGGGAACCAAAAAAGTTGTTTTACTCCAACGGTGTTACCTATATTCGTTACCTATAACTAAAAAAAAATATTTAATCAATATTTTAGATATAGGGAATGATGAGAGTGTGAGATCGAGTAGATATATGTTATATTATAAAGAAGGAATGATGAGGTGGCATTATAGGGAAGCAAAATGGTTCCCTACATGTAGGGAAGCATTTTCTCTCACCTAAAATATTTTAGGTAAGGGGTTATGGGTTGGAGTGCTCCAATTTGATTTGGTTCCATATAATTGCATATGTGGCAAAAATATAGGTAAGGATGGAGATGGGTTGGAGATGCTCTTATGTTACGCCATATTTTCGGTTGTCTCTAATATTTTCCAAATTTCTAAATACGAATTTAATAATAATTAACTTGATCCCCAAGTTAATTATTTCCTCTCTCTGAAACGAGAAATTATCTCCAATTAATGATAGAAAATATCTCTAAACGATATCCTTCAAATCAGGAAGGTATCCCAACGCGAATATAATTCAAAGAGATAAAATCTACTAATTCCCAAAATACATCCCTTAACAATCATAGGGATTAAAAACCAATCCTTAACAGAACTGCGTTGGCTTGATTTCTATAAATATAGAGTACGCAGGCATCTTGGAAAAGGATCCGACACATCTAACAAGTCGAGACACCTCTCAAGTCCAGCCCCAAACATCCAAAATCCCAAATCCCCTATTTTCATGATTTCGTTATTCCAGCAACCTCCGAAATTTGTTATCACAAAATTCCTCCGTTAACAATTGGAGCTAGAAGGAGGGCATTATTTTTTTTGATTGTGGATGACAATCCAATCATCTATATACACGGGGGGTTAATATTGAATCTTACACGACTTTTAATGGAGGAAAAGAAGGGTGGAGGCGGAGGCTTTATTTTAAATTCATATAATTCGAACATGGTGAAGCAGCAGGAGACCAGATGATAAAATCAAAACAAAATACACATGTCGGTGGAATTTGCAAGGGACCCGTCGAAGAAATCAAAGCGTAAATCAAATAATGGTTGACCAGGAAGAAGACAAGCATGTGGGACCTAACATGATGTTAAAAAGCTGGAAGTTGTTCGAAAATTAAAAACCAGTGCAGGAGGCTTGGAAATTCCAGGAGCGAGGTAAGTAAAAAATACTACAAAAGGAAACTATGGGAGGAAAAAATTTGGCTACTCTCGAAATTCACTCGGCTATTCATAAAAAATCGAGATAAGTTTTCTACTACTTGTTTCAAAAAAAAAAAGTTTTCTACTTAGTTTATTTTTAATTTTATGCAATTATATAAATATTTATATCTTGAATATTATATTTTTATTACTAAATATTTGCGAGGCATAAATTATTTTTGATTAAATTTTTTATGCATGCTTAAATTAACATGTTTATTATGCATGAATTATGTCTTAAATTTTTTTATTTTGCATATAGCATTGCATCATGTATATATGTCAGAAAAATATTTTCAGATTTACGGATTGGATTTGTAAAAAAGAAGACTTTCCTTCATAATATTTTCGGAAGACCCTTTGTGATGAGGGTATTTTTTATATTTTCGGAAGACTTTTTGGGTATTTCTTATATTTTTTGAAGACCCCTTGGGTGCCGATATTTTTTATAAGACTCTTTGGGTGTTGCCGATATTTTTTAGAAGACTCTATGGGTGTTGCTGATATTTTTTAGAAGACCCTTTGGGTGATGCTTATATTTTTTAGAAGACCCTTTGGGTGTTGCTGATATTTTCTCGGAAGACCCTTCGGGTATTGCTTATATTTTTGAAAGACCCTTCAAGTGTTGCTGATATCTTTTTTGGAAGAATCTTGGGATATTGATATGGCTTTGGGAAGATGACTCCTCTTACGAGGGTCTCCCTTGTTTTTTGTGTTAGACGACCTCCTCTAGGGAGGGTCTTCGTGATATATTTTGAAAGATGATCTCCTATAAGGAGAGTCTTAGTAAAACTATAACGATTTTCAGGAACATTATCTCCCGGGTGGAGAGTGTTTCTGGAATTTGGATATGACCTCCCGAGAGGAGGGTATCCCGATAATTTAAATCCTTGCAAAAACCGTACTTCCGGGATAATGTCCGTACTTTTGGCATCTCATCAAGGTACGATCTCTAGGAATATTACCTCCCGAGAAGAGGGTGTTTCTGGAAAGGGGAATACGAGCTCCCGTGAGGAGGGTATTCTGAGATATATTAAGAAGATATTTTCCAGATTTTTTAGGAATATGATCTCCTTGAAGGAGGGTATTTCTTGCTATGTTTATTTTTCAGGATATTGCTCGAAAAGGTTTGCAAGACTCTACGAATAATGGTTGGATAGCTCTCCAGGATACGTTATTTCACACCTACAATACTTATTCTTTTTTACATCTTGCATGTTGTCTCGTTTACATTTACATGTATATTACGGGCACCTAGGTGCTCTATATTATTTACTAATCTTCATCTCCTACTTGTTTCAGTGACTCAAAAAATTTGGAAGATCGAAGCATGCTTAGTTCTCCAGTCCATCAAGCTGCACTGAAGAACTGGGGTAGTTGTTACGCCATATTTTCGGTTGCCTCTAATATCTCCAAAATTTCCAAATACGAATCTAATAATAATTAACTTAATCCCCAAGTTAATTATTTCATCTCTCTGAAACGAGGAATTATCTCCAATTAATGATAGAAAATATCTCTAAACGATATCCTTCAAATCAGGAAGGTATCCCAACGCAAATATAATTCAAAGAGATAAAATCTACTAATTCCCAAAATACATTCCTTAACAATCATAGGGATTAAAAATCAATCCTTAACAGAACTGCATTGGCTTGATCTCTATAAATATAGAGTACGCAGGCATCTTGGAAAAGGATCCGACACATCTAACAAGTCGAGACACCTTTCAAGTCCAGCCCCAAACATCCAAAATCCCAAATCCCCTATTTTCATGATTTCGTTATTCCAGCAACCTCCGAAATTTGTTATCACAAAATTCCTCCGTTAACATCTTACATAATACTCTAGTAGTGGTTGTTACCTGCGGCACGGACAAATTGCCTGCGCATTACGTTACCATGCCGATGCTACTTCATATGTCGTTGTATTCTGATTAATACATTATGGGGTCGCCTTTCATGTAGCGCTTGGTGTTTTGTAACCAATGCAATAAATTATAGGAAACATTGTCTTTTATTTAAATTAGAGTCAACCTTATTTTATAAGGTAGTAAAGGTGACAAACGGCATAGTTTAGAGGAGGAATACCAACATGGGATCTTGTGCATTCTGTTATTCAACCAGCCAGTAAGGAAGCAACACGTGTCAGTAGTAGGGGGTTAAAAGGAGTAATGCATCACCTGAGAGGACAGATTGGAATGATGATTGTTTTCTTTTCATGTTTTATCGTTCTTTCCTTTTAAGTATTACTCGGTAATAGCTACTATCAGATCCCTTTTTATGCATTTTATTTAAGCTTTTCTTCCCTTTCTGTTTAATTTCTTGTCTGTCCAGTAATATTTTGGGTTGTAGATTAACCTATTGGTTACAAATGGTATCAGAGCACTTCTTTCCTTGGCATACAACAATGGCGGAAGGAACGAGATTTCAAAGGTTGGACGAACGATTAGGGGTTCAAGAGCTTCAGATGGGTGAGATCTCTGAAAGTATTAACAAACATACTCAGAAGTTTATTGATTTGGAACTAAGAATGGAGCGTATGGAGAGTCGAATGGAGAAAGTGGATACTTCATTGGGTGAACTCAAAGAACTCATTCTGGGTCTTCACTCTACTCACAGAGATGATGAAGGTACGGGTAACACGAACAATGGAGCTGAGACTGGTGTTCAACCCTCTCAACTCCAGATCTGAAGACATCTTAGTGGTCGTAGACCAGGTACCACACTTGAACCCACCCCTTTCAAATGCTTCTATGAATTTTAACACTGCTGCATCTATGCCTTCACACACTAATGCGATGATTCACACACATCATGTTACTTCTCCACCATTAGTACCACCACCCACTCATTTTTATATGGCTCAACCCACCTACAGCAACCCACCAGTAACCCATTCCCAATTCCAGTCTCAAACTAACCCTTACACCACTATGTCTATTCCTTCACCTCCTTTTACGAGCAATCAAATGAGTTGGCAGCCACCCATACCTCAATACCAACATCAGTTTTCCCCACCACTGTTTACTTACTCCAACAATGGTCCTCAACCTTTCGCTCCTCACCACACTCCTTTTAGTCATAATGGAGGTCATTTCCACCAGTTTAATCCGGTGGCCAAACTGGAATTCCATAAATTTGATGGGTCTGATCCTAAAGGGTGGATTATAAAAGCAAAGCAATATTTTGATTTTGTACCTATTGATGAAGGAAAGAAAGTTAAGTTGGCAGGGTTGCATTTCGAAGGCGGAGCTAGTACTTGGTACCGATTTTACCAAGTTAGTAAGTCCAATCTTAATTGGAAAATTTTTCAAAGTGATGTACTATCTCGCTTTGAAAACCCAGACAACAGAGATGTCCAGAAGTTGTTTAATAAGCTCAAACAAACCTCGTCGGTGGCAGATTATGAGGACAGGTTTGAAGAACTACGAGCACAAGTGGTCCACAGGAATAGAAGCTTGGGAGAGGATTATTTTATCTCTAGCTTTCTCAGCGGTCTTAAAGATCATATAAAGACTTCTGTGAGGATGTTTCGTCCACAAACACTCTGCGATGCTGTGTTTTTATCTAAGCAAGAAGAGGCAAAAACTCTCAAACCTGCTGCTAGTGCCCCTTCTAAAGTGGCTTCTGTATTATCTCATTCCAATTTCCCAGCAAAAACTACTCAAACTTCCTTGTCTGCAGTGAAGCCGGTTTCCAAGGAAATAGTAAAAGCTAAGTCTGTGCTTAGTAGCAAAGAAATTCTTGAACGACGAGCAAAGGGTCTTTGCTTCCATTGTGACGATAGGTACCATCCGGGACAAGAATGCAAGGCCAGATTGTATCAACTGGAAGGGGAAATAATACCTCCTTCTAGCGATATTGAAGTTTTAGGGGTTGTACAAGACATGGAGTCCTTGCTACAGGAAGCAGCAGCACCATGTGAAATTTCGATCAATGCATTGGCTGGTCATAATTCTATGTCTACAATCAGATTGCAAGGGTCTTTGAAGAAGCACAAAATTCACATTCTCGTAGATAGCGGATCTACTCATAGCTTCATTAGTGCTGAATTAGTTAGAAAACTCAAACTAACAACACAGGTGGTAGCTCCCTTGTTGGTATCAGTAGCAGATGGAAATCAGATGATGGTGGATTCAATCTGTCACAATGTTCCTTATGAAATACAGGGGCATGGCTTCAAGACTAATCTGAGACCGTTTTCCTTGGGGGGAGCTGATGTGATTTTGGGTGTAGATTGGTTAAAATGTCACAATCCAGTCACCTTCAATTATGAGGCCTATAAAATCTCCATTAACAAAGAAGGACAGTTGGTGGTTCTAAAAGGGTTGATGAATACAGGAGGGTTGCAGACTATCACTGGTAGAGGATTACAGAAATTGCTAAAATCTAAAGATGGCATTGCTCAAGGATGTTTGTGTATGATGATTACTAGTCCCCACCTGCAACCACAACCTCAAAATCCTGAACCAGTTCAACCATTACAAGAACTGCTCAGTCAGTACCAGGGCATCTTTGCAGAGCCAAAAGGTCTGCCTCCAGTCAGAGCACACGACCACAAGATTCCACTCTTGCAGGGAAGTCAACCCTTCAATCAACGGAGTTATAAGGTGCCATATGTCCAGAAAGCAGAGATCGAGAAGCAAATAAAAGAAATGTTAGCTGCTGGAATTATTAAGAAAAGCACGAGTCCTTATGCTTCTCCTATTATCTTGGTCAAGAAAAAAGACGGAACTTGGCGGATGTGTGTCGATTATAGACAACTCAATAGTCTCACAATAAAGAATAAATATCCAATTCCTCTAATAGATGAGCTACTTGATGAACTTAAAGGAGCTAGTTGGTTCACGAAATTGGATCTACGAGCTGGATATCACCAAATTAGGGTGGCAACCGAGGATATATTCAAAACGGCTTTTCGAACTCACCAAGGGTTATACGAGTTCAAAGTGATGCCGTTTGGACTTACAAACGTACCCGCCACTTTTCAAGCTTTAATGAATGAGATTTTTGAAGAGCAACTAAGGAAGAGTGTTTTGGTTTTTTTTGACGATATATTGGTATATAGTGACACTCTTGAGCATCATTTGTCACACTTGAAGGTGGTTCTGCAACAAATGAAAAATCACTGCTTATATGCTAAAGAGAGCAAATGTTTATTTGGGCAAAGGCATGTGGAATACCTGGGACATATCATCTCTGCCCAGGGTGTAGCTACGGATCCTTCGAAGGTGCAGGCTATGGTGGATTGGCCACAACCCAAATCTGTCAAACAGCTACGAGCTTTTCTTGGTTTTACGGGTTATTATCGAAGGTTCATACAGAACTATGGTATTATTAGCAGGCCACTAACTGAAGTGCTTAAGAAAGGGTCATTCCAATGGAATTCTGCAGCAGCTAAAGCATTCGAAGACCTAAAGAAGGCCATGGCCTCTGCTCCCGTGCTAACATTGCCAGACTACAAACAGCCTTTTGTGATCGAAGCTGATGCCAGTGATGTGGGAATCGGGACAGTGTTGATGCAACAGGGCAGGCCCCTAGCTTATCTTAGCAAAGGGCTATCACTTAAACATCAAAAACTTTCTACGTACGAGAAAGAATTATTGGCTGTGGTTATGGCAACTCAAAAGTGGAATACATATTTGTAGGGTAATCACTTCATTATCAAAACGGATCACCAGAGTTTAAAGTTCCTTCTTGAGCAAAAATTATCTACCTTGATGCAGCAGAAATGGTTGGCTAAATTGATGGGCCTCGATTACGAAATTGTGTACAAAAAAGGGAAAGATAATGTCGTGGCTGACGCCTTGTCTCGAGTGCCAGGAGATGCTGCAAATAAAGGTCAGTTACAACAAATTTCTGTAACACTTAATGATTGGATCACTGAAGTGATGGCAAGCTATGAAGGGGATGGCACAGTCCAACAAATATTAGCTAGTCTGGCTGCTAAAGACGCGAATTATGCACAGTACCAATTCAGTAATGGTATTCTTAAAAAGGATGGACTCATTTATTTGGGAAGTAGAGGAGAAATACGAAAGAAACTACTCTGGGAGTTACATGACAGTCCACAAGGTGGGCATTCTGGCCAGGATGCCACATTTCAGAGAGTGGCTCAGTATTTCTTCTGGCCACACATGCGAGCAGACATTAAAGAATATGTTAAATCATGCGATACATGCCAAAGAATCAAGGCTGGTAACTCATTTCCGGGTGGATTGTTGCAGCCCTTGCCAGTTCCTAATCAAATCTGGGAGGACATCTCTCTCGACTTCGTTGAAGGCTTGCCCAAGTCTGGTAATGTTAATTGCATTCTAGTGGTGATTGATAGGTTCACTAAGGTGGGACATTTTGTGCCCTTGTCACATCCCTATAGTGCTACGACAGTTGCTCAGCTATTCCTCGATAATATCTATAAATTACATGGGCTGCCTCGAGCCATTACTTCGGACAGAGATAAGATTTTTACAAGTCAATTCTGGAAAGAATTGTTTAGTTTGGCTGGTACTAAACTACAACTGAGTACATCGTATCACCCACAGACCGATGGCCAGACGGAGCGTCTCAATAGATGTGTGGAGCAGTATTTACGGGGAATGGTGAGCCACAGACCAAGACAGTGGGCAAAGTTGCTATCTCTTGCAGAATGGTGGTATAATACCACTTACAATTCAGCCATCAAGAGAAGCCCGTATGAAGCTTTGTATGGTGTACAACCGAGGCAACTTTGTATTCCAGCAGGTCATAGAACTACAGTAGAGTCTATTACTGATTTCTAGGTTCGAAGGGAGGCTATGAACCAGCTGCTTAAAGAGTCTATCACCACGGCTCAAAATAAGTATAAGCAATATGTTGATGCAAAGAGGACTGAGGCTTCTTTTCAGGTGGGGGATATGGTATTTCTAAAGCTTCAACCTCACCGTCAGTTGTCTGTAGCGGTTCGCAGGTACCTCAAGCTTTCTCATAAGTACTTTTGTCCATATAAAGTATTGGAAAGAATTGGTTCAGTGGCATATCGTTTAGAGCACATCAGCCTATTGAAGAAAAGGATTGGTACTCAATACGCAGTCACTACTGAATTGCCCAAGATTGGGGCTGATGGACAGTTTCTGGTATACCCAGTTAAGATACTACAGAGGAGGATGGTTAAGAGGAATAATCAAGATGTTATTCAATGGTTGATTCAATGGAGTCATTCGATTCCAGAGGACGCCAGCTGGGAAGATGCAACCACGATTCAAGGACAGTTTCCGAATTTCAATTCTAGCCTCAATTCTTGAGGACAAGAATTTTGTAAGGGGAATGGTGTGTAACCAATGCAATAAATTATAGGAAACATTGTCTTTTATTTAAATTAGAGTCAACCTTATTTTATAAGGTAGTCAAGGTGACAAACGACATAGTTTAGAGGAGGAATATCAACATGGGATCTTGTGCATTCTGTTATTCAGCCAGCCAGCCAGCCTATAGTTGCAGTACACAGTGCTCGCTACTGTGGCCTACATACATATATATCCAAAATTAAAAATTTAACAATAGTTTATATTACAATTGTATATATATAAAATTTATTGGTGAAATATCAATAATTCGATCTTCTTGTTATATAATTTTTAATATAAACTTATTATTTATTACATTTTTTATATGTTACGTATTTATAATTTTATATTCATATTAATATAAGTTATCGATCAAAAGTCATTAAATGTAAGTTATCGATCAAAAGTCTGTAAAAGTAATGATTAAAAATTTATCAAATTAACAAAAGTCATTGACTTTTTAGAAGTCAATAAAAGTCATTTAAAGTTATAATACAATACCGTCCCCTTAAAGTGTATATTCGGAAAACTAATGGGATACCATTTTTTAATATTTTCTCATATATTAATTTCCTAGTTTCTAACATGTGATGCACAAATTTGTTTAATATGTTGTAATTATGTTTTTTTTTGTAATCACTTTTAATTTTTGTTAGTTATTTTAATTTTAACTTAATAGATATATTAATTAGCTTTCATTATATTATTGGTATGAATAATTTTTTTGGGTAAAAAAATGTATATTTATGAGATTATAATATTATTGATATATTATTATTATTATTATTATCAATCATAATAGTTTAATTAATTACATATATTGTTTAGAATTTATAATATAAAATTTTAATGTAAATCTGTTGTTAACGAAATTCGAACCTTAGATGTTTGAAAGAGGGATTTAAATATAGAATAATCCTTGTTATTAGATTTAATGGTTAATCACATATTTACTATACTAGTGCGAAGCACTGGCCAATTATTTTAATTAAATTTTTATACAAATTATTTTATTTATTACAAAAAATACTTTAAAAATTTATAAAAATACAAAAGAAAACTAGGTTATTTATGCAAATATAAAAGGAAGTACCATTAAAACGAGATTTCACTTATTAATAAAATATTAGATGATAACCTGTGCGAAGTACGTGTCCGAGAAAATTTTATTAAATTGATCATTAATTTATTATAAAAAATTACGTTATTTACGAAAAATTTGCTTATTAATAAAGGTCATTTTATTTATAATTTATTTAAGTTTATTTAAGAAAATAGAGAGAAAAAAAAGTAAATGATTCTGATATATATGTAAAAATGTACATGATTATGATAAATACTTTATTTGTGAACTGAATAGAGTTATACTAAATAATTACACTTATAATAATTATAATAGTATTTCACAATTTTATTAGTTTATTAAAAATTAATATAGAATTCTAGGAGAATTAGGAATCTTAGGGGTGGAACCAAATTTTGGTACCGAGGCATCATTAAAAATGGATTTCGCTTGTTGTAGATAAGCATGTCATCTTAGATCAATATATGTATTCATAATCATTTTTAATTAAATTGTAATAAAAGAATTATAATTTATAATACATATTTTTATTTATTTTATAAAAATAATATAGAATTTTAAGGGAAATAGAATTGTAAGAATGACACCAAAATATGGTGGGAACAAATTTGGTACTTGTACAAATTATGGTGGAACTACATTCTTCATGCATGACTTTAATATATGCGTATGTCAGTAGACCTGGCCAACCGTGCGGGCTGTGCGAGCTGGGTCGGGCTTTGCACGATCCCGGTTCACTCGAACCGTATTCGGCACTAGGAAATCTGGGTCAGGCTCGAGCCGGTCCCGGTTCATTGCTGTGCAATTCGTACCCGACACGTGCGGTTTATGCTGAGCTTTGCTTTTTTTTTTTTTTGAAACTACTTTATTTTTATTATTAGTACTTTAGCTTAATAAAATGTTTTGAAAATTAATTTTGTAAATGTTGTTAAAGAGGACGGTACCACATATAAATTTTATTAATTAAAATATTTTACAAATAATTTGAGAGGATTCCTCTATAAAAAAATGGAACAAACCGCACTAACATACAATAATACAATACAAATTAAATAAACTATCTACTATTAACATACAATAATACAATACAAATTAATTTGGGTTAAAGGAGGAATGTACCTCGTATAAATTTTATTAATTTGAAAAATATTTTACAAATAATTCGAGAGAACTCCTCTTAAAAAATGAAACAAACCACTTGTACATAATAAATAAATTAAAAAAATATATGAAACAAATTAAATTTAAAAATACAAAATACAAATATTTGTATAGATTGGAAAGTGGCGGATTGCATAGTGACATTGAGAGTTAGGCAGGTAAACAAGTAACTGCTAGAAGTTTAGACGGTTTGGACGGGCTGGTTCATTCCGGGCCGTGCCGATTCCGGTCTTGTTTTTGAATTATTAACCCGTAATTGGCACGTTTCACTGTAACGGGTTGTGCAGGCTTGAACCGGTTCGTTACTGTGCGGCCCGTGCGGTCCGAGCCGAACCGCACGGTCACCTCTATGTGTGAGTACTGCTATTGTCAAAAAGCTACAAAAGATACATGTATTTTTCAAGTTTTATATGCATATGCGGTTATCAATGTGACTGTCAGAATTATGATAAATTTATTAATCATGCTTGTGGAAATTTTTAGTTATACATATATTGCACATTTAGTGAAGTAGAGTTCCTCGAGTGGGTTTAGGTAATTAGGTTATCACTCGCTAGTTGGACTTCTTCTTCGTTCAAACACAAAACGACTCTTCTAGATTATGTGTCGAGTCGAGAATGCAGAGTTGTGTAAGAAGATAAAATCATTTTCTAATGTCGGAACTAGGTGGGAGTTCATTTCACATTAATACATGCTGATTTCCAAAAAATTGAGAAAATCATTTTCTTAACAAAATTTAAAAACGCCATGAGTAGCGGCGGATACAAGATTTCGAACATGGTGTGTCAGCACGGATTCATCAAACACAAGTACTGCAAACAACAACAACAATAACAAACAAGCTGTTGTTATTACAACTAAATAATCATTCTGAAAGTATAACAACAAGAACTTAATGTGTGTGTATATAAAATGTGGGCTGTTGGTATATAATATAACTATTTTTTTTTTAAATAATGGCAGGTCACTTTACCCACCATGCCACCATGTAGATCCGCTGGACATGAGATAGCTCAATGAAATAGTTCAAGTGGTAAAAGTTTATGAATAATACTCACTTTATAAAATATATAAGATTAATTATTTGAAAAAAACAAAAATTAAAATTTATTTCATGAATTTAAATGAAATTTGATTTCGTCGCCTGCTTTGAAACTGTATGAGATCATTTACTTGTTTGTCTGATGTATAACATGGTACTGAATTAAATTAAACGATGGAAGAACGCGGGACCATGTGTTTGTTTCTTTCGATTCGATTAAATAGAGGCTGGTATGTAAATTCCATGCATCATAAATACACCTTGCTCTATTTTTAGTTCTGTTCCGTTCCGTCAATGTGAGGTAATGTAACCAACCAAATTCAATACTATCTTCTGCATTAAACGAGCCTCACTTCCTCGACTAGTCGACTTTGTCACACAACAAAATTTAATTATTAGTCTATATATTTTATTCAATTTGAAATACTAATCACTTGAAAATTGCACATTTTTTCAAACATGCAACTAATATGTAAATACTTTTTATAACAAATAATTTGTATTTATTAAAATTTATACTTCTCAAGATTAAAAATTACATATACATATAATTAAACCCCGATGAAATAATAATCGATAAAGTAATAACATCGCTATGAGAAAAGGTCCTCTTTATCACAATTTAAAGGTCAAATGCCCCAAATATCAAAAACTGAAAAAATGGCCCTTATTATCACAGGAAAACGCAATGACGTGTGGCGTTTCTATTTTTCGGGGTGTAACGCAACTTCGAGTTGCGTTTTCTAATTTTTTTTTAATTTTTTTTTGAGTCACGCATCTTGAAGATGCGTTTCTCTCTTCTTCTTTTTTTATTAGGTAACGCATCTTGAGGATGCGTGACTCAAATTTTTTTTTATATAAAAAATAATTACGTTTTGAAAAATAAAAGGGGCAAAAACGCCACACGACAATGCGTTTTTAAGAAACCCAACATTAAGTTTCGTTTTTCTGTGATATAAAGGGCCATTTTTGTGGGTTGTGAGATTTAGGGTCTTTTAACTCCAAATTGTAATAATAAGGACCAACACCCCATCGCTATAGTAATATTTTTTTTTTGTCCCAACATAACGAAGACCATACATTTTTATTATCGATAAAGTAATAACTTAATAAAATAATACTTTTAAGGGGTTTAACTGTATTATACTCTGAGAGCCGGAAAATATTATTCAATTGACCAAAGAATATATTCATTTACCAAACTTCAATGCCATGCGCGCAAGAGCCTAAAAAACAATCCACAGTTAGAGTCAAGACTCATTTGTTTGACTGACCAAACACACAAACCCCCTCCAACTCCAACCATTTCCAACTCCAATTCATTTTCAAGCTCTCCTCTTCTAAACCACTTTCTCTTCCACTACTATACATACACTTCAATCTCCATCTTTTTCACCTGGAACTGCCATGGAAGTCCAAACAATTAGCAATACTTAAACAAAACTATACACTTTCTTATTCACAAGATGAAGATATTTTACAAGTTAATTATTTTCATCTCATTTGTAGCACTTGTGGAATCTTCATGCAACACCACAGACCAAATTTTAGTAACCAAGGCCTTTAGTTCTGTCAATGGATTCAACTCATCTTGGTTCAAATCCATGGATTTGAACTGCACAAACCCACATATATCAGACATAAATCTGTCTTCAAGAAATCTAACTGGCTCACTTTCTTGGAGATTTTTCAGAAACTTGACTCATCTTCACACACTTAACCTCTCCAATAATTCACTCAAAGGCTCTGTTCCAGGCTGGTTTTGGTCTATCCCTTCCTTGGTTGTAATCAATCTCTCCCAGAACAGACTAGGAGGCACCATTGGGTCCATCCCTAGTTTTAATTCAAGTCACCTATCATCAATTCAAGTCTTGAATATGTCACAAAACAGGTTCACAAATTTGGCTCACTTGTCCATTTTCCCAAACCTCACTAGTCTTGACATTTCTCATAATGACCTCAAAATCTTGCCTTTTGGCTTCAACAATCTAACCAAACTTCAGTATCTTGATATTTCAAGTTGTAACATTTCAGGAAATGCAAAGCCCATTTCAATTCTTCATACTTTGAAATACCTGGATATTTCAAGAAACCATTTAAATGGTACATTTCCATCTGATTTTCCCCCACTTAATAACCTCAAATTCTTGAATATCTCATTCAACAATTTCACCGGTCATATATCCAAAGATAAAGTTCAAAACTTTGGTCCTTTAGCTTTTACTAATGCTGGAAAATTCAACAACACTACTAGAAACAATCAAAACCTTCATGTCAAAGCCCATCCTATCTCAGCCCAACCTATCAAAAAACCCCACAATCAAACCAAGCATATCCCAAAACCCAAAACAAAACCAAAACCAAAACCAAAACCCAAGAAAAACCATTTCATTCTATCCACAACAGTTGCATCATCAACTCTAGCCTTGGCCATGTTTGTATGTATATGTTGTATGTACAGAAAGAGAAAATTAGCTAGAATGAACAAATGGGCCATCTCTAAACCTATTCAAACACCATTCAAGATAGAAAAATCTGGGCCATTTTCATTCGAAACAGAGTCCGGAACTTCTTGGGTTGCTGATTTAAAAGAACCATCTTCAGCACCTGTAGTGATGTTTGAGAAGCCATTAATGAATTACCTCACATTCAAGGACCTGATAGCTGCCACGTCACACTTTGGGAAAGAGTCATTGCTTGCAGAAGGTAGGTGTGGGCCCGTGTACAGTGCCGTGTTACCAGGTGACCTCCACGTGGCAATAAAAGTACTGGAACATGCCAGAAACATTGATCATGATAAGGCTAAACTCATGTTTGAAGAAATGTCGAAGCTTAAACACCCAAATCTACTCCCTATTTCTGGGTACTGCATCGCAGGTAAATTTGAATTTGTGTCTATATATTTCAATGTTTTGTATAGTGAGTGCATTTATGTTGGTTTCAACAGTTTCTGTACAGATTTTTTGCAGTTGACCTACCATATTTATGAGATTCACGGGTACTATGCATGAGAGTGACAACTTATCATACTAAATGAGTAAATTTTACTATATTTTTTGTAAATTTTTTATCATGAGGTTTTGGTTTTGTTGCAAGTCAAAATTGACTAATCATGTCTTTCATTTTATTCAAATCTTTTTGCATTTTCAAGATTCAATTTGGATATTTGTAATAATTTTATGCATTCGAATATTTTAAATTCATGCAGGTGTTGAGAACAAAAATTGAATCTTGTAGTAATAAGTTGTCTCTGGTGAATTTTGTTCATGCAGGCAAGGAGAAGTTAGCATTGTATGAGTTCATGGTAAATGGTGACCTTCATCAATGGCTTCACGAGGAGTTGCTTTCCGGGGAACTTGACGTGGAGGACTGGAGCACGGACACATGGGACCATCGAAACGATATCGAATATAGGTCCCACGTTTCATCTCCAAAAATAATGGAATGGCGCACGCGCCACCGCATTGCGGTAGGAATTGCCCGTGGGCTCGCCTACCTTCACCACGGGCAGTCTAAACCCGTGGTGCATGGACATCTTGTTACATCTAATATATTACTATCGGACGAGTTGGAGCCCCGAGTCACTGATTTTGGACTAAGTCAAGACCGAGTAAGTGGGTCAACCGAGGCTGACGTGTATAGTTTTGGTGTGGTGTTAGTGGAGTTGTTAACGGGTCGACCAGGTTCGGAGGAGACAGTTGAGTGGATGAGGAGGTTAGTTAGGGAGGGAAAAGGAGTAAATGCGTTGGACTCGAGGTTAAAACTCGGAAATGACTCAGTGAGTGAGATGGTGGAGAGTCTCCGAGTTGGGTATTTGTGTACAGCGGAATCCCCTAGGAAAAGACCAACAATGCAACAAGTTGTGGGTTTACTAAAAGACATACATCCTGTGATTGATTAAATCTTAAGTTTCAGTCTTTCCATTTGATTCGAGGTTTCACTTACATCTTTGTTCTTTCTTTTCTTAAATTTCAGTACATAATTTGGGTAATGTTGGTCTCATTTTGGAAGTGCAATGTTTGCGATCTATTGCTTTGTATTTTACATAACTTTCGAGATGCTTTGGTCACACACTCAAGGACAACATGGTGCCATATTTACAATTCTGTACACACACAAACTTGCACATATTAATTTATTTTATTAAAGCAAAGAGGAGAAGATAAGAGGATAAATCCCACTAATTGCTTGTCTTTAGTGAGATGTTTTGCCATTATCAACTCCTTTATGTTACTTTCTCCCTTGTTTGTTTGTAGTTTGTACCATGAGTGTTGTTTGTTAGCTTAGAGCCCGTTTGGGCAACTTCCTTATTACTTATAAAAAGTAGTAAGTAGAAAATGAAGTGTTTGGCAACAAGGGTTTTAAGCCCGCTTTAAGTTAAAAAACTGTTTTAAGTCATAAGTTTCATTTAGGTACTTTTGACTTATGATTTATGGATTTTTTTTATTTTATTTATTTTTCACAATTCTTGTAAAGCTTAAATATCATGAATTTAATTTTTTTTAAAGTCAAATTTCACTTTAAACCAAAATTATTAAACCCCCATTTAACTTTAAGTAAAATTACCCAAACACTTTCATTTAACTTAAAGTAAACAACTTTACTTTCTCCTTTAAATTAAAAATACCTCCATTAAATCAAAAGTAACTTATTTTAAGCAATGTCAAACACCCTCTTAATTAGTTTGCTTTATCACCTTTTCTCGTCCATCTAAATGTACTTTATTTTAACACAGATTGAATATTCGTGTTTTACACCAACAAAGCTTCCAAGAAGCATCAAATATTTTTTGAGTAGAATTTTTGCGGGAGATTTACTCCAGGTTTCAACTATCAATCTGGCTCGAAGATCATACATTTTATACAAAACAAAAAAATGGAATAAATATTTATATATAAATATCTCAACCAAACGTATTTAAATGTATGAAAAAGTCAAAGAATCATAAAAATTGGGACTAATACTATGGCAATCTTTGTTGTATGTATCTTGTTAATGTTGAGATTAAGTCTAGAAAATGGAGCTGATTTGATAGTGAAACATGCAACTGGCTCTCAAGTAACCTAGTGGAGCTGCAAGGTGACATAGTGGTGTGCTGATGTGCTCTAAAGTATATGGAAGAAGGTGATTTATTTGACATATTGATGCATGCAATTGGTTCAACTAAACCTTGTGGACCTTGAAACAGTGACACAGTGGGGTGCCCAAAATTATATGGCAGATAGTTGATTGTTGAAGATATCTTTGTTGCTTCATTTTGTTTGTATTTTGCATACATGACAAATTGAGATGCACTGTATAACTAGAAGACACCCGAGTTGAATGAAAATCATAGATAGCTTTTTATTTAATTTACACATGTATGAATATACATGGGTCAGAGAGCATGTGAGCAATACTCTTGATGAAAAATTGGCTGTATCGTGATGGGTTACTTTTAAATTTCTCGCAAAATGTACGTAGTGCATGGTGGTTTTTCGAAGTTATATATTATATCTTGCAACAATATGATTTCAGCTGAGGCATCAAGCTAAATTTTGAACATGTAGAAAGATAATGCTCTACATCTTGAGATTGAAGATGAAAATGAAAGTCTTTCACTTTCTGGCTTCTGCTGATCAAATTAAGCTCAAGCAGCTCTTTTTCAAAAAATTTAATCCACATTTTGCAGGATGCACCTTCTGGATATGGCTGGAATGAATTAATGGTATAAACCACAGTACTTTGTTGAGTAGAATTCTCCTTCAGCTCATCAGCTATCTTGTATATGTATGAACTTTTTATGCTATTGAAGAATGAAGCTAACATCCTACTAATGTAATGTGAATGAACTTTCGAAATAACATCCTACTAATGTAATGTAAACAAAATAGTGTACTAACCTCGCATAATGCTATATGTTTAAAATATGCAGAAATCTGTACAGATATACTAAAATCAACTCGAAAATATATATTAAACTTCTTAGAAAAAAAATGTATACTAACTATACAAGTATCTCTCTTACAGCTTCGCCTACAATTGAATGACTAAATAGAGTAAACAAACAATATGAGCAGAAAAAAATTCACTTCACTCAAAATTCCAGTGACGACCATCAAGGCGACGATGAACTAAGACAGTTTTCACCTCTTTTCTGCAATCAGGTTTAGTATGCCTTAGTGCGGGTAAGGGGGCTAATTCCTCAAAAACATAGGCAATATATAAAATCAGAACTATTAACCAGACTTGCACATGCATTCTTTACACCTAGGTTGTCGATAAATGCTTCGACCAAAACTTCTCAATCGAACTCTTTGACCCTCCTCAATCATCTTCTTAACTCTCCCTTCGAAACGATTCCACGATATGGTTTTATTCTCCAACATAATTGTTGCAAGCCTGTTCTTGCTAGGCCTTAAGGTTGGAGCATGGCCACCACCAAAATATGTTCGAAAACCAGATACAAGTGATGATAGTTGACTTCCTGAATCTGTCATTGCAAATACATCTGCACTGGCACAAGCTATAAAGTCTAGAGCTGCCAGCTGCAGTTACAGTGATAACTCTTGTGCATTAGATTTATATATACTGCTTGGCAATATAGAAGATTTAAGATGCTGGATAGTTTGGTACCTGAGATGAATAATTCTTAAAAGGTGCAAGCTCATTTGGTGTGAGGAAATCTTCCTTTGTGACCACATTTGGGTAGAGGCTAGTTAGGGGCTGTAATCTTGATTGACCTCCATATATCTGAGAACCCGCAAGGTATATGATTGTGTCACGCTTGAAACTGAGACCAGCAAGAACAAGTGCTGCTTCTTCTGGTGTCAGAGGACATTTTCCTGTTCTCCTCAACTCTTCTGGAGAAACAGGCCTGCAGAAACGGACACAAAAGAGCATGATTTGTGAAACTGAAATCTTATGTGCCAAACTAAAATAACGTGAGCTTTTTAGCACATACTTTGAAACTTTCAGCCGCTCAATGAGCAAAGGAAAATGGATTTCTCTGTAAGTTTGCAGTTCTTTTCTTTCTTTTTCTCCACCTCCGAATTCACATAGTGAATACGCGACCATGTCAATTTCAAATCTCAAGTGCAGAGCAAGATATTTCAAAGGGCTACCATTAGAACCCTGCCTTTCCGAAGGAGCATCTGAGATGAAGCTTCCAATTACTTGCTTATCTAGCAAGTTTGTTGAGACAGCAGTCTTTCTTATCCTTTTAATTATCAAAGAGCCAGCTTCTTGTATTTTGGGCACAAATTTTAGAGCATGGAAGTTACACTTGCATCTTAGTTTCTGCAATATAATTATGAACCTCTATTATTCTCATGAAAGGACTACATTGTGAGTTTATAACTTTATATCATGAATATTTGGTAATAAGAATGTATATTATTGCATTGATATCTAAATTCATGATCTTGGCCACACAGTATATCTGAGCTTGATGTAATTTTGGTTTTTGAACATATGGTATCCACACTAAATATACACACTTCATAGAGAAATGCTCTCTACCTGGAGTTCAGATGGCAGTGGGTCAAAGCCTAGTCGGTTTCCAAATCCAAGCAAGTGCACTACTCCATTCTTCAGAAGAGGAGGTAAAACTATATTAAGATAATCAAGAACTGTTGCTTCCTTAGGAATATCCGCATCAGTAATCTAAAAATAAGCAGAAAGAGTTTAGTCATTATTCTCGCATAACAGTTTATCAGAAATAAAGTTTGAACAGGGGAATTCCATACTAGACTACCAGTTGCTTCCAGGTCTACAGAATGCAGATGAGAAGGGGCCTCCTTTACGATATTCACTTCATCCTTCAGTGAATTCATGAAATGTTCCTCTTGATAGATATCACCAAACTGGCTGCAGTCCAAGTGTATTAAAACCATGTAATCTTTTACTTATATTGCATGAAAATGGACAAGCATCCACATATGCACATTACACCAAAATAATTGACTAACCAACTCCTTAAAATGTCCATCCCATTGACATAAGTTAGTTACATTAGTATCAAAAATACACATGATTTACTACAAATTTCACATATCATAGATGTAGTCACAGACCTGGGGTCGTTCCAAACATTGCTAAAGAGGAACTTGGGGATAACTAAAGTTGCATTTAGTAAAGTTGCCACAGCAACAGCATTGCATACCTGCAGGAACAAGGTTGAACTGTTATTATTTCTTTTATGACTGACGAGGCGAGTAGCAGCTTAGTCCACCAGGACCACCACCAAGGGCCTAAAGCGTTAACACTCCAATGTTAAAATTTTGGCTTGATATTACACATCTAAAGTTGTATATGGTAGCCTTGACAAGTAATCAAAAGAATCAGTAACCAATAAATTTGAACTTCATTCAAATCCATATAATAAGTAAACACCTACTCACAGCAACTCGTTGTTGATTTAGACCTCCATTTGCACTAACCAAGATAAATCCAGTGTTGTTCCTAGGTTTCCCTACACAATCAAGCTTAGACAGTAACTAACGAATAAGAGCAACAATATGATATTACAATGTTGACTAAATAAACAATCAACAGATTCAAGGTCCAAAAGAATATGATATACAAGCAGGTACCTTTTGCACTCTTTCTATCAGCACAAGGTTTCCATAGCGATGCCTGTGGAGGTTCTTGCCAGAACGTTGTTGGGTGTTGCTTAAACTCTCTCTGTGGCAAAGAGAGACACCATATCAACCCAAAAAGTGCATGGCATTATTTTTTAGGTACGTTTATGCATATAAGTTGATTGTTACAATACATTGAGTGAATTAGATAGAAGGAGCTAATCATTTACCTCTGCACGAGCACTATCAGCCAAATTTAGGAGATGGTCATACATTCGTACAGGAGCTTTCTCTTCGGTTTCATAGATAATCTTACTCTCCTAATATACATGAAAAATTTGATAACACTGTGATCAGTAAGGCTTGCATGTTTACCTATATAAAAAGTACTTGCAGAGTTGCTTAATGATACATGAAATGAAAAAGTACAAAGCACATAGAGAAGATGAAGAAAGCTAGTTTTATGTCATCCAACTTCGTGTGCTAATTGTTCGCTCCTTTTACTTCTACACATTTGTATCAATTCACCATGAGATGATTTTCAAGAATATATGAAACACATGTGTACATCATGAGCACAACTAATAAAACTGAAAATTTTACCTCGGGCTCAATTGATAGACTCGGAGTTGAAGCACTCTTAAGAATTATAGGATCAAAAATGGAACGCTGAGTGGAATCATTGCGAAACAGAATCAACATGATCAACAAAATTGATGAAACAATCAAACAAACAAATGATTGAAACCACATTTGTTGTCTCAAAAATACACTCTTCTACAAGCCCATATGTTCCCAAAATCATGCTTACCAATTAAACACAACAAACTTGGTTGTACTAGCAGCACAGACCACTACATAGAAGATCTCTAAACATATCCTCAGAGCCTCAAGTAGCCATAATTTTTTGTTTCTGAATTAGATAAAATTGATGGCTTACTAACTGTAGTTTAGGATAACAATGTGTGTATATGTGTGCAGCAGATGAGTGAAATTCAAGATAACTAGATATGACACTGAATATTCAGTACTCAAATTTCTCGAAAAACTGACTTAGCTTATATATTCAGTCAAAGAAAAATGTACTATATGACCAGCCAAGATTTTATAACCTAAAGGGTACCCAAGGAAGGTAAACATGATAACCCTTCTTATCTGCCATGAAATATGCATTCTGTTTGGGAGAAGAGAATCAACCAGAACATGGCTTGGACTTAGTTTATTTTATGTTTGACTAGCTTATAAATCTATGTATATCACACTAAACCATTACTAAACCACAAATTAACATTTCAGAAAAAAAATGGTGACACCGATTTTTGGTAATGATAGTTGCATAGATATTAATTCTCAGATACACGTGGCTCAAGTCTCAACTGAACTCGAAACCTTAAACATTTGATTAAAATGAGAATAGAAGTATCTACTTAGATTACACCAGAGTTTTTAGTTAGGAAATAATTAAGAGAGCAAGAAACTTTATTCAAGACAGTATCATCATACCTTTGTAACAATAGATTCACTTGGAGCTGATTTGTAGTAAACAGTAGCAGGATTAAAAATGGAGACCATAATTGAATCCAAAAGAAAAAGAAAACCCATCAATCCCACAGTTAAGAAGATGGTGCCAACATTTTTTCTAAGCCAAATAGTATGCCTCTTCCCAGCATAACCTCCTTTACAAGCACCAAATTTTCCAGAATCATTCTTTAAACTATGAAACAGAGTATCTCTGTTCCACTTACACTCTCCTCCTGACAATCTCCTACCTAAAAACGGTTCACCGTTATTTTGCAGTTCTGAAGGCCTAAACTGATAATCCTTTGACACAGATGCGGGATTTGGATTCGGGTTATCAGGACGTGGACTCTTAGGAGAATCTTGCTTACCCATCAAATTGATTAATGATCATCCAAATCCTTTGGGAATTATTTGCACAATGTTTATAGTAGTGAAGTCCATAAGTGCCAACAATTGGCGTATATTACAATGCATGGCTCTTTTTCTTTTAAATTTTATTAGTTTAAAGAGATTTATCAGCAGGTGGCATGAGTCTTGAGTTTGGTAAGAAAGAAGCTGACGAAAATGAAACATGGAAGTCTAGATTAGAAGTGAAGGGAACAAGTTGGTGAAATGGATGTGCAAACACATACGTGTGCGTATATATAACTGTATGAGTGTGCATGTGTACCAGACTATGAGACTACTATGCCCAACAGAGAAGGAAGGAGAGGATGGTTGGGCCTGACGGCTCTTTCACAGACCAAATTTTCACCAAACTGTTCGAGACTGATGTAATGTAATACTCTCAGCTTTGCCAATGTTTGCCTCTGAAGCAACTAACATGTCCATGTACAGGGGGTGTGCAAATAAATCAAAAACAATATCTATGAGCTTAAACTTTCTCTAAAAGTTTGACACCAAAGAGAAAAGAGAAAAGAACTTCTTTAAAAAATAGCCAATTTGCAAAAAAAAAATTCAAAAATAAGTTTGCAACATTTACAACTGGTTCGCAATCCTATTTCCAACATTTGCAACCGATTATCATTGCAAGGAGGTAATATTTTTGAAAATATTTTTAAAAAGTGGGTGAGTGCCCTAAATACCCACTTTTTAATCATTCATAATCAAAATACCCACCACGCGGAAGGGCTGCCCAAAATGCCCAGCAAATACGCCACACCAACAGGCGTAGCTTCATTCACGCCTACACAACTAACGTATCAAAAGGATACGCCTCTTACATCAACAGAAATTCTCTCGCATACGCATCTGCAATAGGCATATCAGGAGATACGCATTTTCAAACGGCGTATCTGACGTCAGCATACGTATCTGCAACAGGCGTATCAGGAGATACGCATTTTGAAACAACTGACATCTTCTTCGTTTCCAGAGCTCGTGAAAATGGCGATTCCGACATCAAAATTCTTTCTCTTAGTTAATCCATACCAAAAACTTTCCAACTACGTTCTATATACCTATAGAATCGCAATTCGATTCTCTACACATCCATACCAATTTTATTACATTTGTTTTGTCGGATTAGAAACACCTAATTCAACCCTATTTTTCCGATTTAATTTTCCGTCGAGCTCGTTCATGTCCTTGCGGGGCCAGAGGAGAGAACCGGATATGGGGATGAGGAAGGAGACGAGTTTTCTGTCCTGTGGTGGTTCTGTGGTGGCTGGGAGAGTGCCTGAGAGAGATCGGAAGAGGCAACGGAAATCGCCCGAATCACCGGCGAAGAGAGAAGCTGGAGAGGGAGAGTTTCTGGCGATGAACAGTAACCACGGATTCGCCACACCAAACGGCGCATCCCGTGGGCAGTTAGGTTGGTGTTTTCGCATCTGGGCATTTTGGACCGTGGGTAAGGAAAAAGTAGTTATTTTGAGAATTCTTTATTAAAAAATTAGGTATTTTTGTAAATATTTCATAAAAAACAAAAGAATTGTATTTCAATTTTAATATTTGTAAAAGAAGCGAGAGAAATACTAATTGATCAACAAATCTCTTTCTTCTATTTAAAACAAACTTACCCTGTGTTCCTAGAAAAGAAAAAAAATATAAAATCAGATAGTTTCTTTTTTTCCAAAATTTTTCAAAAGTGTTAATAAATTTTTTGAAATTTACCAAGAATACTAGATTTAAAGTTTCTATTTGCAAAAATACCATCTCCTTGAATTAATTGCAATTTTACCAACCTAAGTTTCAATATTACAAAAATACCAACCCTAACCATAACTATACATGGCCACGGTTCGTGAACCGCCGGTTCCGGTTCGTGAACCGCCGGTTCCGGTTTGTAAAAATCTTGAACCGGAACCTAAACCTTAACAGGATATAAACCGCCGATTCCGGTTCAGACGGTTCAGGTTCAGGGTTTGACCCGGTTCAAGACCCGGTTCCGGTTCCGTGTTTGAACCTTATATATACATTATACTTGATACGTTTTTTTTTTCGAAATACGATAAGTTTTTCTGAATTTGGATGAAATGAATTATAATTTAGAAGTATTGTAATGCTAAGTAATTTTTTAAAATTTGTAAGATGCAAACCATTTTAAAAGTTCAAGGATATAATAGTTTCACTTTTATTAAGTAGTACTTTCACGTAAATTAATTTAATGTTAAATTCATTGGTACTTTTTTTTATTAAATCATTAGTAAATATATTACAATAAATTTTAAATGTTTTACAAGAATACAACAAACAATTAAATATATTACAATAAATTTTAAATGTTTTACAAGAATACAACAAACAATAAAATTTATTACAATAATTTTTATAATCTATACTACATTAATACATAACCAGTCATTATTAACGGTTATCCACCGGTTTGAACCGCCGGTTTGAACCGCCGGTTCGAACCGCTGGTTCACCGGTTTCAATACACACAAACCTGAACCTGAACCTTTAAAATAAAGAAACCGGCGGTTTAGGGCCGGTTCCGGTTCGGGCCGGTTTTGACCGGTTTTGACCCGGTCCGGTCCGGTCTGGTTTTCCGGTTCCGGTTTGGCCATGTATAACCATAACCCTCCCCCCTTTCCCCTTTCCCCTTTCTCCTTTCTCCTTTCTGCGTTCATTCATCAGCCTGTGTACTTTTTTTTTTTAAGGTGGGGTGCTATTTTGGTGGATTTGGGTTGCAACGCCCCGCAGGGGCATATTCAACTGAATGCAACCACATTCAACCAAATGCAACCACATTCAATTTTTTTTTTTAAGGTGGGGTGATTTTGGTGGATTTGGGTTGCAAGGCCCCGCTAAGGGCAATATACAACCAAATGCAACCACATTCAACTTTTTTTTTAAGGTGGGGTGATTTTGGTGAATTTGGGTTGCAAGGCCCCGCCAGGGGCAATATACAACCAAATGCAACCACATTCAACTATCATTTTTTTAAGGTGGGAAATTTAGTTGCACGTGGTTGCATTCAGTTGCAAATTTAGTTGAATATGCCCATGCAGGGCCATGCAACCTAAATCCACCAAAATATCACCCACCTTATATATATATATATATATATATATATATATATATATATAGTTCAAAAATGAGGTCGAAAAAGACAAATGACAAATGGAACTTAAAATCAGAAATTTAGTTGCATGTGGTTGCATTTAGTTGCAATTAGTTGCATGTGGTTGCATTCAGTTGAATATGCCTCTACGGGGCCTTGCAAACCAAATCCACAAAAATTTCCCACCTTAAAAAAAAGAAGTTGAATGTAGTTGAATTCAGTTAAATGTGTTTGCATTCAGTTGAATATGTCCCTGCGGGGCCTTGCAACCCAAATCCACCAAAATAGCACCCCACCTAAAAAAAAAAAGTACACAACCGAATTTTCAACCAAATCACCCGATTAATCGTAAATCAGTACCTCAACTGAATAATTCCGATTTCTGAAATCTGTAACACTGGCACTAGGTCATAACACACAAAAACATTATGTTACACCAGGTAACATAGGCACGAAAATATTTTTAAAATTCATATATTTGATAATTTTATTATTTAAAAATTAATATGATGAATAAAAATTTGTGTAAAATATAATTAAATTTAAATGTTTAATAATTAAAAAGAAAAGAATTAGCAGAAAAAAACAAGTTTTAGTTAAACTCTTAAATATTAATAATAATATTTTCGAAAATATTGACGACACCTACTTTGTTGCATTAAAAAATGCTTTTGAAATCCAATATTAATAAATATTTGTAAATTTGGACAATGGATGAGTAAAACTAACATTTTTGAATTTTTTTTGTTATCGATGGCATTATGAGAGATGTAATTACTTAGTTTGTTGATAAATTTGTTTATATGATGAAAAAAATGAAGTAAATAAGAAGTTTGATTGACTTAAGTTGTTGATAAATTTGGTTGTATTACAAATAAAACTGAATTCAAATGCATTTTGTAAATCATGCTTTATATTTTTTGGAGTGATCTATTCATTTGATTAATTTTTTTGAGCATTCATAAAAACTTTTGTGTATGTAATATTAAATTTAAATTCATGGACACATGTTTAAATTTAAATGGTCGAATCCCACTGGAAGAGGATGTGTGATTATGTCATTCTGGACCATCTTGGGTCATAACCTGTCGCACTTGTGCGGTTTACCTGGTTTGGTTCACGTGGTCTGCGGTTTGCAGGCTATTTCGTGAGCCCGTGTGTTTACCCAGTGCGCACCCAAAAAGGTAGTGGCGGGTTCCCACGATAAAAAAAATGAATTTAAAAATTATTGGAATATGATTAAACACTAAGTTGTTTAAAATTAATTATATAAACAATAAGAAAATCCTCTAACATATTATCAACTTTATCAACTTCATAAAGGTCTCTTACTTTTTTCAAACCAAATTACAATGTCAACATAATTTTTTGTAAAAAAATATTAAATATAACTCATTAACGTTTTTATTGCCGAGCCCGTCTCATAACATATTAATTGATTTGTAATAGTATAAGAATGTGTTTAGTTAGAATATTAATTTATTCCAACACAATATAATGAAACAAAACTCATACCCCGTGTGTAATTTGTTAACGTATATAAGTAAATTATACAATATTACTTGTATTTAAATTGTGGATTGAAAAATTTTATATAATTCTGTATCTTATCATGATTTTCACGGCTACTAAGAATTTTTCAAAAGTTAAAATCGTCTATTTATTTTGTCAAAAAAATTGCATTGATTTTGAATAAGAATTAGAAATGGATGATATAAATAATTTTATTTTATCATTTTTCCATGAAATAATTGTACTATTATATAAATAATTAATATTTTATATTAATATAATAATTGTGTTTTTATATAGATAATTAATATTTTATATTAATATAATAATCATATTGTTCTAATAAAGATTGCTAAAATTTTATATGGAGTATAAGATAAAGTGTATATAACATAAATTTAATAGGTACAATTAAAGACTATTTAAAATGCTATTAAAAGCTAGGAAATTATTTTAATTATCAAAATTAAAATGTGAAAAATCAAGAAAAATATTTTGAAATTTTTGAGTGGAAGCCTCTCCAATCTCCTACTATTATAATATATAAGTCTATCTTAAACTTTAAAAATCTATTATTTATAAATTTAAAAGTTGTTTACATATTAATTTTTTTTATGTTTTAATTGTTCATACTTGCGAGTAAACGACACTCAATTCATTTACACAACAATTTTAGTTTAACTAGTTTGATCTCGTTTGATTTATAAAAACATCTCAATTTATATAGAAAGAGTTTAATTTACGCTCATATATTACATACCCAACTGATACCTAGTGGCTAGTTGCATAAATTTGTAAAGAAGGTTATGTTTAATAAGATTTACTTTTTTTTTTAACAAAAGATTTAATTCATTAATAAAAAGTCATAATTAATAAGATTTACTTACAGCACAATTCATAAATCGTAAATCCATAATTGTGTTTATTATGTGTGTCAAATGATGTAAGCATTATATAGGTTTGAGTTCACTTTATGTGGTAATAATTGACATAAATATCATGATCGTCAAATAAAACAGATTCTTATCTAAAGATTAAAATTAGAAACCCCCACTACAACTACCTCTAATTGTCTAAATGGCTGACCCAGTGACATGTACTTAGAGCAGCGGCCCAACCCAACTTCTTCTACAAAATCTGTCTATATCTTCATTCTTCAGGCCCGAATGTCCGATCCCCTTTAATTGACTTCCAACTGTTTTTTTTGTCGAGCTGTTCTAAAAAAATTTAAGCTATCCGTAATAATTTTTTGCAAATAGGCTTATTGTCTATTTCTATAATTTTTTGCGAATAGATAAGTTTAAAATTTTAATCCTAACTGTTGAATTCTTAATCCAACAATTTGAAAGCTCATTGTTGCGTAAATGGTCCCTGACAATATTGTCAGGAACGAGGACCCTTTGTTGTTTATTTGTTTTCCTTCCCAAGAAGTGAATTATTGCTCTTCTTCTTTATTTAGAAATGTCCTACTTAAAATATTATAATAATTAAATCTCCAATTTTTTTAAATTTTAATAATTTATATTAAAACTAGTTGATAAAGCCGCGCTTTGCGGCGGCATTACAATTTTTATTTTTAAAAAAATTCAATACATTTACGTTATATTATAATATTAATATTAAATTTTAATAATTAAATAATCTTCTCTAATGAACCAATTTCTTGTTAAATACGATTCTGCCGATTGAGCCGCTCTCTCGTTAAAACCGAAATCCCAACTTTTTAATATATATTATAAAGACTTATATAATATTTTTTATCCATAAAATCGAACCGTAAAAATAAAAAAAATTATGACTACGGTATCAAATTCTAATACCTAATACAATCTTTTCTAGCAAACCCTCTTCCCGTTAAATACGTTTCGAGCCGCTCTTATTTGAAACCGAAATTCTAACTTCACTATATAAAGAGAGTAAATTCCAATTTTTATATTCTTTAAACTTTCTAATATTTATAGAGTTTTAAAAGATGAAAATACATCTTATATTTTCTGTATATTATAGATAAACTTGTATAAAAAAGTTAAAATAAAGGATTTTTAGGAAAAAAGATGTATAGTTTTAAAAAAATCGTATATAACGTCTCCACCGTCCTCATATTCTACTTCCAATAAAACATTTTATTTTATGTATTATATATTTAAACACTTTTTATACGGTCTTATTTAATGAACCGCTTTCTTGTTAAACACGGTTATTACTATTGATCCGCTCTCTCGTTAAGACCAAAAACCTAACTTTTACATATATTACTTGTATGATAATGTTTATCCATAAAAATCAAATCCTAAAAATAAAATAAAATTTATAACATCAATATGGTATTTTAATAGCTAGTACAATCTTTTATAGTGAGCCGTCTTCCCGTGAAACATGTTTCGAGCCGCTCTCGTTTGGGATCGAAATTCCAACTTCATTACATATTATTGATGATACTTATCTTACACAACAATTTTTTTCCTTAAAATCAAAACATAAAAAATAGAGTGAATTCCAATTTATACTTTCTCTGGACTTTCTAAAATTTTTGGAGTTTTAGAAAATGAAAACACATCTTATTTTCTCTTTATATTATAGATACTCCTGTATTTATTTAGGATTCTTGCATGAGATTGTTCTTTTATTATGTTAACACATCAATTCTTTTCTTTTTAAATACGGTGAATTATGTTAACACATCAATTCTTTTTTTTTTTTAAATACGGTGACTTTTTTTATAACAATAGTATTGGATTTATGAATAAATTTTCCTAATATAAGTATAATTAACTTATATAAAAAATATATAATTTAAGAAGATCATACTTTTTATAAAATATTTAATTATATTTCTGCTCTATATATTCAAACACCTATTCTACTTCTAGTAGAACATTTATTTATATATTTTTTCGATAAATTCGAACTCTTATTCTTTATAAATTCGAACTCCTATTCTACTTCCAATAGAACTTTTAATCGTATGTCTTATAAATACTTATTATACTTACAATAGAACTTCTAATCATATGTCTTCCCTATAAATTCGAACTCTTGTCCTTTATAAATTCGAATACCTATTCTACTTCTAATATGTTAATTGATATTTTTGTATTTATTAGTATTTAAAATTCTAAAATTCTAGAAAATTAGAAAAATAGATTGAGACGATCTTAGAGCGCCACCTAAACTCCCGCTATCCTCCTTTATATATATACTAGTTGATAAAGCCGCGCTTCGCGGCGGCATTACAATATTTTTTAAAAATTCAATACATTTACGTTTATTTATAATATTAATATTAAATTTTAATAATTAAATATTCTTCTGTAATGAATAGATTTCTTGTTAAATACGATTCTTTCGATTGAGCCGCTCTCTCGTTAAAACCGAAATCCCAACTTTAACATATATTATAAAGACTTATATAATATTTTTTATCCATAAAATCGAACCGTAAAAATAAAAAAAATTATAACTTCGGTATCAAATTCTAATTGCTAATACAATCTTTTCTAGCGAGTCGTCTTCCTGTTAAATACATTTCAAGCCGCTCTTATTTGAAACCAAAATTCTAACTTCATTATATAAAGAGAGTAAATTTCAATTTTTATATTGTTTAAACTTTCAAATATTTATGGAGTTTTAAAAGATGAAAATACATCTTATATTTTCTGTATATTATAGATATTTTTTGTATTTATTTACAGTTTCCGCATGGGAATGTCTTTCTGTTATTTTAACATATAAAAAAATTAAAATACGAAGACTTTTCGTTACGGGAATAATATTACATTTATGGATATACTTTTGTAATGCAATTATAATTAACTTGTATAAAAAAGTTAAAATAAAGGATTTCTAGGAAAAAAGATGTATAGCTTTAAAAAATCGTATAAGACGTCCCCAGCGTCCTCGTATTCTACTTCCAATAAAACATTTTATTTTATGTATTACTTATATATTTAAACATCTTTTATACGGTCTTATCTAATGAATCGCTTTCTTGTTAAACACGGTTATTACTATTGATCCGCTCTCTCGTTAAAACCAAAAACCTAACTTTTACATATTTTACTTGTATGATAATGTTTATCCATAAAAATCAAATCCTAAAAATAGAATAAAATTTATAACATTAATATGATATTTTAATAGCTAGTACAATCAATATATATATATATATATATATATATATATATATATATATAAAGGAGGATAGCGGGAGTTTAGGTATATAATTTAAGAAGATCGCACTTTCTATAAAATATTTAATTATATGTTTGCTCTATATATTCAAACACCTATTTTACTTCTAGTAGAACTTTTATTTATATATTTTTTTCTATAAATTCGAACTCTTATTCTCTATAAATTCGAACTCCTATTCTACTTCCAATAGAACTTTTAATCGTATGCCTTAGAAATACTTATTATACTTCCAATAGAACTTCTAATCATATGTATTCCCTATAAATTCGAACTCTTCTCCTCTATAAGTTCGAACACCTATTCTACTTCTAATATGTTAATTGATATTTTTATATTTATTAGTGTTTAAAATTCTAAAATTCTATAAAATTAGAAAAATAGATTGGGACGATCTTAGAGCGCCACCTAAACTCCCGCTATCCTCATTTATATATATACTAGTCGATAAAGCCGCGCTTCGCGGCGACATTGCAATTTTTTTTAAAAAATTCAATACATATTTACGTTATATTATATATATTATCAATATTAAATTTTAATAGTTATATAATCTTTTCTAATGAATTGATTCCTTATTAAACACGATTCTTTCGATTGAGTCACTCTCTTGTTAAAACTGAAATCCCAATATATATATTATAAAGACTTATTTTATAATTTTTATCCGTAAAAATTGAACCCTAAAAATAAAAACAAAAACTTATGACAGCAGTATCAAATTGTAATAGCTAATACAATATTTTCTAGTTAGACGCCTTCCCGTTAAAACATGTTTCGAGCCGTTGTTATTTGGAACCGAAATTCTAACTTCATTACATATTATTGATGACACTTATTTAATGAAATAACTTTTTTTTTTTCACGCTCTTTCGTTAAGATCAAAACATAACTTTTACATATATTACTTGTAAAACAATGTTTATCCACAAAAATTGAATCCTAAAAATGAAATAAAATTTATAACGTCAATATCAAATTCAAATAGCTGATACAATCTTTTCTAGTGAGCCATCTTCTCGTTAAACACGTTTCGAGCCTCTCTCGTTTGGGATCGAAATTCCAACTTCATTACATATGGAGTTTTGAAAAAAAAAATTATTTTCTCTTATATTATAGATACTCCTTTATTTATTTACGGTTCCCGCATGAGAATGTTCTTTTATTATGTTAACACATCAGTTCTTTTATTTTAAATACGAAAACTTTTTTTTTATGAGATTAGTATTGGATTTATGAAAAATGTTCCTAATAGAAGTATAAATAACTTGTATAAAAATATATAATTTTAGAATATTGTAAAAAATGTCAGCACCGTCCTTGTATTCTACTTCCAATAAATTTTTAATTATACGTCTCCTTTATATGTTCAAACGCATATTCTACTTCCAACAGAACTTATAATTATATGTTTTTTTCTATAAATTCGAACTCTTATTCTCTATAAATTCGAACTCCTATTCTACTTCCAATAGAACTTTTAATCATATGCCTTATAAATACTTATTATACTTCCATAAAACTTATAATTATATGTTTTTCTATAAATTTTCGAACTCTTATTCTTTATAAATTCGAACTCCTATTCTAGTTCCAATACTTTTAATCATATGCCTTATAAATACTTATTATACTTCCGATAAAACTTCTAAGTATATGTCTTCCCTATAAATTCGAACTCTTCTCATCTATAAATTCGAACACCTATTCTACATCTAATATGTTAAAAGATATTTTTATATTTTTTAGTGTTTATTCGAACTCCTATTCTACTTCTAATAGGACTTTTAATCACATGTCTTATAATTAAATACCTATTCTACTTCCAAGAGAACTTCTAATTATATGTCTTACCTATTAATTTAAACTCTTATCATCTATAAATTCGAACACCTATTCTACTTCTAATATGTTAAAAGATATATTTATATTTATTAGTATTTAAAATCCTTAAATTCTAAAAAATTAGAAAAATATATTGAGATATTCTTAGAGCGCCACCTAAGCTCTCGCGTATCCTCCTTTATTTATATATATTGATATTACGTTATATTATAATATTAATATTAAATTTTAATAATTAAATAATCTTCTCTAATGAATCAATTTCTTGTTAAATACAATTCTTTCGATTGAGCCGCTCTCTCGTTAAAACCGAAATCCCAACTTTTTAACATATATTATAAAGACTGCATGAGATTGTTCTTTTACTCATTGTTCTTTTATTATGTTAAGACATCAATTTTTTTCTTTTTAAATACGGTGACCTTTTTCATGACAATAGTATTTGATTTATGAATAAATTTTCCTAATATAAGTACAATTAACTTATATAAAAAATATATAATTTAAGAAGATCGTACTTTCTATAAAACATATATTATAAAGACTGCATGAGATTGTTCTTTTACTCATTGTTCTTTTATTATGTTAAGACATCAATTCTTTTCTTTTTAAATACGGTGACTTTTTTCAAGACAATAGTATTTGATTTATGAATAAATTTTCCTAATATAAGTACAATTAACTTATATAAAAAATATATAATTTAAGAAGATCGTACTTTCTATAAAATATTTAATTATATGTCTGCTCTATATATTCAAACACATATTCTAGTTCTAGTAGAACTTTTATTTATATATTTTTTCTAAATTCAAACTCTTATTCTCTATAAATTCGAACTCCTATTCTGCTTCTAATAGAACTTTTAATCGTATGCCTTATAAATACTTATTATCACTACTAGAAAATATAGATTAGACATCACACATTTTACATCGTTTTAAAAAGCCACCGATGTTAAATATGTTTTCAACATCAGTTATTTAAAAAGCGATGTTAAACTGATTTCTGGACATCGGTTGGTAAAATAACCGCTGTCTAAATAATTTTTTAAAAAATAAAAAAAAGCGTGCTGCTCATTTCCCCCCATTCTCGTAAAACATTTCCCCCTTACAAAATTTTCATTCCCCGCCTTAGTAACATTTTCCCTAATTTAGTTTGCCCGCGCTGAACTTTCCCCTAATTTACTCTCACAGCCGCCCACTAATTTCTCTCTCTCTCACTCACTCACTCTTCTCTCTCGCTCACCTCTCTCTCTGTCTCTCTCTCTCTCTCTCTCACATTCATCTCTCTCTCACTCATCTCTCTTTCTCTCACTCTCATCTCTACTCGACCCTCTCTCTGTGTCTCTCTTACTTGCATCCCTCTCTTTCTCACTCGACTTCTCTCTCACCCGCCTCCATTAAAGTACACTTCCAACCCTAAAAAGATAAACCCCTAAAATAAAACCTTAGCTTTTAATAAACCCCCAAATCGAAGCCTTAAATCGAAAAAGGTAAACCGATTTTCAATTCAATCGAAGCCTTAAATCGAAAAGGATGAACCCTAAACCTTGAATCGATTGATTCTCTCAGATTAGTAGCTAAAATTAGTAAGTGTTTTTCCAATTTCTTTTTTAATTTCATTTTTTAATTTTTAATATAACTTCTTTTGACAGATTGGGTTGCTTGGTTCATTCTTCAGATTGGGTGATCTACAATTAGTAAGTGATTCTTTAATTTTTGTGCATGCTTTTGTATGTATATAATTTTTATTTGTAATTTTTGTTTGTATTCTTCAATTTTTGTTCTGTTTTGATATTTATGGTTGGGGAATTCTCTATTTTGATGAGTAGAGGAGGTGTGGATGGATTGAGACAAGAGGAATTTAAGATTGGAATGTTGTTTTTGGTTCTTGTCGTTGCGAGTTACAGGCATCAAACATTTTTGCAGGATGCTGCTTTGAATTGTGTGTATAAGATTAGAGTTCATGTGTTTGATAGGGTTTTGGAGAGGGATTTTATTGTTTTTTAAAGTGGTAATGGTGTTTCGTCAGGTAATGCTTTGTAGATGATCATGCATAGTGGTTCTCATATTTGTAAGCTGTTTGATACCTAAATGGGACTTAGAATTCTTGTTAACATTTACTCTTTATGTAGCACAAGTCAAGGGCAGTTGGACAGGGCAAATCTTGTCTCACATAAGGCAGTATATCATATTTATGCTTTGAAAAAGAATTCGACCTCCCCAACTTAAAAGAATTCATATTACAGAAGTTAACGTCCAAAGTACGTTTGTTGTACAAAATTACTGTAGTCATTTGCTGCCTTAAATGTCTTTCAATTTTAATATTGCCATTGACTTTTTATCATTAGTGACTGGAGTAAGATACTTTGTATTGATCAATTACTTCTGGAAGACCTGAATGTTTTCTAATGAGACATTTTCATCATTTTTGTAGTACTTTCTCAGTGAAATTTTCTTTTTTTACAGGCGAACTTACATGTTTTTATGATATATTCCAGAATTTAATTTTCGGTCATTGTGTTAGTGACTTTGTGGAGTATGCTGTCTGTAAGCCCAGAGACGTGCGGAAGATGTTAAAGGCAATCAAGTGGTTAAACAATTTGATTGATGGAGGTAAAAGAATGTCCTTAAAGTTGTTCTTTTTTCAGCTGATTAGTAAAATTTAAATCTTGACTAAGGAAACATTAAAAACAGATGTAGGATTCGCTGATTGTCTAAGCTTCGCTGTGGTTGAGCACCTTCTTCAGATTGTCACGGAACTTGACAACAGTAAAGACATTGATCACACCATCCAGGTTTGCTTTGTTAGTGCATTGTGTACTTGTGGAATGTTATTAATTTTCCTTTATATTTTAAGAAAACTTCTCTGAACAATTATGAAACTCTACCAGAGTCTGGCTGTTCACATCCTCTACCAGAGTCTTACTGGAGAAAAGCAATTCCAGCCTTTGTTGACCTTATGTCTGATCGTCTAACTGACTTGAATACTGTGGTAATCTTTGTTAATCTTAAATTATTTTTCAGTTTCTCCTTTTTGTTGATTTGAATGCATGTGTAACTTAAGATGCTATCTACATGTGTAGGGTGTGATCAGACCATACATATTTATCTCTGCCTATCTTTTAAGTTGACATATGAATTCCAAGAAAATGTGATATGACCACATTTACATTTTTTGCTGCAGATCCGGAGAGAGGAGATGCAACAGGTGTACCTTGGCAAAGCCAATTTTCCGAAATACATTGAAACCTATCAAGCTTGGCAATTGTGTTTACCCGTACCTAGATTATATAAGTTTCTCAAGGTACAGATTGTTAATTTGACTTTGGTATATCAGATCTTTTGTCGATATATCTCCCCAAGTCCTGAACTAAGTAGGTGCCTAATTTTGTCAGCAACTAGGGGCGAAAGTTGCAGCAGTCCCTTATGCTAATGTACCATGACATCATGATAGCGTCTAAGACAAAATTGCTCCAAAAGTGCTTCTATTTGTTGTTCAGCTGCCTTCTTAAAAGTATCAGTTGTCCATCCACTATATCTATTGATTTCTTTCATTTTTAGCATTGCAAATAATTTATTGACGAGGTATAGCTTTACCAAAAAACTCTATATACTAGTGCCAACAGCAAAAGCCCTTGCAAAAAGATGGCATCGTTATGATTGACGAGGTATCAGTTATGTTCTTTATAAGATAATTTTTCATGTTGTCCCCTTGTCCCACTTTTCCTTTCTACTTATTTATACAGCTGCTGCATATTACATTTCATTTTTATTTCCTCACATATAAGTGTGCTAAACATTTGTGTATATGAAATTATAGTTTACGTCGCTCTTTCAAAAAGTCTTCTTCTGAGCTATCGTTATATATATATATATATATGTGTGTGATTACCAAAAAGTAAGTGTTTCTTATTTGAACACTCTAATAATAATTAATACATAACGCATCATTTTTAAATGTTCTTATGGAATAAGATGGCCTGGAACCTGGGATGGTAAAGAGGGTGATCTCCACTGTACAAAATTCAGAATATTGTCTGATACTCGATAATGCATATAAATCTATTTCTGTTAGCTTCGTACATGTACTTTTACTGAATCATCCAAGTATCCTTTCTGAACGATAGTGGATGATGTTAGAAGAGTTTTTACTTTTGTTTATTAGTACATCAGTGCTTATCGCTCATTGCTCATCAAAGTTTTGCTATGTGAATACAGGTGGCTTATTATGGATTTCTGAATGGAACGCTTTGCAGCATCCCATGGCTTCTGCATTCTTAGCTCTTGTTTTTAGTGATTACATGCTTTCATCATGGACTCCAAAAATATCTTGCGATGGGTGTTCCTTTTCGCCTTTAGATCTTCGGAATTTTGCAATGTCACAGGTATGTTTGTCAGCAACAGATGCATTGACATGTATGCATAGGAATAAAAAACTTTTTTACTAAACCAAAACATAGCTTAACATCGATACTTTTTTTGCAAGGCTGATTATGTCATGGGGGACAATCCATTGAAGATGAGCTATCTTGTGGGATACGGGGATAAGTTCCCTCAATATGTACATCATAGAGGAGCCTCAATTCCAGCTGATGAATCATCAAGTTGTTCTGAAGGCTGGAAGTGGCTCGACTCAACGGAACCCAATCCTGCAGGTAGGATTGAAGAAGGAAAGATAAAAGAAAATCTCCATGTATTATTCTATGTAAATATTTGTCAATGTAAAGAGTGCAAATAGTTGGACAGTTAGAATTTTGGTACCAATTATGGTTATTGTAAACATTGGGATGTTTGGTAAATGGCAATTACTTGGTTTTTTGTATTTTAGCGTTTTGGTTTGATTTTAGTTTTGGGGTGCATATAAACGATCACTACATGCTAAAACCTCAATAAGATACATCATTTATTAAAATAAAACTGATGTGTCTAACTATAATTCACATCACTTTTTCTAAAATAATCGATGTACATGATGGGTTATTACATCAAATTTTTTAAAAGAACTGATGTCTATTAGAACATACAACATCAGTTTCACATATCAACTGATGTCTGAGATGATATATAACATCGGTTTTTACCAAGAAATCGATGTATATGTCTTTATTTACCTTGTATGTGCTATTTTATGTTGATCTAATGCACATAATATAGCATTATTTAAAAAGAATTACTGCACATAATGCAGCTTAGACATCGTAAATTTGTTATAAACTAATGTCTAAAACCATAATAGACATCGGCTAAAAATCGATGTCTAAAGTTTGGACCTTTCTCTACACTCGCATAGACATCGCCCAGATTTTTTTTTTACAACGGCTAAAAACCGATGTATATTGACATATTTCTAGTAGTGTATACTTCCAATAGAACTTCTAATCATATGTCTTCCCTATAAATTCGAACTCTTCTCTTTTATAAATTCGAACACCTATTCTACTTCTAATATGCTAATTGATATTTTCATATTTATTAGTGTTTAAAATTCTAGAAAATTAGAAAAATCGATTGAGACGATATTAGAGCGCCACCTAAACTCCCGCTATCCTCCTTTATATATATATATTGATATATTGATATATATTGATATTGAGGGTCTTGTTCTAATAGAAACTAACTTAGAATAGAAACTAGAAACTAAACCTAAATTAAATATTTCAAGCTAATCTAATGACCAAATTAGGGGTACTCCAATACAAAAAACGTTTAAAATTATTGTCTCTATTCAACAAAAATTTAAAAAAAAATTTAAAAAAAAGAGTTACTGTTCGCGTGATGACGTGGCACGTGAACAGTAACCTTTTTAAAAAAAATTTTTTTGTTTTTTTTTATATTTTTGTTGAATAGAGCCAAGAATTTTAAACGTTTTTTGTGAAGGTGCCCCTAGCGGGGCCATTAAAATAAATGAAATATAATTTATTTAGTGTATGTTTCTAGTTTCTATTCTAAGGTTGGTTTCTATTTGAACGCTAGCCTATATATTAATATTAACATCTTGCTTCCGGGTTTCGGCATATGTAAATAGGGACACTGAAATAAATTAATTTTTGTAGCCTGCTCCTGAGTTCTAATTTCCAAGGGAGGAACTATAAGGTAAAGAAGGTATTACGGAATACAAAGTTATATTCGAAATCAAAATATTTAGACAATTTTTGGATAGTTCAATTGTTTTTGTTCAATATTTGTGTTTGCAATTGCAGGCTGAAGCAAGGAGGGATGAAGACATAAAGTGGCATAATGTGTAAATTGATAGAGTAATTTTTTATCTTAAGCTGTTTTCTGTGTTTCACCATAAAAAGAGTGACTTACAATTTTTTATCACCATCGGTTTCGTGGTGTAGTTGGTTATCACGTCTGTCTAACACACAGACGGTCCCCGGTTCGAGCCCGGGCGAAGCCATATCTGCTTTTTATTATTTTTTTCAAAAAAAAAGAGAGAAGGCTTTTAATA
This sequence comes from Saposhnikovia divaricata, assembly GCA_036435485.1. Lineage (NCBI taxonomy): Eukaryota > Viridiplantae > Streptophyta > Magnoliopsida > Apiales > Apiaceae > Saposhnikovia > Saposhnikovia divaricata. The sequence continues at coordinate 47,418,382 of CM071600.1, forward strand.
TGTCACATTTAACAACCGCAGGGACCTCAAAGCATATTACCCTATAATTTTTTTAATACATGTTTGGCATTTCTAAATTTCCACCAAGCCCAAAATCACTGAACAGTTGTTTTAGTCTTTTTGATCATTTTTTTGATTGTATAATAGCAAACTAAAAAGGTTGCTTTTGTAATTAATTAATATATAAATATATTTATAATTGACTTGCTTATTCAAATCAAATGTTTGATATTATCATCTAACAATTTTAATATTTCAATAGATTAAATGATAAATAATAAATATTGTTCTAGTTTAACAAATAATTTGTAATTTTTTATTCAAATAACCCAATTTTAGAAGAAATAGATATAGTTAAAAAAATTGTGTGATTTAGTGTTATAAACGCTAACATTAAACTATATTTTGAAAAAGATACTTCCTCCGTCCCCCTCATTTTTTTACATTGGAAGAAGACACGGAGATCAAAACAATGCATAAAAAATTAGTAAAGTTAGATGAAAAGTGGGTAAAGTGGTCGGACCTAACAATATTTAATAATAGATTTGAGACAGTGGAGGAAAGTAGTGGGTGTAATAGTATTTTTTATTATTAAATATGAGATAGTGGGGAAAAGTAGTGAGTATAATAGTGGAGTAAACTTACTATTTAGGTTAAGGTATGAGAGGAACGACCCAAAATAGTAACCGTAAAGAAATGAGAGGGACGGAAGGAGTAGATATTTATCAAAATAATTACAATTAAATATTTTTTAATATTATTTGATGCAACATTATTTTATCCATGTACTAATAGAATATTTTTAAATTAATATTTAATAATTAAAATTTCTATTGAAATTATATTTGTTTGGTTAGTATTACTTATACATCCTTATCTTTAAAGTATTCACTTTAGTTGGCCGGAAAAAGTAGAATAATGCTACACAAGCACATTGAAAAATTAAAAAGTATTAAGTACATAGTAATGAATGTTTTTTTTTGTCACATTGATTCTATTATTTTAGTATCTGTTCTGATACATGCGGTAGGGGAGAATCGAACCTCAATGATTCGATAAGACATAATCCTCATATACCACATGAGCTACACTATGACCCCTAGTAATGAATGTTTTTAATACTTAACAATGGTTAACATTTTTCATAATTTTTTGAACGTCCTACCCTGAGGGTAAAATGGAAAAAAGTTGGACCAAGTTCAGCTGGCTAAGCAAGCATTTTTTGTTAAATCTTCTTCACATCATTGAGAATATGTGCCTGTTTGGCTGAACTTTTTTTAAGGACTTACGGACTTATTTTCGGATAAATATTTTATATTTTGATAATTTTTTTGTATATAAGTATTTAATGTATGTTTGAGATTAAATAAGTTACAAAAATAAGTTGGAAAATAAGTTGGAAAGTTAGGAATCTCTAACTTTGTCTTAAAATAAGTTGATTTATTCTGGGAAAAAGTTTCCCCAAACACCCCCATAATATCTCCCTGGCTCATAGGTTGGTTGACATCAAGTATATACCACAATAATATTCCAGCTCATTATTAATTTTTAAAAAATAATGCTAGTGATACCAAATTTAGTTCCCAAATTTTTTTCAAAATACATGTGACAGATCCTGATTTGTTATAATAATAAATGGCCCCCTTGCATTTACACCAACACCACCAATCAAAATATTCCATACTTCCACATCATCTATATCATGTCATTTAGGAACTATTATTTTTAACTAATTTTGTGCCTCTAGCACTACTCATCTTTAAATTGTACCCAATATCTTTGTAATATTTACAAATATTAAGCATACGGCATTTCTCTTTGTGAAGGATAACATGTATTCACAATTTTTCTTCCTTTACTCAACTTTATAGGAGGATAAGGAGGAAGAAGATGAAACTTTGTGATGTCCGTTCCTGAATTTTCTAGGCATACAATGTATAATGACACTGCAAAAGAGAGAATAAGAAAAGGGTTGCAAAGAAGAAATTGACTAACAAAGATTACATACCATTTTTCTTGCAATATTGTTAGCTCTAAAACAAATTTTATCTAAAAAAAAAAACTTTCACTTATTTTATTCCCTTCTTAGTACCCCTTTATTAAAAATAATATTCAATATAAAATGAATTTCTCTTTTTACCCCTAATTTCCAAACCATACCAAAACAAACATGGGAGGTCATAGGTGGCTGTATCATGTTCAGAATTGAGCACAAGAAGTCAACCAGTCAATCATTCTTTTGTAATACAATGCAACGACAAAGATATTATGGTTATTTTTACACTACAGAGATAAAGACAAGGAAATCTTAGAGAGAGAAGGATCAAATTTCGTCATGTTCGTTAGATTTTACTTGTCTTAATTATTTAATTTTGTGCCATATATGATGGTTTTTGAATGCCTATGCGAATAGTGTCATATTTGATGACTATTCGTTAATGATTATTAGCATTCTTTTATAATGATTTTATCTTGTGTTTGACCAAAGAACTTCCCTTTGAAGGCATTTGATTTTTTTTTATATACTTGTCAAAAAAAAAGATTAGATTTTTATTTTGATTTTATTTAAAAATTTAGTATATTACCTTTATCTTCCTTTTGATTTTAATTCATTAAATATTTTTTGCTACAGTTATTTTATAAGATTTATTTTATTTTTTAGGTGCTTGATCGACTCTAGATTTTGGTGAAATTAAAAGTCCATAAGATAGTTTGTGGAGTTTTGGATGCCTAGAAGAGAGGGGATGGAAGGAGGATATCGGATTATCGATAGAAGTCATTTTAGCTATTAGTATTGATGTTAGTAAGGACTCACTATAGCTATCAGAAGTTACTTGTCTTCACTTTTAATCTCTTTGTAAATGATTTAGGGCACTCTTTTTTCCGTTTGAGTTTTTCACATAAAATTTTACTCTTGCGGGATTTTAACGTGGCCTTATTTGGTGGGTATCTTTTTAGACACTAAAGACGTTATTGTCTAAATGTCCGGAAATACTTACTTACTATCGATTAGAAAATATACTTTATTGTATGAAGAAAACTCTGTTCCTCCAAATTTTGTATCTTCAATACTATTTATCAACGGAAATATTTTCTTTTGACAAAAAAAAAGAGCTGAATCACATGGGAATTATTTGGCAAATGGGTCTTTTTTGTTTCTCTCTCCTCCTCTCAACAATAATGAGCTAAACAGGAAAAGTCTTTCATTTTCTTTCTCTAACCCCATCTCATAAAATTTCAAAAATTAATACAAGATTTTGGCTAAAAGATTCAATTTTTCTGGCTCTCCCCCGGAGAACGGCTTCATGGCCGATGATAAAGTACTCCCTCGGTCCCATCCATTAGTTAACATATGGGTTCGGGCACGGAGACCAAGGAAATATATAAAAAAAGGGTGAAAAGTGAAAAAATTGAGTAAAGTGGTGGGACCCATAAATATATAATGTATAAAGTGGGTATAGTGGAGGAAAAAAGTGATTAAAGTGGTGGGACCCATAAATATATAATGTATAAAGTGGGTATAGTGGAGGAAAGTAGTGGATGTAGTTGATTTTTATATATATAAAACTTTACTATTTTAGGAAAGTTTTTAAATGTGAAGAATTGGATGGGACATCCCAAAAAGGAAAGTGTGAAGAAATGGATGGGACAGAGGGAGTACTATCTTTTTCACATTTCCCAAGAAAGTTAATCTATTTTTTGATCTTGTATTTTTGTTTGCTTTTGTTTTGGTACCTTCTCTTGTATGTAATCTTGATATGTAAAGAAATGGATTTTTTCCTGAAAAGACGTAAAATTTTAGATCTTTTAAGCATGACCCATCATTTGAATCTCAATATTTTGGTTTGTATATTATTGTTAGTTGTTTGTTGAACAACTGAAAAAAAATTGTTCTTGGATTAGCTTTTTAAGATGTTTGTGTTCACTGAGATCATGTCACTTTGATCTTGTTATAGTGTTTGTATGACTAATATAGGACCTGTTTGGCACACCATAAAAATAAGTCCTTATGGACTTATTTTCGGGTAAAATTTTTATATTTTGATAATTTTTTTTATACGAATATTTAATGTATGTTTGAGATTCAATAAGTTGCAAAAATAAGTTGAAAAATAAGTTGGAAAGTTAAGAATCTTAACTTTCAACTTAAAATAAGTTTACTTATTCTGAAAAATAAGTTCCTCAAACACCCTATAGTCTTCATCTAGATTGATACTAGTAGATTTATGAAAGATATGGGATCTGAGTTTCTTATATAAAGCTAATAAATTTGTGCTTTGGGATTGCTACTTTTTGGGTTATTTTCTGAGTAAAATGCATTATGTATACCTGAAGTTTCCATTTCATATACTTTGTGTACCTCTGCTTTCATATATAGCAACATATGTACCTCTGTTTTCATTTTTCTTGCAAACCGTGTACAATCGTTAAATTTTTTTTAACGCCATTAACAACCAAGTGTGGAGCATGGGCATTATAGCCATTTCAGTTATTATATTAATATTAAGACATGGCAGCACGCAAAAACAAGTTTTATAGAAAACCTCATCTGTAATTTATAAATATGCTTGGACTAATTTGATAATTTAAAATTGGGTATTCAAATTAGCCTAATATTTATTTTTATTAAATAGAAATGTAATATATAACGAATTAGTGTCTTAAATAAAAATTTTAACATAATTTATTTTATAGATGCATACTTCTAGATATTATTAGAGCTTAAGAAAAAAATTGAACTCTCTGTTTTTATAATTTTTGTTTTATATAAAATTTTGAACTCTTCATTTTTATTCAAGAAAAATAACAACAAAAAATAATGTTTCTAATTATGTTTATTAGGCCTGCGAAAACACAACCCCAATGAAAATTATGTCAAAATAGTTTAATATTTGAGTAATTCATTATTATTTTAATTTAAAGACCAAAATGTAACCTGCAAAGGGGAAAACAAATAGTTTAATATTTGAGTAAATCTTGATCTACACCCTTATACACTACTAAAACACTACTAATATTAAAAAAGTGTCCTAACGGGACCCATTTTAAGAAAATAAAATTATAGAGTAATATACTAGTCCTATAACTATATTTAAGGTAGTGTTTTAGTAGTGTATAAGGGTGTAACCCAACATTTATTCATAATATTTTTCTTCCAAGTTAGAGCACGAAAGAGATGTGTTTAAAAAAAAATTAAAATTACAAATGTGAACTGACCAAAATATCCCAACAAATTAACGGTGTTAATCTTAATTCTAACAGAAGTACACAAATGTTACATTTTTATAAAATAAAGGTACACAACTTGCTATATAATTAAACAGATGTACACAAAATGCACATTTTGGATACTACTGGTACACATTTTGTATTTTACTCTTATTTTCTCTCTGCTAATTTTTACCCACCAACCATATAAACAATTTTGCTAAATTATGGTGTATTTCAATAATTTAATACATCTACTACTAGTACTTCTTGAGTTTTCCTTAAATTTGAAATCTTTCATGAATTTGTTTGTAACCTTTCATGTAGGAATGATGTTAAAAATTGTTTCGACTTCTTTTTCTACTTTTTCGCAGGAGATATCTGCTCCTGTAGCTGATGGAAATAATGAAGTTACAGGTCATATCATTTCAACAATCCAGGGCATTCCATAATAAACGGAGGCCTAGGGCGAAATCAAAAAAATGGGCCCTTATCTTTTTCCTTCCCGAAAACAAACATATTAATAAAAATTATGATTCAAGTAAATTTTAAATATAAACCATACCATTTAAACATCAAAGTACTAACAATAGTTTCAATACCAACATGCCATACACAAGTGATGAATCATGAAAAACAACTTCGTCGAGCACTTCTTGATGCAAAATCATTGATTATGGCATCACCATCAATATTCTCCAACATATCTCTCTCCATGCATATAATTGCGAGACCATTTAATCTTTCTTGTGACATCGATGAACGCAAATAGTTTTTCAACAATTTCAACTTGGAAAAACTTCTTTCGGCTGATGCTACACTCACAGGTATAGATAATAAGATTCGATAAGCAATAGAAACATTCGGAAGACAATCAAGAGATTTGACAAATTCAAGAATCTCAAGAGCGGATGTCAGATTATCCGGAATGTAAACTTGCAATACCTCTACTTCTTGTACCAAGACATCTAGCTCAAAATCTGACAACCCGTTATGAGAAAAAGTAGTTACGAGATTACTACAACATTGTTTGACTTGATCATGCTCCAAAGACCTTAAAGTTGGTGGATCAAATAAAAACCCAAAAATACCTTCAAATGTTTGTAATTGTTCAAAGCGGCTCCTTGAACAACTATTTGAGGCAAAGGAAGAATAACACCTTGAATGATATTGTTCAAAATCCAAACTCCAAAACACCCAAAATTCTGAAATCCCAAGTATGATGATTGCTTGGCCCCTGATTGCTTAAGTCTTGATAATTACCCCTGTTAAATGAAAATAGAAAGCAAATTAAGACAAGAAAAGCCTAAAATTGAACAAGATTACATATTACATATATGATATATATATATAATAGTATTATAATAATAGGGAATTAGGGATGAGGGCGTTTACCTCTAAACTTAAAGAAGAAGACATAAGTGGTGGTCAATGTCTCTCTCGCGTGTATTCTAAAACAAGTAAAACTGGAAGGAAGCAAGTAAAACTTATGTATACTAAAACTAATATAAAACTGATGTATATACTAAAACTAATGTAAAGGCCTTAGATGTATACTAACACTACTACAGGGTTTTTAAAATTTTTGGGCCCCCAAACTTTTTGGACCCAGGGCAGGTGACCTGGATGCCCTCCCCTCTAGCACGGCCCTGCAACAATCCATTGGAGGCAAAAATGGTGAACCAAAACAGGTATATTAAGCATGTTAAACATTCCAGATGTATTGTTTAAGGAATTTTCTTATGCAAAGAATTATAATCTGTAGTTGATTTATCATCTATGATCCACTTGCTTCCTAAGTTGGCTATATAAGGCGATAGGTTTATAATGAGCCTACCTTTAAAGCATAATGTAATGTAATATGTAATAGAGACATATATAACTCAACTAGGATAAAAAATAAATAATATTAACTCTATACAGGGAACGTGAAATTTGAAGAACAGGCATCAACAAGGATCAAGTCGCTGAAAGAAGTTCATTAACATGATCAAGCCTCAGTGACAATAAGATGTACAGACGATTCAGTTGAAGGGCCAAAAGATTACAGTGATAAAGTTTTTATGATTGCACAATTCTTAGCAGTGTTCTTAAAGATATGATATGAAGACCGCGAGTGAATGTTAGTCATCTGTGAACCAGACCAGTTGCACTAGGCGTCAACACTTCACAAAAGAATCGAAGTATCTAACTCAGAAAAACTGTTCAAGAGGTATGATTGAGTTTAGAGCAGTATTGATATCCTCTGGTTAGTTGGAAGCTGAATATTTAAGGATGTCAAATTAAGAGGAAAATAAATAGTATCCGAAATTACTATTCATGTGAATAGTATCCGAAATCACTATTCATATAAATAGTACAATTCATATGAATAGTAACCAACGGTTACTATTTGGGGTTGGTGAAATAGTGTCCGGTTACTATTTGGGGGTTGTTGGAATAGTGCTCGGTTACTATTTGGGGGTTGTTGGAATAGTGTCAAATAGTAACTTTCTAAAACCTATAAATAAGCCTGTTGTATTTCATTTCAAAACACACCTCAACACACAACTCTCTCTTCTCTCTTATATCTTCTCTGTGTAAGCTGCTAGAAAGTCCATCTAGTAGGAAAGCCGGCTTAGCCCGCTTTCAGGAAGTGTCGGGTAGAAGGCCTTCGTGCCAAAACTATCCTTAGGAGTGTAAGCTGCTAGACAGTCCATCTAGTAGGAAAGTCGGTTTAGCCCGCTTTCAGGAAGTGTCGGGTAGAAGGTCCTCGTGCCTAAACTATCCTTAGGAGTGTTCAGGTTTTGAAGCTAATCCATTGGATTAGAAGTTGAACACCCCTTCGAGTTTATTATCAATAAAGATATATATTCTCGGAATTTTTTTTTGTAGTATCGTATTCAATCCCCCCTTCTACGATACTTCGGGACCAAACAATTGGTATCAAGAGCAAGCTTCTAATATACAAGAAGTCTAAAGATCAAAACCATGGGAAGGAAGGATACAAGTGTGAAGATTCCAATGCTTGACAAAGATAATTACTTTCACTAGAAAGTAAAAATGCACCTTCATCTCTTAGCCATCGATGAAGGCTATGTAGATTTCATAGAGAAAGGACCTCATGTTCCAATGAAGGCCAACTCTGGGATTGGTCAAGATGCTGGCACTGTAGCTGTTGGAAGGCCTATTCCAAAGAATCAAGCTGAGTACACAGATGAAGACTTCGAGGAGATTCACAAAGATAAGAAAGCTATGAACATCCTATTCAATGGCATCGACCAAGATATGTTTGATTGTGTTATAAACTGCACCACTGCCAAGCAAGTGTGGGACACTATTCAAACAATTTGTGAAGGAACTGAGCAAGTCAGAGAAAATAAAATGCAGCTTCTAATACAACAATATGAGCATTTTCACTACTCCTCTGGTGAAAATCTAACAGACATATTCAGTAGGTTTCAAAAGTTACTGAATGGTCTAAAGTTGTATGGGAGAAAATATGAAACCAAGGACTCCAACCTAAAGTTTCTGAGATCTCTTCCTAAGGAATGGAAGCCAGTGACAGTCTCGTTGAGGAACTCTTAAGACTACAAAGATTTTACACTTGAGAGACTGTATGGAATCCTAAAAACATATGAGCTTGAAATGCAGCAAGATGAGGAAGTAGAAAAGAGCCAGAAGAAGAGTGGAGCTATAGCCTTAATGGCCAACAAACCAACAATCCAAGGTGGTGGAAGAATGAAGAGTGTAGAAGCCACACTAAGTTCAAAAACTTGTGAAGGTGAAGCTGAAACTAGCAAAGGTAAAAGCAAGATGATTGAAGAACCTGATGCATTAAGTGAGGATGAAGAGAGTTTTGTGAAGAAGGAATTATCCAAGAATTCTCTGCACCAAGAACTCCTCAACAAAATGGTGTAGTGGAAAGAAAAAACAGAACTCTAATTGAAGCTTCAAGAACAATGCTTGAAGAGTCTAAGCTACCAACATACTTCTGGGCAGAAGCTATAAACACTGCAGCTACACTCAGAATATTTCTTTGGTCAATCAAGCAAAAGGCATGACACCTTATCAACTTTTCAAAGGCAAGAAACCAACAATCAACTTTCTGCATGTCTTTGGATGCAAATGCTTTGTACTGAAAAATCATGGTGAGCATCTTGGAAAATTTGATTCAAAGGCAGATGAAGCTATCTTTGTTGGATACTCAGCTGAAAAATCCTACAGAGTCTACAACCTAAGACTAAACATTGTAATGGAGTCCATACATGTTGTCTTTGATGACAAGAAAATATCTGGTCTAGTAGATGAAGGTTTTCATGAGTCTCTCTCATTTCAGAATGAGAGAAGTGGTGAAGAAAGTGAAGATGATGATGAAGAATGGAGATCAAATGGTGTGAGAAATAGACAAGGATCATCAGTTAAAGTGCAGAATGAACCACCTGTTGAAGAGCAACTTACACCATCAGTTGGAAATCAAAGAGAAGCATCTGTTGATGAATTTGCAAGAACTCCATCAATCTCGAGGGCCATACTGATAGTGTTAGTGCCCTAGAGACAATGTAATTCTAGGATAGACTATTTTGTTATTCAGTGATTATGTTATATAGATTATTCAACAATAAATTTATTATGTCTTTATTTACTGTGATATAAATATTAGAACAATAAATGTCCTTGGAATATGTAACATGTATTCTATATCTTTAAGTATGTGACTTAAAAATGAGATTATAAGAATAGTGTTAATATTCCTAAATATCCCTAATCAAGCATTATTAATATGGGACAATTATAATGCATAAAGATTAGTATGTTTGTTGACTGATGACCACATCTCATTGGTCATAGGTATAGTGATACTAAAGTCAAGAACATAGGTGCATGTAATATTCTACATGGCACTGGATTGACCCACAGTGAGTTTCTACATGTTGATAATGTCATTAGAAAGACTCACAGTGATAATGGTGTAATGATCCTTAGACTTGAGATCATTATATTTCTATACGAGGATTAATATACTTTGACTACATTAAAAGTTACCTTTGACCGGGTGATGATAAAAATGTACATCGGGTATATTATGAGACGTATGAGAAATATGAATGATAGATAAAGGATTTAACCCTCCTATTCTTAGGAGAGATATTATTGGCCTCTTGATTGAGTGAGACTATGAAAATGCATGGCCATGCTCAAATATTGATTTGTTTTTAATAGTCTACTCATTGATCAAGGAAACTCGGATTAAACATTGATGAGGATGACTAATTACATGCCTCGAGTTTAATCTATAATATATATGGTTAAAGGGATTATATTACACGGAAACATTAATCACGAAAGGTTTAATTGGATCACCAATTATTATTACTTGGGTAGCAATGATGTATTACTAGATGCCGCTCATTGTTTATAATTTTATTATTGGATATTAAAATTATTGCCAACGTAATAATAACCTAAAGGGTTACACAATAAGAACGTTTAAAAGGAGTTTTAATTTAAATTTTGAATTTAAAGTAATTGATGATAAAATTCGAAATTGGTTATTTAATTAATTAAGTTGGACTTAGTTAATTAGATTTCGAATTTAAATCATTAAAACCCAAATCAGTTTGGTTTTAGTAGAAGCCCAAACCGATTAGGGTTAAGCCCAGCTCATTCTCTCTTATAAATACATAGAGATGTATTGGTTTAGGGTTAGACTTTGCTAAAATCGTTTTTAGCAAAAAAACCCTAGCAGCTCTACATCAAGAGAGGCTAGAGAGAGAGATCGAGATAGAGGGCAGATTACGGCTAGTACCAACTCCGGAGATTGCGGAGACAATCGTGCGTTCGTGTGGACTGATTAGCGAAGCAGATCTCACGAAGAGGGTTGTGTGGTGATCGTTCTTGGACCTCCATCTGTCAACCGAATCGGAAAGCTTTTAGAAGGTACAGATTCTATTCTCCATAATCAGCACGTCTTATACACGGATCCTAGGGTTAGGTTTCGGTTTTATTGTTTATTATCGTTTTTCCGTTGTGCTTGTTACCCCGAAACCTATCACATACACTCAGGGGGAGTTTCTCACAGTCAAAACTCAACAACAAGCCACAATGATCAACACAGAGAAAATGAAGCCACTTCATCAAGGTGAAACTTACCACCACAAAGAAAATGGACCAGGGATCATCCATTTGAGAGTTGAAGATCTTAATGCAAAGGTCCAAACCAGAAGAGCAACTCAAGAAGAATGCTTATATAGCAATTTTCTATCCAAAGAGGAACCAAAGAGAGTTGAAGATGCTCTTCTGGATCCAGACTGGGTTTTAGCAATGCAAAAAGAGCTAACCAGTTTGAAAGAAATGAAGTATGGAAACTTGTACCCAAACCTAAAGACAAATCAGTGATTGGCACTAAGTGGGTATTCAAGAACAAGATGGATGAGAATGGCATAGTCACAAGGAATAAAGCTAGATTAGTGGTTAAAGGCTACTGTCAAGAGGAAGGAATTGACTTTGAAGAAACCTTTGCACCAATTGAAAGGCATATGACTCAGCCTATTTGTAGTTCGAGGATCCTAATCCAATTAAATTAGATTGTAATAAGTAAATAATATCAACTGTCACAGGAATCTCAAAAGATGATAACTGTCAGAAGAAAAATCAACAAGTCAATCTATAGTTTTGATGTTTTACATTGGAAGAAGATTCAGTTGTCTGATCAAGCCTCAGGGTAGCATTGAAACACATGGATTCATTTAAAGGACAGAGATTTCTATAAGTGATAAGAAACAGTATCAGTACAGAATGATTGAAGAGAGTGAAGAAAATAAAAAAACCACAGTTTAAAGTCAAGATGAAGAACAGAGATTGGAGTTAGTCGTTCATGAACCAGACAGTACATCGAGCGTCAACAACGATCCAGTGTATGTTCCTTATTATAATTACGTGGTACACAGTAAAGTATTGACTATTAAAGGATATGTATTAATTCTACTTTAATTAATTAAATCAAATAATTAATTTAAATAAATTAATTAATTCTATCAGAATTAATATATTTGTTAAAGTAATTATTAGATTAATTAAATCAGAATTAATATGAAAAAGAAATAGTTATTTAAATGATTTTTGTAAATCATTTGATTAATTATAAGCTGAAAAATATGATAATAAAACTATCAAATGATAGTTATACCGATTGCCATATTCAGTTCAAGAGAATAGTCATATCAAGATGTTGGATTGGATAGTCATATTATCTCAACTAGATAGTCATATCTCGTTCAAAGAGATAGTTATACCGAAAGTTATATTGGGATGGATTGTCATATCTAGTTCAACAGACTGTCATATCAAGTATTAAGGATAGTTATACCGAAAGTTATATTGGAAGAGACTGTCATATTACTTGCAGTGGATAGTCATACTGAATGTCATATTATTGTTAACTGATTGTTATATCAGTTGAAACAAAGCAATATGACTGTGGTTGTGCTATAAAAGACAGAAGATTGCAAAAGAAGCAGAAGAATCCGAACATAACATTATATACTTACACAGCAGCCTATCTCTCTCTCTCAAGCTCAAGAACACATACAAATTAATTTCTGTAAATTCAAGTTCATCTCAGTTGTAATATTCTATCCATTGGAACTTGTTTACTTGTGATTCTTGTACTACTAGCGAATTAAGTTTCCTAGTTCACAACTTGATATCTTGATTTTTATTAACTAAATTAAAAAAGTTCATGTCGAATTTTCTAATTAGTTATTAATTACTTGATAGTCATTTGAACTTATTTTGTAACACCCATCAAGTTAATATATTGTTATATTCAACTTGAAATCTGTGTTATATTATTCCGCACAAATTTGTTTAAGATAAATTTTATTTAAAGAACAAATTTCGAGAAAATGATATAGATTGTATTCAACCCCCCCTTTTACAATCTTATTGGACCTAACAATTGGTATCAGAGCTTATTGATTGATACACAAATCAAGATCCTAATTTTATTCCGTCAAAAATCTATCTCGAATTTTTAACTCACTTAAAAATTCATCATGTCTTCAAAAGGCATTGTTAAGATTCCCATGTTTAATAAGGACAATTATGCAATGTGGAAAAATAAAATGGAGTTGTTTCTTGATGTCACAAATTCTAAATATTTGGGTGTTCTACAGAATGGACCTATAATTCCAACAGAATATGTAACTGAATCTATCGTTGGAGGAATTGTTGTAACACCTGCATCAACTAGCCCAAAGCCTGCTGCTTCTTTTACTCCTGATGAAAAGGAGGACGCTGGACTAAGTAAGAATTTGAGACTTATTCTAATAGATTCCCTGGATGCTGTGATGTACAATCATGTGATGAATTGTAAAACTGCAAAGCACATGTGGGAAACTATTGAGACTATTAATGAAGTAACTGATGAAGTCAGGGAAAACAGACTTCAAATTTTAACCTCTGAGTATGAACACTTTAGAGCTGGCCCTAATGAAGGCATTCAGGAAGTGTTTGAAAGGTATAACAAGATAATCAACAACTTGCAAGTTCATGGCAAGCAATATACATAGAAGGAGATTAATATGAAGTTTTTGTTGACGATGCCCACTCATCTTGAACACAGGATAACGGCCATCAGAGAATCAAGAGATTTGAATAAGATTGCTCTTGAAAGGTTGTTTGGTGTTCTGAAAACCTATGAACTGGAACAAGTACAGTAGAGGGAGGTCTCTGGTAAAGGAAGAGTGCCAAGTTCATCTACAGCTCTTGTAGTTGAGGCACCTAAGGAAGTGGAATCTAAGGTTATTCTACCTTACAGCTCAGACAAGGAACAGACTGAAGTAGAACTTGGTCAGACACCACCTACTCAGGATGGTGGAGACTTTTACTCACTGGAAGAGCTAGATCAACTGGAAGATGAATTCATGGCATTGATGGTAAGGCAATTTGGCAAATTTAGATTCAGAAGAAATCCAAAGTACAGGTTCAAGTCAAATAACAGATTCCAGAGAGGAGGCTCTTCTTCCTCTAGTAATAGGGGAGGATACAAAACTGGATCTGTTGACAGAAGCAAGTTTCGTTGCTTCAACTGTAATGAATTGGGGCACTTTGCCACTGAATGTCAGAAACCCAAGCAAACTCAAAGAAGAGACTTTGCTGCTGAGAAGAAGAAAACTGGAAAAGCCTATGTTGCGGCTGGTAAGAGTTGGGATGACACGGACAGCGAAGATGAAGAATACGGAAATCTTGCGCTGGTGGCAAATGATGAAGCATCCGATCATCATAACAAACCGGTAATTCTTACTGACACTGAGTTGATTCATAGTCTATATAATTCCTTAGGTAATGCACAAACTGGATATAATAGACTAGATCTGCTAAGCAATAAACTTGGCAATGAAGTGTCAGAATTGAAAAAGGTGCATATTAATCAAGATCAACAAAGAGATGAAATAGCAATGCTTCATAAAAAGGAGAAATCTATTCTAGAAGTTGTAGGCAAACAAATGGATAGAATTACTGAACTTGAAACACAGGTCAGGGCTTGTTATAATTCTGTTAAAATTTCCAAAGATTTTTTTAACAAACAAGCTGTAGAACAAACAGTAGGTATAGGGTATGGCTACAATGAAGCTGTTGGATTATTGGGCATAAATTCCCCTAACCTTGTTAGTGCTGAAGAAAGGGGTATACCACATGTACTTAAGAAAGTTAAAGATCCCCTCTTTAAGAAATCTGATGCTGGACCACCAGATATTCTTTCTATGGTCATCCAGGAAGTAATAAGAAATGAGGACAGTGCTAATGGCATAATTCTCGAAAATGTCAAAACTGCTAAGAAACCAGTTAAGTCTGTTGAGTTAACTAGTTCGTCAAAAAGTAGTTTAAGTGATAATAAGTTGAAGCAGAACAATAACATGTCTAACATGAGTACCATGCCTATCATTGATTCTAATCATAAAGCATGTGGTGTTGTCAGCTGTATGTCTTGTGCTTTTAATGTGATGTCTGCTTACTTTAATGGTAATCATGCATGTGATAATAAGACTGCTCCTCGACAACATATGAACAGGAATAATGTTAGATCAAAGACTGCTAGTCCTCCTTATGTTAGGAGAGAGACATTTGTACCAAAGCCTAAACAAAGTTTTATGAAGGCTGTTTACAAAGTCAAATGTCCAGTCAATGATATTGTTACTAAACAAACATGGATACCTAAACTGAAATAAAAGATTGTCAAATCTGTTTATAGGGTAAAATGTTTGTTGACTAATGATAAAACTGTTGTCAAGGTTAAAAATGTTATTTTTCCTGGCAAAGGCCAATTCTTTAAATACTCTGGACCCAATCAAATTTGGGTTCCAAAGAAGGTTTAATCCGTTTGTCATTGCAGGGTATTGAACAGGTTGAACGAGTAACCTGGATCTTGGACAGTGGATGTTCAAGGCATATGACTGGAGACAGAACCCTGCTGACAAATGTGGTGGAGAAAGCCGGCCCAGTAGTTACCTTTGGAGATAACAACAAAGGTAGAACTGATGGATATGGCAAACTTGAAGCTGGAAATGTTATCATAGAAGAAGTGTCCTTTGTAAAAGGACTTGAGCATACACTACACCATAAGTGGCCTATTGTAACTCCCGCGCGATGTTACAATAGGCCCTAAATCCGTTACAATAGGTCTATTGTAACACTAGGGGGCGTTACATTTACAGGCGTTATAACAGGTGCCTATTGTAACACTAATAAAGCGATACATTATGTCGCTAATGTAACACTATAATCACCTACTGTAACGGATTTGTAATGTTACATTTGAACTTACTTTGAGGGACAGAAAGTGGGACCCACTGACACGTGGCAGTTCTGAGGACCACCCAACACGTAGCATTGACACGTGGCACACGTGGGGCCCACCTGACACGTGGCAATCTGGGTCCACCTGACACGTGGCATTGTGGGACCCACTAACACGTGGCACTTGTGGGACCCACTGACACGTGGCATGTGGAACCCACTGACACGTGGCACTTGTGGGACCCACCTGACATGTGTCATAGGTGGGACCCATTGACACGTAGCATGTGGGACCCACTCTCTATTGTAACACTGTAACATTTCTACTGTAACACTAAATAAGATTAAAATGTAACACTACAATAGACAAGTGTAACACCAGATGGACATGAAAGTGTAACGCTACAATAGGCAAATGTAACGCTAAAATGAAAAAAAATTGAATAGCTGCTTTATATATGCAACATTCCCATTAATAACGATTACATGAGCAACCCAAATTCATCCATTACATGTCTAAACCAACATTCAAACCAAATTCAACCATTATAATGCCTCCTTCAAACACTCCAAACTACGCCAAACACCAACATTTAAACCAAAA
Source organism: Saposhnikovia divaricata (assembly GCA_036435485.1). Classification (NCBI taxonomy): domain Eukaryota; kingdom Viridiplantae; phylum Streptophyta; class Magnoliopsida; order Apiales; family Apiaceae; genus Saposhnikovia; species Saposhnikovia divaricata. The sequence continues at coordinate 47,434,973 of CM071600.1, forward strand.
TATACAATTACAAGTTCTCCTTCCTTCAACCACTCCAAACAATTTCAACCACCACCATTTAATTAACAAATACAAACTACGATTGCATAAAATCGGTAGATAAATAGTAAAGTTCGAAACATCTGGTCTATTCTTGCCTTCCCACCAACCAATCTGATCTATTCTTTTTTCTGGGAAGCAACACATATGCATCATCCTCATCTTTCATCATCTCCTTAATGGCATCCTTACAAACTGTTTCAGGTCTCCAGGGGCAAAAGAGATATCTGAGGATCTGACATAACACAGACATTTGCACAACTAGTTATAATATAGTAAGATCACTAATATTGTTTCCACTTCACCCATACCAATGAGCTCCATATTATATGTGATAAAAAGAATTATATTGCATATATCGACAAGATGGCTATCAAATATCAATATCTTCCTGGATTAGCTTAATAACTATTGAATACCTGAATCACACCTGACGCTTTAACCATACTCAATTCTCAATCCAAGTCAAGGATCCAACAATTAGAAATCTACTATGAAGTTATCCAGCCGACCGTGCAAGGCATGTGATTTTATTCCTGGAATAACAAAATTAAATTTTTAATCAGTCATCTATATATAAATGGTAAGCTAGAGTAGTTTTAAAGTTTGGAACCTTTGAGTGTCGACATCTGTCACATAGATGAACACGACAACATTACTGCATCAAAAAAGATGTACACTCGTCACAAAAGGAAATGCTTTTTATGATTGCATATGTTTACCGTCTATAAACTTTGAAACATATGTAGCAGCTGGAAAGTTATATCTTACCATGTTATTGTATACTTAATACAGAATATATAGTAAAATTACTCACACATCAACTAACGCAAATGAAACAATGGGAACTACCTGTCATGCCTATAAATACATGTCCTGGTGCATGTTTTTGTCACTGTATGTAAAGTAGGAAGTGAACTGTTGCTACATAAAATAGTTGCAATGCTGTAGAGACAAACCACTCTATGTTATACTAGTGAACTGTTGAAATATAACTGTTTATTGCATATCTAAAATTATTGCATGTCGTAAGAAATAAAACTAAAAGGTAGCACTACGCAATTGCACACTATATGATCTACTTTCAATCACGATTAATGTTATAATCACATAATATAGCTATATGTTTAGTATAATAAATCAAAGATGTAAAGAGGAAAACATATGAATTCGAAACCTAAACATTAGAGAAGAAAGGTAAAATTTAGGATGAATTAGCAATATTCTGAACATGCAAAGAAAAAAACTAGTCCTCTTCTGGAGTCCAAGCACCTTTCTTTACTCCATTGTCACAACAAGGCTGTCTTCCCATTGTTCTCATTTAAAGTTCCCGAAACAAATCAAACTGCTAAATAAAGACTATCACTCACATTAAACAAAACAAGACTGAACATGGAGAAATGACATTGTTGATAGGATAAATCGAGTGTTCAATTGACATGCCAGGTTAAGATATAAATGCTTCTAGATTACATTTACAATAAATATAGAAAAAAGTAGTAATTATAGCTGACATTGGAATACTTAAGGACCATATAAATGACTTCTTCTTCCATATCTGACTATATGTATGTGCATTTAGTTTTTTTTCTATAAGCAGTCTTTGACACCAGACTTTAATGTAGCAAAAGACCACAGTTCAGACTTTAGCGCTTTAAGACAGATTCACTTAATTTATGAAACACCGTCTTAGTCCAATATTATTCCAACAAATTAACTTCCTAAAAAACTCCTACAGTTGTATAGATTTACAACATTAAATAAACTGTGTACAAAGACATACATATAGACTTTAATTTCAATTCTAATACTTAATGAATAAGTCCCAACACAAACAGACACACACACACACATATCGTGAAATATTCAAGATTTGGGTACCTTGGAATGTATTTCTAGAAGTAACTTATCTTATTGCACAAGTACAAACACCTAGGATGGGAACAGTTTTGATATAACAGTTTTGATATAATCTAAAACTGATTTCAGACCTCCAAAAGTTAACAAAAAACGGACTAACAATGCAAGTACTTATATCGACCGAGTATAGCACAAAATCTTCTAATCTTCCTTAGGATTCTGGATCTGTACTCACTTTTCCCAGATTCTTTAAACAAATCCTTCTTTGCAGAAGCCTTATAAGAAGAGGGGTGATGTCTAAAGGTCATCAAATAAGTATAAAGCTGATGGAAAGATAAACAATTTATTTTGTAACACTACTTACAACGTTCCATCGGCTTCAAAACCTTCAACTGGGTATGAAGGTCAACTGGCTCACTCTTACTTTCCTGCAAAGATACACAAAAGAACACATCATCTTACATATTAGAGGAAATCACATCTAGGTTGCAATGCAAGAAAAAGAAAAAGGAATGTGCATATGGTCATACCATTACAGAATAGTAAGTTAAGAATATCGTAAATTAAAAGGAAGAAGAGACCTCAGATGCCCTAGACGGATCACTTTCCCTGTTTGCAAGTTTTTTTCATCCATTTACGTAATGGGACCTAAAAAACCAAACTAGTTAAAGAGTAAAAAAAGTGATGAGAATGCCTAAGGATCAATATGTACCTGTATGGAAAATCAGAAACACCAGAAGCCAAAAGGGCACTATAATCAAAATTATAGTAAAAAACCTCCAATTAAAAACATACAAAATGCCAAAAACGTCAAAAACCCCCAACAAAGTACCGTATAAAATTGAAAACCCCAAGTAAATACCATTAGATACGGGTATGCAAAAGAAAAACCCCCAATTTTACCTTAATAAAATCTCTAAACTCAAACCCCCAATTTTGAAGTCTTATTCGCATAAAATCGAAATTTTGAAGCCCCAATTTTGGTCTAAACTCGAACCCCAATTTTGAAGCCTTAATTTTGAATCTCCATTTTGTTCTTCAATTCATCCTTCAGAAAGTGTATTCAGAGAGACGGAGATTGTGGAGAGAGTGTGGTGGAGAGAGATAGAGATGGTGAGTGTGTCGAGAGAGATTTAGGTTAAGAGAGATTTAGGTTGAGAGAGATTAGGTGAGTGTTTTATTCAGGGGCAACGCGTAGTGCTAAGTTTTCATTTTAGGGGGAAGTATTTCACTACTGAAAAAAGACCCGGTGCTTTCAAATTTTTCATTAAATTTTTTTAAGGGGGAAAGGGGAAAATGCAATTTCGGTTTGGGGGGAAAATTGTTGCCATAACGTTTTAGCCTTTTCATTTTTTTGCTAATTAAAAATTAAATAAGTAGAAAAAAATAATTTATTTAGATAATTTGGGTTGTAATTTTTTTTAAATAATTTGGGATTGGACTACAGTAGAATCTCGATAAATGAATATTCGATAAAAATATAATCTCATAAAATGTATAATTTTTTCCGGTCCCGACAAAATAGAGATAGTGTATTTTTGACCTCGATAAATGAATAATCTTGATTAATGAATAAAATTTTCCAGCCCCAAGCGTATTCATTTATTGAGGTTTAACTGTAATTTGTTTAGTGTGTAAGTTTTCATATTTTGATTTTAGAATTAATTTTCTTTAATTTTTTAAAAATTAATAATTTTTTTATAAAAAAACTAGTGCATAATTTTGTCGATTTGTATAAATTAAATTAATTTTGTCAACGGTCAACTAGTACTTTGACCGGAACCCCTAAACAGGGTTTCGTCAGGGTTTAAGGATTCAATTTTTTAAAAAATATTTCTCGACCACCCAACCATACAGGAATCAAGATCCATCATATTTAATGTTATTCCCAAAATTTAAGAAAAAAAAATTTATTTGATCGGGTAATTCAACGGTTAACTTGTACTTTGACCGGAACCCCTAAACAGGGTTTCGTCAGGGTTTATGGATTCGATTTTTTAAAAAATATTTCTCGACCACCCAACCATACGGGAATCAAGATCCATCATATTTAATGTTATTCCCAAAAATTTTAGAAAAAAAAATTTAACAACAGTCAACTAGTACTTTGACCGGAACCCCTAAGCAGGGTTTCGTCAGGGTCTAAGGATTCGATTTTTTAAAAAATATTTCTCGACCACCCAACCATACGGGAATCAAGATCCATCATATTTAATGTTATTCCCAAAAGTTTAGAATTTTTTTTTATTTGATCGGGTAATTCAACGGTCAACTAGTACTTTGACAGGAACCAAATATATAAATAATTAAAGAATCAACATATAATATTTAAAATTTATTTCAATGAATAATATAAAATTTATTTCAACCTAATACATAAATTTTTTTCAGTGAATAATATAATATAATTAACATATGTAAAGAATTAAAATTATTCTAATAATTTAGTAATAATAGTAATAATGAATAAAACCTAAGGTGTGAGGGTTATATATTAGTGATGGAGGAAATTAACCAAATGTTAGTGTAGATGGAGCGGTTGTTGTGGTGAAATAGGAGTCATGTGACTTGGAGGTCAGGGTTTGAATCCCTCCAACACCAATTTCTTTTTTAGTAAGAGCAAAAGTAGATATTTTCACTCACCATGTGGGGCCCACTGACACGTGGCAGAGTGGGGCCACAATGACACGTGGCAGTGTGGGCCCACAATGGACCCACTGACACGTGGCAGTGTGGGGCCCACAAATGACACCCACTGACATGTGGCAGTGTGGGGCCCACTAACATGTGGCAGTGTGGGGCCCACAAATAACACGTGTCAGTGTAGGACCCACAAATGACACGCGGCAGTGTGGGACCCACAAATGACACGCGAAAGTGTGGGACCCACTGACACGTGGAAGCGTGGGGCCCACCTGACACGTGGAAGTGTGGGGCCCACCTGACACGTGGAAGTGTGGGGCCACTTTAAAATTTGCATTAGCAAATGTAACAATTTTTTGTAACACTTTTTTGTGTGGGCCCACTTTTTCGTGGGATCCGCCTATTTGTCCTGCTGGTGGGGACCACAATAGTTGAAAAATGAAAAAAATAAAAAAATTAACTAATGTAACACTTTATTGTAGTGTTACATGTATGCAACACCGTGACCTTTACTGTAACACTAGTTCTCGACTAATGTAACACGAGTTGAGTGGTGTTACAATAGGTCAAAATTTACTACCTATTGTAACACTATTTCACGTAACGCTTTCAAAAACCATTACGTTAGCCCACTTATGGCGTAGTGATAATTTGCTCAATATCAGTCAATTCCGTGACAAAGGATTTGAGGTCTACATTAACAAAAAGAATTGTCTGATTTCACACAAAAGAAGTGAACAACCATCACTGACGGGAGTCAAAAAAGGAAACTTGTATGTAGCTAACATGAACACTGGAAGCACTGAAGAAATCAATTGCTTCTATTTTAAAGCATCCACAGATGAAAGCTGGCTATGGCACAAGAAACTTTCTCACCTGAATTTCAAAACAATGAATTATTTGGTTAAGAGGGAAATGGTGAGAGGTTTACCCTCTATGGAATTCACACAGGAAGGACTATATGATGCCTGTCAAAAAGGCAAACTAAAAAGGGCAACTCACAGGAGCACTGATATATCTTCAATAACTGATCCTTTACAGTTACTTCACATGGATCTATTTGGTCCAGTGAATGTGATGTCTATGTCAAAGAAAAGATATGCTCTTGTGATTGTTGATGATTTTTCAAAGTACACATGGGTCTTGTTCCTGAATTCTAAAGATGAGACTCCACAACTGGTGATTGATCACATCAAGTTAATTGAGCTGGATTCCAAGTATCCAGTAAGGGCTATAAGGTCAGACAATGGAACTGAATTCAAGAATGCAGTTTTGAATGACTTTTGTACTGAAAAGGGTATAACCAGACAATACTCAGCTCCAAGAACTCCTCAGCAAAATGGGGTAGTTGAAAGAAAGAATATAACCTTGATTGAAGCTGCACGTACTATGTTAAGTGAATCAAGGCTTCCATTGTACTTTTGGGCTGAAGCTGTCAACACTGCTTGCTATACTCAGAATCGAACTCTTATCAACAAAGACTTGATGAAAACACCCTATGAAGCCATGAATGAAAAGAAACCAACACTCAAATACTTTCATGTATTTGGAGCAAAATGCTTTGTACTTAAAGAAGGAGACGATCAAGGTGGAAAATTTGAAGCCAAAGCACATGAAGCAATTTTTGTTGGTTATGAAAGAAGAGCTTATAAGGTGTATGTGATTGAACATCAGAAGATGATGGAAAGTGTCAATGTAACATTTGATGACACTAAACTCCCTAGTATCCAAACTGAAGATTCATCTGAAAAGCTATCTTTTGAAGATATGACAGATCTAGATTCAGATGGTGATAGTCCACCTGATGTTTTTTCTGATGCTAATGACAACAATGTCAATGATGAGACTGATCAGAATAATGGTGGTGAAAATTATGATAATATTGAAAATACCACTCATACTTCTGAACACTCATCTAATCATCCCGACAACAACTCAGGGGGAGTTAATGAAGGATCTACTAGTCATACTCAACATCACAATGAAGAACAAGGTGAATCATCAAGACTAAATCTTCCCAGACAGACTGTTTGGAATAGAGCTCATCCTTTTGAGCTAATCGTTGGTGATCCAGATGTTGGTGTAATGACTAGAAGAGCTTTGCAAAATCAATGTAATTATTCAGGGTTTCTATCTGAAATGGAACCTAAGAAAACTGAAGAAGCTCTTTCAGATCCTGATTGGGTGATTGCTATGCAAGATGAACTTAATCAATTTAAACAACAAGAAGTATGGAAGCTGGTACCCAGACCTACAAATAGAACAGTGGTTGGTACTAGGTGGGTATTCAGAAACAAACTTGATGAAGATGGCACAATAACAAGAAATGAAGCAAGACTTGTAGCAAAAGGTTACTCATAATCTGAAGGCATTGACTATGATGAGAACTATGCTCTTGTGGCTAGACTTGAGGCCATTAGGATATTCTTGGCATTCGCAGCCTTTTCTAACTTTAATGTTTATCAAATGGATGTCAAGAGTGCCTTTCTGAATGGTAAGCTGGATGAAGAGGTATATGTAGAACAGCCACCTGGTTTTGAAGATCCAGATCTATTGGGTTATGTCTACTTTCTCTTTAAGGCTATTTATGGTCTTAAGCAAGCACCAAAGAAATGGTATGACACTCTTTCTGAATTTTTACTTGAAAATGAATTTACTAGAGGTGTCATAGACAAAACTCTCTTCACAAAGAAACATAAGAATGATACAATATTAGTCCAAATCTATGTGGACGATATAATATTCGGGTCTACTAATGATCTTATTTGCAAGAAATTTGCTAAGTTAATGCAGGGTAAGTTTGAAATTAGCATGATGGGTGAGCTGAAGTTCTTTCTTGGATTGCAAGTAAGTCAAAGGACAGATGGAATATTTATCTGTCAATCCAAGTATGTCAAAGAGCTTCTCAAGAAATATCAAATGGAGGACTCATCTTCAGCAAGAACACCATCATCCACAGCGGTCAAATTTGGAGCATGTGAAAATTCTGCCAAGGTAGATATCACAAGCTACAGAGGTATGATAGGCTCATTACTTTACCTTACTACAAGTATACCTGATATTATGCATGCTACGTGCTTGTGTACAAGGTTCCAATCGGATCCTAGAGATGTTCATCTCATTGCTGTTAAACGAATCCTGAGATATCTTAAGGGTACGCCTAACTTAGGCATCTGGTACCCTAAAGATTCTGGTTTTAACCTTGTTGGATATACAGATTCAGATTATGCAGGAAGTGTTGTAGACAGAAAAAGCACATCTGGGAGTTGTCAATTCCTAGGTGGAAGACTTGTTTCCTGGTACAGTAAGAAACAACAGACAGTTTCCAACTCAACAGCCGAAGCTGAATACATCGCTGCTGGAAACTGCTGTGCTCAGATCTTATGGATTAGGAATCAACTTAGAGACTATGGCTTTGTATTAAACAATATTCCTATTTTGTGTGATAATACAAGTGCCATAGCAATCTCCAACAATCCTGTGCAGCATACGAGAACAAAGCACATTGACATCAGGTATCATTTTATTCGAGAGCATGTCATGAATGGTACCGTGGAATTACTTTTTGTACCTACGGAAGAACAAACAACAGATATTTTTACTAAGTCTCTTGACGAATCCACATTCACCAGACTTGTTGGTGAATTGGGTATGTTAAATAGTCCTAGTAATTAAACTAGTTAATATCTTAGGTTTGATCTTTAACAAGTGATTGATATGTTAATATTTGTTATTGAAATCACTTGTATAATTATTTTATCAACTTATACTTTTGCTTTTTTATTCTTAAATCCTTGTCATTATCTTCTTTATATATTTCTAATTACTTCTTTTAATTTTAGAGTAATTCATTTTCCTTTAAAATATTTTTCTCGAATTTTACAAGCTGTAATTTATGAGAAATCTATTTTTCTTGAAAATGTCATTATTTTAAAATCAGTTTCATTATTTTTGATGTTTAATAAATTATATTTTCTTTTTTAATAATTTTCTATATGGAAATTATTTTATTAGAAAATATATAGATTTATTAATTCACCATAAATAATTATGTAAATATTTAGTATTTTATTTTTATTTGATTTGTAGTGTTTGTCCTTTTGTTATTAATGATTGATTCCGTAAAAAGGACTACCTATGATCGTTTTAATAATTTTTATTATGTCTGCTAATATTAGTGTAAATTAGTGTGGTATTTATAGTTTATTAATTAATAATTAAATTGATTTATTATTAGAATATGTTAACGGTAAATATCCTGTTAATATTAGAATGTTAGGATAGTTATATTAATTGTTTTGTTAAATATAACAATCGGTATAACAATCCATCTAATTGTTATATTCGTTTTTTATTGTTATATTAATTAGTTTTATAATAAACTGTTAGTTTTATTGTTAATATAACTCTAGATATAAATGGTTTCAAAAAAAAAAAAACTCTAGATATAACTAATCATTTAGATAGTCATATTACTGCTTTCTCTAAATGTAACTTTAGTTATTGTATAGTTATATTAGTCTTGTTACTCGAAATATGACTATCGATATAACAATTCTACTGATTGTCATATTTTGTGTTTTTCGATAGTCCTATTGTTAATTAGATGTTATATAACTATCAGTATAGGATAGGTATATTACGTTTACACGCAATATAACTATCGGTATGACTATCAACCGATAGTCATATTACAGTTGTTTTGTACTTAAGCCGATTGTTATACTCAATAGTCATATCAGTCTGTTCTCTAAAATTAGTGTGTTAAGTCACCTAATACTCACAGTCGATACATACATATATACACACATATAACTGTCGAATTGCTGCCCAAATTTCGTCTCAAATCACACTGAAATCACGATTCTAAGAACAACAATCGATTACCCAGTCGATTATCTTCAAAACCACGGTTTAAATGTAAGATTTGGTGATTTTGGTTTGAAACCTTCGAATTTTCGATCTAAAATTCAAGTGGAATGGTTGTGATTTTTCAAAAACTAAAAATATAAGTGCCTTTGTGCTGATATGGAGATCATTGCCTCAAATTTTCAGAATTTTTGGTGAAGAATTCGATTTTTCGAATTTTTAGTTAATTATTAATTCCAATTTTGTGAATTAATTAGTTTAATTGTTAAATTTTTCAGATTCCATAAAGTTAATATTTGATTTGGAATGGCTGGTACTTATAATAATTTTGAGATTGTTAATCACAATTTTATTTGATATTTTAATCCCAAGGATTGCTTGGTGGATCGTTTCAACCTTTGGATAACATTTCTAAACGAACAAAATATTTGTAGCCATGCCATAACTGCAAATATTCCCATGAAATTTGGCCCGCTTAAACTAATGTGTACTACAACTATGGTGGCCTCAGATGGAAGATCGTTTTCTTTCAACTTTAATGATAAGACATATACAGTGGATGAATCCGTCTTCAATGCGGCTCTGAAACTTCCTACTGGACAGTTTGCTGAAACGCCGTCAAGTGATGAGTTGACCCAATTCTTTACACATCTGAACTATCAAGGTCAACTGGATCTTAAACGTCCACTCAAAAGCAACCTTGTTCAAGAGTGGAACATTTTCTTCGAGATCATCGCAAAGGTTTTTGCCAATTCTACCAAGAGTAACAATACCGTCATCACAGGTATGTTACAGTCTATTGGTTTCCCAATTGCTCATAACAAAAGGATCAACTTTGGTAGCTTGCTCTGGTCTATATTGTTAAATCGTGTGAAGAAGGCTAAAAAGAACTTTGGGAAAGGTAAAATGGTTAAGTGTCATTACCCTCGATTTTTGACATTAATATTTAATCATCTTATGCCTAAGGATCAGCCTACTCCTTTTCCAAATGATCGAGTTCGATGGTCTGGTAAACCAAACAAGAAGTTCTACACTAGGTTGGATACTTCTCAGGCTCTGTTGCATGTTCCAGTGGTCATAACACCATATATGTCTACGTTCATAAATTTTCCAAATGTTATGCCTCAACCAGTTGCTGGGATACTTGCACTTGAACAAGCTCCAGAACTTGAAGCAGAACAAGCTCCTGAACATCAACCAGCACCTGAACCTCAACCTGATCCCGAACCCTTAATTGCTCCTGAACCTCAACTTCCAGTGGATCAACCCACTCAGAGTGAAGATGTTGCAACAGTTAATGATCAGGTATTTGACTCAACTTCTTCGCAATCTCAATATCTTTCTGAGAGTCAATTATTTGTGAGAAATGACCAAGGGGCTGTAGAACCACAACCTTTAACCCAGGTCATTGCACCAAACACCAATTCTACATTCTCTAAATACTATCACAGAAAGAAATTGTCAATCAAAAGATGTAATTCGAGTAGTGATGTCTTGAGTGAAACCACAGCTCTGCCTTTACAAAAGAAAAGTAAAGCTATATCAGATGCAACTGTAAACCCCTTTATTTCTTCAAGCACACCCCTGTTACTCACAATGGGGGAAGACATTTTCTTAAATGAAGCGGAAAACATTGTCATGCAAGGAGAACAAGTTACAGTGCCTGCCATTGTTACGACAGAAGAACCCTTACAGGTTGATAGGGATTTGCGAACTCCCATTGCACCACCACTGACCTTCCAAGAGGAGGCTAGGGTGATTTCTGATGCAGGTACAATGGATGCAGCTCCAGAATATGAGAGGAGTGATGTAAGGATTACCTCAAATCTGAGTGAAACACTAGCACGTGAGGTGAGTGATACTCATAGAGCTATTGAGGTGAGCACACACAATGACACAAACACTCTATCTCTCATGGCACAACTTGATCAAATGAAACAAAGCCTTGCTCAATCTGAAGCTGAGAATAAAAACCTAAGGCATGACATGGATAACATGAGAACTATCTTCAACAACAAGATCAATGCACTCCAACTCTCTCAACAACAAGCAATTGTAGACTCTGGAGATGTCACAATGGCTCAAGATCTCATTATAACTTCTATGTTGAATCAAATTGAAGATCTGCAGAATAACATAAATGAGAATCACTTATTCACTGAACATCGTCTCAGTCAAATTGAAAGGCAAAATGCTCATCAAGCAAAGGGGTTGAGACACATATATAATATCATTAGCAGAACTCACTCACCTACAGCAGAAGAGAAGAAATTCTTTGAAAGTATTGATGAAGGTGGCCCTGGAGCTGGTACAAGCCATAAAACTGTAGAGGATTCCTCAACTAAGGGGGAGAAATCTAGAGGGGGAGGAAGTGTGAGTAAAGAAAAAGATGAAGATAGGAGTGATAAGGAGGGGAAGAAGAAGATAACTCAAGCTCAAGCAGCACAGGAGGATGACACTGTAGAAGGTTATTACTATACAGGTGAACCTGATAACCTTGATCTTTTTGCTGACTTGCAGTTTCCTGATGATGGTGAAGAATTTGATGAACCGGATCTCAATTTTTGGGATGATGAAGAGCCAGTAGTTCCTGATTCTGTTGAAACACAAAGAATGAATTTTGAAGCTAATAAAGAACTTGAACAGAATGATGCTAATCTGTCTATGAGAGAAGAAAGACTCAAGAAGACACTAAAACAGATAGCTCATAATGAAAGGCTTCAAAAGGCTGAACAGGAAGCACTACAAAAGCAACATGCTCAAAAGCTAGAAGCAAGGAAAATGTACATCAAGTACAAAAATGGTGATAAATGGGAACGTGCTCAAAAAGTAATAGACTCACCAAAAACTTCTGACTATGATGATCGTCGGTTGCTTGCTATTTTTGAAAGTTTTAAAAAGAAAAATCTTGTACATGACATGTACCTAAAAGCTTTGAAGATAGAAATTGTAAGAATAACTACTGCAACTGATCCGAAGACTGGTGAGCTACTAATCTTTGCTGAATGTCATAAGCTTGGATCTCATAAAGTATCTCTTCAGTTCTTTTATGATAGATCTCTGTCAGAGCTTTGGGTGCTGAGACCAAAAGTCAGAACATCTTCCGAGCTAGGTATACTACTTCATGAAAAATTTCAAGAATTCGCTGAAAGAGCTGGTCCTGAAGTAATAGATAACCCTCCATAAGTTAAAATCCATAAGGGAGAAGTTATTCACACTGTTAATCTTTAGACAAAGGAATTATATACACATCTTGCCAGACATTTGGTGTATGTTGAATATGCTCTTCGAAATCATGGTTTTTCAACTCAAGAAAAAATTGAAGCTGCAGATCATATAAGATCCTATGCTCAAACCAACATGAAGAAGTATAAGAAGTATCAAGGTGAGTTGAGAAAGAAACTTGGAATACCACTAGTTTATCCTACAGGTTTATCATCCAGAAGAGAGTTACTTGTTGACTCTGAATTGATCAAGAGTCTACCTGATCTGGATGAATAATAAGAAGGAGAAATCAACGAGGAAGAAAGTGATAAATGAAGATCATCTCTGCAAGTGATATCTTTAAAGCTTAGAGAGAACAAGATAGGATAATTGTCTTATATGATTAGTCTAGAGGATCATCTATCTTGTATTTATCTTTTCTGTTTGAATCTGGATAATGTTATATATGAACCAGAACTTTTCCATTATTTACTTAGCATTTAAAGTTTTATCCTTTACTTGTTTAATTTGGATTAGTTGAAGAATCCTCTAGGTATTTGCCTGTTATTGTCTAACAAACAAATAGGGGGAGATTGAAAGGCATATGACTCAGCCTATTTGTAGTTCGAGGATCCTAATCCAATTAAATTAGATTGTAATAAGTAAATAATATCAATTGTCACAGGAATCTCAAAAGATGATAACTGTCAGAAGAAAAATCAACAAATCAATCTATAGTTTTGATGTTTTACACTGGAAGAAGATTCAGTTATCTGATCAAGCCTTAGGGTAGCATTGAAACACATGGATTCATTTAAAGGACAAAGATTTCTATAAGTGATAAGAAACAGTATCAGTACAGAATGATTGAAGAGAGTGAAGAAAAGAAAAAGACCAAAGTTTAAAGTCAAGATGAAGAACAGAGATTGGAGTTAGTTGTTCATGAACCAGACAGTACATCGAGCGTCAACAACGATCCAGTGTATGTTCCTTATTATAATTACGTGGTACACAGTGAAGTATTGACTATTAAAGGATATGTATTAATTCTACTTTAATTAATTAAATCAAATAATTAATTTAAATAAATAAATTAATTCTATCAGAATTAATATATTTGTTAAAGTAATTATTAGATTAATTAAATCAGAATTAATATGAAAAAGAAATAGTTATTTAAATGATTTTTGTAAATCATTTGATTAATTATAAGCTGAAAAACATGATAATATAACTATCAAAGGATAGTTATACCGATTGTCATATTCAGTTCAAGAGAATAGTCATATCAAGATGTTTGATTGGACAGTCATATTATCTCGACTGGATAGTCATATCTCGTTCAAAGAGATAGTTATACCGAAAGTTATATTGGGATGGATTGTCATATCTAGTTCAACAGACTGTCATATCAAGTATTAAGGATAGTTATACCGAAAGTTATATTGGAAGAGACTGTCATATTACTTGCAGTGGATAGTCATACTGAATGTCATATTATTGTTAACTGATTGTTATATAAGTTGAAACAAAGCAATATGACTGTGGCTGTGCTATAAAAGACAGAAGATTGCAAAAGAAGCAAAAGAATCCGAACATAACATTATATACTTACACAGCAGCCTATATCTCTCTCTCAAGCTCAAGAACACATACAAATTAATTTCTGTAAATTCAAGTTCATCTCAGTTGTAATATTCTATCCATTGGAACTTGTTTACTTGTGGTTCTTGTACTACTAGCGAATTAAGTTTTCTAGTTCACGGCTTGATATCTTGATTTTTATTAACTAAATTAGAAAAGTTCATGTCGAATTTTCTAATTAGTTATTAATTACTTGATAGTCATTTGCACTGATTTTGTAACACCCATCAAGTTAATATATTGTTATATTCAACTTGAAATCTGTGTTATATTATTCCGCACAAATTTGTTTAAGATAAATTTTATTTAAAGAACAAATTTCGAGAAAATGATATAGATTGTATTCAACCCCCCTTCTACAATCTTATTGGACCTAACACCAGTGGCAAGGTTAGAAGCAATAAGGATCTTCCTGGCCTATGCAGCACATGCCAATTTCAAAGTCTATCAAATGGATGTCAAGAGTGCATTTCTGAATGGTACTCTGGAGGAGGAGGTGTATGTTAGTCAACCGCCTGGTTTTGAAGATCCAGACTTTCCAGAATATGTGTTCTTTCTACTCAAAGCACTCTATGGCCTGAAGCAAGCACCTAGAGTCGGGTATGACACACTCTCACAGTTCCTTATAGAGAATCACTTCATTCGAGGTACTGTTGATAAAACTCTCTTTTATAGAAATGTCAATGGCTCTATGATACTTGTCCAAATTTATGTAGATGATATAATATTTGGGTCTACAGATGAGAAACTTTGCAAGAGATTTGCCAAACTCATGCAAAGTAGATATGAAATGAGTATGATGGGTGAATTAACTTATTTTCTTGGTTTACAAGTTAAACAAGTGAATGTGGGAATTTTTATAAGTCAAACAAAATACATTTATGATCTTTTAAAAAGGTTTGATTTAGCAGATTGCTCTTCTGCAAAAACACCCATGGCCACTACCACTAAGCTTGAACTGAATACTAAGGAAAAGAAGGTGGACATGACAAGCTATAGGGGCATGGTTGGATCTCTTTTATACTTAACAGCTAGTAGACCTGATATTATGTTTGCTACATATTTATGTGCTAGATTTCAAGCTGAATCTAGGGAATCTCACTTAGTAGCTATTAAAAGGATTTTTAGATATCTCAAGGGAACACCAAACCTTGGAATTTTGTACCCTAGAGATTCTGGTTTTGATCTAATTGGTTACTCAGATGTAGATTATGCAGGTTTCAAAATGGATAGAAAAAGTACCACAAGAACCTGTCAATTCTTGGGAAACAAGCTGGTCTCATGGTTCAGTACGAAGCAGAACTCAGTATCTACCTCAACTACAGAGGCTGAATACATAGCAACTGGGAGTTGCTGTTCACAGATTCTATGGATGAGAAATCAACTACTTGACTACGGAGTTAAAGTTGAAAAGATCCCAATTTTCTGTGATAACACTAGTGCAAGTGCAATATCACCGAATCCAGTGCAGCATTCTAGAACCAAGCACATAGACATCAGATACCATTTCATCAGGGAGCATGTGATGGAAGGCACTGTGGAACTGCATTTTGTTCCTAGTGAAAAACAGTTGGCAAACATTTTTACTAAAGCTTTGGATGAAGCAACCTTTTCAAGGTTGGTAAGTGAGCTTGGTATGTTAAATTTCACATGATCTTTGAAAATGTCTGTTCAATTTGCTTGCAGCCAGTGAATTTCATTCTCTGGATTTTGTTTGTTTTATTTGTTTATCTGCATGATTATTCTAGAGATATCATTGTAGCATAATTAAATAAATATTTTATTGACATATATCAATTAATGATATTTTGTTAATATCATGTCTATTTAATTGTGAGTTTATCTGATTATTGTGGATTAATTCTTGATTTATTGCGTGAATCCATAATAATTAGAAGTATTAAATATGTGTGTATGTGTACAGGCTGATAGATTTCGATGATAAGATGTTTTTCGGCTGACAGGTTTCGGTGATAAGATGTTTTTCAGCTAATTGATTGATTAGGTGAGAAATTATTGGTTGATTAGGTGAGAAATTATTGAGCGGTGTTATTCAACATAACCTGTCACTATCACACCTAACCCACTAATCCTTGAAACCTTATAAATGATGAGTTTTTTTTTTGTGTTTAACATCATCATTTTTCGGATATACAGAGCATATACACATAATTGCAGAATATTTCGAGCTTTGATCGGAATGATCTCTCAATCTAGCTGGTGGTTTTTAGATCGGATTTCATATTCTTGCTTTATACATCATCCTTTATAAAAGTTAACCCTTGTTTTTGAATTTCCTCAAAGTTTTGAAAATGGCATTGCAGGGAAGCTTTTTAATTGCTAAAGTTAATCCTATTTCCATTCAGCAAATCGAAACCATTCTGGATGAGCAATTTCGGGCTTGGACACAATTTCTGAATGAACATTCATTAATTCGCTATGCTTTAGTTACACCAGTGCAGCTTAACCATGATGCATTGCGTGAACTATATTGCAGTGCGGTTAACACTTCTAGACAGGACGGATGTGCATTCACATATCGACTATTTGGTAGGTCGATTAGGGTCATTGAACGAGATGTTAATCGAATTCTTCATTTTCCTATGGAAAATCTTGTTTCTGATCCTACACCTGAACAGATTGAAATGTTCTTTCATTTTATAAGGTACCAAGATGGCAATTTCAATACTGGTAATCTATCTAGAACGTTTCTAACCCAGTACTGGAATTTCTTCTTTCACACTCTTAACCATGTTTTTTCCTCAGATAGAACAAATCAAGATCGAATACCTGAATTTATTCAAAAAAATATGGTATGCGGTCGCCAATAATTTGAGGATTAATTTTGGAAAAATAATGCTTGGTCAAATCATTTTAAAGATGAAACACTTGTGAAGAAGAGATGTTCAGACTCAAAATGTCAAATGTCTATATCCAAGGTTTCTACAGCTAATATTAAATGATTTTTTTGAATGATGAAGACAGGGCACGCTTGGAAAATGGTCAAAAGGTGGAATGTTCTTCCAAGAAGACGAATATAATTAATTACATAAGCAAAAAGAAATATACGGATGTGCCTACAGTCCTAACTGAATATCTAAAGACTGTCCCACTTCCGTTGTTACCAAGACCAGTGAGAGCAGGTATACGACAAGGTAATATTTCAATCTCTGCTATTCCAACCTCTATATTCCCTGCTGTGTCACAGGAAATACAGTTTCTACAGTCCCTAGTGGCCATCTTACCCGACCAAGAGCAGGAAATCCCACCGACTCTAACACAGGTCGAAGAGCCCATTCTACAAACACAAACACAACAAACTCCTACACCTCAATTGTCACTTAAACGACCATCCATCAACACTTTTGAGGGAGATAATGCCTCAGCAGCACCACATAAGGAGTTAGTTACATCAGCCGCTCTACCTCATTCTAAATGGAGTAAACCAAATGAACCTGAGGTAACGGCAACTGTTAGTGAAACAATTCTTCCTTATCCAATGAGTGAAAATGTAAATGAGGTTGAATTGACGGGAGCAACTATCTTGAGTTCCATTTCACGGAACATAAGTGTGGTTGATGATCTTTCTAAAGATCAAATGCCTTCACAGGCATCCGAGGTGGAATTACCTACCTCAATAACTGCTGGTGAATCTTCCATTTTACGGAAAGATCTATCGGTAGGTGGTTCTTTTATGAACCAATTATATTCACAGACATACGAGGGAAACTTGGGTTTTGTGCCATTTAATCGATTCAAGTTTAACCTCCCAGAGGGAAAATCTCTGGATCTCTTTCGAGATTTACCACTCATTACCAGTGGTCGGCAACTCGCTTCACGCGAGGACGAAAGCTCACGAACTTTCATTGCACCATCTGTGACCTCTAAAAAAGGGGCTAGGATGATTTCATTTGTAGGTACACATCTCGGTGGAAGCTCTGGAAAAGAGTTGAGGGAAACACAAATAGAACATGTAAGTGTAACCCAAACCACTAAACCGAGTGAATATAGAGTGTTGAGTGAAACACCTGCAGAACGTATGAGTGAGCAACCTACTCAACAACATGCACCTGTAACCAGAAAGGAATACAGCAGACTCCTTACACGGGTCCAAACAATGGAGAAAGAGTTGCCAAATATCTGTAAGTCCATTGCAGAAATAAAAAATTTGCAACTTATTCAACATGATGTATTCCAGGTTCAATTGAATACCATGGCAACCCAGTTTAATGATGCAATCAACTCCTTGGTAAAGCCATCTTCGTCTAGTTTACCAAATCCACATCCTACTACTCTGGAGGACAACCCAACTGAGGGGGAGAAGTTGGATGATCAAGAAAAATCTACTAGGCGTAAGGGCAAAGAAAAGGTTATTGACACGGAATTAACTTTATTTTGGGAAAGGAAAAGTTAATGGGAGTATTAGTGCTATGTGGAAAGAAAGCAAGGCAAACTTGAAGATATGTTAAGTCTAGAGGAACAATTTGTCTTGTACTTGTTCAAATTTTAGAAATCTGGAAAATGTATATATATGATCCAGAATGCATTTTAATATTATTTATCTTTGTATTTTATTTTGTTGTATCAGTTGAGTTATCCTCTAAGAATTTGCTTGTTAAACCCTAACAATAAAATAGGGGGAGATTGTAAAGCATAATGTAATGTAATATGTAATAGAGACATATATAACTCAACTAGGATAAAAGATAAATAATATTAACTCTATACAGGGATCGTGAAATTTGAAGAACATGCATCAACAAGGATCAAGTCGCTGAAAGAAGTTCATTAACATGATCAAGCCTCAGTGACAAAATAAGATGTACAGACGATTCAGTTGAAGGGCCAAAAGATTACAGTGATAAAGTTTTTATGATTGCACAATTCTTAGCAGTGTTCTTAAAGACATGATATGAAGACCACGAGTGAATGTTAGTCGTCTGTGAACCAGACCAGTTGCACTAGGCGTCAACACTTCACAAAAGAATCGAAGTATCTAACTCAGAAAAACTGTTCAAGAGGTATGATTGAGTTTAGAGTCGTATTGATATCCTCTGCTTAGTTGGAAGCTGAATATTTAAGGATGTCAAGTTAAGAGGAAAATGAATAGTATCCGAAATTACTATTCATGTGAATAGTATCCGAAATCACTATTCATATGAATAGTACTATTCATATGAATAGTAACCAATGGTTACTATTTGGGGTTGGTGAAATAGTGCCCGGTTACTATTTGGGGTTGTTGGAATAGTGCTCGGTTACTATTTGGGGGTTGTTGGAATAGTGTCAAATAGTAACTTTCTAAAACCTATAAATAAGCCTGTTGTATTTCATTTCAAAATACACCTCAACACACAACTCTCTCTTCTCTCTCTTATATCTTCTCTGTGTAAGCTGCTAGACAGTCCATCTAGTAGGAAAGCTGGCTTAGCCCGCTTTCAGGAAGTGTCGGGTAGAAGATCCTCGTGCCTAAACTATCCTTAGGAGTGTAAGCTGCTAGACAGTCAATCTAGTAGGAAATTTGGCTTAGCCCGCTTTCAGGAAGTGTCGAGTAGAAGGTCCTCGTGCCTAAACTATCCTTAGGAGTGTTCAGGTTTTGAAGCTAATCCATTGGATTAGAAGTTGTAACACCCCTTCGAGTTTATTATCAATGAAGATATATATTCTCGGAATTATTTTTTTTGGTAGTATCCTATTCAACCCCCCCTTCTACGATACTTCGGGACCTAACACTACCTTTACTTCGTCGTGTAATGTTTGAAAACAGCATATGAACTATTAAGAACAACTACTTAATTAAAATATCTAAGAGCTTTTGATATTATATGAACTGAATTTTTTTAGAAGCCATTTTATATAGTTAAATTGTAATTCACATTTTGGTGCTTCATGTAGATTGTCAGTTATATGGCAGAGCGGGTAGTGGGAACTAGATCGTTTGGGGTTGTATTTTAGGTATGCTAGTTATACTGATTTTAATAATATTCTGATGGTGGTGATGTTTGAATTTGCTAATGTTTGTCTTCTGTCTAGGCAAAATGCATAGAAACTAGAAAAATCGTGGCTATAAAGAAGGTTCCATAGGACAGGAGATACAAGAATCGTGAACTGCAGTTGATGCGCTCGATGAATCATCCGAATGTAGTTGGTCTTAAACACTATTTCTTTTCAACTACCAGCAATGACAGGCTATTTCTTAACTTAGTAATGGAATATGTGCCTGAGACCATGTATAGAGTGCTGAAGCACTACAACAATGCAAACCAGCAAATGCCACTGATATATGTGAAACTTTACACATACCAGGTGTGCTTTGTACTTTTCTTATCTCTTAGTGTATTAATATATAATTGTCTCCACTGTATATACTTACTTAACTGATATATACTCTTACAGATTTTCAAGGGTTTGGCATATATGCATGCTGTTCCTAAAGTATGCCATAGGGACTTGAAGCCACAAAACGTTCTTGTATGTATATCTCTAATTTATGAGTTTGTTAGAGACCTATAACTGGTCTCTGAATATGATTATTGAATTTTCTGCAAGTTGATCCTCTCACTCACCAGGTCAAAATATGTGATTTCGTGAGTGCAAAAATGCTGGTATGCCGTACTTGATATTCATTTTAGTACCCAGCAAGTAGTAGATGACTAGCTGTATCTAGCCAAGCATATTAGAGTATTATCATTTCTTAATCTTGTGTGCAAATTACTGTATTGAAGACCTTTATAATTTATTCCTTGTTGCTAGCATTATTCTATGTCAATGTCTCAGATAATCAATTTATGTTACCTATAGATTGATAAAGGAATTGATTTAACTCGTTTAAAGCAATATGTCAAATGTTAATGTATTATGAGATATTTGAGTTGGGATACATCAGTGTAATCTGTTGTTGTGATACGTCAGATATAGGTGCACAAAGTGATATGTGATATTGCAACCATTTTTTCAGGTGATGGGTGAAGCAAATATTTCATACATATGTGTTGGTTTCATCTGCAAAAACAATCTAAAAATAAATTATAATATTTTAGGGGCTCCAGAAAGAGAATGAACAAGCTCTAATATTCTAGTGCTTTTTCTTGTATGATCACATCCTCTATGTATAGGCTTTACCTCTAATGCCTCCACCCCAAAAATGTAACTGCCTAGTATTCATTAATACCAATATTTGTAACTTCTTTGATCATTATTCACTAAATAATTAAATATATGTAACTCCCACATTTATTTAATTCTATTTTATATTTGAAAATGTTAGTAAACTAACATCTCCCACTTGACTTCATTTTTAAATAATTTGCGTTACTCCCACTTTTCGTAGAGTTTATATATATGCTCCCACTATCCATTAGAGCAACATTTTCATCATCGCGACTTAAATATATCTAAGTTCCATCAAATCGACATGTTTGACGAACGTTTCTGCAGGAATGCATTTGGTCAAAGGATCCGCAATCATATCACTAGTAGGAATATACGTCACTTTCACTTCTTTCTTTTCAACTACAACATTAGGGCTGAGCATTCGGTCGGTTCGGTCCAGAACCGGACCGAACCGAAAGAACCAAAAACGGAATAAAGAATTTTTTTGGGAACCGGACCGAACCGAATTATAAACATGGACCGGACCGGAACCAAACCAAAATATTTCGGTTCGGTCCCAGCAGAACCGAAATTTAAAAACCCCTATTTTCTGCACCTTTTCTTTACCCTGTTATAACTTATAAATAACTAAAAAATCTGCATCCAAATATTCAATCCATAATTTGATAGTTGAATCCATTCCTCAACACAATTACATAAATAATAAAATACACCACATTCAAGTCTAAAATAAATTCGCAATACAAATTTGAATAGCCTCATTGCAAAATACATTTAGGTCTACAAATCAAATCAATTAAACTTGACTACAAGCATAGTAGATTAGTAGTACTGCATGAAGCCATGAACACAGAACACGGGCCTCCTGAATCTCCTGATGTTTTGCTGGATCTGCAAAAGAATTATGCAGGTTCAGAATAAGTTCCAGCAAACAGAAGCAAAGTTCCAGCAAACAATTACAATATATAAGACTAGCTAGTAGCTAAGGTGTAACCAAGGCTGTTAGATTTCTTGATGTTTTGCCATAAGTTCTTGCAGACAGAAAATTATTTGTTCATGGTCGTCACAAAAAAGCAACATCTTCCATGAAAAAACAAATACAGTCGCTATAAATTATATTCCTATTCTTGAATGAAAAAGGGGTACTATTAAGGGTAAAAATAACAAAGAAAGCGTCAACCTGTTTTATTTGCCAAGCAAAAAAGGATTGATAAATATGGAAGTTAATTACACAGTCGAGTACAGTACAGAAATACACAGTCCAGTATAGAAATAAGTTCATTTGACCTCGATGTTGTTGGAAACCAGCAATCAAAGATTCATAATTCAGCTAAGTTTAAGTAGTACAGAGTACAGACACATTCATGGAATATTTCACAAACAATAAATTATTAACTCAAGCTGTGCAATCTACCAGTACTATTTTACTTGCAGAAGAAACCAGAATACTACAGTAGAAGTGTAGAACTGAAAATTGAACGAGTGTTATTCATTCTTACCTCGATGTTTTAAATATTTCGGTTTATTCAAATTTTTTTGAAAAGAACCGGACTGAACCGAAATATATTTCGGTCCAGAACCGAAAACCGAAATAACCGAAATTTCAAAATATTTAGAACCGAAATAAAAAATTTTGGTTCGGTTTTTCGGGTTCGGATCTGTTTTGCTCAGCCCTATACAACATCATGAATATAGTGATATTGTATATCAATATGTTGTCCTCTCGAGCTATTTGCACCACTATAAATCAAATCAATAGCCGATGTATTATCACAATAAATTTCAATTGGTCCATCTATTAGATTTAGGTTTAATTCAAGTAAGAAACGTCTTATCCAAACAGCATGAGTAGCAGCCATGCTACAAGCCACATACTCAGCTTCTTGTGTGTATCTTGCAACATATCCCTGTTTCTTACTTCCCCAACTTACGGCAGCTCCACCAAATATAAATAGGTGTCCCGAAGTTGATTTTCCATCATCTTTATCACCTTCGAGATCTGAATCGGAATAACCAACAACTTCAGGCTTCTTTCCCTGATACACCAATTTATGATGCAATGTACCCTTTAAATACTTCATTATCCTTTTCACAGCCTCCCAATTGGCTTTACTAGGATTGCTTTGGTATCTACTTACTAAGCTTACTAGATATGCCAAGTCAGGTCGAGTACATAACATTGCATAATCAAACTTCCGACTGCTTGCGCATATGGTACATTACCAAAAACATATTCTCTAATACTACTAAAGTCTAACCGTCTAAGGTAAATAGTTGGTCAATCTCGTTGCCAACTAACATTCTGAAAGCATCTTTTATTTTAAAATAAAATAAAATTCTAAAATATCGTGTTGATGATAGTTGTGACCATTACAGATCTTTTGACTTGCACATCTTGATTTATAAATTATTATATCTTGATTTCAGGTTTTTCACAAGAGAATGCCTCCAGAAGCAATTGATCCCGCTTCCCGACTTTTGCAATATTCACCAAGTCTTCGTTGCAGTCCTGTGAGTTTTGATTATGTTTCATTTTTGTTATGTAGGATAAATACTGGCTGTAGGAATAAATCTATATATCGATATTAAGTTTTAAATGTTTATTCAATGAATATCGAGTCTCATATGTTTGGTATGCGTCTTATGTACAAGTACTAGATGGATATTATGTGGAGAATAATATGTGCATTCTTCTTCTTTTACTATTGGTTGTTTATATTGTAGTTGGAAGCATGTTCCCATCCTTTCTTTGATGAGCTCCGTTAACCCATTGCTCGCTACCAAATGGCCATTCATTACCTCCACTTTTTGACTTTAAGCAAGAGGTATTCCCCCTATTTGTTCATTCACGTGACTTGGTCATAGGAAGCAAAATGCTACTTAAACTATTTCTTCTTATAATTTCCAAATGATTGATACTCGTTGTGTTCAACACAATCTAAATACATATATTTAAACCATTTTAGGAAACAATGGCTCAATTATGTGCCATGTATTGTTTTACAAGAAAATTGATGCTTCAATTTTGTGTTGTTAGCAAATAAAGCCATACAAAAATGTTTTGAAGTGATATATCATAGATGTCCTTGCATCTTTCAAAGTCAGATGTGAACTTAGTCACCAATTTTGTTGGATGAATTAAATGTGTAAGCATTTATGGTACATAGGTCCTGCATCATTACACATGGTTCAGTCTGTGATTTATTCAATAGAATCAGATTAATTTTTCATCTTGGAAAATGTATTGGCACATATTAATCCATTCCCATGTGCGATATATGATATAGCATGAGTTTGTGTTCTCGAAGCTGTTGGGGTTAGTGGAGCTGCTATCAACTTAAGCTGACATATATGGATATCACATTTTTCGTACAATTTAGTTTATGATCTATTAATCTCTGTTAATTTACTTCGGATCTATTTTTCTCCATGAACTGATTGTTAGATGTACTGAAATAATTGTGGTTACAGCTGTCAAGAGAATCCCATGAACTTGTTAACAGACTAATACCCGATCATGTGAAACGGTAAATGGGTGTACAATTTTTGCATCCAATTAGAACATAATATGCATAGAAGGCCAGGCAATCTGAGTTCAGCTTGTTAAGGTAAACTGGAAGGAATCTTTATTATATCTCCCTTTACAGGATATTGGAGCAGCAGTGATGCTTTAGTTGCTATTTCTTTCACTGAACCTCTCTCCATCGAACAACCGTGTTGCCATTAAGAAAGAATAGAAAATGAGTTCTTTTTATATATTTTGCTTGTACTAATCAGAAGCTTTGTGCAAAGTAAAAGTGTAGGAAGGTAAGAAGGGCGGAATTGCACCATAAGAGAAGGTGGACAAAATCCGTGTCATGGCCACGATTCTGTTGTACGTCTATTTTGTCGACTTATGTTCATCTTTGCCAAAGAATGTTGTTTGTTGTGCTCGAAGTTGCTTGTAACAATACCAGTTTTGGTTTTCTCTATATGTACATAAACATTTGCCGATATATGTGTGTTATAACAGAAGCAAGAAAGATGATAAACGTAAAGAGAAAATATATGCAGAAGAGAAATAGTTTATATTGATCTTGAGGATAAACATATTACAGATCTTTCAGATGTTCAGATTTTCAGATGCATCACAATCTTTACATGCATTTCTATTTATAGACAAAAACTAAGGGGTTAGGTGTGGTAGGTGGTGCAGCCGGTGGCTACATAAGTCAAGTCCGGCGGCTACAGTAAGTCAAGTCCGGCAGCTACAGTCAAGTTCGGCGGCTACAGATTCAAGGCATTCTAACAAATCTCCACCTTGACTTGAATCCTCTCACAAAAAACAGATTACCAGATGCATCATAATAATGCCAGATGTACCAGATAAAAAAACTCTTCTGCCTCAGATTTTGCCCTAAAAGGGCTATCAATAACTCCGAACATTTAGCAAGTTCAAACAATGTTGAAACTTGCTATGTGGAACCGGCTTGGTGAGCATATCAGCTGGATTATCAGCAGTACCCACTTTGCTCACCTTGATTCTCTTCTCACTTCTTAAAAAATGATATCTCACATTTATGTGCTTAGTCCGCTCATGATGGACTTGATCCTTGGCTAAACAGATTGCACTGAGACTGTCACAAAATACCGAAAAATCCTCTTCACAGCTTGCCAATGCTCCTTGTCTGGATTACCCATGAACCTAATAACAACACTGACAGACTGTGCAAGATCGGGTCTAGTGCAGACCATTGCATACATCAAACTTCCTACTGCACTAGCATAGGGAACTCGATACATGTACTCTTTTTCCTCAACAGACTTAGGTGCAAAGGCAACAGGCAGATGTGCATTTGCAGCACTAGGAGTATCTATGGGCTTTGCTGTAGACATGCCAAACCTTGACAAAATCTTCTGAATATATCCCTTCTGTGACAAGAAGAGCTTTCTTTTGCTTCTATCCCTATAAATCTCCATTCCCAGAATTTTCCAAGCCGCACCCAAATCTTTCATTTCAAACTCAGCACTGAGAAGACCTTTCAACTTCTGAATATCAGACTTGTTCTCTGCAGCTATCAATATATCATCTATATACAGGACCAGATAAATGAAAGAACCATTTGCTGTCATGCTGTGATAAACACAGCAATCATACAGACTCCTGGTGTAGCCAATACCTATCATATAGCTCTCAAATTTCTTGTACCACTGCCTCGGAGACTGCTTTAGCCCATACAAGGACTTCAATAACTTACACACATAGTCTTCTTTACCAGGAACTTCAAAACCATCTAGCTAAGTCATGTATATCTCCTCTTCCAGCTTTCCATGCAGAAAAGCTGTCTTCACATCGAGTTGTTCAAGCTCCAGATTCTGATGTGCAACTATCGCTAGTAGCACCCTGATGGAAGTGTGTCTGACCACTGGTGAAAAATCTCATTGTAATCTACTCCCTCTTTCTGAGTGAACCCTCGAGCTACTAACCGAGCTTTATACTTGATACCCTCAACCGATGTTTCTCCTTCCTTCTTCTTGTAGACCCATTTACAAGTAACAATCTTTCTGCCTCGAGGCCGCTTGACAAATTCCCAAGTCTTATTCTTCTGAAGTGACTCCATTTCATCTCCCATTGCAGCAAACCATTTTGTAGATTCAGTACATGTCACCGCTTCTTTGTAAGCGGATGGCTCATCAGAGCTAGGATCCACTTCTTCAACTACCTGTAGTGTATATGCCACCATATCTTCAAAACCATATTTCTTTGGAGGCACTCCATACTTAGCTCTCCTCGATTGATCAAGAGCCAAACTATGCTGATTTACTACTGGTACTGATGATCCTAATTCTGACTGTGGTTGTTGAACTTCTTGTTGTGGTTCACTCTCATCTTGAGTGACTTCCTGCTCCACCTGTTTCTCAACACCACCACTTTCTGAAACAATCGTAGACTTCACAGTAGGGTTAAACATAGAATTTTCATCAAAGACTAAATTTCTACTCAGTATAACCCTATTTTCAGATGGAGACCAGATTCTATAACCTTTAACTCCATCCCCATATCCTACAGATACTCCCTTTTTAGCTCGTGGCTCCAATTTACCCTCATTACATGATAATAAACAGTACAACCAAAAACTCTTAAATTGGAGTAATCAGCAGGCTTACCAGACCATTTCTCAATAGGAGTTTTGAGATGAATACCTGTGTGAGGTCCACGATTAATCAAATAACACACTGTACTAACCGCCTCTGCCCAGAATCTTATAGTTAGTCCAGCATTAGAAAGCATACACCTAGCTCTCTCCAGAAGTGTCTGATTCATACGCTCTGCTACACCATTCTGTTGTGGTGTATCCCTGACTGTATGATGCCTAGAAATCCCTTCATTCTTACAGAACTCATCAAACTGAGATGAGAAAAATCCCAGACCATTATCAGTTTGCAGCCTCTTAATCTTCTCCGAGGACACGACAGCAACAGAACATGATAACGTAGAACCTTGAAGAAGATACAAGGTACCACGTTTAACACCTTTCAAAACCACATTAGAACCCTTGCAGACATGTAGAACTCCACATTCACCTTGAAAATTGAAACCATTGCTGTCTAACATTCTCGAAGATATCATATTCTTTGTCATAAGTGGAACATGCCTAAAATCATTCAATATGCAGAATTTACCATCATCTGTCCGAATTTTAATCGAGCCTATTCCAACCGTCTCACAAGAAAAACTGTTAGCCATATAAATATTGCCACCGTCGACTTGTTCGTAGGTTGTAAACCACTCCCTGCGCGGACATATATGGTAAGACGCTCCAGAGTCAAGGATCCACACATCAGAATGATGTCTGTCTTTGATAGCAACTAGAGCAATATCTTCTTCGGAATTGGCATCAGCTACAGCAGCAGTTCCTGCAGCAGTATCCACCAATTTAACATGTTGCTTCCTTTTCTTGGGACAGTCAGATTTCCAGTGTCCCTTCTCTTTACAGTAATTGCAGACATCATTAGCTCTCGAACCCTTAGTTGCTGGTTTCTTGGATTTATACTTCCCCGACTTTCCATGTCCGGTACTCCCGCTAGCTACCAACCCAGCAGCATGATTATCTACACCTGTACCAGCCGCATTATGGCGCAGCTCTCTAGAATGAAGAGAAGATCTAACCTCCTCTATGGAAATAGTATCTTTACCAACAATAAACGATTGCACAAAGTTCTCTTACGATAATGGTAAAGAAACTAACAGAATCAAAGCAGCATCCTCATCTTCAACTTTAACATCAATATTACGCAATTCTAATAAAATTGTGTTTAATTGATCTAAGTGATCTCGAAGAGGCATACCTTCCTACATTCGTAGACTGAACAGACGTTGCTTCAGAAGCAACTTATTTGTTAAAGACTTTGTCATGTAGAGACTTTCAAGCTTTAACCATAAACCAGACGCGGTATCCTCCTCAGCAATTTCAGTAATAATATCATCTGCAAGGCACAACAGAATTGTTGAGTGTGTCTTTTCTTCGAGATTGGCCATCTCAGCGCTTCCAGAAGCAGCCGTTTTTGTGTTCAACGGCACCCAGAGCCCCTGTTGCTTTAACAAGGCACGCATCTTGATTTGCCATAGACTAAAACTATTTCTCCCAGTAAATTTGTCGACCTTAACGTTAATACCACCAGACATCTTTCTCCCAGAATCGTATACGTGAACAGTACCGTATTTTGTGAACATTACCATACACGTGAACAGTACCGTATATGTGAACAGTACCGTATACGTGAACATTATCGTGAACAGTGTCTTCTTCTCCGGTGATGAATAGTGCCTTCTTCTCCGGTGATGAACAGTAACTTCGCCTGAACAGTGTCGTCTTCTCTGGCGAGCTTGAAAAAATTCTGGCAAAAATTTTAGAAAGGGACACAGCAGCTTCAACCTGGCTCTGATACCAGTTTGTTATAACGGAAGCAAGAAAGATGATAAACATAAAGAGAAAATATATGCAGAAGAAAAATAGTTTATATTGATCTTGAGGATGAACAGATTACAGATCTTTCAGCTAGATGTTCAGATTTTCAGATGCATCACAATCTTTACACGCATTTCTATTTATAGACACAATCAAAGGGGTTAGGTGTGGTAGGTGGTGCCGCCGGTGGCTACATAAGTCAAGTCTGACGGCTACAGTAAGTCAAGTCCGGCAGCTACAGTCAAGTTCGGCGGCTACAGATTCAAGGCATTTTAACAATGTGAATTGTGATTTACACTTGCATTTCAGAAATTGAGAATTCATTTATACATTATTAACTAGTGTTGCCCATGATACAACTTCAAATTTATTCACTTCAAATTTACGGGAACTTTTAAAATCCAATACACTTTCAAGATCCATCTGAATCGAATACACTTGTTGAATTTTGTTACAAAATTTTATACCTATTGCTACAACTAAAAAAACACAGTTTTGGGAGAAAAACAAGTATATGGAATTGCGTTTACATTATCGTAGTTCATCCCAATTTGGTGTCGATCTCTCATCAAATCCTAATTTAATTTATACTGATTCCTATAATTAGAATATTCCTAAGAGCATCTCCAATGGCATTAGCTAAAAAATATTGGCTAAATTACATAAAATATTGATTTTGTAAAATTTGTCGAACCTGTAAGAGCATCTCCAATGTATTAGCTAAAAATGGTTGGCTAAATCAGATAAAATATTGATTATGTAAAATTTGCTGAACCTGTAAGAAGTTGTGCTCCAATGGTATATTGGCTATAATGTTGTATATATTGTAAATATAGTATGTTATTATTATTTCAGGTTGTTATTAATAGAATCTATTTTTTTAAGGTAATAGATCATGTAAAATCTTCCTTACAGGTCTCTAGAGGTTGGCCAAATATAGCCAACGAAAAGAGATTATGTAAATTTTTTGCTAACAGTAATGTTCCATTGGAGTGATGTTTTTTTTACATAATTTCTATAAATTTTATTTTTGGTAATATATTTGTGATTTTAGCTAAGCGGTCTTCTCCATTGGAGATGCTTTAAGACATTGTGTTCCGAGGGTATTGGCTATAATGATTGACTATATTTTAAAAATGGTATGTTATTAATATTTCAAGTTGTTATTAATGGAATATATAATTTTAATATAGAAATATGTTAGGAATATGTTGTACTTGATGATAACTTCACAATCAATCAAATTGTTTAAGGTTTTGTAGCTGTCAACGGATGAGGATTTATAACTCTATCCGTTGACAGGTAGCTCATCAACGGATGAGGTTTTGTAGCACACTGCAGTATCTCTATGTTATCAGTTGATAGTGTTTTTATCCACAGTCATGTTGACTATCAACGGATAGGCAGAATAGGGTAGCCAATTGTAAATAAGCTATGCTATGTAATTCTGTCTAAGTGAAAGTGTATCAACGGATGAAGACTAAACTCTATCAACGGATACAACTCAAATCCACTCTATCAACGGATACAGCTCAAGTCCCAATATCAACGGATACTGCTCTATACATCATCAACGGATGTCAGTATACATCATCAACGGATGTTAGTGTACATCATCAACGGATAATCATTGACACTGATTTCTATGATTAGCTGGAGATTAGCAGTTGATAAGGACATGTTTGACTGACAGATCACATGAGTTGAAAGTAGATACAAAAAGCAGTATGGCAGCCATACTTTGGAAACACAGAAGAAAGAAGCATTCCATTTACACTATGAATACAAGAAAGGTGCAGGAGACATGTCTGAACACAAGGACAACCTTTCGGCTACATGTGTATTTGGAGTGTAGTAGCAAGTCAACTAGAATTAGATTAGTATTATCTTATTCCAGTAGTACTTGTAAAACTTGGGATATATAACCAAGTGTAGCAACTCTTTGTAGGTTAAGAAAACAGACATATTTGCTTAGGGTTTCTTGAATATCCTTAGAAGCAAAGAGTTGTAAAACGGCAGCTGTGTACATTTTGTATCACAGAGTTTTCTTCAAATAAAAGCTTCAGGTGGTGCATATTAACCACCTGATTTTATATGTGTTTGTGTTTAAATCTTACATTGCAAATATCTCTTCATAAGTTTCTGAAGTTCTTATCAGAAATTTATAAATATCAAGAATTGTATTCAACCCCCCCTTCTACAATTATACAAGTGTGTAATCTGGGAATAACAATTGGTATCAGAGCAAGCTTCTAACATATTTGAAGTTTAAAGATCAACACACTTCCAACATGTCTAAGAAGGATTATGGAGTGAAGATTCCAGTTCTTGATAGAGAAAATTACTTTCACTGGAAAGTAAAAATGCGTCTACATCTCTCGTCTATTGATGAGGGTTTTGTGGATTGCATTGACAAGGGTCCTCACGTTCCAATGAAGACAGCAACAAGAGTTGGCCTGGCTGATGATGTGCCTGACACTTTCATTCCCAAACCTGTTTCTGAGTGGAGTCTTGAAGATATTGCAGAAGTCCACAAAGACAAAAAGGCCATGAATATTCTGTTCAATGGTCTAGAAACAGACATGGTTGACAATGTTATTAACTGCACTACCGCCAAGGAAGTATGGGACATTGTTCAAACCCTGTGTGAAGGAACAGAACAGGTAAGGGAAAACAAGATGCAACTACTAATCCAACAGTATGAACATTTTCACTTTAAGAGTGGAGAAACATTGAATGATACATTTAGTAGATTTCAAAAGCTACTAAATGGTTTGAAACTGTATGGAAGAGTCTATCAAGTTAAAGTCTCTAATCTCAAATTTCTGAGATCACTGCCCAAGGAATGGAAGCCAATGACTGTTTCTCTAAGAAACACTCAAGAGTACAAGACATTTACTCTTGAAAGGCTCTATGGAACTTTAAAGACCTATGAGCTGGAAATGGAGCAGGATGAAGAGATTGAGAAGTCTCAAAAGAAAAGTGGGTCAGTTGCACTCGTTGCCAATTTGGAGCAAAAGGAGGAAAGGACAGAAACTGCTAGTTCTACACCAAACAGGGAGGTTTGTAAAAATAGAGCAGAATCAAGCAGGAGCAAGGAAAAGGTGTCTGAGGAATTGAATGCCCTTCAGCAGGATGAATTGGATGAGATAGATGAGCACTTAGCTTTTCTATCTAGGAGATTCTCTAAGCTGAAATTCAAGAGAAACTCTAGGATGGCCAAGCCATTTAACAACAATTTTTCCACAAACAACTATGTGGATAAATCCAAAATTAAATGCTACAATTGTGGGATTGCTGGTCATATGATAAGTGAATGCAGGAAACCTAGATCTGAGAACAAGGGAAAGCCAACTGAGGTTGTTGACTATAAGAAGAAATATTTTGATCTTCTCAGGCAGAAAGGAAAGGCATTCTTGACCCAAGAGTATGACTGGGCTGTTGATGACAATCATTCTGATGATGATGCTGAGTTAGTCAACCTTGCTTTAATGGCTGATTCTGGAGAGCAGGAAGCAAGTTCAGCTAGCAATCAGGTATTTTCTACTAATCTCTCTGAGCTCACTAAAGAGGAATGCAATAGTGTTATAGATGAAATGTCTACTGAATTATATCACTTAAGTGTTACTCTTAAATCACTTACTAAAGAGAACAATAGAATTAAAGAGTCTAATCTGTTTTTAAGTGATAGAAATGCTGCTCTAGAATCTCAATTTCTAGAATTTGAGAAAATGAGAGTTGATTGCAATAATGCTAAAAGTGAACTTGAAGCTGTGTTAAAAAGAGAACTGATTTTAAAAGACCAGCTTGAAAAAGAACAAGGGATAATTGCCAAATTTCAAAGTTGTAGGAATATTTCTCAAAACATAATAGAAGTTCAGGGAATAGAATCATTTGTGAAGGATACCTGGACTCAAAGGAAAAAGGAGCTAGAACCTGGCCTTGAGGATCTAGAGACTATCTGTGAATCAACGGATAGTGATCATCCGTTGACAGATGAACCGTCAACGGATGAGAGGTATCCGTCGACTAACAAAAAGTCTGTTAGTAAGAAGGAACTTAGGAAACTGGATATCAAGTATGGTCCAGTAAACAAGAATTTTGTTAGTGGTGAGTGCAGCAAAACCAAATCCAGTGGGAAGGCTAAGACAGGTGATTTACACAACAAAAAGGCTGTTGGTAAATCAGACAATGAAAAGGTAGAAATTGAGGGCAAAAAGAAAAAGAACAGAAATGGTAAGATAGGCATCAACAAGAAAATCAATTACTCTCCTGACAAGTTTGCTCCTAGGAAAACTTGTAGTAATTGTAATAGTGTCAATCATTTATCTTCTAATTGCAAGATTGTCAACAAGGCTCCTGTTCATGTACCTCAACCAATGCCATGTATGCCTGCAATGCCTGGTTTGTATCAAAATGCTAGTTTTTCAAATCCATATGTGAACATGCCATATGTGTCTAATCCATACTTTCAATCTATGAATGTGCCACAAATGTCATGGAACCTACCTAACATGAATAATATGTATGCCAATTTTCCACACATGCATGCATCCAATATTCATGCAAATGAGCATTTGTCAAACCCCATTACTCAAGCATCTACACCTAAGATGAAGAATGCTAAGAGTGCAAAGTCAAAGGCTAACAAGAAAGGACCCAAGGAAGCTTGGGTACCAAAATCAACATGATTTGTTTTTGAAATGTGTGCAGGGAAACAGAAGGAATCTATGGTACCTAGACAGTGGATGTTCTAGGCACATGACAGGAGATTCAACCCTGCTCACAGAGTTCAAGGAAGGAGCTGGCCCTAGAATTACCTTTGGAGATGACAGCAAAGGATATACTAAGGGATATGGCCTGATTTCAAAAGACAATGTCATCATTGAAGAAGTGGCTTTAGTTGAAGGTTTAAAGCACAATCTGCTGAGTATCAGTCAGATTTGTGACAAAGACTATGAAGTAAAGTTCACAAAAGAAGCCTGTGTTGTTTCTGCCAAGGAAGACAACAATGTGGTATTGACAGGCTTTAGAAAAGGAAATGTTTACATAGCTGACTTCAATTCAGCATGCTCAGAATCCATTACTTGTCTCTTCAGCAAAGCAAGTAAGGATGAGAGTTGGCTATGGCATAAGAAGCTGTCACATTTGAATTTTAAAGTTATGAATGATTTGGTAAGAAAGGATCTTGCTAGAGGAATCCCTCATTTGGAGTTTGTCAAAGATGGGCTATGTGATGCCTGCCAATTAGGGAAACAAAAGAAATCATCTTTCAAAAGCAAGACAGAGTCATCCATTGTTAAGCCTCTTCAATTGCCCTGTATATGGATTTATTTGGTCCAGTAAATGTCATGTCTATGTCAAAGAAGAAATACTGTCTGGTGATTGTAGATGATTTTTCTAAGTTCACATGGACTTTCTTCCTGCACTCCAAGGATTGTGCAAGTGAAATCATTATCAATCACCTCAGAATGCTAAACAATGGTTCTGAAGACAGAGTACAAAGGATCAGGAGTGACAATGGTACTGAATTCAAGAATTCCACAATGAAGATTTTCTGTGAAGAGAATGGAATTGTCCATGAGTTTTCTGCTGCCAGAACACCTCAACAAAATGGGGTTGTTGAAAGGAAAAACAGAACTCTCATTGAAGCAGCTAGAACAATGTTAAGTGAATCAAGATTACCAACATATTTCTGGGCTGAAGCTGTCAACACTGCATGCTTTACTCAGAATATTTCCTTGGTCAATCAAGCTAGAGGAATGACTCCTTATCAGTTATTAACCAACAAGAAACCAACTTTAGCTTTTCTACATGTCTTTGGATGTAAGTGTTTTGTGCTAAGGAATCATGGAGATAATTTAGGCAAATTTGAAGCAAAGGCAGATGAAGCTATTTTCGTTGGATATGCAGCAGGGAAAGCCTACAAGGTCTACAATCTAAGAACCAACATTGTTATGGAATCTGTACATGTTGTGTTTGATGATCAAAAGATTCTAGGCCTAAATGATGAAGGTTACCATGAAAAGTTGGAATTTGAGAATGAAGGTGAAGGAAGAATGTACTATGATGATGATGAGGAGAATGAAGATCATGACCACAGAGATCCACCTAGAGCTGTTACACCAACTAGAAGTGATGCTTACACTGAAAATGAAGCATCCGTTGATAGTCATTCTGGAACATCCGTTGACAGTCATTCTGCAACATCCGTTGACACTATTAGAGATGCATCCGTTGACAGAAATTCTCAAGCATCCGTCGACAGGCAAAATGATGCATCCATTGACAGTCAACTTCATAACTCAGCAAGGACAACAAACTCAGGGGGAGTTTCTCAAGGTCAAAATTCAATGCTAAATCAACATGATCATGGAAATGAAGCAACCTCATCAAGATCAAATCTTCCACCTGCAAGAAAATGGACTAGAAATCATCCATTTGAGTTAATCATTGGTGAATCAAATTCAAGAGTCCAAACTAGAAGGGCCACTCAAGCAGAATGTCTATACAGTAGCTTCCTGTCTCAAGAGGAACCTAAGAAAGTGGAAGATGCCCTTCTAGATCCAGATTGGGTGTTAGCAATGCAAGAAGAGCTAAACCAATTTGAAAGAAATAAAGTATGGAAACTTGTGCCCAAACCTGATGATAGAAGTGTCATAGGTACTAAATGGGTTCTCAAGAATAAGACAGATGAAAATGGCATAATTGTGAGGAATAAAGCTAGATTAGTGGCAAAGGGCTATTCTCAAGAAGAAGGAATAGATTTTGATGAAGCTTTTGCTCCAGTAGCAAGACTTGAGGCAATAAGAATCTTTCTAGCCTATGCAGCACATGCCAATTTCAAAGTCTATCAGATGGATGTCAAAAGTGCCTTTCTAAATGGGGAACTGGAAGAAGAGGTCTATGTCCATCAACCTCCTGGTTTTGAGGATCCAGAATTTCCAGTATATGTATATCTTCTCATGAAAGCACTTTATGGTTTGAAGCAAGCACCAAGAGCCTGGTATGACACTTTATCTCAATTTCTTTTGGAGAACCACTTCACTAGAGGTAAAGTAGATAAAACCTTATTTCATAGGGATATTAATGGCTCTTCAATACTTGTTCAAATCTATGTAGATGATATTATTTTTGGGTCTACAGATGAGAAGCTTTGCAAAAAGTTTGCCAAACTTATGCAGAGTAGGTATGAAATGAGTATGATGGGTGAATTAACTTACTTTCTTGGCCTACAAGTAAAGCAAGTTAATGAGGGCATTTTCATAAGTCAAACAAAATATATTTATGATCTCTTAAAGAAATTTGACTTAATGGAGTGTACATCTGCTAAAACACCTATGGCCACTGCAACTAAGCTTGAGTTGAATACTAAGGAAAAGTCTGTGGACATCTCAAGTTATAGAGGCATGGTAGGTTCACTTTTATACCTAACAGCTAGTAGACCTGATATAATGTTTTCTACTTGTCTTTGTGCTTGATTTCAAGCTGATCCTAGAGAGTCTCACTTAATAGCTATTAAAAGAATTTTCAGGTATCTCAAGGGAACACCAAACCTTGGCATTTGGTACCCAAGAGAATCTGGTTTTGATCTAACTGGCTATTCAGATGCAGATTATGCAGGTTGCAGAGTTGATAGGAAAAGTACTACAGGTTCCTGTCAATTTCTAGGAAACAGGCTTGTGTCATGGTTCAGTAAGAAACAAAACTCAGTCTCCACTTCTACAGCTGAAGCTGAGTACATTGCGGCTGGAAGTTGTTGTGCACAGATTCTATGGATGAGAAACCAACTCATTGACTATGGTCTAAAAGTTGAGAAGATTCCAATTTTCTGTGACAACACAAGTGCTATTGCCATCACAGGGAATCTAGTGCAACATTCGAGAACCAAGCACATTGACATCAAATACCACTTCATTAGAGAACATGTGATGAATGGTACAGTAGAAATGCACTTTGTGCCAAGTGAAATGCAGCTTGCAGATATCTTCACCAAGCCTCTTGATGAATCCACATTCACAAGATTGGTAGGTGAGCTAGGTATGCTTAACTTGTCATAATTTCTAGTGATATTTGATTTCAATGAATTGAAGCTGGAAATGTGTTTTGATTTACTTGAAAGTTAAAACTTTCAGAAAAATTTTCTGCAGAAATTTTGCCTAAGGCAAAATTAGCTTATCAACGGATATCCTTTTATCCGTTGATAGTATAAACACATTACTAGATTTTTGCATGTCAACGGGTAACAGGCTATCCACGTCATCAACGGATAAACTGTATCTCAACCGTTCATTCTATATCCGTTGATATACATTTTTTTTAACCGTTGGTAACCGTGTATATCTAATCATGGCTGTACCTATTCTCTTTTTTATTTATTATCTGACAGTTACTTTGACCAATGGAGTAATTACTTTTAATTATTTCATTTTTAATTCTTGAAAAATATAAAAGGCGGACTTGTACTCTCACATCTCACTTTTATTCATTTTCTAGCATATCAAAAGTTAACTGCATCTTCTTCCCTAAAACTCTCTGTAACCAAAGTTCAATCACTTCAATGGCGCCTATTGTTAAGATGATGTCCTCCACTGGGTTTACCTATGAGAAGAACAATTTCGCGGCCTTTGTTGACACAGTGAATGCTCCAGAAGCTTACCACACTTTGATGAGTTTCGTGAAGAAATGCAAACTGTCATATGCTATGACGGCTACCACTCCCTTAATCCATGAGGTAATTGAAGAAATGTGGACATCTGCTGAGTACAATGGCACAGACGGTACAATTGCTTTTTCTTTAAAGGGTAAAAACTATGTGGTTAATTCTGATGTAATAACTGCTTGTTTAAAATTGCCTGAGAATAACTGTCTGAAAGTACCTACTGATGCTGAAATTGTTGCCATGCTTAATTCTATTAATTATGCCCTTAGTACTGAAAACTTAGGGAAAATTGCTAGAAAAGGAATGGTTAAAGAATGGAGCTACTTCTGTGATGCCTTCATTAAAACTTTTTCAGGAAAAATTAGTAATTTTGATGCTGTTACCCAGTCCATGCTAACAATGATGTGTATGCTTTTAAATGATAAATTCTATAATTTTGGCACATTAGTTATGTATGAGATAGCTGCAAAGTTGGGTAAAAAGGAAACTAGGAGCAAAAATATCTACTTTGCTAGATTTTTAATGCTCTTAGCACTGCATGTGTCTGAGAATAAGCTATCCATTGCTAACCCGGATAGCAAGTTCCAATGTTTTGTTCAGGAGAAGAGAGTCTTAAGTGACCTGATTCGAATGAACCTCAATGCAGGAGTACAGTTGGTATATCTACCAATTGTTCAGGTAACTATCTCTAACTCTGAAACCCCTATCTCCAACCCCCAAATTTCTTTGCCTTCTAGTGTCACAATGGAGTCTGTAGTTGTGACCAAACAGGCTCCTACCAAAGTGACCAAATCCAAAGTTCCAAAACCACATTCTAAAAGGCAAACCTCAAGTGTCTCTCAAAAGACACCTGTTGTAAAATCTACCAAACCTCTTGAGGGGAGTGTGAAGGTGGTAGTGAGTGGTGAGGGACAGGGTGAACATCAAAGAAGCCCTAAGGATAAGGAAGGAGAGATGAGTGCAACCACCATTTCAGTCTCTCAAAAGACTGCTAATGTAACTACAGGCCAAATTCTAGTTACACTCTCCCAAAAGAGTGTGACTACTGAATCAAGTTCCCCACAAGGAACACTGCACAAGAGGGTTAGGGACACATATAGCCCAATCTCAAAAACCTATGGAAGAAGAGTGAAATCTAAAACCACAGGGGAATCACAGGGTGCACACACTCTACAGGAAACTGTA
Source organism: Saposhnikovia divaricata (assembly GCA_036435485.1). Classification (NCBI taxonomy): domain Eukaryota; kingdom Viridiplantae; phylum Streptophyta; class Magnoliopsida; order Apiales; family Apiaceae; genus Saposhnikovia; species Saposhnikovia divaricata. The sequence goes on from CM071600.1 coordinate 47,474,141, forward strand.
CCTTCTCAAACTCAGTTTGATGTGGCTTCAATAAATGTGAAGTCACAGCCCCTTGATCTTAATCTTCAAATCGACACACATTACAATCCACCATCACCAACTCCTTCTCTGGATGTGGATATGATATCTACATCAATTCCTGATTCTCCATCTTTAAGATTCTTGGAGAAGCCCCACTCTGTAATTGGTGGTCATCATCTTTTAGATGATTTGTTGGACCATCAATCTTCCCTTCCAGAATTCTCAACACAGACTGTGGCCTCGAACTTAAAATCAATCTCCACAGATTCAGTGTTGGTTTTCTCTTCAACGGATAGAATTATTCCTTCCTCAATGGATATCCTTCATCCGTTGACAAGTGTTTCTCCATCAACGGATGCGCCTCTATCTAGCCATCCGTTGACAGCTATAACTACTCCATCAACGGATATTCCTTATCCGTTGATAACTCACTCTACCACTGCTATATCTGACATTCCAGTGTCAAGTGTAGAGGAGTTCTCAGTAGTTGAAACACTTTTAGGTTTGAGGGAAGGGAGTGAGAGGCTGCCTTGTGAGCAGGCAAAAGAAGAGATAAATAATGAGAGGCTGGCCATTTCTTCCGGTCAGGAAAAAGGAGAGTTTGAGAGTTCCACCTTAGTAGGTGAAGGTGAGGGTGTGAGAGGTGTGAGCCAAGGGGAGCCCTTGATGCAAGAAAAGAGAGATGAGGGGAGAGAAGGGACTACAGGAGAGATAAGGATGGAAGAAGCAGCCATTGCTAGTGAGTCAATGGGGGTTGAGGATGCATCCAAGGAAATGGAATTTCAAAGAGAATATCAGTCCATGATTGACTCCATTTCTTTGGATGCTGAAACCTTTACTCACCCTGTTCCTGCCTATCAAATTCTGGCACAACAGGGCAATGTGGAAGCAGAGGAGGCAATGCACCTAGTGCACACCTCACAATCTCTACTTAGAGCTAAGGAATCTATAGCAGCTCTGCCAACCACTGCTGAGAGTGATGAATTTGACAATTCTGAAGATGAAGACAGCCAGAGCTCTGAAGATGAAGGTGGTAGCAGTATTCATGATTTTGCATTTGCTCAAAACTACACCTATCATCAACTTGATATGGAAATCATAAGGCAATATAAATCTGCCCTGGCTGAGCACCCAGAAGCAGATCCACAGAGAAAGGTTGTTCTTCAACAGGCAATTGACTCCCTAAAGTTACAAAAGATGCAAATGGTGATTCAGAGATCCAATTTAGAGGAGGTTAAACAAGAAATCAAGGATGTGAAGATCTCTGTGGATTCCAAGCTAGAGCAACTAGCTCCTACAGCCACTCAGAGGGTGTTGCAACAAAGGTTTCTCAAAGAAGACAACCTGGCTAAATCTGTGCAACTTCTCAATTCAAGAGTGGAAAAGATGGAATCCCAGATGGAGCAATTTCTTCAACATCAGAAACTGCAAACCCAACTGCTAGAAAAGTTAGTTGCAGCCCCAACTTCTAGTCAAACCCTTGATGCTAACAAAAAGGGGGAGAAAGTGGAAGAGGCTGTGGCAACTACAAGTCAAATCTTAATTTCTGAAAGAAGGGAAGCAGCAAGTGAGGGGGAGCAGCAGCCTACCATAGTGGTCAATCCACAAGAATTCATTGTCACAGCTTCCCCCAGCAAATCCAAACCTCTATTTGAAGAGTTTGATCTTTCAAACTTGACAGAAGAAGAAAAGCTAGCCAAAATTGAGGCTCTCCAAAAGATGAAAGAAGAAAACTATGAAAGGATAATGAGGACAGAAAGATTGATCAATCAATCTATTGCATCAACTCTGTTCTCTAGCCAAACCTCAGCTCCAGCAATATCTACAACAATTTTGAAGGTGCTCACTCCAGCAATTGTGGCTCCTACATTCTATGATGCTGAGCCTTCTCATGTTAAGGAATTTGAACCCTACATCAAATCAAGACCCTTCTCACCACCAAAAGCAAATGGGAAGAACAAGTTACAACTGGACTTTCCATTTCCCAAGGATGATGAAGAGAAGTTGATGGGTAAGGCAATCAAGGAATTCAAGGAGAAGACTAACAGTTGTGTAAGAGAATGGATGGCTGTAATCATAAGGAATGGAAAAGTTCTAAACATATCCAACAGCCATCCTAGATTTGTTGAAGCCAAGAGAGAAGAGACTTCAAGGCTGCTAAGAGAATCTCAACCAAGCACTGAATATCAATATGAAAACTCAGATGAGAAGCAAGCAAGGCTGGCTCAAGAGTTATTGGATGAGGTAGAGGATGAATTGAGGGAACCTGAGGAAGTCCCTAAATTCAAAAAGAAAGGGAAATCAGTCCCCAAATCCAAGAGATTAAAATCACATGCAAGGAGGCCTGTCTCTCCAGAAACTGAAAACAAAGAGACAGTTGGTTCATCACGACCTATTGATGTAAAAGTATTCAACCCAGATGTAAATTTCCATGGTGAGCCTATAGTACCTAAAGAGGAACCAATGAATCTTGACTCCATTGAGGTTCCTTCATTCTTGCTGAAGCCTCAACAGAAGCCTACACAGAAGAAAAGGAAACCAAGGAAGCAACCTTCAAAGGAACCAATTCAAGTTGCTAGGGTACCTGCAATTGTCAGGCAGCCAATCTTGGAAAACAAGGATGATTTTATCTATCAGGCAGATATTGAAGAATACTCTGACATGAATCTTTATCTGGATGAATTGTCAGAAGTAAGAGGAATTGACAAATATAAACATTTGCCTGAAAGATTGGTCTTTGTATACAAGGGAGGAACGGAAAGGACATGGCCACTACAAAGGGTTCTTGGAGAAAATTATCATACCTTAACCAAAGTGTTCTCTGCAATCAAGAGATACACAGGGTTCTCCAAGATAGCAAAAGGGGAGATACTGGACAAAATAGAACAAATAAGGAGGGATTGGAACTCACCATCAAGTCTACCAAGGAAAATGAAGATCCCATACAATGGACAGAAAATCCACCTCCAACCTTTCTGGATGATGGAGTTCAGGGATGAAGATGGTAACAGGAGATTCTTCAGGTTAGAAGACCAACTACCAAAGGCTAGTTCTCAATACCTGAGATGGCTACAACAGAAGCTAAATCCAAAGGTAGATGAAGAAGATGCCTTCTATAGGCAACTCCAAATACAGATTGAGTCCAACTCTGCCAAGGAAGGAAAATCAAGGGTGATGCCAACAAGAGGAAAGAAACAGTCCTAATCTGCTCAGTCTAGAGGAGCACTTCTCTGTAAATTTCTCAAACTTTCATTTTTTTTAATTATTGTAGCTTAATACAATTTATGTATTGTTCTTTATATATCTTTAGGAATGTTTTGTTATCATCAAGGTCCTGAATTTATGCTTTATTGCCATCAAGTATAAATTGGGGGAGATTGTTAGGAATATGTTGTACTTGATGATAACTTCACAATCAATCAAATTGTTTAAGGTTTTGTAGCTGTCAACGGATGAGGATTTATAACTCTATCCGTTGACAGGTAGCTCATCAACGGATGAGGTTTTGTAGCACACTGCAGTATCTCTATGTTATCAGTTGATAGTGTTTTTATCCACAGTCATGTTGACTATCAACGGATAGGCAGAATAGGGTAGCCAATTGTAAATAAGCTATGCTATGTAATTCTGTCTAAGTGAAAGTGTATCAACGGATGAAGACTAAACTCTATCAACGGATACAACTCAAATCCACTCTATCAACGGATACAGCTCAAGTCCCAATATCAACGGATACTGCTCTATACATCATCAACGGATGTCAGTATACATCATCAACGGATGTTAGTGTACATCATCAACGGATAATCATTGACACTGATTTCTATGATTAGCTGGAGATTAGCAGTTGATAAGGACATGTTTGACTGACAGATCACATGAGTTGAAAGTAGATACAAAAAGCAGTATGGCAGCCATACTTTGGAAACACAGAAGAAAGAAGCATTCCATTTACACTATGAATACAAGAAAGGTGCAGGAGACATGTCTGAACACAAGGACAACCTTTCGGCTACATGTGTATTTGGAGTGTAGTAGCAAGTCAACTAGAATTAGATTAGTATTATCTTATTCCAGTAGTACTTGTAAAACTTGGGATATATAACCAAGTGTAGCAACTCTTTGTAGGTTAAGAAAACAGACATATTTGCTTAGGGTTTCTTGAATATCCTTAGAAGCAAAGAGTTGTAAAACGGCAGCTGTGTACATTTTGTATCACAGAGTTTTCTTCAAATAAAAGCTTCAGGTGGTGCATATTAACCACCTGATTTTATATGTGTTTGTGTTTAAATCTTACATTGCAAATATCTCTTCATAAGTTTCTGAAGTTCTTATCAGAAATTTATAAATATCAAGAATTGTATTCAACCCCCCCTTTTACAATTATACAAGTGTGTAATCTGGGAATAACAAAATAAGTGATGTGGCAATTCACTACAGGTCTCTAAAGGTTCGACAAATATAGCCAACATCAAGAGATTACATATAATTATAGACAATGGTTTTGTCCCATTCGAGTGCAAATTTTTTACACATTCTTTATAATTCTTATTTATGGTAATTGATTTCAAATTTTAGCTAAGAGGTCTCTTCCATTGGAGATACTCTAATTCTCTAACCTCGTTTCTCATTCACTGTTCTGTACTTCTCATTTATCATTCTTTTTTCATCCTCATCATTTCCCATTCATTTTTTTTAATTTCTTTTCAATCTCAATATATTTATATAAGCTAGTGATTAAATAGAATTCAACCTTAACCTAGAAACTATAAAATCACTATATGCACTCCCTATTTTACTAACTCCATCCCTAGATGACCGTACCCACACTCAGATCCACAACCGAACAATCGGACCCACACTCAGATCCACAACCGGATCAACCGGACCCATACTCAGATCCACCAGACCCAAACTAGGTTCACCGGGGATCCACCTTGGACCGATCCCCGGGACCCACCATGACATCATCATGATATCATATCACCCCTAAATGATATCACTGGACCCACACCCGGGCCCATCAGACCCATCATGGGTCTACCCAAGACCCACCTTGGGTCAACTCCAGGGACCCACCATGACATCATGATATCATCTTACCCCTAGATGATATCATCGATTCTATTTTACACTATTAGATGATGTTACTATTATCATGATGGTTTCTGTTAGAGTAAAATCATATATATATATATATATATATGTATGTATATATATATATACATTGAAGTTTTTACTGTATTTTTCTATTAAATTTTAAAAAACAATTTTTATAAGATCGTGGTGATACGCTGATGCTTAATGCACAGCCCTTTTTTGTTTTTCTGAGCCTAATTTTCTTTAACATTTTTTTCTATTATGACATCTATCTATTATATATATAATAGGCCAACACAAGAAGAAAATGTGAGATTTTTTTATGCACATGAAAAGACCAATTTGCCCTCATGTTTAATATTTATTAAAAAATGTGTTGTTCATTGGAATCGAACTTGAGTCTATCAAATAACTTAGGCATGCTCTTACCACTACGCTACAATGTCACATGTGTTTTCAAACCATACACATAATAAGTAAATGTCGTTTAAGAGTAATACATTTGTAAATAACTATGGAGCTAAATTAAACTTAAGTAAAACACCAACACATTTTTATTAAAAAAAGTGTTGTTCATGGGAATCTATCAAGTAACTTATGCATACTCTTGCCACTACGTCACAATGTCACATGTGTTTATAAATCATACACGTAATATGTGAATGTCTTAACAGTAATACATTTGTAAATAAATTTGGAGTTAAATTAAACTTTAAAATAATAATAATAATAATAATAATAATAATAATAATAATAATAATAATAATAATAATAATAATAATAATAATAATAATAATAATCAACATAATATTCATAGGGTCATCGATTTAATTCACACATCTTTTTATCACTAAATCATAGTGAAAAGTAAAAATTTAACTCAATATCTATTTGACTAATTTTATATTATGAGTGACTTATGAATAGTTAAAAATGTAAACATAAAAATAAATTTGATAAATTATCTATTTGAATGATGATATTAATTTAAATCAAATAAAATTCTCAAAACAAAATAAGTCAATCAAAAAAGTACCTCTTACCAACTTTTGACTTTAAGCTATTTTTTTAACTTTAAGTCAATTTCTGACTTATTACACAAATAGACATTTTTTGATTTAATGTAAAAAATGACTTTAACCTCCGACTTAAAGCCGTTGCCAAACGGGCTCTTAGTCTCGTGTGTTTTAAATCATACACATTATAAATGTGTGTGCATGCATTACTTGAGTGAAACAAATTTTGATATTTTTATTATTGTAACATATTAACAATTTTTGGCTATATTTTATTTTTACATTTATTGATTCGGATTATAGTATATTATGTTATATCATTTATCAATATTTCTCTATCGATGTCAATATATAGAACTATACAAATTATTTATTTGACGAATTTATTGATTTATCAAATATTTATTTACAAAGACACAATTGATTAAAGGTAAAATTTTTGAATTTTTTTAAATAATTAAAATATCAATTAATAAATTATAATAAATTTTAGAAAATAAGTAAAGCTAGTTAGAGGCTCGTAATTCGCTAAGATAAACAACAAACTCATTCAAGTCTTTGATCTATCTGTTCACTCCAATTAGGATTCTTTTAATTAGACGATGCCTATAAAACACTCGAATTCTATTATATGACTCATAAAAAGAAAAACTAACATGACTACTATCAATATTACTCAAATTAATTTTCAGATTACAAACTTGAACATACTTAAATAAGTACACAATAATCGCATATGTGCCATTATCAAGCAAAATTCCATTAAAATCAATCACATGGAGTACTTTGAAAGACATTGATCATGCACAATTTAATTTAAAAATAGAATTTAAAATAGCGACCCGTGCCTCGCACGGGTTTTTATGCTAGTTTTCCAATAATATTTGTTTAATTTAAAATATTTTATTTGGTTTTTATACTAGAACTCTTTAGAAACAACTCTCTTACTCTAGAAAGGGTTACAGTATATGTTAATGTTCCAGGCTTTCCAGGTCACAAAACTTTGGTTTGATCTAAACAAAGCCCGTCATAAAACAGCCCAGTTTTGTAAAACGATGAATTTTATCATGACCAACCCAATAGCGGCCCATTCTGTTTATAAGTACTGTATTTTCTTGTCTTGATGCTTGTTAACACACAGCTCTTCACCGCCGACTTATTACCAAACACAACCTATTCGACTCGACCCGCCCAACTTTTACAGGTAACCCCTTCAGTGTCTTATTCCTATGAATATACATGTTTGTGTATGTATATATTTGAAAAGAGGGAACTATGTAATAATATGTGTGTTTGTTAATCTTTAGGTTTTTTTGATGATTTGTTTACTTGGTTATGGTTATATTTATGATTTATGATGTTCATTGTTTAAATGTTGCTCATAGTTTCTTTTTTGAGATTTTTTTTTTGGTAGCTTTTGAACCCTAACTAATGCATCAAGCCAGTTATGATGTTAAGTGTTTGATAAATTGTCCCTGAGAGCGTTTTTTCTAAGAAAGTTGCACATACTTAGAATTGAAAGATTTTGTCCTGCCACTACGTTACCGAGTACTTGAGAATTTTCAGGCAGTTAAATTTTTAATTCATAATAGTAAAACATGAAAATCGTAAGAGGACCATCCCTCTCTCAGAAATACAACATATTACGTGTAAAATGCTGACTTTGTCTATCCAAAATTTGTTTTCCCAGTTAAGTATGATTTCACTCATTGTCCATTGGAAGACCCCTTTTGTATTTGTGGGTTGGAAACATTTTCTTGCGATTCTATCACTATTGCATAAAACTCACCGAGTTGTTGTTTCCAGTTGGTAGTCCTTTTTCTGATGGCTGTATAAAGTGATAAAATTAGTCTTTAAAGTTCTAAAGTACAATTGTATTATATAGCATTATGTATGTTTCGGAGTTGGATTAAGGTATGTATATATGGTAGTATAAGCAGGGGAGGAACCATGAAGTCACCAGGGTGTTCCTTGGAGTACCCCTGGAATATGAAGTATATAGTTTATAGGTGTCATCTGGATGCAATGGTAATGCAGCTGAGTTGGTTTTCACAGTCCAGGGGCATGGGTTCAACTCCCCATCACTACAAACTTTATTTTTTATCCCCTGAAAATTAGATATGTTAACTACATGTTATCATACAACAAAGGCTAGATAGCTTCTTTTTTTGATGAGTATTTTGGAGTACCCTGGAAGAGCCATTTTGTATAAGCCCATATTTGTTTCATTGAGTATCTTTTAGATAGCTGTTCTTGTTATTCATCTTTTTCGGATTTTTTGTATTTGTAGGCTTGGATACTACACTCCTGCCTTAGGCTGTAAGCCATGGACATGTAAAATAGCAGTCTTAGAACCTTCGTTATCAGCGGCATGGTCTCTTAAGTAGCAAGTTGATGGTTTCAGTTACGCATCTTATGGCGTGATGTTGTGGAAAATAGTAGTCGTGGCTTCTCTATATTTCAGATAGGGATAAGCATATATCTGATGTCCGTTAATTACTTTTTCTCCTGTGCAGTGAAAGACGTTGGTTCTGCATCTAGGGCATTTTATGTTAACCGCAACCGTAGATATATATCTGTAGCTTCCGTCAGACTAAACAAAGAAAGAAGGTTTAGCAGTTGGAACCGATCTGAAGCAATAATTCGCCATTTCGACGATGTGCATGTCCAACGTCGTACCAATTCAATTTCTGAAATTTCATTTGGTGAAACTCATCACATCTATCAATCCAGCAGTCTTCAACAATGGTTTAAAAACTGGCAAGAACAGCGAAAGTATAAGCTAACGGCCAGCACTTTTGCTGGGGCTATTGGTCTATGGCCTCGTCGAAGAGTCCAATTGTGGTTAGAGAAAATTGGGTATCTTCAACCGTTTACTGGTAATATGGCCACCTGTTGGAATAATATCAAGGAAGAGGAAGCCCTCGAAAGATATAAGATGATAACTGGAAATGCTGTACGGTTTCCAGAGTTCCAGGTTTACAGAGACACAGATCCTGAATATGACTGGCTTGCAGCTTCACCTGATGGTACAGTTGAGCAGGTTGTGTACGGACTGTCGTCTCGAGGTGTGCTAGAAATTAAGTGTCCTTATTTTGACGGTAATAAGGAAAAGGCTTATCCGTGGACAAGAATTCCCCTTCACTATATCCCTCAAACTCAAGGCTTGCTGGAAATATTGGACCGAGATTGGATGGATTTCTACGTCTGGACTCAAAATGGAAGCAGTTTATTTAGAGTAGATCGTGATGAAGAATACTGGAACCTTTTGATGATAGCATTGTCAGACTTTTGGTGGAATCATGTCCATACAGCCAGGGAAGAATGCCTCAAAAGAGTGATTACAGATCCACTTTATGAGTTGCGAGAATTCCGTCCTGCAGCTAGGCATGAGTTGAGTGTTGATATTGTTTATGAAAGCAAACGATTAGTTGACGAGGCCAAGTTGATGGTCCGTGAATTTGGTGGCAAAATACAGGATTGACATACTTGAGAAACTAAAAACAATCAGTCGAATTATATGTGTAGTAGATGTAGGATACTATTTTTGGGTTGGCCAGTAAGCCTATAGGCAGGTAGTTGAAGTAAACATGTGTAACTAGAGTCCTAGACAACGGAAGTTGGTTGGTTATCACTAAAATCTTTATTGTTCAGATGTTCTGTTGATAGCCGAACTTTAGTATTGTATCTTGCTGTGTGGGAGATTGTCAACTGTGTATTTTGATTTGGGATATATATAATTATCTTATCTTTCTTATTCATGTTATGATACATAAAATATCAAATTTCAGGAGGAAATGAGAAAAGGCAAAAAAGTGCATTATACATGTTAAATGAGTATTATTTTAAATGAGTCAACTTTTTTCTTCCCATAAATCAAACTTTTAGGGTCTAAAAAGCAAAAAAGTCTACGTTTTTATTCTCTCTGTCCCAAAATAAATGTTATTTTGACTTTCACTACGTATTTTAATGTGCGAAAAAAAGTGACTTCCACATATTATTTTTTTAATATTTTTTTTTGTGAATAAAAGTTTAAATGTTATATTTTTATTCAGAAAAAAAAAATTTAAAAATATTATGTGGACACTTTTTTTAACACTTTAAAATACGTGTAGAAAGCCAAAGCGATACTTATTTTGGAACGGAGGGAGTATTTTACATGATCGTGACAAATTTATATTAATTATTTAGCATGTTTGTCTGTTTGTTCAAAGAATCTAGTCTAGAATTTAACAAATTCTTATTTTCCACGTCTCCCTATCATGTAGTTATAGATTTTAGTGGCCGGTGACGTATCAGACTTTGGTCACTGGTATTAGTAGAAGATGGTTGTTTGACTTGCTACTTTGCTAAGCCTGCTCTCATGGTCCTCTCATGTTAGTAAATACTACAAGACATCCACATCCACATATCTTGTAACACCATACACACATGCAAGTGAGAGCTGATGTGTTTATTTATATAACCGCAATCGCACAATGTCCGCTGATAGTAAAGAATGGTAAGTGGATCGTATCCACAAGGAGACAGGTTCTATCGATTCCGATTCAATTATTATCAATTATTTCAAGGACAAACGATTATTTGAATATTTTTAACTAACTAATGATTATAACTAAATTAATACTAACTAAATAGATACTAAATTAATATATTAAAAATCTAGGGCAATCAGGTCCACCTTGTTTGCAAAATAACCGACTCCTAAGCTAAAGCAGTTAACGTGATCAAATAACTAGAGCTTGTTATTTTCTCTCAAATAATCTCGAAACATGCTTACATAATTAATCACTTTTAGTAATTCAGTGATTAGGTAATTAAAGCAATTAAAATAATGTTAATCTCTCTCGAGTATTAACGCTCTCAGAAATTCAATGATGCTTTCGCACTCAAATTCAGTTCTGCTAATCGTATGTGTACCTCTAGTAGTATATATCTCGATCATACTCCTATTGCATAAAATTAATCTGTGATATCGGCCAATTACACAAATTAAACATGAAAACATAATCAATTAGAATAACCACAACCAATCAAACCACTGTGAAAATCATGCCAATATTATAGTGCAAACATGGCTTCCCCTTAAGCCCTAGAAACTACTACTAGATAATAATTAAACAAATAAAAGAACTAAGAACAATAAGAAACATAATTAAACTAATAAGAATTGAGGAAAAATTCAGATAAGAAAACCTGTAATCATCAATTATGTCACAAGAATGAAATTCATGGTCTTTCTCTCTATTACTCTCTATGTAAACCCTAGCTATCTAAAACTACGTTCCCTCTATCCTAATAATAAAGTATTTTAATATTTTAATAAATTTACAAATCAATCTTCTAAACTGAATAGGATTCTCTAATAAAAATTCGTAGATGTCTGTTCTCCTCTGTTTCTGGGCTGTTCCAACTGGATTTTGCTTACTGGACCATCTCTGAATTAAATAGAATTCAACAAGTTTCGTGTGGACTGTAAGATCGCTAAAAACGAACTTCTGGAACTCAAGTTATGGACCAAACAACGTCAACAGCCCGTGTAGTCCAATAATTCCGAATTTTCTTCTAATTTAGCTCCAAAATTGATCCTTTTTTTTATGAAAAGTGATAATTCAATACATAAAAGTCATACGGCATCTACAAGAATGATCGAATCGATCAAACATAGAATAGGATGACGCGCTCGTCTTCATAATCAAAATGAGACAAATAAGCAGTGTGAAAAAAGTGATATATCTATAGATACTTGCTCTACGCTCAATATCTTCGTCAAGATATGTTTGAGCTACCGACCACAAATGCAAATCCGAACAAGCTCTTACCGTTGAACCCGAACCAACTCTCACAAAAGAAGGAGAGAAATCCACATCTCTCACCAAGGGGAGAAATCAAAATGCAACTACAAATAAAAAACCAAACTGTAATTCCAAATAAAACTTAGATCTGCAAAAAAGAAACCACAATAAGAGATAATCGGTCCACACACAGATCCAAAACCCGATTGAATCGAAGAAGAACGAAAATCCGGAGCTTCGATGATATAGATCTAGAAAATAAAACCAAACACCCTAAATGAGTATAAACCACCCAAAATAAGAGATTATTGAATAAAACAGAAACAAAACAAATAAACTAAAGGATTGTGGGCTTTCCACCGGAAAAACTAGTGGAAGCCCCGCCGATTTGATGAGGAGTAGGCGGCTGGAAGATGGATGGAAGGGAGAGAGATGTGCTTAATTAGTTTTGAACTCTATCTTTTTCAGATCCCAAAATTGATCTTTTCTTCAAATCCTTCCGAGTTTAGAAATTCCTTGTATCCTACAATGAAACATAAAAATCTATTCTATTAAATAAATATCCAAATCAGTGTAAAACACAATAAATATGAGAATATTTTTCTCCAAATCCTTCCAAGTTTAGAAATTCCTTGTATCCTACAATAAAACATCAAAATCTATTCTATTAAATAAATATCCAAATCAGTGCAAAACATAATAAATAAATATGAGAATAAAATATCTAAAATATATATATGTAAAAATATATTCTATCAAGAGTTAGCTAAGATGGGAACAGAAGCTCCAAATTCCGGCAAAACGGTGATTTCTAAGGAGCACAAGGACCTGACTGCACCTCCTACCAAGCTCGATGCTGGAGATTTATTCGTCCTCAAGTCTCGAGGTAATTTATTTCCTCTTCACCTTAATATGCAGCGGTTTTAAGTAATTGTTTTTAAGAAAGTTGTATCAGGAATTAATATTTAGCTAATAGCTTGATATTGATCTCTGACACACTTATGCATATGGTTACAGGATCATGGTTGCACTGTGGGTACCATCTGACAACATCAATAGTGGCACCGGCGCTTCTTAGCATACCGTTTGCAATAGGATTGTTAGGCTGGGGAGGAGGAATGGTGTGCCTGTGCCTAGCCGCACTTGTTACTTTCTATTCTTACAACCTCCTGTCTTTAGTCCTCGAGGACCATGCTCGTCGTGGGAAGAGACAACTTCATTTTCGTGCCATGGCTGCTGATATTTTAGGTACTAATCTACCATCACTTGCATACTATCGCTTCATTTCTACATATTTTTTCTTGCGAATTCTAATCATGACCTAATAGTGACTAGATATGGTGCTATAAAAATGTTATCTTGTTTCGCAATTGACATATTTATCAATGTATTCGATTTTAAGTATACAGTGAGGGGGATTTGAGATCTCTCCTAACACTTGGAAGCAGCTTTACACCATTGCTCGGACAATCCTAATTCCCTGGTGCCATACATATTTTTTTAAAGTAGCTATACACTTGTAAATCTTGTAATAAATGAGCTGCACACATATCTTGGACAGGGCAAAACCATAAAATATCTTGGAGTTCATACAATAATCAGGTTATTGATTCGAATTATGGTGATGGCCACTGTATATAAAATTATAAAGATTCCCCCGCATACTTCAATAATTAATATTGGCATTTTCCATACAGCCATTCTTTTCCTACGTACTAAGCAGCGATCCAATCAAGTCAGATTTAACACTCATGTTGACATGTTTAAATACATCACATTCGTCCAACTTGTTTGTATAGCTTGACCTTACCCTATTGATACGTTGAAATGAACAGAAAGTTTAGTTCAACAAATTTACATGTATCACAACGCTTCATATGTTGGATTTTAGTGATGAACAAACGGTGCAGCATTTATAAGAACTTCCAAAATTTGAACATTCCTCCCTGTCTTTCATGTAATAAGCCGGACTGATGATTTTAATTTGGAAGTTAGTTAGAGACTCTGTTATAGGTCTTCAACATAAATTGCAGTAACACTTCAATATCTAGTGATTCCAAAGTTTCTAGTATTTCCAAATTTTAGAAAATTGTGACCTTGCGTTAACTGAATGATTGATGGATCCAAATATATCTGTATCTGAAAGAAGAGCTTGTTTGTGAAATTGAACAGGACCAGGATGGGGAAAGTATTTTGTAGGACCACTTCAATTAGGAATTTGCTATGGATCTGTTATTTCTTGCATACTTATTGGAGGCCAGAGCCTTAAGGTCATTTCCGTTTCGCTCGCTCATTGCCATCTTCCTTTACTTATTCTCAATTCCTTTTGCAAACTTAGCTGACATACATGTGCACATCATTGATCTTCATCTTTCTATATCTTCAGTTTATATATTTGGTGGCTCGCCCAAATGGGAGTATGCAGCTCTCTCATTTTATTGTTATATTTGGAGGATTAAAACTAATCATGGCTCAAATGCCATCTTTTCATTCCCTGAGGCACATTAACCTTGTTTCTTTACTTCTCTGCCTTGCTTATTGTGCTTGCACTACTGCTGGATCCATATACATTGGTACAAACAATATCTAACTTTAGCATATTGTGCTTTTTACTAAATTGTGGCGCTAAGTAGATATATAATAATCCATATGCTGTGATGTAAAATTCTTCCAGGAAAGTCTAGCAATGCACCACCGAAGAATTATGATGTTACTGAAGTTGGCATTAGCAGACTGTTTGGCGCCTTCAATGCTATCTCTATTATTGCTACTTCATATGGAAATGGAATTATCCCAGAAATACAGGTTTCAATCCCAAACAGTAATTGGGTTTTTCTTGTTTGTCAGACATTTATTATCTTTTCGATAAATAAACTCATTTTCAGGCAACTATGGCTGCACCAATCCAAGGGAAAATGTTAAAAGGGCTACTAGTTTGTTATTCTGTTATAATCACAACGTTTTTCAGTGTTGGGATATCTGGGTACTGGGCTTTTGGCAATCAAGTAATGCCCACAGTTCTCTCAAACTTTACTGACCAAGGAAAAAATTTGGTTCCCAAGTGGTTTCTCTTGATCACCAATATCTTTGTAGTAGTCCAAGTATCTGCTGTCAGTTTGGTAAGTTACATTCTCTAAAGCAATGACAATCACTATCAACTATGTTGTCCCAAAGCTTTATTCATAAACTATCTAGCATAATGCAGACATACTTGCAACCTACAAACGTTGTTATAGAGCGCCGATTTGCTGATCCGGAAAAAGATGAATTCTCAGCAAGAAATTTAATCCCACGAATCTTATTCAGATCATTGTCTGTTGTTATGGCAACAACAATTGCTGCAATGTTACCTTTCTTTGGAGATATAATGGCTCTGTTGGGGGCCTTGGGTTTCGTTCCTCTAGACATGATAATGCCAGTGGTTTTCTACAATGTCACATTCAAGCCTCCTAAAAGGGGCTTCATGTTCTGGGGAAATACGTTAATAGCTGTTGTAGGCACAGTTCTGTCCGTGGTAGGGTCAGTAGCGTCTGTAAGACAAATAATTATTGATGCCAAGAACTATCGTTTGTTTGCTAATGTATAATTAATATCACGAAACTAGTTTTGGAGCATTTCTAGATGAATTAGTAAGTATGTATCCAGAAGATTGGTAAAGGTCTGAAAGAATGTGCTGGGAAGATTATTACCAATATTTGTAGGCAGTACACTGTTGGGGTGTTGGCCCCATATATCACAATCTGAAAAAGCCCCAAATATCACAATTCAAAAACTTGGTCCCAAATATCACTCAAAGACATAGTATAAAACAGCGTTTTGAATTTTTTTCTTTTTTTTTTTTCCATAACGCTATTGCGCTTAGCGTTATAAGGGTTGACTAATTTTTTTTTTTAGTTTTCTTGCTTCAAAACGCAAGTTTATAGTTTGTTTTTAAAAGTAAACGCCACATAAAGTGGCGTTTGTTGTTGTTTTTTTTTTTTCAAGACGCTAATTCAAGTTGAGTTTGCACTACTGGTACTTCAAAAACGCTAAATTAAATTGAGTTAAAGTACAAAACGCCACTTCATGTGGCGTTTGTTTTTTTATTTTTTTCTTTTGCTTTTTTCTCCTAAATATATACGGTTTATTCGTTGTTCTGAATATTCTAAAACCGGAAATGGAAACGTTGAACCCAAAAAATTAATTGTTGAACGCCTAAATTTAATTAAAATTGTATTTTTAATATTAAAAATTTTAATTTAAAAAATTGAATCCGGTGGCCTGATTTTTAAACGCTAACGCGTTTAAAAATCAGGATAAGTTAGGGTTTAGGGTTGTAAACAACCCTAAACCCCAAACCCTAAACCCTAAGTTCGTATACGGTTTATTCGTCGTTCTGAATATTTCTAAAACCCAAAATGGAAACGTTGAACCCTTAAAGTTAATTGTTGAACCCCTAAATTCAATTAAAATTGTATTTTTTTTAATTTAAAAATTTTAATAAAAAAATGCATACGGTTTATTCGTCGTTCGAAATATTTCTAAAACCCAAAATGGAAACGTTGAACCCCAAAGATTAATTACTGAACCCCTAAGGAAATACAAAAATCATGTCGTCGGACTTAATTAAAAAACAAAATTTTAATTTACCATTTAGTTATTAATTTTTTAATACTATTTGCAAATGTATATTTAGGAGAAATTAAAAAAAAAACCTCCCAAAACACCACATGAAGTGGCGTTAAATAACCTAAACGCTAATTGAAGTTATGTTAACACCTGAAAACATATTCTAAAGTAGCGTTGCTAGTGTTTAAAAAAAAGAAGGAAAGAAGCCAAACGCGAGACGCATTAGCGTCTTTGGTAAAAAAAATAACGTTATACGATGTAGCATTTTGGAGTGATATTGGGGGCCAAGTTTTTGCGCTGTGATATTATGGACCATTTTCTTTCAAATTGTGATATTGGGGGCCTTTTTTCACACTGTTGTTATGTTCATACGGAAAACTGTACTTAATCTGCAATTTTAGCTAATGTAAAGATTTAGTTGATCAAAAACTCTATCTATGTGATGAATCTTTTGTTGATTGTTGATGCTGTTGACCTCTGTTCTAGTGGTAATTGGAAAAGCCAAATGTTGGCAGTAACAAAGGACGAAGGTTATCAATTTTTAGGGCATACCTTTTTAGTAAACTTTGTTCATTCAGCAGTGAATCTTTTATGTACATAGGAGTAAGGGTGATCTATCTTCCAAGTAACACTAGTTAAGACTCTATCTGATTGTAGTGAATCTTCCGGATCATCGTGTACTTATTAATATTTGGCAGTGGTAAATTGTCAAGATATTCAACCATTCAACAACTACAATTCAACATTCAATCAAATGACATATGCAGTGATATATTAATAGGTTTTACTGTAGCAATTTCTTCCTATAAAAGCCATGTATCAACCTCTCAATATATACAACTGATAATCTTTATTGCTATATCCATATACAATTCAACATGGTATCAAAGCAGGTGTAGCATAGAGTTATCAGAAATTACAATTGGAGCTCCAAATTTTTCAAAAAAACCAAGAACCCAGTTGAATTTCTTTGAGAAATCAGAAAATAAAAACCTACCAAAACAAACATACAAATATACCACCATACCAGGCTCAGAAAGACGACCAACCAGAATTTTTCGAGCTGTAAAACGAGCTACCATGCGCTCGCACGCGCCGCCACACGCGCGGCAGGTCGCTACCACGCGCACCACGGGCCAGCGCGTGGGCCCTCTTCCAGACTTTTTTCGGCGACGGTTCTTCAGGGAGAGTTGCTCGTCTCTTCAAACCCAGTCTTTTCGTGGTAACACCTTCTCCATCACGTACAATTGATACAAATCATATATATACACGTATGTATATATATATATATATATATATATATATATATATCTGTTCGTGTTGCGTGCTGGGTTTTTTATTGTTCGAGTTTCTGCCATTTTTAATGTTGCAATAGCTGAGTTCTTGAGTCTCGTTGTGTGGGTGTTGTGAGTCTGAATCGAGTTTATGATATTGATAGTATAATGGACTATCAAATATATGTTTTATTAACTGGGCTTGGGAGTATAAATCTGTAAGTCTTTTTTGGGATTGCAAGAAATAAGTCAAGACTTTATTTTGTCTCTCTTAAATATTTGGGTATTATTTATATAAGTTTTTAAAATGACTGATGCGGCCGATTCCTCGATTTCGAGTGACACTGCTGTTGCTATAAGAAGCGGTAAAACATGATTTCATAGTACTCCTTATGTGAATCCTAAATTTGATGGAAAGAATTTTCTCGAATGGTCGAAGCTTGCACGATGGCTCTAAAATCTCATAAATTGATGAGATATATTAATGGGAAAGCCAAACAACCATTGGAAAGCGATTCAAGTTTTGATGATTGGGATTCTGAAAATGCCATGGTTTGTTCATGGCTATTTAACTCTATGAAGGTGCATATTCGCAAAAGCTATATCTTTATTGATACGGCTGAAGAGGTGTGGAATTCTCTCAACCGTACTTATTCCTTTTCTGGAAATGTAGCCAAGCGTTTCGAGGTAAACAGGAAGATATGGGCGTTATCTCAAGAAGGTCAAACACTTGCTCAATATTATTCAGAGCTTACATCTCTATGGAGTGAATTAGGGCATTACACTGTATTTGAGTGTAAAAATGCTGAAGATCAGGAGAAATATCAGAAGCTGATGATAGAAGAAAGGGTAATGAAATTTCTTGATGGACTGTCAGATGAGTATGATTCAATCAAAAATCAACTCATCGGACAAATTCCTTTTCCTACTGTGGAGGATGCATATGGACGTGTCCGGCTAGAGGAAAATCGAAAGCAAAGTATGGCTCCAACAACCTCGTCTGATCGATCTGCACTCTTAACAAGAAATTCTCAACAGATTGAACCTGAAAATTCAGATGAAGTTTCAATTGCTCTAATGGGTGAAAAATCTATCCCTCGATGTGACTATTGCAACAAGTTGTACCACACTCGAGAGAATTGCTTTATCTTGCACCCCCACCTCAGAATTCGGGGACGAGGAGGACGCACCCGAGGTGACTATCGAGGTGTCTCATCTGGCAGAGGCACAAGTAGAGGCACAGGCAGGGGCATTCCTTTTAATGCTCATCATATAGTATCAAACTATGAGTCTTCTTCTACTGGGTCAATGACTGCTTCTGAACTCAACACTTTCCGACAGCTAATGTCTCAAATAAACACCACTCCACAAACACCCACAGTCAATTCTGCTCATGCAGGTATATCTTGTCATTTAATTTCTAATAAATGTCCTACATCATGGATCATTGATTCCGGAGCATCGGCACATATGACATCAAATTCTAGTTTTCTTGAGTCATATCATGGTGAAACAGGCAATGTTCGTGTTCCTAATGGAGTTCTTGCACCTGTTCATGGACAGGGTGCTTTTCTTTGCCACTCATCATTACCATTATTGGATGTTTTGCATGTTCCTTCCTTATTTTCAAATTTATTATCTATCTCTCGTGTTACTGAAAATCTTAATTGTTTAGTAACATTTTTCCCTTCTCACTGTGTATTTCAGGATCTGGCGACAGGCAAGGTCCTTGGCAGTGGTAAATTGGTAGATGGACTCTATGTTATGAAAGGAAATTCTGTTTCTCCTTCGACAAATTATCAGGTGTCATCCAAACCTAACCTGTAAAGCATAATGTAATGTAATATGTAATAGAGGACATATATAACTCAACTAGGATAAAAGATAAATAATATTAACTGTATACAGGGATCGTGAAATTTGAAGAACAGACACCGACAAGGATCAAGTCGCTGAAAGAAGTTCATTAACATGATCAAGCCTCAGTGACAAAATAAGATGTACAGATGATTCAGTTGAAGGGCCAAAAGATTCTAGTGATAAAGTTTTTATGGTTGCACAATTCTTAGCAGTGTTCTTAAAGACATGATACGAAGACCACGAGTGAATGTTAGTCGTCTGTGAACCAGACCAGTTGCACTAGGCGTCAACACTTCACAAAGGAGTCGAAGTATCTAACTCAGAAAAACTGTTAAGAGGTATGATTGAGTTTAGAGCAGTATTGATATCCTCTATTTAATTGGAAGCTTAAGAGGAAAATGAATAGTATCCGAAATCAATATTCATATGAATAGTATTCAAAATCACTATTCATATGAATAGTAACCAAAATTACTATTCATATGAATAGTAACCAAAAGTTTCAATCAGCAAAATCAGATTATATCAGGTGGGACCATATTCAAATCAAGTTGTAGCTTTTGAAATTAGAAAGAAAAATTCTGCTGGGATTGGTTGAAAAGAAAAGGCAGCAGGCGGCAGCAGCCAAACAGATTATCGTCATCCGTTACGTAATATTAGCTGCATAGTGATTTTCTAGAATCTATAAATAGGCCTGTTGTATTTTATTTCAAAACACACCTCAACACACAACTCTCTCTTCTCTCTCTTATATCTTCTCTGTGTAAGCTGCTAGACAGTCCATCTAGTAGGATAGCCGGCTTAGCCCGCTTTCAGGAAGTGTCGGGTATAAGGTCCTCGTGTCTAAACTATCCTTAGGAGTGTTCTGTTTTGAAGCTAATCCATTGGATTAGAAGTTGTAACACCCCTTCGAGTTTATTATCAATAAAAATATATTCTCGGAATTATTTTTTATTTTTGGTAGTATCGTATTCAACCCCCCTTATACGATACTTCGGGACCTAACATAACCATGTTTTAGAGTCTGTGTATCAATGGCATAGACGGTTAGGCCACCCTTTCTTTGGTGTTTTAACACATATCTTTCCTAATTTAGCAAGACAATGTAATAGGGAAGAATTTTTTTGTGAACCATGTGAACTAGCTAAACACAAAAGGTCATCTTATCCATCTAGGAATAGTAGAAGTTTTACTCTTTTTTCTACTATTCATACTGATGTTTGGGGTCCCTTTAAACAGCCTACACATGATGGATATAGGTGGTTTGTTGTCATTGTTGATTGTCATTCCAGACTTACTTGGGTATATCTCCTTAAACACAAAAGTGAAGTATTCGAGTGTTTCAAATCCTTCCACCACATGATACAGACATAGTTTAGTGCCTCCATTAAAATTCTTCGGAGTGATAATGGTACCGAGTATAGTGGGCCATTTACATCTTATTTGGACACATGTGGTATTATTCATCAAACTACATGTGTTAAAATCTCTCAACAAAATGGAGTTGCCGAAAGGAAAATTGGTCATTTACAATAGGTATCACGGTCTCTAATGTTAACAATGCATGTCCCTAAATATCTTTGGGGCAAGGCAGTCGTGACTGCTGCATATCTCATTAACCGTCTTCCTTCAAGTGTTTTATAGTTTAGAACACCATTGTCTTTTGTTCCTGCACCTTCTTCTCATCCATTGCCTCTTCGGTTATTTGGGAGTGTATGTTTTGTTCATAATCATTCTCCCTCGCGAGACAAACTTGATTCTCGTGCTCTCCGCTGTGTTTTCATTTGTTATTCACCAACTCAAAAGGGATACAAGTGTTATCATCCTCCATGACGTCGCATATTTGTTAGTCATGATATTACTTTCAGGGGGAGATTAATCGACACAGTCTCGATGGTGAAGCAATAGAGGAGTCACTTCCATTCATTATTGTGCCTAATCCAAAAACTAGTCCAAACATATCATCTACATCTCCGCATATGAGTAGTGAGCCGGATGATTTAAAAAGTTTTGGCATACCAGATTTGATTACATACTCTAGACAAAGAAATGATGATATCACCACTTTACCACATCCAGAGACCTCTGACCTCGAGGCAGATCCTGCAGATCCTACAGCACCTATAACTGAGCCCGATAATGGTAATACTCTTGATCTCACTTTGAATCTTCCTATTGCTATTAGAAAGGGTGTACGCTCTTGCACATACCATCCTATCTCAAACTTTGTTTCCTATAATGCATTATCTCCTTCTTCACTTGCTTTTATATCATCCTTGTCCAGTGTTTCCACTCCACATACTTGGCAGGATGCTTTATGTGATCCTAAATGGAAAGATGCCATGATAGAAGAAATGAATGCCTTGAAACATAATGGCACTTGGGAGTTAACTCATCTTCCTGCTGAAAGAAAGGTAGTAGGATGCAGATGGGTGTTTACTGTGAAACAAAAACCTAATGGGTTGATTGATAGGTACAAAGCAAGACTTGTGGCGGAAGGGTATACTCAGTCTTATGGGATTGATTATCAGGAAACTTTTGCTCCAGTGGAAAAAATGGCTTCTATTCGAGTCCTCATATCATGTGCAGCAAATCTTGGATGGGAACTTCAACAGTTGGATGTAAAAAATGCATTCTTACATGGAGACCTACAAGAAGAGGTCTACATGGACATTCCACCTGGTTTTTCTACAGTTGCAACCATTGGGAAAGTATGTAAACTAAAGAAGACTATTTATGGATTAAAATAGTCTCCAAGGGTTTGGTTTGGCAAATTTCAGAGAGTAGTGGTTAAATTTGGTTACAAACAGGGCGATTCAGACCACACAATGTTCGTGAAAAGAATAGGTGAGAAGATCACAGTTTTGATTGTCTATGTAGATGATATTGTGATCACTGGTAACGACACATGTGAAATTGCAAATGTTAAACGGAGACTTGCTCCGAATTCGAGATGAAGGACTTGGGAAAATTACGGTATTTCCTTGGCATTGAAGTCTCTAGAAGTTCAGGTGGTATCTTCCTTTCACAACGAAAGTATACACTTGACCTGTTAAATAAGATAGGCATGTTGGGATGTAGACCTGCAGATTCTCCTATAAAAGCGAATCGTAAGCTTTGCGGAGATATGGGAGACATTGTTGATAGAACTCAATATCAAAGGTTAGTTGGAAGGTTAATCTACCTCTCACACACAAGACCGGATATAGCATATTCAGTGGGAGTTGTAAGCAGATACATGCATGATCCTCGTCAACCTCATTTGGATGAAATTTATATGATATTAAGGTATCTTAAAGCTGCTCCTGGAAAAGGAGTGATGTTTACTAATAACAAACATCTCGGAGTTGAGAGCTATACAGATGCAGATTGGGCTGGATGTCTAGATGATAGACGTTCTACATCAGGATATTGTACATTTATTGGAGGCAACATAGTTACTTGGAGAAGCAAGAAGCAACCGGTAGTTGCATTATCTAGTGCTGAAACAGAGTACAGAGCTATGGCTCGAGGTGTACGTGAATTACTATGGATTAGATTGCTTCTAACAGATTAGGACTTGCATCAACCACACCAATGAAGTTGTATTGTGATAACAAATCAGCTATAGCTATTGCACATGATCCAGTTCAACACGATCGGGCCAAGCATATCGAGATTGATCGACATTTTATTAAAAAGAAGATCAATAATTATATCATCAGTATCCAATTTGTCAAATCGGAAGATCAAGTAGCTGACGTGTTAACTAAGGGATTAGGAAGAAAAATTCTACATCCACTTATTGGCAAGTTGGGCATGAGTAACATATATGCATCAACTTGAGGGGGAGTATCAAGATATTCAACCATTCACCAATCATTCAACAACAACAATTCAACATTCAACAAAATGACATATGCAGTGATGTATCAATAGGTTTTACTGTAGCATTTTCTTCCTATAAAAACCATGTATCAACCTCTCAATATATACAACTGATAATCTTTATTGCTATATCCATATACAATTCAACATAAATGACTAAATATGAGATTGGTGGAGCTTATATCTTGTGAAGACGAATCTAGCATGTGACAATGATGAATCTGGTATTTGAAACTAGTGGATCCTATAAGTAGAGTGATGAATAGTATATTAATCCGGGGTTGAAGCTAAAATCTACAGCTAAGATTTTCGAGTCGGGTTAAATACTAAATTGCTCCTTCCTTGATTTCTCTCCTGAAGATAGCTATTGTAGTGAGAATTAAGAAGTTAAACGAAACATACCTCTAGATTAGCAGACTTTCCTAGCATGTATATGTAGAAATAAATTCTAAAACTATATAAATATATAAGTATGAGACAGTTTTTGTGAGTAAATGCTCATTTTGTTTATATATTGAAACTGAGAAAACATGATTAATACGTGCAGGGTCTTTTCATGCTACGTCTTACAAAATATATAGAACTGATAGAAACTAACTAACAAAGGTGATGGGCTAGTAAATAGGATCCACGCCTACATTATCTCCATCATTCCAGACTTATTCAAATACTCCTAATACTGCGTAACTCCCACCTGACCTAGTCTTGGTACAGATAAAACAAAACACATCTTATTTAAAACATAACTTAAGTAAATAACCCAAATAATTAATAATTAAATTTAAGATTATTCCAACAATCACCCCCATAATATTAAATTTATGAAGCACTTCTCTTCATTTTGTGATGCACTTCTCACCACCATCTCTTCATTTTGTGATGCACTTCTCACCACTATCAAGTTTGATGCACTCCTCATCAAAAACAATTTTGGAGCACTTCTCTCCAGGGTGCACTTCTCACCCGCAACTCTACAGGAGTGGTTCTCCCTCGATCAAATGTGCCATGTCTTCTTCATCCATCTAGGTTCTTCAATTCTTTGCCAGATGCCCATATCTTTTGCAACGGAAACATTGTGACTTCCCTTTGTGCCAGCAGTCCTTTTCTTCATGACCCATCTTATGACAATGGTTGCATTGAACTTTGCCTTTTGAGGATGAAGCTTTAGCTAATAGGAGTCCCTCAATTTTCCCTCCATTTTCTTCCTTTCTCATGATCCTCCTTTGATCCACGGCGTGAAGTGAATTGATCAATTCTGAAACAGTTAATGTCGAGAGATCTTTAGTATCTTCAAGTGAGGAAATTTTAGTTTCATACCTCTCGGGAAGAGTCACTAAAAGTTTGTCCACAACTCTTTGACTTGAGAAATCTCCACCAAGCAGTTTGATTTGGTTGACAATAGACATCAACATACTCCCATATTCTTTGACACCTTCGTTACTTTTCATCCCCATCATCTCAAACTCCCTTTTGAGGTTGAGAATTTCCATAAGTTTGGTTTGTTGGTTGCCTTCGAACTCCTCTTTGATTTTTTCCCATGCTTCTTTAGGAGACTCACAACCCATGATTGTTGTGAAAATTTCTTCAAACACCGCTGAATGTATACATGAAAATGCCTTTGGCTTTCGTGCCATTTCTTCTTCATGTTTCTTGATTTGAGCAGGTGTTGGATTTCCGGGAAGAGGAGTGGCTTCAGTGTCACTCTCAATCACGTCCCATAAACTAAGAGCCTTCATGTATGCTCTCATTTTTATGGCCCATGAATGATAGTTATCACCTTTGAACAATGGAATATATATATAGGTGTATATATAAAATATCAACTCACAAGCCCTAGATCATGTGAGCTCTGATACCAAGTGTAGAAATAAATTCTAAAACTATATAAATATATAAGTATGAGACAGTTTTTGTGAGTAAATGCTCATTTTGTTTATATATTGAAACTGAGAAAACATGATTAATACGTGCAGGGTCTTTTCATGCTACGTCTTACAAAATATATAGAACTGATAGAAACTAACTAACAAAGGTGATGGGCTAGTAAATAGGATCCACACTTACATTATCTCCATCATTCCAGACTTATTCAAATACTTCTAATACTGCGTAACTCCCACCTGACCTAGTCTTGGTATAGATAAAACAGAACACATCTTATTTAAAACATAACTTAAGTACATAACCCAAATAATTAATAATTAAATTTAAGATTATTCCTACAGTATACCTAAAGATTGTACATCAAATCTTAGGAATCTTTCCTAAATTCTACAGAACACCTAAGTCGATTTTAACAGTACTGTCCTTTTCTTCAGTGTCATGACATATTAAATTTTAGTCGTCGGTAACGTATCAAACTCGAGCCATTGTTAATAGAAGAATATAATTGCAGCAACTTTGCTAGTCTTCTTTATCATCCTTGTATTTTGTTGAATAAAAGACATCCACTCATATATATGTACCTGGTGATCAATATAATAAAAACACGACTTAGTGTTGTCGAGAGCTAGCTATCTAGATGGGTACAGAAGCTCTAAGTTCTGGCAAAACGGCGACTGATAAAGAGAACAGCAACCAGACTGTCCTCCCTGCCAAGCTCGACGCTGGATCTTTGTTTGTCCTGAAGTCTCGAGGTAACTAATCAAATATTCCATCTGTTCTTGTATTACATAAAACTGTTGCATTTGTACATGAATAATAACCGAAAGTATGTCCTACTCTTAAATAATTTTTAGAAAATTTATTTAAAAAGCTACATCCTACATCACAAATTAGCGATATCTTTGACAGACACTTGTTGCACCTGCAGGATCATGGTTGCACTGTGGGTACCATCTGACGACAGCAATAGTAGCTCCGGCACTTTTAAGCATACCGTTTGCCATCGGAATGTTGGGTTGGGGAGGAGGGGTGGTGTGCCTGAGCATGGCTGCACTTGTTACTTTCTATTCTTACAACCTTTTGTCCATGGTTTTAGAGGACCATGCTCGTCGCGGCATGCGACAGCTTCATTTTCGTGACATGGCTACTGATATTTTAGGTATCTGATCTATGCTCAGTTACAATTATATTATAAAAAGCCGTAAAATTTCCCTATCATATCGGGTCAAACCATAAAACATTGAAAATTCAAGACGTGACAAACGATTTATCAATTTGTGAACATTAGTATATCCCTATGTCAATATTGGCGTTCTCATTTCCTATCCCCTAGATACTCAGAATCGACGCATTTATTGACTGTGGGTATGCATTACTCCTGGCCCTAAATATACGGTCGACTTCGCTCCTTGTCCTTGATATGTTTCCAAAATGGAAGAAAAAAGTCTAGTTTTACAAATTGTGGTGCAACTCTGTGTTATCAAGCAGGCCAAAAAGATAACTAAAAGAAATTATCAATGTATTACAAGGTTCCAAACATCTTGTGATTCAAATATTTAGAAGTTGATGACATATATTAAGTGATCAATGTATCTTATGTGAAGAGCTAGCTTGTTTGTAAAATTAAACAGGACCAGGATGGGGGAAGTATTTTGTAGGACCTCTTCAGTTAGGAATTTGCTACGGAGCTGTTATTGCCTGCACACTGCTTGGAGGCCAGAGCCTCAAGGTGTAGTCATTGCCGTAGATCATTAATCACTTATTCTGAATTTCTTTAAACTTTTAGTTGGCAAAGAGGTAAATTTAATCAATGCTTTTCTTATTGTTGAATGCATTTCAGTATATATATTTGGTAGCTCGTCCAGATGGAAGCATGCAGCTCGCGCATTTCATTGTTATGTTTGGAGGAGTAACATTGATCATGGCTCAAATGCCATCTTTTCATTCTTTGAGGCACATCAACCTTGTGTCCTTAGTTCTGTGCCTTGCTTATTGTGCTTGCACTACTGCTGGATCCATATACATTGGTACCAACAATATCTATAACTTTTAGCACATTGTGCATTCTACTAAATGTGTCGCTAAGTAAATTTATAATTATCCGTATGCTGTGATTCATAATTCTTCCAGGAAAGTCTAGCAGTGCACCACCGAAAAATTATAATGTTACTCAAGTTGGCATGAACAGACTCTTCGGCACCTTCAATGCTATTTCTATCATTGCTACTACATATGGAAATGGAATTATCCCCGAGATTCAGGTTTCATTACCATATAATACTCACATTTCCCTTCTCTGTCATTTTTCTTTGTTGGTATATGACAATTGCAGAAATTCACATTTCTTACACATGATCATGTCTCTACAGAGTCTTGAACTCAAACCTATTGTTACGAATAGAAAAAGGAAATCCACTTCGCCAGTAATACTGGGGATTTGTTGTCAAAACATTTATCAACTCTTGGCCATAATAATGGGGATTCTTGGTCAAAACATTATCAACTGGTCTAAAATGAATTTGTTTTCAGGCAACCATAGCTGCGCCGATCCAGGGGAAAATGTTCAAGGGGCTACTGGTTTGTTACTCTGTTGTAATCACGACGTTTTTTAGTGTTGGAGTATCCGGGTATTGGGCTTTTGGCAATCAAGCAAAAGGCTCAGTTCTGTCAAACTTTATAGTTGATGGAAAACCTTTAGTCCCCAAGTGGTTTCTTGTGATCACCAATATCTTCACACTTGTCCAAGTATCTGCTGTCGTTTTGGTAAATTGCATTATCTAAATCGTTAACAAGTAGTACTAAGTTGTCCCAAAATTTTGTCCCTAAACTATTTGGCATAATGCAGACGTACTTGCAACCAACAAATGTTATTATAGAGCGCCGATTTGCTGATGTAAAGAAGGCTGAATTCTCTGCAAGAAATTTAGTCCCGCGACTGGTATTCAGGTCATTGGCCGTTATCATAGCAACAACAATTGCTGCAATGTTACCTTTCTTTGGAGATATAATGGCGTTGTTCGGCGCCTTTGGTTGCATTCCTCTGGACTTCATTCTGCCAATGATATTTTACAATCTCACATTTAAGCCTTCTAAAAGGAGCGTAATATTCTGGGGAAACACAATAATTGCGGCCGTATCCATAGTTCTGTCCGGGATTGGGGCTGTAGCATCTGTGAGACAAATAATTCTCGATGCCAGAACCTATCGTTTGTTTGCGAATATGTAATTTGTAACTAGTTGGATGAAGCAAGTAATTGAGGTTATTTTACAAATAAATTAGATTGTACTAGAGAAATTGTTAAAGTTGGAACTATATACAACACGATTTGTATCTAGCCAAAGGAAGTAAACGGCTATCATACATTTATTGTGTTTTGGATACAAATGACAGCAGTGGCATCAACAATTCTGTCCGGGGCTGGGGGCAGTAGCATCTGTAATTCTTGATGTCAGGAACTATCATTTGTTTCCGAACATGTAATCAATAAAATCAAGCAAAAAATTATACAAAACTATATCGGTTCTACAAATAGAAACGACTATGTCATGAAGTAGAAAGATCAAGAAACGTTACATAATCACATATTGTCTACGAAACAAATCGAATAACAGAAATGAGTGATGGTGGTATCACACATATGTGTAAGATATCTGCATCCCAGAAAATAATGTCAAACCTAAAACAAAACAGAATAAACAATGGGTGCATAGACGCTAGTAGGCGATAGCAAACAGCTTGTTCCCTGAAAATGTGCTGTGGAAAACGCATGATCCTTCTATTATGTTAGGCTGAGAATAATGATACAATTATTGTTCTTGGTTTTCAGTGTTTAGTGATATGGCAGAGGAATAGTTAAACATTTTTAACTTAATTACCTGAAAATTATATGACAGTTTCTTGAGATCGACATTAATGTCCAAACCAAAAGTTATACGATAACAATTCATTTCAAGAACAATATGCAAATCTTATTCTAGCTGCTATCACTTAGAATGGAGATGAGCAATGTAAGAGAAGGTAAGCTTTAAACTCTTGTATTGCTATGTTTGTTGTATAATCTTACAATGGAGACAACGTTTCAATATATAGGAAATTATACACTAAGTCAGCTAGCTACAGTAATTACTATGAGATCATGGATAATGTCATACTATGAGGTCATGGATAATGTCATAGTAGGTGAAATATTTAACATTCTCTGAAACTGTCAATCAGCTTTAGTCAGAAACTTCAAATCTTGATAACAAACACAGTCAAAATTTAAAAATATTTCAACAGTTTCAATAAATAACCCAAGTTTTTATAAGCTTACTAGAATTTTAATTAGAAATTGAGTTTAAAAAAGAAACACTTGCTTGCAAACAGAAACACCCCCTCCCCTCCCTATAAATGTTGTTAGCTCAAATGGCCAACTTCTACTACATGCATTAGACGCTCAAACAACAAGCATCGATTAATTCACATATCTTCTACATCCACCCCTATGATGGCTCGCTCAAGTTTCGTAATTTTCTTCTTTTATCTCGTCGGTTTTGCTTTGTGTTCATCATCGATAAATAGCCAGAAATTGTTGCGCGTGCAGGGTAAAAACACGAATCTGGGACAAGAAAGTGTGCACCTATATAGTCCTCCTACTGAAGGAGGTGCTACCCCAATATCAACCCACAACAAGAAGGTCCATGCCAACGTTATTCATCACAAACTCATGCTTGCTCGTCGCCTTGGTACCATCCATCGGATTCTTGATGAGGCTGCCCCTAGTCCTGGTCAAGGTCATGGAAATCATGGTCATTAAATAACTAGCTAATCTCATATCATGAAAGTGTACTCAACTTGATAGTAGTTTTAGCAATGCATAATGTTGGAATTCGCCATCTATTATCAAGTACAGCACACAATTATATTAATCGGCTGCTACTTGCTTGCTTGAGATTTAATAACAAATCAAGATTTAAACAAATGAAAGAATCGCATTCGCAAACAATTTACAAACCAGTACTTAAAATATACAAAAAATTTAACGTCAAAAATCATCGAAAAATTATAAAATTACAAAATGTACGTAGTAACCTCATCGTTGGAGGTTTTATTAATAAATCGTACTCCATATAATGTCCACGTTCACACTCACCAACATTGACATATGAATAATTGAATCAAATCAAGATCATACTTGCTTACTAGATCTTTTGTTATTATTAATAAAACACTAGCTGGCTTTTGTCTGTTTATGCTCAAATTTATCCATCCATTTAAAACAGACAGGATAAAATTATGAGTACCAGATAAGACATTAGTCGTTTTCGTTTAGCAACCTATTCATGGATGTTTCAGAAATATAAATTTCTATTTTTTAATTAATTTTTTAAATAAATTTATTATAAGTAAAATTAGCCAAATGAATAAATCTAATTTAAAATTAAAATTATTATTTTCATTTAAAATGAATAAATTACACTTTAAATTTAAATTATAAATAACTGGTTGATTATTAAGAAAGCTGTCATGGTCCATGGCGTGTCTCATGGGGTCAGTATTATGTGTAGTCAACTGCTAATAGTAAATCAGAATTACTACATCACAAATGTTTAGTCAATACTCCTCATCATACTGCTAACTTCCTTGGTGTTAGTGGGACTTCTTCTTCTTCTTTTTTTCTATTTTTTCCTATTTTAATAGCTTTTACTTTACTAATTTTTAAAAATTACTAGTAGTCACGTTTTTGTAGAATAATTTATATTAACAAAAACTTAGAAGTTTATGCAGAATTTTTGTAAAATGTTAATTCATAATTGGGTTTAGACCAATTCTTCTCAGAGCTTCATGATTTTGATTTTTTATTTTACTCTTTATATATCTAAAAATTAATAAATAATAAAATAAACACTTGGATTACAGACCAATTGAACAACAATAAAATAGTAAAGGTTGTGGATTTTTGCTAATTCAAATATTTTAAAGTAAATATTATTGTATATGTCATGATTTAAAATTTAAGAGACGCTACCACTTTTACAAAATAACAATATTTCCAATATAAGTTTTAAAAACAAATCCATTGTTAAAATTGATTTTGTTTCTATAATTTGGAATTAAATATTAAAGAAATTAATTTTAAAGAAATTTTATACTTGGATGTATTTATACATTTAATCAATATTCTAATATAATTATAAATAAAATGTAAGATGGTGTATTCAAAATAAATTTAGAAAATAAAAATAAAATTTAAATACATTTAAAAATAGGTGAATGCAAAATGTAATAAGTATTAAAATTAAAATTTTATTCTTAAATCAATAATACAAAGATCAAATTATTAATGATTACAACTATTTTCCATTTCATATTGGAAGTGCTCCAAAGTAGAGATGTTCAAAAAGCCTGAAGCCCGAAGCCCGGCCCGATCCGGCCCGAAAAAAAGCCCGAAAAGCCCGGCCCGAAAAAACCCCGGCCCGGTTCGGCCCGGCCCGGAGGCCTAAAATGGGCCCTCTATTTTTCACGAAGCCCGGCCCGGCCCGAAGCCCGAAAAGCCCGGTTAAAAGCCCGGGCTTTTAAAAAGCCCGGATAAAGCCCGGTCCGAAGCCCGGTTAAAGCCCGGCCCGGATAAAGCCCGGCCCGAAGCCCAGATAAAGCCCGGATAAAGCCCGGATAAAGCCCGGATAAAATTTTTATTTTATTAATTTAACTTATAATCTTCAACCAAATTAATTTTTTATTTTTTGAAAATTTGGGAATATCATTTAATTAGATATATCTTGACATCTGTACGGTTGGATCGTCGAGAAATATTTTTAAAAATATAGAAACAGTAATCTGGGATGAAACACTAGTTAGGAGTACTAGACAATATAGTAATGTTCTATTAAGATCTCCAACCAAATTAATTTTTTATTTTTTGAAAATTTGGTTATATCATTTAATTAGATATATCTTATCATCCGTACGGTTGGATCGTCGAGAAATATTTTTAAAAATATAGAAACAATAATCTGGGATGAAGCACTAGTTACGAGTACTAGACAATATAGTAGTGTTCTATTAAGATCTTCAACCAAATTAATTTTTTATTTTTTGAAAATTTGGTTATATCATTTAATTAGATATATCTTATCATCCGTACGGTTGGATCGTCGAGAAATATTTTTAAAAATATAGAAACAATAATCTGGGATGAAGCACTAGTTACGAGTACTAGACAATATAGTAGTGTTCTATTAAGATCTTCAACCAAATTAATTTTTTATTTTTTGAAAATTTGGGAATATCATTTAATTAGATATATCTTGACATCTGTACGGTTGGATCGTCGAGAAATATTTTTAAAAATATAGAAACAATAATCTGGGATGAAGCACTAGTTACGAGTACTAGACAATATAGTAGTGTTCTATTAAGATCTTCAACCAAATTAATTTTTTATTTTTTGAAAATTTGGGAATATCATTTAATTAGATATATCTTGACATCCGTACGGTTGGATCGTCGAGAAATATTTTTAAAAATATAGAAACAATAATCTGGGATGAGCACTAGTTACGAGTACTAGACAATATAGTAATGTTCTATTAAGATCTCCAACCAAATTAATTTTTTATTTTTTGAAAATTTGTTTATATCATTTAATTAGATATATCTTATCATCCGTACGGTTGGATCATCGAGAAATATTTGTAAAAATATAGAAATTACATATATATAATTTTTTTTAAAAAAAGCCCGAAAAAAGCCCGGCCCGGCCCGGCCCGGCCCGAAGGCCTAAAACGGGCCTCATATTTTAGAGAAAGCCCGGCCCGGCCCGGCCCGATTTTTGAAAAAGCCCGGCCCGGCCCGGTTGTTAAAAAGCCCGGGCTTTTTAAAGCCCGGATAAAGCCCGGTCCGAAGGGCTTTTTGTGCATCTCTACTCCAAAGCAATGTATAAAAAAAGTTCACTATTTTAATCTTAGTCCAACACAATAAAATAAAAAAAATAAGAAACTTTAGTATTCCCTCTTGATTTTCTTTCTTCTCCAAACGCGCATTTCATGAATTGCACACCATTTTCAACAACCCCATATGAATATTCAAAACCCATCATAAATTTATCAACAACCCCTTGTTTTTTTTCCTCTCCATTTAATCAATTCTGCATAAAGTTTCAATCTTTTTGCTCATTTTCAAGAAAATAAAAGGTGGTTTTTTTTTATTATGGCTTCATCTGCAATTTTTTCATCATTAAGAAGAAGAAAGTCACCAACTCTAAAGGCGTTTATAACGCCGGTTGACTTGTCTGAGATGGCCTTGTTAGCTACTTTAACGGCAGTTTCATCTGAGATTGTTTCTTGTTTTTCCAGCAAGTCTTTGGCTTTTCAGCGCCGGAATTCAAGGTCACTTGTGAGGAAAATTGAGGTATTTGTTGTGCTTTTTGAGTATGTTGGTGAATTGGGTTTGAATTTGCCTAAATCTGCTGTTGTTTGTTTTCAAGAAATGTATGTATTGTTGTATAGATCAAAGATTTTGCTTGATTATTGTGTTCAGTCTAGTAAGTTATGGCTGTTGCTTCAAAATCACCCTATTTCTGGTCAGTTTCATGATTTGAATCAAGAGATTTTGACCCTTTTGGATGTTTTTCCTTGGGATGATTTGGACTTGAGTGATGATGTTATGGAACAAATTGAATTGTTGCAAAAGCAGTCTAGGAAGGCTAAGTTGTTGATTGATAAGCAAGATGAGGTTCTGAGGTGTAAATTTTATTCATTTTTGGATGAGTTTGAGTGTGGGAGGATTCCGGATTCGGTGGAATTGTGTCGGTTTTTCGTGGAAAAGTTGGGGATTTTGGATGTGAAAAGTTTTTTGGTTGAAATTGAGTTCTTGGAAGAGCAGATTGTTAATCAAGAGGGGGATGTTGATCCTATGGCTTCTGTGCTGAATGGGTTTGTGGCGCTGGCTCGTTATAGCCGGTTCTTGATTTTTGGGTTTGAGAATGATGAGATGGAAGTAGGGGTTGGCAAAATCAAGAAAGTTACGAGAAGGTTGAGTAGTAGGGAAATTTCCGAGATGTTTACTTCGATTCCGAAAGACTTCTGTTGTCCGATCACGTTAGATTTGATGACTGACCCTGTTGTAATTTCCACAGGCCAAACTTATGATCGATCTTCGATAATGAGGTGGATGGAGGAGGGGCATTGTACTTGTCCTAAGACGGGGCAGATTCTTCTTCACACACAGCTTGTTCCCAATAGGGCTCTTAGAAATTTGATTATGCAGTGGTGTACTGCTCATGGAGTCCCTTATGATCCACCTGAGAACTCAGAGTATTCTTCGGAAAACTTTGCCGCTCCCTCAGCAAGCAAGGCTGCAATTGAAGCTAATAGAGCAACATCACGGCTTCTCATTCGAGAGCTAGCAAATGGGTCACAAGGTGCTAAAAATGTTGCTGCCCGAGAAATTCGGCTTTTAGCAAAAACCGGAAGAGATAACCGAGCTTATATAGCAGAAGCTGGGGCTATACCTTATTTAAATGCTCTGCTTTCTTCTCATAGTTCTTTTGCACAAGAAAATTCAGTTACTGCTATACTGAACTTGTCGATTTATGAAAAGAATAAAAGCCAGATTATAAATGAACCAGGGTGTTTAGGATCAATTGTTGATGTTTTGAGAAATGGATTCACAACAGAGGCGAGGGAAAATGCTGCAGCAACACTGTTCAGCCTGTCTGCTGTTCATGACTACAAGAAAAGGATATCAGAAATAGACGGTGCAGCTGAAGCACTGGCAGGATTATTGATGGATGGTACACCAAGAGGGAAGAAGGATGCGGTGACAGCTTTATTTAACCTCTCAACTCACGCAGAAAATTGTTTGAAAATGGTAGAGTCGGGGGCTGTAACAGCACTAGTGAGAGCTTTAGGAGTTGAAGGTGTTGCTGAAGAAGCAGCAGGTGCTTTAGCTCTTATTGTCAGGCAGCCAGTGGGAGCAGAAGCAGTTGGAAATGACGAAATGGCCGTGGCAGGATTAATTGGTATGATGCGCAGTGGAAGGCCCAAAGCAAAAGAGAATGCAGTTGTGGCGTTGCTCGAATTGTGTAGGGGAGGTGGAACAGCAGCAACCCAGAGGGTGTTGAAGGCACCATCACTTTCTGGTTTGCTTCAATCGTTGCTCTTCACAGGGACAAAGAGGGCAAGAAGAAAAGCAGCATCTCTCGCTAGAGTTTTCCAGAGGTGTGAGAATGCATCCTTACACTTTGGTGGGCTAGGTGTAGATTATGCATTTCCAGGAAATTCAACCGCTAATAGGGATTCGACCTTTCCTGGTGATGTCTCGATGTCCATGTCTATATCTGTTCCAGTTCTATAGTGGTACATACTCGCATTTGTCCTTTTAGATACTCCTGGTTGTTTGTAGTATCTGGATTCTTTGCTTGGTATACAAATACGAAACTATACAGAATTACTATAAACAACACTTTCGGTAAACGTTGTAGTAATTCTTTTATGCATTCTCTATGAACAGTATGTAAACTTTTTTAATTATGCATAGTTGCATCATGGTGCTTCTGCCATATTTCTTGTGATTTTTAAATCATAGTTTCATTTTGTCATTTACTTGGTAATACTGTAACTAATTCAGCGTGTAGCACTAAAGCTAAAAGGCTGTGTGTTCAAACTTTACGTGAGAAGTATATTTTGAGGTGCTGGACTGGCGGACTAGTGAAGACATGACTGTAAACAAGTTTAAAACGACTATAAGGGTCTTTTAGAGGAAAAGAGAGCTTACTACGGTTTGGAGCAAATCTTATATTTTAGAAATAAGTACTTATCTCAAGAAAAAATATAGTATAAAGTAATGTATGTTAAGTTTTATTTCCGCAACAGTTTCTGACTTTCTGCTGCCTGTATAGAGGTATTGACATCAAAGTTGGTTCTTTCTCACAAAAGATATTAATTTCTTCAAAAGGTTCTTGCAGCAAACTGTGGGTTCGAACTCTTGATTTAGCTGATAAGAAATTGACACTTGGTGTGTTGTGAAACATCTTAAAGTTGTTGTTCCCTTGCTAACTGGCCTCCTCATACTCTGTTAAGAAACGTAAGTGTATCAAAATAATAATGGAAATAGTATGGTTATTAGTTATTACAGTATATGAACTATACAGCTATACTTTTGTTCGAGATTTGGATGTTAGTGAACACTTGCTGCAAAGCTTTCCATTTGATCTGGCGGTGCTGTTTGATTATAAACGATAACGACCGTATAAGCTATGAGCCTATTATTACTCATTGTCAAAGTGTTGTCACGATCAATCCCAGCGAAGTTCCCATTAGGCTCTCAGTGTTTGTTTTCAAGTGGCAAGTGGGTTGGAAACAAACTTTTCTAAGTGGCAAGTAGTCTACTTGCTCCGAAACAATCATATGCATTTTTCAGCCTAGTAGAATCAAGTAATTCTATGATTAGTGTTGGTCAATTTAGTCGTATATTTATTAGTGGCTTTAAACGTTGTTGCCATTGAGATTAAAAATTGACGCAACCATTATCAGAAGATTGTCGGAGTTGTTGTATATTTTGTTTTCGGTTGAATTTTCATTACCCCTTTATTGGCTTTTACATTAAGAAGTTGTGTTCATTTGAATTGAATGGAATGTGGGAGAATGAAATGAAATTTATAATCTATTTGTGGAAGATTGGAAAAATTGTTTAAATTTTCATTCTTTACTTCATTCCTTTCTACACAATTTAAACTAAAGTTCTAACCCACATGTTTTTGAAGGAATGCTCCATTCTCCATTATCATCATTTTCCTTGCAAACTTCATTATAATAAACTTCTTCTCCATCATATATGTTCACTATTTCCCCTAACACTCCTTTTTCTTCATAAATTTTATTTATAATTTTCATTTCATTCCTATCTCATTCCATGCTCCCAAGAGAACACAACCTAAGAGCTTCGCGGGATTGAGTCATTCTGCTGTTAGCCTCTAGAGTTTGTTAGGAACAATCTACATAGGCTGATTATTCGGTTATATCCGAACCGAATTACCGAAAACCGAAATACCAAATAAGCTCAAAATCATAACCGATTAGTAAACCAAAATAATTTCAAATATTTTACCGAACCGAAATTTTTATTTCGGTTAAAACCGAATACCAAATTAAATAACCGAATTAAAAAAAGAAAATCAGTTTTCTAGAAATTCTTACAATACGAAAACAAGAATACAAGACAGTAGACATCAAAGTTGTAACAAAAACAAGTAAACAACTCATACATATGGGCTAACAACGCAGCAAGCCAGCAACACACAACAAAATAACAAGGCAACATCCATTGACCAATCCACGGATCACAACAAAATTAATTACTGATCTCTAAGATGATTAATTAAGTGAAGAGTCGAGTTTGAAGTCTGATTCTCTAAGTTTGGATAGAAAGAAAATGAAGGGAGCGTTTTATTAATTGAACTGAATCAAAATCAACTGATGAATAAAATATCTAGGGTTACTAAATTAAATATTATATGTTTATATATATATATATATATATATATATATATATATATATATATATATAGAGAGAGAGAGAGAGTTGCACTTCATGAATAACACCTTATATAAAAAACAATAAAGAACACCTCATATTTAATTCAATATAAGAGTTCCGTCATGACACCCAATACAAAAAGTTCTTATTTTTTTTATTTTCTATCCATTTAGCAAAAAAAAAAAATTTTAATTTTTTTTGGAAAAATCACTGTTCATGACATCAGCAGTGACGTCATCATGAACAGTGGTTTTTTTCAAAAACTTTTTGTTTAATTTTTTTTTTTGCTGAATGGATAGAAGATAAAAAAATAAGAACTTTTTGTATTGGGTGTCCCTGGCGGGGCCAATGGATCTATTGGAATAAATGATTTTATAGTGTTCTTTATTGCGTCCGGACCCCAGTGGGAGACTCACGTTTCTTCCCGGTTGAGATTGGGCTTCATCAGGGATCGGCCCTTAGTCCTCTTCTTTTCGCTCTTATCCTGGATGTCATGTCACGCGGGATCCAAGACGCCGTCCCGTGGTGCATGCTATTCGCTGACGATATCGTGCTAGTGGCGGAGTCAAGGGGGGAGGTCAACGAGAAGTTGGAACTATGGAGATATACTTTGGAGTCACAAGGCCTGCGGGTGAGTAGGACTAAAACCGAGTATCTCTGGTGCAACTTCAGTGGCGAGGCCATGGACGAAGGGGTGGAGGTTAGGATCGAAGATCAGATCGTCCCGCGTACGGATAAGTTCAAGTATCTGGGGTCGATCATCCAGAAGGAAGGTGAGGTTGAAGACGATGTCAAGAATCGTATCAATGCTGGGTGGCTAAGGTGGAGGGCAGCGTCAGGGGTGATGTGCGA
This sequence comes from Saposhnikovia divaricata, assembly GCA_036435485.1. Lineage (NCBI taxonomy): Eukaryota > Viridiplantae > Streptophyta > Magnoliopsida > Apiales > Apiaceae > Saposhnikovia > Saposhnikovia divaricata. The sequence continues at coordinate 47,512,935 of CM071600.1, forward strand.
CAAGAAGGTTCCTTTAAAGTTGAAAGGGAGATTCTACAGAGCGGCAATCCGGCCCGCGTTGCTATATGGATCTGAGTGCTGGGCAGCGAAGAAGACCCTCGAAAGCAAGTTGGAAGCAGCTGAAATGAGGATGTTGCGGTGGTCGTGTGGCCGCACGATGTTAGATAGAATCCCGAATAGGGTGTTTAGGACAGAGCTCGAAGTGGCGCCACTTTCTGCGAAAGTTAGGGAAGGGAGGTTGAGATAGTTCGGCCACGTCCGTAGGAGACGACCGGAAGCCCCAGTGAGAAGGGTCGAGAGTCTTTCGGTTGTTGGGGTAAGGAGGAGAGGCAGACCGAGGAGGTCATGGGAAGAGCAGCTTAGGTTGGATTTGAAGGCTATGAACCTGAGTGAGAACATGACCGCTGATAGGTGTTCGTGGAGGCGGCAGATCAGAGTGGTGGACTCTCTTCTAGGGGACGGCTCTGTAGTGGAGAACCTCAGAGTTGGATTGTCTCGGATGGCCTTATCTTAGGAGTTCGGCTTTTTCCGTTATCTTTTCCCTTTTGCATCTGGTATTTTTATTATAATAGGTTTCCCGAGTGTGCAGGTACAGGGAGCTTCGCTTGGTGATATCTAGAGACATGGTAGGTAAGTCCCGTGTGGAGAAAGCCATGGGCTCAGGTTTTGCTGTGATTTTTGTCGCGTATCTTTTAGATTTCTTTGTTTATATCACACACCGTATATGTCGTGCACATAGCCGAGGGTCTTCACGGAAACAGCCTCCCCACCCTAAAAAGTGGGGGCATGGTCTGCGTACAACCTACCCTCCCCAGACCCTGCTCTGAGCGAGACATACTGGGTATGTTTGGTTTGGTTTGGTTTTATATAAGAGTGTTCTGTATGGAGTAATGGCCTATATATATATATATATATAATATTATATTTTATATATTTCGGTAATTTCAATTATTTCGGTTAATTCGGTAAAATAACCGAAAAATCAAAATACACAAAAAATCATAACCGAATTGAAACCAAATTATTTCAGTTCGGACCGAACCGAATTATTTCAATTATTTCGATTCAGTATTCGGTTAACCGAACCGAATGCTCAGTCCTAAATCTACGTGCAAGGTTTTTTTTTCTTTGAGAAGGTCTTACATACAAGGTTATGTACTTATTTGTTTGCTGTGCAGTGGTTGCTTTTGTTTGGGCCATTAATAATGTTGTTTTCCTGTGTTTGCTATAATAACCCTCTGGCCCATTGGGCTCTTTGGTCGATGGGTTATCAGTAGCAGCAAGATATTGTAAAATCCAATGTAAAGTAAGAAGTCCAAAACTCTAAAACATATTGTAAAACCCAAGGTAAAGGAAGAAGTCCAAAACTTCTACACTGTGCAATCTGCATGCGCACACATTTCGTAAATTAAACTGGTATAGTATTATACTATTATAAACCAGAAGTAGAGTTTAAAGTTGCATTAATCTGACAAGCGGAAACATCATTTTTCAGAGAACTGTTCTTACAATCTTTAGCTATCAAGAGACAAAAAGAAGAAAAGTCATGACCTGAGGTGAGGTCATGCTTAAAGCAAAACACCACATAATTTAAGTGCGATTTTCTTTTTGGTGTGTTTTCTTATAATATAAAACTTGTTTCTGTCTATTTTGAAACTTTTTTCAACAAATAAATATTTTTTTTTAAAAAAAATGGGTTGAGTATGTATCATAATGTGTATTTTAATGGGTATATATACTTGTCTTGCTGATATTAAATTGTTTTTCATATTAGAAACTTCTAAATGGTATTGATGAATATACATGCCTTGTACAGTTACATAATAGAATGTAGAATATCAAAATTTTATAATTATAGTCATTTGATATCAAAAATTTTATGAATTTTCAAAATTAAGAAAACAAGGAATTACAGTAATTTATTCTAAAGAGAATTATGTGGATAGGGTCACTAGTGGGGTAGTAGGCCAACAATAAAAGAGGGAGCAGAAGTTCCGGTGCTTTCTTAGTTCAAATATTCTGAATTGTCACCATGTCGGAATAAACACTTAAAAGGCTTTAATATTCAAACGACATACAGTATCTGCTCATCTATTCACAGTTGCTTCTACATGGGACAAGGGACATTTGGTCATACACTTATCAAGATTAAATGAAAATGTATTTTTTTTTTTGACAAATAAGAAAATTTTATTAACATTCAAATATGGGAACCGGAACAAATTCCTGAACTATCAATTACAATCTTAATGTGAAACAAAAAACGAGCTAAACAAATAGCTGTTCTATTTTCAGATCGCTTAACAAATAAAATATCTAAATTCTTTAATCGAAAAAGTATTACAATAACATCTCGAGCAATCCAACCTACATCAACGATGAAATTAGTAGTATCGCAATTGATCTTCATATAAACACCATCTGTATCCCAATATCAGAACTATCAATTACATCAACTCAACTGATATTGGAGTAACAAATGCCCCAAAATATGAACAATTTTTGTTGTGAAATGTGAGCTCTTACGGTATCCACCACCGTTCCAAATTCAATTAGAGTCTTGCGGATCTCCCAAAATATCATATAAATCCTTCTTAGAAAAACTATCAAAACTCGTAACAAGATACACATAAACATCAAAACATAACAAGTAATATTCCAAAAAGATGGACATGACTAATAATCTTGATAACAACGCACTCATCAAAATCTCAGCCAAAAATATATTTTAGGTCCACACGAATTACTAAAACGATTGAATTAGATTACCTTGTCAAAACTCAAGTGGCGGACGAATTCAAATCTCAACTTATGTTGTGTTCAACACAAATTAAAACAAGAGAATTAGACGTACTTGTAAAAAATCAAGTAACGGACACACATTCGAATCTCAAATTATATTGTGTGTATATGTATTGAAAATTAGACCAAACAAAACACTCACAATCATGCAAATGTTGTTAGTTGAGAAATTGTTGAACATAATGGTAAGAAAAAAGAAAAATGTAAACAAGAGTGGAAGTGTTCTATTGCTTTTGCATATTAATAAGTAGTTCCACCATTTCTAGCTTTATGGTTATAATTGATGTGATCCTGCAATTTCCCATCCACCAAGCAGTACAAAAATTTATAAATTTCGGTCCCCCTCCCTCCCCCTCTAAGTAAAAACACCCATTCCACAAAGTACCAGGCCGGCCCTTCCACATAAAGTAGTAAAAAGTGGTAAAAGTGGTCACAAGATCTTAGGCGGGCCTTTCTTTTGAAATCAATACAACAAGTGGATTTGATGATATCTATCTTAACTTAACACCACTAACCCAATTACCCCAACTATGAATCCCACGTTCCCAACTACTTCAATCTAACTGTCCCTCAACTGCTGCTACTTCTACTTGTTATTCTTCTTATATATGTCTATTTATGTCTCTGCAATTCTCTCATTATTTTTCTTCTACTTCTCCATAAAGTTTCTCTTGATTTGAAACCTATTATTTCACATTTGATATAGCTTATGATGAAGTGGGGAAGAAAGAAATCGTCTTCTTCATCTATGACTACGAACCCTCATGTGATCGGTCATGTTTTTGCAAAGTCATGGTTTTCAAGGTTCAAGAAAATGAGTGACGATACTAAACCAGTTATGGGGATTACCAGGGCGGAAGAGAAGAGGAATTTCTCGTCACCTAGTTCTAGTTGGACTCAAGGTCGGTTTCATGGTGGGCATGATTGTTCCTACTTGAGGCTATCGCTCGGAGCTGAAAGGTGCAAGTGCCAGCATTTGAAGTCTGTTTGGTATGATTCAGATGATGAGCTCGAGGTTATGTTACAGAGTCCCCCTTGCTCCAGACACAGAGTTAGGGAACTGGAAGGAAGGGAGATTGTGGGAAGAAGAGCGATTAGTGAATTGCCTCGGAATGTAGAATTCTTGCAAAGGAATTATATACGTGACAAGGAGAAGGAGAGTGAGAAGTCCCAGATACTGAAGAGAAGAGTTACGAAAGATCTTAAAGCAAGAAAAATGCACCAAAATGCTCAGGACGAGAAACAATCAGAATTACCAAAAAAACTGCATACATCGGTCAAGAATTCTACGAAACCAGTAGACAAGGGTATTTCTGAACTAGAACCTGTAAAGATAATCCAAACAGAGACGGATCAGCAGAAATCAGAAGCTTTGCAATCGCGAAAACAGCATGGCACCTCTATCACAAATTCCAATTACAGAAGAATTCAGGAGCGGTATGCATTAGGAATTCGCAAAATGGACCAAGATAATGCAGCTTCTGAAGAATTTCTTATTTCAGAGTGGCAAAACATGAAAGACATGAAAAAAAATGAACTAATGTTAAAGAGTGAGGAACAGAAGAAGAATTCTCTTTTACATATGGAGTCACCCAAAAAAAGAAAAAAACATGCAAGGAAAGTCCGAGTTTATACTCCAAGAACGACTGCCAGGATTGAATGCAAGATCAGAGCTCTTGAAGACTTAAAGAAATCAAAGATGAAGACAAATAAGGCGAGAAAGGAGAGACCGGTCAAAGAAGCAACAGCCTTTGATAGCTTTGCTGTGGTGAAAAGCTCACTTGACCCGCATGAAGACTTCAAGATTTCAATGGCTGAGATGATCACTGCAAAATGCATCAGACAACCGCAAGAACTTGAAGAGCTCCTTGCATGCTATTTAACACTAAACTGTGATGAATACCATGATCTCATTATAGAGGTCTTTCGACAGGTGTGGTTTGAGCTTAACCAGGTCCTTTTTGATCCAGCCATATGAAAGGAATTTTGTTGTAATAGTAATCACTAGCTTCGGAAGTTATCATGAAGATGTAATTATTTTAAACATGATAGTTGCTTGCATTACTACATGCTCTTTGTTTTTTTAAGCTAAGTCACAAGAAATACTTTCTTAAAGTATCATTATACCTACTAGTGCGTCATAGCACAAGTTATAGACTCGGGAATTTTGAATAGAAATTGATTACTGATTCCAGTTCCCAAAGATGAAATTTTATTACCTTCTTAAGAACATATTACTGTACTTTAGAAGCTGAAAACTCAAAAACAGTGTCAGCAACTTCAATCATACTACAACTAGGATTTTTATTTACACCTTGTGCCCCTCGTACTCTTCCCTCAAACACTAACATCTTTTCATCTTTCCACATATGCTTCAATATTTGGCAATTGAATATAATCAGCACTGTCCTGGGATTTAAACAAACCTAGATACTAGAAGGTAAAAGTTTCTAAGCAATAAATTTTGCCTACCACCAACTTTCATGCAAGCATGGAAAAGAGACCCCAAAATAACAGGGGCTTCACTAGGTACAGGGGAGGGACAATGAAATGAACTGGAGCATGTGCCCCACCCACCCCTGTTGTGTTTTGCCATGAATATTTAGATAGAAATATAGTGGCGTTCCCACAAAAATTAAGAACAGAGTCACTAAAACTTGTGCCACCTAAAGAACACTTTTAAAACCACCCTTGCTTGCAGAGGGGAGGCCCGACTGGAAATATGATTCCCTGTTTTACAATACATCATACTCGGGGTAAAAGTCTACAAAAGAATTTTTTTTTTTTAATTAATCTGGAGACGATAATATATTTCACTATTTAAAACTAAATGGCTAAAGATATGAACTTTTTCAATTCACTAAAGCCTAAACAGCTAGCCAACAAAATAAGCAAACTCGATAAGTAAACCTTACCTGAATTTTGGTATCCTGTAACTTCCATGCTCAGAGTACAATTCACTCAACAATATTTGTGCATTCTGATCATTCGAAGTGGTTAGCAATTCATTGTTCATGTGGAGGTTCCATGTCAAATCGCTTCCACCTGTGCCTGCTAGAATCAAACTAACAGCCTTGGCCCTTGGGTAAATTTTAAAATCAGACAATAATGAGAAACAAAAAGCCTCACTGAAGAACTTAGCACTCCTAAAAGTCCCCATTTTTACCATATGCAGATAAGCAGAACAAGAGCAATGACAGAAAGCCCAGCCCTTCCCATACATACCCGATGTTTCACCGTAAAGAATTTAAATTGATAGCTAATTTAGGAAAATTATAACAGCATAGCTAGGTTAACATGAACGACAATAACAAGAAAATCCAACTTCAGGTTTCCCTTTGACACTGAAGAATAACATATCAATTAAAAAACTTCTCGAAAAAAATAAAAACTTTATCAGTCTGATGTAAATTCACACTAATCAAAAGTCAAATCAACAATATATATCTTACGTGAAATAACACAATTCAGCAACTGAAAACTAAATATCTAATCATTTTCAACTCCAGATGTCTGTTCATTTACAAGCAGCTGATGACAACAGCAAGAACAGTATCTAGATTTTTAATGGTATAACTAACTAGAACAAAGTTCTCTCTGCTCAACTAGGCTGTTTCTAGCTGTTCTGCCAGATTATTTACACCCCCCATACTCCACCAAAACTTCCCTTGCTCAGCTGGTTTACTTTCATTCTTTCTGGAGTCAAGATCTTTTCGTTGGGACTGGGCTTCTGAACCATCAGTCGACCCAGGATTCTCAGTCAGAAATTGTTCCCAGAATACATCATTGGCACCACCAGCTGGCACATTAGCAATGCTACCAGTCGCTTGTTCTTTTAAAACAGGTACCTCCATAATAATGGCACTAGTAGGCTCGGAGTTCATATCAATTCCAGAAGATCTAAACCCAAGTTCAACATTTATCTGTGGGTCACATACAGCTACACTGTCTGCTATGCTTGTAGAATGATCCAAATCTAGCGATAAATTTCCTGGCACATTAGCTGCCGCAGCCTCGTGTACAACATCCTCCCAAAATGTCAGAGAGAACTCCAATCGTTCCAATAAGTCCTTGTTAAATGATGACTCCCGGTCAGCATTAAAAGATTCGTTAGTAAAACCTTGAGAAGCACTTGGCTGATCATCTTCAGAGCTTCCATCGTCCTGGAAAGAGATTTTTCTCGGCAACCTTCTTTTTCTGTAATGTAGTTCTTCCAACTGTGGCATCAGACTTGAGGCAAGCATTGGTTTCTTCAAGGTTTGGGCCAAAGACGTTAGCATGTCTTTATGGCGATGTTCCACATGTTGCAGACGCGCCATTAAAACCTTCCTTTGCAATTCAAATTGCTGGTTTTCCCGATTATGTCTTTGAAACTCGAGGTGTATTGAATCTTTTTCAAGTCTCAATCTTTCAATGTCTTCCTTGTAGCCCTGTCTTTCTGAATCAGTTAACTGAGACGAGGATGTTCCTTGTCCGTGGTGATTCTGAATTGAATGACTGTGAACAGGCTTGCGTCTATGGATGTTCTTCAAAAGGTGTGGTTGACCTTTTAGAAAATCTTCATTAGCAAATTCCCATTGTTCAGGATCAACTTTTCTAAATCCCTGATCGGCAGCAAATATTAAAGTAAAAATAAGTAATTATAATAACTAGATCTAAAAGGCACAAGAAGGGAAAAAATGCTAAAAGTGAAAAATGCAGAGAAGAACAAAAAATTCAATTGGCTTACATATGTATTTAGCTGTCTGATAAAGCTGGAGAAGTTATTGTGCTTGAAGAATTTAGGCAACAAAACCCTAGCAAATTCTGGTGGATTCCAAACAATGAAGCTTTTATCATTTTCACTCCAAGACACAATAGCATCCGACGAACTATCATCTACCATATCATACGTCTTTGCAATAAACGGAGGTAGTGCATTGGAACTACCTTCATCCATCATTAACTCGAAAAATGCAATCAATCCAACAAAGGCTCTCGAATTCCCACCAAACTCCACTAATTTAACACAAGCACAACCCCTTCTTCACAACACCAAACACCGTAATCTAAGGAAAAATCTATTACAAGCCTCCTTTCAATCCTACAATTTCCTTCCAACTTTATCACAGGATGCAATGAATCCTATCTTCAAAACTCACTATACCAATCAACTCACACAAAAAAGACTTAACCTTTTACAGCTTTACCCAAATCTAATTTGACCAATTCAACATTTTTACAGCTCGAATATCATCAAATCCCTACAAAATCCATTAAACCCCATGAATTAACAAAACCAGTCAAGATCAAATCTTTTTCAACCCCCTGCATATTAAAGCCCAAACAAGCAACACAAAAGAAAAAAAGATAAGCAAATTGAAGTAATAAACACATACAACAACATCTAACAAATATATCTTTTTTCAAGAATCTTAAAGTAAAAGCATCAAAAAGCCCAAACATAAAAACCCATCACAACCCAATACTTAAAAATCATAATCAAGAACCATAATTCAATAATACAGTGCAAAAAAAAAAAATCTGGGTATAAACATATGCAAGCAAAGATAGAAACTTTGAAGTGGGTTGTGAAATTACCTCAAGAAATTAGGTCTAAAAGAGGCAAGATTTAGTGATTAAAGATAGCACAGTTGGGTTTTATTGAGATTCAATAGCGTTTAGATTATGATGATAATTCCATGGAATATGGATTTTTATATAATATGTGAAAATGAAAACGGGGTTGACCTTTCACCAAATGGGGTGCGTCCAAAATTCCAATACAACTACTGTGCATTCGGCTTTTATTTTAAAAAATAAGTTCATTAACTTCGAAGATCGGTTCGGACACCAAATTATTAAAAGAAAAAGGTTATCGACTTCAAATATTTTTCTTAAAAAGAACATATCGATCATTATTTTTGTACTATTTTATTTTGGAATATAAATTTCGAATAATATATGGCAAATAGAATAAATGAAAGGTAAGTGATGGAGTAAAATATAATAAAAGGTTTTTTTTTTTTGAAAAAATAATTAAAGTTGATTGATGTATCATGAATTAGCCAAAAAAGAAAAAGAAAAGGTTTGATTGTGCATGACGGATGGTTCGAAGAGTGACGTATGTGTCTTGGTAGTTGTGCCTGGTTTTATGTCAGCTACATTCATTGGAGTGCGTACTGCCCAACCATATATTTTGCCTGTTTGGGTGAGCTTTTTTTAAGTTTTTATTGACATATTTTCGGGTAAAAATTTTATATTTTTATAAAAAAAAATTAAAAATGTATTTAATGTATGCTTGGGAGTTTATAAGTTGCAAAAAAAAGTTAACTTTTTTCCAGGAAAAAGTTGGTAATCTCTAACTTTATGTTAAAATAAGTTAACTTATTCTGTAAAAAAAATTTCCCCAAACACCTCCATTGATGCTGCAAGTTTGCCATTAATTATTCGTAAATTTAAAATATGAATTACTCCAATAATGTTAAATAAATAAGTGAAATGTTAATTAATACTATAAATTTTGAGCAACCTAATACAAGTATGATTTAATTTGGAGTCTTTTCAGTAACTTCGTTAATTATTTGCACATAATTTTTCTAAATGAATACAGAGTAGTTATATGCTCCCTGGAAGGCTGGAAAAAAAAAGTTAAAAAAGCAAAAAAAAAAAAAAGAATTAGTGTACAACAAACTGGATCTGGTTCAAGGATAAAAGCATGCTAAGGCCCAGAATCACAGTAGCCCAATTATCAAAATGCCTGCACTAAACTTGTTTGCCGCCGTTGCTATAGGGCCTAGACATACCGGGCCTCTCCTCTGCCCCCAATGCACCCCCAATAGCGCGGGATTGACCAATATGAATTCCATTCCCTCCGTACCACAATATTGTTTCAAAAAAGATTATTATTGTGGTAATTGTCACTTATATGCTTAATCATTCTCTATTTTCATCAAGTTTCTGTTATGCTATTTCATATAAAATCAAGAAAGTTGTTAAAGAATTACAGAGAGAGGAAGAAACAGAAATGAGTACAATACTCTGAGTACAAAGCCAAGTACACAGTATGATATCTAATGCTATATATATAGCTGGCACTAGTTCTAACTACTTTTCCCTCCAATTCTTATTAGTCTAGCCCAGTACATGACAAATGCCTCCCCATGAAATCAAGTTTGTCCTCAAGCTTGGAACTTGGAAAATTGTTTCTTGATAAATGTTGCATCCTCCCACGAAGCTTCGAAAACCTCTAATCCTTTCCATTGTACTAACCACTGAGTTACACTCTGATCATGCCTCAGTACCTGCCTCCTTTGTAGCACTTTCAAAGGTTCCAACGGAATTACATCCTCCTCATTGAATTCAGGCAGCGAACCACGAGTAACTGGAGTATTTCCCACATGTTTCTTTAGTAAAGAGACATGGAAAACAGGATGCACTCTTGAATGTGCAAGTAACTTGAGATTATAAGCCACATTGCCAATCTTTTCCAGTACTTGAAATGGTCCAAAGAATTTTGAACACAACTTCAACGAAGTTCTCAGAGCTATAGACTGTTGTCTATAAGGTTGCAACTTAAGATATACCCATTCTCCAACATTAAAAGATCTCTCAGACCTCTTCTAATCACTGAAGAACTTCATCCTATGTTGTGCTTTCTGTAAATTTTCTTTCACCGTTTGCAAAACCTTAACTCTTGTCTGCAAAACATCTTGAGCCACTGGAATGATCATATCTTGTAAATTTCCTAAGTTCAATGGAACTGTGTTATTGTAATTTTTGTGAAGTTCGTTCGCAGGGAAGGACTATTAATACAAGTTTAAGTTTTTAATTTCTTAATATCTAGAAGTGTGAGAAATAATTGGTGTGTTCGAATAAACTAATTTTAAACAAGTACAACTAAAATTTAATTGATGAGGAAAAGCGATCCGAGAACTAGGGTTCTTCAATTGGTTCAATAATGTTGTTTTAATGCGATATATATTTTTCTCATATTTTGCTAAAAACAATTCTTCTATCCTTTATAATGTTCTCTCCCAAGATACAAAATATTGTCTATAATCATATCTCAAAACTCACTCCCATGATCAATCGAAATATAATTTTAGATTATTAAGACCCAAGAATTATAAGTTTCATAGTCTTCTTATTAATCTCCCGATTCAATAATTAAACTATGTCTATCAAATCATGAACAAGAATTATGACTTATTTCCCAATTTATCATAATTCCTATGAATACAATTAAAGGTTAGCTACTCCCTTAATTGGGTTGAGGCCTCAATGATAGATTAGCAAAAATAGAGAATTAATATCACAATCAAACAAGCATATTTCACCAATGAATACTACCTAATTCTCGGATTATAGAATTAGTTACGCATGCTAGATAAAGAAAATAAGCATAAATTAAATGGCAAAATCATAATTAAAAGAGTTTAGAGTGAAGAAATTACAACTTTAAGAATTTATCCTCTCGAAATATTTTCCGATGAAATGAATGAGCACTCCAAGCAATTCACTTACAATCTTCAACCAAAATTGAACTTGCAGAAAATTAAAGTGTATAAAATAAAACTAAAATTACAAAAGAAAGTTGTAGCAAATTTGAGAGAGTACACAACTGAAAAATCAGTTCAAGAATTGATGCCTAAAACCTATGAAATACACTTCTATTTATAGCACAAATTAGCACACCATACATCATAAAATACTTCACTAACAAAGCACCACTACAAAAATAATAACCTACCCGACTAACTTTCGGCAAAAAGAATGATTCTTCAATTTCTTTTGAATAAAGCAAACCACACTGATTGTTCCTCTTTTCATAATTCATGACCTGTTAACACAAACAAACCGGGTCCTCTTTTGCTTTGTATGGATGAGTTCCGTAGAAATGTTTTTTAACCCGCACAGCTTATAATCTTTAATTAATAAATAATTAATTAAATCAAGAAATTACAAAAATAAATATCTAATATTATTAGATATTTATAAATATAATTTTCTAAATAAATTAAATATTTATTAATATAAATAAGTCCTTAAGTCCTAAGCTGCGGTCAATTGAGGGCCTGGAACCGGACTCCTTTCGCTTAACAAAAATTATATTAATTCCAACCGGGATTCCTGCTTTAAGAATATATCACTTTCCATATTTTTGTGACAATTCTTATTTCCTCATTGCTCGTCCAGGTCTAATCTATGATCCCTTGAAGATGTGAAATCAGGCTCCTTTTGCTTCCACAATTATCCTATAAACATAAAAAATTATCTTAGCATCAAATTCAAATTAAAATGCTACTAACAATGCTAATCAAGCACAAAATTAAGGATAAATGAGAGATAACATGCTATAAAATATATACAAAATTAGCATGTATCAAATACCCCCCAACTTAACTTTTGCTCGTCCTCGAGTAAACCAAAATAATTACTTATTAATACCACTTTCGTAGGTGATCACGGTTGCATTTGGCATATGCAACAAGCCCTTTAAACCCCTAGGCAGCCCTAGTGGACGAGTGAGGTCTCGTGAGGGCCTATAGTGAATGTACCCACAAAATCCATCTAGCTCATGTAAAAGATCGAATGCCACTACAACACCACATATACAAGCTCTCTCATGCCATGTCAACTTAAGAATCAAAGTGAAGAATGCAATGCCTTGTGTCGAAGTTACAAGTATTCACATAGTCTACTCAAAGAAGATACATAATTTCTCAACAGTCCATGTCAATGTAAGAATAAGTTGGTAATCATGCTAAGCCCACAAGAGTACATCTTTGAGTCAAAACTTGGGATCTCATATGCAAAATACAGGTAATAACTCACCTTTCACTCACAAAAGAATATTCACTCAAGAACAAGGGTAAGTGTATCACTCCATTCCAACAAAATCATAAACATGCTTGAAATTTGGTATCAATCTAACTTTAACGCAACACACACCACTGATGATAATCAAAAGGTCTTTATTCGGGTTGTAATGGGGCTAGGGACAAGGTATGTCAAGTAAAGCCAAAACAGGTTAAATGTCAAAAGCTAGTACCCAACAACATAATTCATTCAACTCCACCCTATTATCCCCACACTTGAATCTTTTTATTCTCTTTTAACAAGTAACTTGACTAGTCGAATGAAAAAGGATCATAAAAACATAAGTATGCTCTCATATAAATAATATTTTTTTTAAGAGAGCTAATTATAAACAAGAACAATGATCCATTGATATTATTACAAACTTCGACTAACAAGTAACAACCAAACCCAATATTTTCCCAAAAGTAATGATCATCAATAAACCCCCCTTTGCACACCTTTTTACTCCCTCAAACACTCTACTAGCCTCTGATAATTTGGGTTCAAGTTAAAGCAAGGCCAATAAAAGAAAAAAGTCTAGGCAAGTAATGTGGTGTGTCACCGAAAAAATATGATTAAGCTCAATGGGGTAACTAATTGATCATGTATAAATGGTGTGGTAATATAGGAAATATGAGGTTATCCCTAAATGCCTTTATCATGTTATCATCAAATAATGTCATGCTTTTCAAGAAAGACCTCAAACAAGTGCTAGCAATGCAAACATCATGTGGACACTCAAGCAAACGAATATGAAATGCAAAAGATATGCATATAGGCTCAAAACTCACTTGGTGCGGCAAAGCATAATCAATCCCAGGTAAAAGTCTCTCTAATGCACCTACTTGTACTCAAAGCATGTAAACCAAATCATCTTGCACATATTCATGTCCTTTTAATCACTTACAACCTTCAAAAAGTCTACCAGTTTCAACTTGCTAGTGTATGTGATCTTTTTACAAGGCCAGAATTCTTTTTGTGATTTTTAATTTTTTGATTTTTTGATTTTTTTTTTTAGCACCAAATAACCCCAATAAGGTTCTATCTAAATGAACACCCCCCAACTTATCACGTTTCTTGTCCACAAGAAACAACACACAATGGACTAATATGCGAGGAAAAAGAGAGGACTGCCCTGAATCATGGTCGAGGTGGTAATGTGCAACCAAGAACTGCCATTGTGGCATCCATCTTGAAATGAAGATCCTCCTGCATAGTCTAAACAAAAATATTATTCAAATCAACAAAATTCCTTGGGTTGCCTCCCAAATAGCGCTTGTTTAACGTCATTAGCTCGACGCCTCTCGTGATGAACTTAAGCTTGAGGACTGGAGAGAAGCCAATTGACTCCTCTTGGAATGTCATCACCAATCAAATATGGCTTGAGTCTTTGCCCATTCACTTTAAACACATCGGAACCATCTCGAGTGATGTCCACAACACCATACGAATATACCTTGACAATTTTAAAAGGGCCAGACCATCTTGACTTCAATTTTCCGGGAAAGAGTTTCAGCCTTTAGTTGAACAGTAGAACTCGCCGGTCAACTTCAAACTCTTTCGGTCTAATATGCCTGTCATGCCACTTCTTTGTCTTCTCCTTGTATATTGCCGCATTTTCATAAGACTTAAGTCTCAACTCATCAAGTTCACTTAGTTGCATCAACCTGTTAAGTCCCGCAGCTTGTAATTCCATGTTCAAGAATCTTATCGCCCAAAGTGCCTTGTGCTTCACTTCCACGGGTAAATGACATGATTTTCCAAACACCAACCTATACGGAGACATACCGATAGGTGTCTTGAATGCCGTCCTATAAGCCCATAGAGCATCATCAAGCTTCCTTGCCTAATCTTTTCTGGAGCTAGCCACTGTTTTCTCAAGAATTTGTTTCAGCTCTCGATTTGAGATTTCCACTTGCCCGCTAGTTTGAGGGTGATAAGGTGTAGCAACTTTCTGAGTCACTCCATACTTTCGCAAAAGATCTTCAATTAATTTATTGCAAAAGTGAGACCCTCCATCATTGATGATGGCCCTAGGCACTCCAAAACATGTAAAGATATGCTTCTGTAAGAACTTCTTAACCACTCTACCATCATTTGTAGGACTAGCAATCGTCTCCACCCATTTAGAGACGTAATCAACTCCCACCAAAATAAATTTGTTACCATAAGATGATGGGAACGGGCCCATGAAATCTATGCCCCAAACATCAAATAGCTCAACCTCAAGAATAGGTTGCAAAGGCATCTCATTCCGTCCTGAAATATTTCCTGTTCTTTGACATCGATCACAAGTTGCAACAAAGCTTCTTGCATCTTGATACATTGAAGGCCAATAAAATCCAGATTGCCAAATTTTTGCAACAGTTTTTGTGCTACTATTGTGACCACCACATTCTAAAGCATGACAATGATTCAAGACATTAGGAATTTCCTCGTATGGCACACACCTCCTCATGATACCATCAGCACATTCCTTGTAAAGAAGTGGTTCTTCCCAGAAGTAGTGTTTTACATCAAATAAGAATTTCTTCTTTTGTTGATAAGTCAGTCCACTTGGTACAATGCCACCCACAAGATAATTTACGAAGTCCGCATACCATGGTGTAGACAAAGATACTGCAAGAAGTGTTTCTTCTGGAAATGCATCATTGATAGGTATATTAACTCCTACCACTTCATCTCCCTGGTCCAACCTGGATAAATGATCAACTACCAAGTTTTCAGAACCTTTCTTGTCTCGAATTTCAAGATCAAACTCCTGGAGTAAAAGAATCCAACGGATTAGACGAGGCTTGGCATCCTTCTTTTTCATTAAATAACGAATCGCAGCATGATCCGTATAAACAATCACCCTAAACCCAACAAGATAGGATCTGAATTTGTCAAAGGCAAAAACCACAGCAAGTAGCTCTTTTTCAGTGCTAGCATAATTGATTTGTGCATCATCAAGTGTCTTGCTTGCATAGTATATCACATGCATGCGTTTTTCCTTCTTTTGGCCCAAAACAGCACCCACAGCATAGTCACTAGCATCACACATGAGCTCAAAAGGTAAGCTCCAATCAGGGGCTGACATGATAGGTGCAGAAGTAAGTTCCTTCTTCAACCTGTTAAAAGCAACAAGACAACTCTTGTCAAAATCAAAGACACTGTCTTTTTCAAGTAGATTACAAAGAGGATGAGAAATTTTAGAAAAATCTTTGATAAAACGTCGGTAAAAACCGGCGTGTCCAAGAAAACTTTTAATCCCCTTCATAGATGAGGGTGGTGGTAATTTCTCGATCACTTCGATTTTCGCCCTGTCCACCTCGATGCCTTTACTAGAAATCTTGTGCCCAAGCACAATACCATCCTTTACCATAAAATGACACTTCTCCCAATTAAGAACAAGATTAGTGTCTTCACATCTCTGAAACATTTGAGACAAACTGGTTAAGCAAGAATCAAAGGAAGAACCATATACAGTAAAGTCATCCATGAAGACTTCCATGGTTTTTCCTAGAAAATCTGAGAATATAGCTATCATGAGCCGCTGAAAAGTAGATGGGCCATTACACAAACCAAAGGGTAGTCTACGATATGCAAAAGTACCATAAGGACAAGTAAAGGTTGTCTTTTATTGATCCTCGGGAGCAATGGGAATCTGAAAGTATCCCGAGAATCCATCTAGAAAATTATAATACTCATTACCCGCAAGTCTTTCGAGCATTTGATCAATAAATGGGAGAGGAAAGTGATCTTTGCGAGTAGCATTATTTAATTTTCTATAATCAATACAAACTCTCCAACCTGTTACAGTCCTAGTGGGGATTAATTCATTATTTTCATTATGCACGACAGTCATCCCACCCTTCTTAGGTACAACATGAATTGGACTAACCCAGTTACTATGTGGAATAGAGTATATAATGCCAGCATCTAACAACTTAGTTATCTCTTCCTTAACCACATCTTGCAAATTAGGATTCAATCTTCTTTGTCCCTCAATCACAGGTTTATGATTATCTTCTAAAGAAATCCTATGCATGCAAAGAGCAGGGCTAATTCCCTTGATATCTTTAATTGTCCAACCAATTGATGATTTAAATTGCCTAAGCACATTTAACAATTTATCAAGTTCATCATCATGGAGCAAAGCGGACACTATCACAGGATATGTATCGTTAGGACCAAGAAAAGCATACCTTAGATTAGAAGGAAGAGGTTTGAGTTCTACCTGAGGTGCCTCCGAGATTGAAAGTGCCACCTCAATTGTCGGTGTATCTTTTTCTTGCATATCAAGTGCAAGTGCTTCTTCAACTTCTTTATCATCTAAGGTTTGTTCCACTTTTGCGAAGTCTGCATCTTCAAGACTTACGATCTCATCCACTATGTCAACATTGAAACATGTAGCATCAAATGAAGGCATCTTCATAGCTTTGTTGAGATCAAACTCAACATTTTCATCACCAACATTTAATGCCAATTTCCCAGCTTTGACATCAATTGTGGTTCCAGCAGTAGCCAAAAATGGCCTTCCCAAAATAATGGGCATCTCAACATCTTCATCCATCTCCAACACCACAAAATCACAAGGGATAAAGAATTTATCCACTTTGACAAGCACATCCTCAATGACTCCCAAAGGATACTTGATAGTACGATCAACCAACTGAAGTGAGATTCTTGTCTTCTTGAGCTCTACAAGACCAAGTCTTCCACAAATGGAATGTGGCATCAAACTCACACTAGCCCCTAAATCACACAAGGTTTTAATATTCTCCATTGCTCCAATAGTGCATGGTAAAGAGAAACTCCCAGAATCCTTTAATTTCCGTGGAATTGCTTTTTGGATGACTGCACTACATTCCGCATTGAGAGTAATAGTTTCCACATCTTCAAGTTTCCTTTTTCTGGACAACATCTCCTTAAGAAATTTGGCGTAGAGTGGCATTTGAGCCAAAGCGTCAGCAAATGGAATATTAATATGCAACTGCCGGAACATAGTCAAGAACTTCTCGTACTGCTTCTCTAACTGCCTGTTGTGAAGTCTCTGTGGAAATGGAATAGGAGGAACATAAGGTGGTGGAGGAACATACGGCTTTTCTGGTTTTTCTTCCTTCTTATCTTCATCTACTTTTTCTGACTTTTCTGCATCAATCTCTACTATCTCATTTTCTTTTTCCACATCTCTCTCTTTAGACTCAAGAGCCTCAACCTCGGGCAACTCTTTTCCGCTCCTCAAAGTAATTGCTTTGCATTGTTCCTTACCATTCTGGTCGGGTTGACTTGGAAGAGAACCCTGCTCACGAACACCCATCTTGGAGGCAATTTGTCCAATCTGTGTTTCTAGCATCTTTTGAGATGATGCCATCTGATTTATTCTTGATTCCATATTAGCCAATGCCCCAGAGGTTCCTTGCATTATTTTATTTAGTGCAACCTCCCAATCAGCAGGTTCTTTCTTTGGCGGTGGTTGATACTGCTGTTGTGCTTGATACGGTGGTCGTGACTGAAAACCAGGAGGTTGATTCTGCCTTGGAAATGAATAGGAAGGATTAGCCGTATAATTACTACTGTAAGAAAGATTGTTGTTTGGCCTTTGATTTGGATTGTAGTAGGAGTTATTCTGAACAGGCCACGGCTGTCTTCCCTGAATAAAAGATGCTTCTTCTGGAAATTGTTGCACATAAGAGTTCTGACTAGCACTATAATCATTATACCCTTCCATAGGTGAAGAAATAGCATTCACATTTGCCCTTTGTCCTCGCATCTCCTGAGTTAGAGTATCCAATTTGAGAGCCAGCATGTTGATCATCTCAGAATCTTGTGCTGCTTTTGCTGAGCTTGTCCCACTAGGTGCCCATGAATAATTATTAGATGCCAATTCCTCAAGGAGTGCTTTAGCCTGTGTAGTTGGTGCCTTCTTAAAATTTCCACCAGCAACCACATCCAAACTCAAACGAATATCTGCATTCATGGCCCCATAAAAAGTACTAATGATCTGCCAATCTTGCAAACCATGATGTGGACACTTCCTCAATAATGCCTTAAATCTCTCCCATGCCTGATATAGACCTCCACCCGGTTCTGCTTTAAAACTCATAATCATAGTCCTCAATTGTTGCGTCTTGTCAGAAGGATAATATTTGGACAAGAATGCAGTAGAAAGACTCTCCCATGTAGCAACCGTGGTGTCTGGAAGTTGTTGAAACCATTCCAAAGCTCTCCCCTTAATAGAGTAGGGAAACATATGGAGACGAATCTTGTCACTCGTAACACCATTGATTCTGAATGAGCCACACATCTGCACGAAACGCTCTAGATGTCTGTGTGGGTCCTCTAGTTCAATATCTCCTTCAAAAGCTTGATTGCTGATCATCTGAATTAAGCTTGGATTAATGTTGAATTGGGCTGCCCCAATCTCTGGAGTTTTGTACATG
This sequence comes from Saposhnikovia divaricata, assembly GCA_036435485.1. NCBI lineage: Eukaryota > Viridiplantae > Streptophyta > Magnoliopsida > Apiales > Apiaceae > Saposhnikovia > Saposhnikovia divaricata. The sequence goes on from CM071600.1 coordinate 47,532,005, forward strand.
CAATTAGCAGGATTTGGTGTCTTATGGTCCCAAATTGAAGTCTCATCAATAATAGCAACTTCACGATCTTCGTCAGCCATCTTAGATTTTTATTTCCTTTGCTTTGCCTCTCGCCTTAAGATTTGAGCAGTGCGTTCGATTTCCGGATCAAATTCTAGATTTCCAGCACTTCCTGTACGTCACGTGCAAGAGTTTGTGCACCTGAAAAGACAACACCAATAAGATAGAGTTAAAACAAAAGAACTGTTGGGGAATAAAAACGAGGGTTTGTAAATTGCGGCTAGGGTTTGTATGTATTAAATACAAGGGATGGTGAGCTTCAAGCTTTAATGGCTGTTCTTGCGTTCGAGACTGATCGGTCCTCACAAGATGCCTACGTATCTCTGTATTGCTAGAGAATCAAGCCAACGTAGTTCTGAGAATGAGGGGTCAGGCCCTTTATATAGGCTGAGAAGCCTTAGAATTAAGGTAGGAGTTGGAGACTTAATAGATAAGTCACCTCCTTGAGGAAAGTTCTAGACTCCTTCCTTGTAGGAGTCTGTTGCCATATCGAATTGGATGCCTTGGAGGCTAAGTCTTGTAGAGATAATGTCCTTATCTGACACTTATTGCCGAGCTGTTTATTACCCCTAATATTAATTACGAAAATAATATTAAAGATAGGACTTTGGACCCTGTTGGTGGGCCCCACGTTCGGACCATACCGGGTCTAATTAATGCAACACTAAATGTGTCTTTAAGGCTTATTTTTAGCCCATATCATTTGCCCCCCAACTTCTAGGAAAACTGATCAGGTTTTCCTTGAAGTTTTAACGGTCCTTTCCAAGACTTGGGTCAAGGTTCATCTTTATGCACTAGTGTTTCACGAGTATTGTCTTTATGTAAAGCGTAGAGCGACCGACGCGTTTACGACAATGTTAATTCGATGCTAATCGGTACTAATCAGCCTTAACGACATTTAAACAATGTTTAAACGACGTTGAACGGCATAAAACGGCACTAAACGGTACTAACTTGCCTTAAACGACACTTAAACAACGTTTAAGTTACGCCAACCGGCATTAAACGACACTGAACGGTGCTTATCGGCACTAACGGTGCTAATCGACACTTAATCGGTGCTTATCGGCACTAACGGTGTTAATCGGCACTTAATCGGTGCTTATCGGCATTGACGGTGCTATCGGCACTTAATCGGTGCTTATCGGCACTAACGAGCCTTGAACGACACTTAAACAATGTTAAGCGATTCTAAACGGTGCTAAACGGCACTAGCGGGGGTCCGGGGGCAGCAGCCCCCGGGCGGGGTCCAAGGGGCGGCAGCCCCTGGCGGGGTCCAAGGGGCAGAGCCCCTGGCTGGGGTCGAGCTGGAAATTTTTTATTTCCAAGGGCTAGTACTATTCAGAAATTATCATTTCGACTCAAATTTCTGAATTTTAATCACAAATTTCGATCAGGAAACTTCACATTTTTCGACCAGGATTTCGACCAGGATTCTGGTCGAAATAAGGTCTCATTTTTCTCCTGGTCGAACGGATTTTCGACCAGGATTCCTGGTCGTTTCGACCAGGATTCTGGTCGAAATAAGGTCTCATTTTTCTCCTGGTCGAACGGATTTTCGACAAGGATTCTTGGTCATTTCGACCAGGATTCTGGTCGAATTAATTACCTTTTTCGTGGCTCAGTCGAACAATTTTTCGACCAGGATTCTTGGTCATTTCGACCAGGATTCTGGTCGAATTAATGGCCTTTTAATGGCTTGGTCTGTCAAGACCTCGATTTTACGTGACTAAAAAGTAAGGTCTTAATTTTCTTGAGGCCATGACCGTGCCTAAAGCAAACTTCTCTATAGCGGAGTGATTCAGGTCAGCTTCATGAAGCACCTTGGTGCCAACAACATGTTGGTGCAGTGGTTGAGCCACTGGCCTCCTTTGAAGGAGGTCAGGGGTTCGACTCCTGCGTGTGCGTGAGTTTCTTAGTTTGTATTAGGTTTCCTTTCTGTATTTGTATTTCTGTATTTGTAATGGCCGGGGGTCCTTCGGAAACAGCCTCCCTATTGTATAGGGGCATGGTCTGCGTACAGCTACCCTCCTCAGACACCACTTTGAGTGGTATTATAACTGAGTAAGCTAAGTTTTTTTTTCATGAAGCACCTTGGTGACATAGTAAATGAGTTTCCAAACCTTCCACGAGAAAGCTTCAAAATCCTTTCAAAGGTTTCATGCTTGCCTAATCTTACATAGAATTACTTTGAACCTTTTCATCCACCTTGTTGGAATGTTGATTCAGTTACACATTCTTGAGTTGTTCACGAATCTCTTGATCCAAGGTTGGATCTGATAGCTTTGTTGGCCTTCTAAGGCTTCAACTTAGTTCCTTAGCCCTTGATTTATAACACAAGGCCTGGATTCTAAGGTTGATGTTGGTGTTCTGGATCACCAACACGAGGTTTCAGGTCAATAGGAGGTGTTTGTTATGCCTTAAATGGTTTCGTGAACTTTGACTTGTGACCTTCCGGGCCTTAACTTATTTGCTGAGACCTTGGTTTTAAGGTTATTATCAACCCTTGATTCCCTTGATTCTTATTCCAAGATGTAGGAATGACGAAGTCCCTTAGTTCTTGCCCCCTTTGCTTCATACAGAGGAGGTCTTACTTTTCAGTCGATCGTTCAGGGAGTTCACTTGCTCCTCAGCGTTTGACTTCAAGTCCGGTGTGTCTTGGCTGGTTGTTAACCTTCTTTTCTTGATTCTAGGTTTCCAACCTTCTTCTTATGCTCACAGGACCTTGCTTTGGTTTATATTCGATTGAAGGCTCTTGATTCAAGTCCTTAAACTTCAAATGACAAATTTGATTGGAGGCAGACAGCCTTTTTACCATCAAGGCTAAAATTTTGTGTCGGGATTTGAGATTCAAGATTTTAAGTAAGGAATGACAAAGGACCTCTCATCTCAACACTCTCACTAACTGTTTCTGTGCCTTCAAGGCATTATCAGGGAGCCAACAAGTCTCGAGATGAGCTCGAAGAGGGTCTATCCTTCAGCTTACATCAACTGGTGCTACCAATTTTGATTCGATGGTGGGGTCTTCAGGACCTGGAAGCAAAAGCTCTCTGCATAATTCTTTATCTCAGAAGAGCCATACTTAGACTGGGCTTCGGCCTTAATGTTCTTTTCTCTCTTGGGATATACTCAACATGGCATTTATCGAGCGGGGCTATCACGGCTTTCACAATCCTCAAGTGTTTGGCCATATTCTTTTCTCTAGCCTCAAACTCTCCATTGACTTGTGAGACTACCAGATTTGAGTCTCCACAAACTTTCAGGTTCTTCACCCTCAGGGCTCTCGTCAATCCAAGGCTGGCCATCAGAGCTTCATACTCCGCCTCGTTGCAGGTTGTTTGGAAGTCCAACTTCAAGGCATACTCGAGTGTGAACCCATCGGGGCTTTGCAGAACTTAACCTGCACCACTGGTTTTTGTTTTAGATGCCCCATGAAAATAGATCTTTTTGTTTTTGATGCCCCATCAAAATAGAGCATCCAATATTCCTTCTTCTCTTCCAGGGGTTTCTCACCTTGCTGACCTTCCTGGTCTATTACCTCCTGCCCCCCGACTTCTTGGTTGTCAATGGTATATTCAACCACGAAGTCAGCTAGAGCCTGAGCTTTGATGGCCGTACTAGGCTTAACATCGAATTCTTTTAGTTAGATTGCCCACTTGATGAGCCTTCCATTGGCTTTCATGCTATGCAATATGTTTCTTCAGCGGGTGTTCCATCAGGACTTCAACGTTTGTCTTTATCCAGGATCCTTCAAGGACTTAAACTCTTATCTGCTGTAACCTAACTCTACCATTCGAGGTATGCATTCGTTTGTTTTCATTCGTGTATTCTTTTATTTTCGGTACTTGGTCTTCTTTGACTCACACATCAGGTGCTTGGCACATAAATAAAATCACAATCAATGAATGGAAAACAAACTTGCATTAATAACTTGAAATGGGTTCAACCCTTACATAGAGTACTACTGTCCTACTCGGAGCAACATGCTCTGCAACGGTTTTAATGAACCTTATTTCTACTTCTACTATATAAATATGAAGCTAAGTCCTACTAGAATAACTTAAGCCCAATCGGGATTTTGCAAGACTAGGCCTGCACCACTTGATTTTGTTTTTGATGCTCCATCAAAATAGAGCACCCGCCACTCCTTCTGGTATCCTCATTCTTATTCTGAAGTTCACTTCCTGCTTGGGGTACTACCTCCTGCCCCTCGACTTCTTGGTTGCCAATGGTACACTCAACCACAAAGTCAGTTAACGCCTTAGCCTCAATTGCTGTCCGAGGCTTCTGTGTGATGTCCCCTGCTGACCTTTCTTTGTGTTCCTTACCACTGTGGACATCTATGTCTTCAATCGGAAGGACCTGCCCCCCGACTCCATCAGGCCTTAACGAGGCTACATAACAGCTTCGTGCCATCTTCTGATCACCTTTATGTTCTCCAACACCATTCCTGGTAGGGAACTTGATCTTCACATGATAGGTTGAGGCAACAGCCTTAAATGCATGAAGTCCAGTCCTTCCAAGGATAGCGTTGTACGTTGAAGCTGCCTTGATTACCAGGAAGTTCAACATCTGAGTGGCCTCCTTGGGCTCTTGCCCAATAGTTACAGGCAACTGAATAGTCCCTTCAACTTTGGATTTTACTCCATTAAATCCGTATATAGGCATGTTATTGGGGGTCAACTGAGAATCAGTGTATCCCATCTTCACAAACGCATCATGAAACAGAATGTCAACGGAAGCTCCATTGTCTATCAAGACTCGCTTCACCTCCGAGTTTCCAATCACAGGAGTTATGACCAACGGGTCATCATGGGGGAAATTCACCCCTTCCAAGTCTGAGTCATCAAAGCTAATCGCTACCTCAGTTTTTGCACGCTTCGGGGCCTCTCCCACGATGTGCAACACCTCTCGAGCATAAGCCTTTCGAGAGTTCCTAGTTGTCCCGGCCGCAGTCGGGCCTCCTGAGATCATGTTGATTACTGGCCCTCGGGGCTGTGGGTTGCGATCTTGATCGTCATCCCTTCTATTATAGTCCCTTCTCTGGTTACCACGGTCTTCACCCTTAGTGAAGTGCCTCAGCTTCCCTCTACGGATCAAAAACTCGATCTCATCTTTGAGTTGCTTGCAATCGTCAGTGTCATGCCCCACGTCTCTATGGAATCTGCAATACTGATTCTGGTTTCTCTTTGCGGGATCACCCCTGAGTGGCTTCGGCCATCTGAAATCCTTATCATTCTCAATGTCCAACAAGATTCGACTCCTAGGAGTGTTCAACCTTGCATACTCAGTAAACCTTGACCCTTGGTTCTTCTTAGGGGCAGAGTCGGAGTCCTCGCTAGTTCGGGGATACTTGTCCCTAGCATCATACTCTTGATCATCATAGTCCTGGTCTTGCTTTCGCTTCTTGGAGTCATTGTTACCTCCCCCTCCACCTACGGTGGTTTCTTTCTTCAAGCTATCCTCAGCTTTAATATACTTATCAGCCCTTCGTTGGAGCTCAGCCATGTTCTCCGGGGGATGCTTCGCCAATGATCTCTTGAAGAAGAGGTCAGTGGTTCCGTGCTCCAGGGCTACCATTGCCACCTTATTTTCCAAATCAGTGATATTCAGGGTCTCCTTAGTGAATCGCTTGAGGTAATCCCTCAGATTTTCATTCTTTCCTTGCACCACATACATAAGAGATGCGGAGCTCTTCTCATGCACCCTTCCGCTAATGAATTGGCTAACGAAGGCGGCACTCAACTCCTTAAAAGAGCCAATAGAGTTCGCAGGCAATCAGCTATACCATCTCTGAGCCATGCCCGACAGGGTTTGGGGGAACGCTCTGCACTTTAGGGCATCACTTGCAGGCTGCAGCAGCAGTGCGTTCGAGAATGTTCTCACATGGTTTGTGGGATCACCCGTTCCATCATAAGCCTTTATTGTAGGCATCTTAAACTTCCTAGAAATATGAGCATTCATCACCTCCTCAGTAAACGGGGGTGTGGGATCATCAGGATCTCCAAGTGGCATGAGATCCTTGGGGTTACTCCTGGGGGTTTCCACCCTCATAGCTTCTCTTGTTGGGACATCAACCCTCTTCTGTCTTCTTGAGGACCTCTCCAAATCTATAACGGGAATCCTTCCTGAGATTGGAGGGGGTCGAATCAGACTCTGTCTTGCCTGTTCCCTTGCTATGTCATCCGTTAGCCTTTGGATCTCAGCCTCATGAGCCTTAATCCTCTCCTCAGCCGTTTGTGGAGGTCCATCATGGATTCCTTGGGTCCTCGCCCGAGGTTCTCTGCTAACACGTTGCCTCCTTTGATGTTCATCACGATCATCATCCTCAGATGACGAATCATCAGAATAGGGGCCAGAGTAGTCGTCCTAATAAGGACCCAATCCTCTAATATAAGATGGATCCTGTGTTTGCATGGCATATCCGCTTGGCCCTGCTCCTCGAGCAGCTAGAGGGTGGTTAGGCAGACCATACCTCGGGTTAGTATTCAAGGGGAGATCCGTGGTGTGGATCTGTACCCCTGGTGGTGGGTTGTCAGGATTAAAAAGAGGAGAGACCACCATCTGAAGAGGGTTGGTTCCTCGTCCCGCTTGGTCGATAAGAGGCCGCGTACTCTGAACGTGGGGAATCCCCCCTGGTTGTTGAGAAACTTGAGATTGGGTGATCGTCCCTGATGCTGGCGGAGCCTGTTGGATGATCGCCCCTGATGCTGGGGGAGCCTGTTGGATGATCGCCCCTGATGCTGGGGGAGCCTGTTGGATGATCGCCCCTGATGTTGGGGGAGTCTGTTCGGTCAGGGGTGGAGCAGATCTGAGAGGTATGGCCTCAGTTGCAACTGGTGTTGTTCTTCGTGTTTGAACCATGGTTGATGTTGTCTTCCCACAGACGGCGCCAAATGTTGGGGAATAAAAACGAGGGTTTGTAAATTGCGGCTAGGGTTTGTATGTATTAAATACAAGGGATGGTGAGCTTCAAGCTTTAATGGCTGTTCTTGCGTTCGAGACTGATCGGTCCTCACAAGATGCCTACGTATCTCTGTATTGCTAGAGAATCAAGCCAACGTAGTTCTAAGAATGAGGGGTCAGGCCCTTTATATAGGCTGAGAAGCCTTAGAATTAAGGTAGGAGTTGGAGACTTAATAGATAAGTCACCTCCTTGAGGAAAGTTCTAGACTCCTTCCTTGTAGGAGTCTGTTGCCATATCGAATTGGATGCCTTGGAGGCTAAGTCTTGTAGAGATAATGTCCTTATCTGACACTTATTGCCGAGCTGTTTATTACCCCTAATATTAATTACGAAAATAATATTAAAGATAGGACTTTGGACCCTGTTGGTGGGCCCCACGTTCGGACCATACCGGGTCTAATTAATGCAACACTAAATGTGTCTTTAGGGCTTATTTTTAGCCCATATCAAGAACTATATATAGTTTCTTTTTATTATTATTATCTAAATTTTTTTTAATTTCTATATGTATTAACAAACACAAATAAAATTGAAAAGAACTAAAACTAAATTAATCTAAAAAATCTAAGTTTGGATTAAAACTAAATTTTAATTTATTATTATTATTTTTTAAAACTCTTTTTTATTTTATTTTTATTTTTTTTATAGTTTCAACAAACAACAAAACCGTAAATAAAACAGAAAATAACAAAAATCAAATTATTATAAAAATTAACAACTAGATTTTATTCTAAAACTTTTTATTTATTTTTTTTACTTTTTTTTTAAAACAGGAAATTTTAGAAAAACTGGACATGATATGTTTGTAAATATAGCTCGCCAAAAACAAAACAAAACAAAACTCAAACTCTACGAAAACTCAGACAACAATTCGAACAAAAACGCAGCAAGAAAACAAAATGCAGCAAATTCAACTCGGACACTCAGCTAACTCAAAACCGGACTCAGTCTCAGAAAACAAAATTTTGACTCGAATAACTCGACAGGAATTTGCAAAACTCGGACAAACAAGCAACTCGGTACTGACACTAACAGCAGCTAGGTGGACGTATCAATAAAAACAAAACAGGGGAAACGAAAACTCGACCTAAACAAAATCTCTACCTCTGGAATCGACTTAAACTTAGCATAACAAAAACATCAATTCATAAAAACTTATAAACTCATTACCCAATTTAACAAAACGAAACCAAGCACATAATAACAAGATTTCTCACAGACTCAGTATCAACTGATTCACTACAAACAAAAACGCAGATGGGGCTAACAGTTGCAGACTCAAACTCATTTGCAGACTCAGAACAACTCCGTCCAAATAATGCTTGACTCGGCATTATACAAACTCATCAGCTGGCCACAAAACACGGTTCAAAATCAACAAAATCAGACCTCGACTCACACTCACCACTCGCAATGCAATCAGATATCAAACAATTATCGGCTAATTAACCCACAAACTCAGCAATTCAGAATTCGACCAAAAAAAATCCTAACAAAACACAGCATAACACAACAGCGATGAAGCTCGCGGCTCTACAAAACCAACTCGGACATAAGATGCGAATTTAGACACGAATCAGACACAATACTATTCTCAGTTATGTATAGAACTTCAAATAAAACTAAGCAATGAATTCGATACAAAACCCAGTAACTCTGCAGCATTCGGGAAACACACAGCCACTATTCAACTTGTAAAAATCACAACTTGATAAGAACTTAATCGACTCAGCATCAACAAACTCGCTGCAGATAGGACCAAATACTACGACTCAACTAAAACTCGGAAACTGTTTTTGTGGGAAAGGAATCTTCTTCCAGAAAGCAAGCTTCTGTAACACTGAAATACCTCCACACATGGAGCAGATTACAAACTGAAATCAGAAGTCGGAGAAATAGTATGGCAGTGGAAGACCGAATCAGACAAAGGAAGCTAGAGCATTAATTAAAACTTGAAACAAAGCTTCATGACCTCGAGGTGGAATGGAGCAATGGTTCTGAAACAATGGAGGAAGTTCTTGCAAGGATTCATCTTCGCGAAGAAGCAGCGGTGAAGCGAGAGCGAGCTATGGCATATGCATTTTCTCATCAGTGGAGAGCCAATTCAAACCGTGTGAGGCGAGGGATTGACGGAGAAGGGGATGGCGAGGGACGGTGGTGAACAAAGGAAGGGCGAACGGAGTTGTAGGCGGTGGAAGATGTACGGATTGCAGTGTGTGTGTGGTGGTTGGGAAAGGGAGAGGCTGTAGGAGAGATAGAGGGAAGGAGGAGATGATATGGGTGTGGTGAATGTAACGAAAACAGGGGAGAGGTTGTAACGAAGAAAATAATGTTGGGTTTTGGTTCGATTTAACAAATACACAGGTTTAAAAACAGGGCGAGGCTACTCTACTTATGCTTCGAATTAAAATCAAACAATACAGAACATAAAATACTGGAATTATTTTACACTAATATTTTTATTTTTTATTTTTATTTTTATTTTTTTTACACTGAACTAAATAAAATCTAAACTATAAGAAATAATTAACCTAAACTTAATATTACTGCCTTCCCCGGCAGCGGCGCCAATTTGTTATTGTAATTTTTGTGAAGTTCGTTCGCAGGGAAGGACTATTAATACAAGTTTAAGTTTTTAATTTCTTAATATCTAGAAGTGTGAGAAATAATTGGTGTGTTCGAATAAACTAATTTTAAACAAGTACAACTAAAATTTAATTGATGAGGAAAAGCGATCCGAGAACTAGGGTTCTTCAATTGGTTCAATAATGTTGTTTTAATGCGATATATATTTTTCTCATATTTTGCTAAAAACAATTCTTCTATCCTTTATAATGTTCTCTTCCAAGATACAAAATATTGTCTATAATCATATCTCAAAACTCACTCCCATGATCAATCGAAATATAATTTTAGATTATTAAGACCCAAGAATTATAAGTTTCATAGTATTCTTATTAATCTCCCGATTCAATAATTAAACTATGTCTATCAAATCATGAACAAGAATTATGACTTATTTCCCAATTTATCATAATTCCTATGAATACAATTAAAGGTTAGCTACTCCCTTAATTGGGTTGAGGCCTCAATGATAGATTAGCAAAAATAGAGAATTAATATCACAATCAAACAAGCATATTTCACCAATGAATACTACCTAATTCTCGGATTATAGAATTAGTTACGCATGCTAGATAAAGAAAATAAGCATAAATTAAATGGCAAAATCATAATTAAAAGAGTTTAGAGTGAAGAAATTACAACTTTAAGAATTTATCCTCTCGAAATATTTTCCGATGAAATGAATGAGCACTCCAAGCAATTCACTTACAATCTTCAACCAAAATTGAACTTGCAGAAAATTAAAGTGTATAAAATAAAACTAAAATTACAAAAGAAAGTTGTAGCAAATTTGAGAGAGTACACAACTGAAAATTAAGTTCAAGAATTGATGCCTAAAGCCTATGAAATACACTCCTATTTATAGCACAAATTAGCACACCATACATCATAAAATACTTCACTAACAAAGCACCACTACAAAAATAATAACCTATCCGACTAACTTTCGGCAAAAAGAATGATTCTTCAATTTCTTTTGAATAAAGCAAACCACACTGATTGTTCCTCTTTTCATAATTCATGACCTGTTAACACAAACAAACCGGGTCCTCTTTTGCTTTGTATGGATGAGTTCCGTAGAAATGCTTTTTAACCCGCACAGTTTATAATCTTTAATTAATAAATAATTAATTAAATCAAGAAATTATAAAAATAAATATCTAATATTATTAGATATTTATAAATATAATTTTCTAAATAAATTAAATATTTATTAATATAAATAAGTCCTTAAGTCCTAAGCTGCGGTCAATTGAGGGCCTGGAACCGGACTCCTTTCGCTTAACAAAAATTATATTAATTCCAACCGGGATTCCTGCTTTAAGAATATATCACTTTCCATATTTTTGTGACAATTCTTATTTCCTCATTGCTCGTCCAGGTCTAATCTATGGTCTCTTGAAGATGTGAAATCAGGCTCCTTTTGCTTCCACAATTAAACATAAAAAATTATCTTAGCATCAAATTCAAATTAAAATGCTACTAACAAGGCTAATCAAGCACAAAATTAAGGATAAATGAGAGATAACATGCTATAAAATATATACAAAATTAGCATGTATCAAACTGGTTTGCAACCATAAAGTACCTCATAAGGAGTCAATTCCAGACTAGTATGAAAAGAGGTATTGTACCAATATTCAGCCATTGATAACCACTGCTTCCAACTACTAGGTCTGCCACAAGAAAAACACATTAGAAAAGCAATTTTTGGTGTGTCAACAGGTTTAACCAAAATTTGATGATTATCAGACCTAAGATCTAGTTTAGAAAATACCTTTTGCTCCAAATAACTCATCCAACAATTCATCTATGTTAGGAATAGGAAACTTATCTTTAACAGTGATGTTATTCAAATGTCTATAATCCACACAGAACCTCCAAGTATTATCTTTTTTTTAACCAAAATGACAGGAGATGCAAAAGGACTATTGCTAGTCTTAATTATGCCACTGGTCAACATGTCCTGCACTTGATTTTCTATTTTAGTCTTTTGAGAATGAGGATACCTATAAGGTTTGAGCTTAAAAGGTTTAGCATCATCCTGTAACACTATCTCATGGTCTACTTTCCTTGTAGGTGGCAAAGTTGTAGGCACTGCAAACACATTAGAAAATCTTTCTAGCAAATTTGCAATCTCACCTAGTAATTTGCTTTCCTTCTGATATGTCTTTTGTAATTCTTCAACAGCTGCTATTAACACTTACTGTTTAATTTGCTTGAACTTGAATTCCTTATTGTAAGTTTTCAATGCTTTTCCTCTGACCAAGCTTATAGAAGCCTGTTTAACAGAACCTTGCAATACCATTTGTTCATTCTTATCTCCATCTGCATTAAGCTTCAAATATAATTTCTTAAAATCAAACATCAAAGGACTATATTGTTCCATCCAATCCACACCAGCTATCATATCCCAACCTCCAATGTCTAAAACTCTTATATCTCCACAAAACTGATTCCCTTGTACTTTCCACTTCACCCTAGGTACATAAGACTTACTGTTAACACTTCTACCATCAGCCAATTTCACACTAATTTGCTCACCCTTCTGAACAACTAATCTACACTTCTCAACCAACTTAGAATCTAAGAAGGTTAAAGTACTACCTGTATCCTCCAGAATCATTATTGGCTAATCTTAGATAGTGCCTTCCAGAGATATGGTTTTCCTCAACATTTTATCTGACAAAGCATTAAGTGAAACTTCAACTACTGTGGCCTCAGTATCATTCTTCTCCAATTCTTCATTCTCACTGAATGTGTCTACATCCTCAGGTCCATCATCATTCTTACACTTATGTCCTTGAACAAATTTCTCCCCACATTTATAACACAAATGGTTATTTTTCCTATACTGAAACTCTTCTGGAGAAATCTTCTTGAACCCACCAGACAAGTTATTTACCTTCTTAGAATCTACATTGTCTGTCTTCTTACTACCCCCATTGCTATCTGTACCTGAAGAATTATTACTCCATTTCACTTTATTGTCATGTTTCTTCAACAACAAATCAACAGTTTGTTCTTTCATTTGAGCCACCTCTATAGCATCAATCAAAGTCACTGGTTTAATTAACCTAACCATAGGTTTTAATTCCCCTCTTAAACCAGAAATGAAACTTGATACAAAATATGATTCATCCAAATAAGGATTCTTGCAAAGCAAAACTGATTTTAACTCCTCAAACTTATCAATATATTCAGATAAAGAACCTAACTAAACCAGTTTATTAAATTCTTCCTGTTCATCCACTCCACCTTTCCAACCAAAAAGTTTAACCAAATCATCACAAAAGACATCCCAAGAAACAACACCTTTAACAAACTTATAACTCTGAAACCACGTATCAGCCTTACCATCAAGATACATTTCTACTAAATCATACTTGAGAGTTTCACTTACCTGATGAAACGAGAAAATTTTGTTGCATTTCCTGATCCAAGATCTTGGGTTCTCTCCAGAAAAATGAGTTAACCTTCGGATGAGTGAAAGATCTCTTGCCCTAATTCTCTTTATCATCCCCTTTCTGTTTGAAGATCATTGCTAGAGGAGATGGATGTGGTGGAGTAGGTAAAATGGGTGATTTATCTATTAACAACTCACCATCTCTCCCCACAACACGTTTACGATTAACATTCTTGAAAACCCTAGCAAGCTTACCAGTAATCTTGTCATCAATGGAAGCATTGCAAGCCTCAATTCTTGATTCACACCCAGCAACCATCGTTAACAGCTGATCCATTTTTCCCAACAACTTGTCCTCAATAGCCGCCTGGCTTCTTACAATCTGTTTCTAACAAATTGAGTTAATTTCTTGAATCTTGGATTCAAAGTCTTTCCAAGAATCATCACTAGATCTCGATCGAGTACTCGACGCCATTGTTATGTAACCAAGGATTGAAGAGCTCTGATACCACTTGTTATGCTATTTCATATAAAATCAAGAAAATTGTTACAGAATTACAGAGAGAGGAAGAAACAGAAATGAGTACAATACTTCGAGTACAAAGCCAAGTACACAGTATGATATCTTATGCTATATATAGCTGGCACTAATTCTAACTACTTTTCCCTCCAATTCTTATTAGTCTAGCCCAGTACATGACAGTTTCTTGGATTTTTAGTTTTTTAATCCCGCACTTGATCTTCAAATTACGAGACCCTTACTACATATGATTCATCTTTTTTTTTTTTTTAATCCCACACTTGATATAATTCTTAATTCTTTTAATCCTAATTTCTTTGAATCCCAAAAACACTAGTTGAAAACTTTACCTTTTACAAACGAAGTTACTCTTTGTGGAAGTAATTATTTTTTAAACGAATTTTCTAGTGTGTGCTCAAGGGTACATGCTAAGAATCCGTGCTAGCTTAGTTGTCAAATTTTAATTGATGGAGATTTCATTAATAATGATAGGCCTCCCTGCATTCACATAAATATCCACCTATCAAAATTTGATAACTCATTAAGCACGGCACGGATTCTTAGCATGTGCCCTTGGGCACACACTAGACAAACCCTTTTTTAAATTACCAGAAAGCATAGTTTTCAATTTTTTACTATTGTTTTCGAGATTTTTCGGTTACTCGTCTTTGACTAAAATGCCAATGGTGAACATGAACGAGGTAATGGTAATTAAGACCAATATGCCCCAAAAACAAAACGATTAATTAAGAACCAATTGGTCTCTTAACCTCCAAGATTAAGCTCAGTTGTCAAATGTTGGAATCTCCACATAACTGACTTTGCAGTAATACGTAGTAACACCATTCCACCACTATTTTGCTGAATACGAAATTTAACTGGTAGCTCCACTTAAAAATATTCCAGACTATCTTGTTAATTCCTGAGGCCACGTAGAGAGAATGAAATGGGAAAAATTAAACCACAGATTCACAAATCACTGATATAATTATGTCTTGTAATTTGAGTAATTGTTTCAACTTTAGCACACGCAGAGAGACTCAAGTGAGAAGAACAAAGAAAAACAGCTTGGTCCCAAGACAATTAGAATATATACTTGTATTTACTCAAAATTTGGTAGCTTTTCTTAACTTTGCCTAGTTATTTTCCCCGGTAGGGAAAAAGTACATGATTTACAACACTCTTGTGGACTTTCTTTACATATCAGAAGAAATTTTAATTTTACGTACACATTTAATGTCACTTTCTCATTTTTTTTTTTTTTGGTTACGTATTTGTCCAATAAGAGGAAGTCACGTTTCTATGTTAATTTAGTGTTAAACTTTTGGGGCGGTACAAGAATGCTTTCTTCTTTACCTCATAAACTTGGATTAAGATTTGCATTGCTTGACAAACTCCAGATCTGTGGTGTGCAGTAAACAGCATTACAGCAATGCGAGATGAAATCCAGCAACTGACCAGTGTCAGGTGTAATTTCGTGATTTCTTTCTACTGTATATGTAGCCCATTTATGTTGAAAACTACTGATCCAACTATTCTTCTAACTTATTTCCCAAAGAGATGTGACATGCTAATCAAAATTTGACTACTACAATACATGCTGCTGCTTCAATTTTGCATGTAAAAGGCACAAGAAAAAAAAAGATCTACTTGTACTATATATAGGTGAAGGATATATGCGTATAATTTCCATGCATCTGTAAATCATAACTAGCTGTTTCACCTATTTCATCTTCAATCCAAGGTTTTGCTCTGAATCTTGTGTTGTATCAATATTGCACGCGCATTCGGAAATGAATTTCTCAAACACTTTGACATCACATTTTCACCTCGTGATTCTTTTATTTTTCTTCTCAACTTCAGTCATTAGCTGTAACACCGGTAATGAGCCATGCCCACCTGCATTACCAGGTAGTTCACCAAAGTTACCAGGCATACCGTTACAACCATTAACACCAGCACTTCCAATACTACCACCTTCTTTACCGGGAACGCCCATACTTCCAGAAACACCAACAGTCCTACCAGGAACACCTCTACTTCCAGGAACACCAACAGTCCTACCAGGAACGCCCCTACTTCCGGAAACACCAACAGCCCTACCAGGAACACCCCTACTTCCGGAAACACCAACAGTCCTACCAGGAACACCCATACTTCCAGAAACACCTACAGTCCTACCAGGAACACCCCTACTTCCGGAAACACCAACAGTCTTACCAGGAACACCCGCACTTCCACAAACACCAATACCTTATCGACCTCTACCGCCAGTATTACCATTTCCACCTATACTACCAACAACACCGATACCAAATCTACCTGTAACACCTAGATTACCATATCCACCTACACTACCAACAACACCGATACCAAAAGGTACTGGCAGGAATACATGCCCTGAAGACGTTCTCAAGTTAGGAGTTTGCACTGATATGCTTGGAAGATCAATAGGCAGAACTATTGGAAGCCCACCAACAACACCCTGCTGCAAAATCTTGGAAGGTCTTCTAGATTTTGAGGCAGCAGTCTGTCTTTGCACTGCAATTAAGGCCAATGTGCTGGGCATTGTCTTTTGACTTTCCTATTGCTATAAACAATGTCTTCAATCACTGCAAAAAGGACAATCCTTCCGGTTTTCAATGCGAGTAGATCAACTACCATTTGCCAAATCTAAGAAATCATCCACCCCATATCTGTATTTTAGTTGAGTTCATATACAGATCTTATTCCAATTATGTAAAATAATATTTGCAGCTTGTCCATGAAAATGCAGTATCTTTTTGGAAAATACACGAAAATACCAAATCTATACGTTAAACTTAGTTTGGCAAGGAGAATCGCTTATTTGATTATTCTTTGGGAGTCCCCTCTCGGTCTGATCAGAGGGAGGGGGGATCTCTGCATGAATATGATAATGGTCCTAGCCTACTGTAGTTGAATTATCGTAGTTCAACAATACTATTATTTAAGTTGTATTATTTGCTTATGAGGTTATGACTGATTGTTGTCCTGCATGAATGCATATGAAAGTGATAATAGAAATTGAAATTGTGACCTACAAAGTTAAGAGAAGTACACCACGATGAGCACTGTTTTGAATGAATATTCATTCCATTGAAGCCTTGAAACAAAATACACATATGGAGACAACTAGACAGTAGACACTATCGCATATTCAGACAACTATGAAATGACTTGTGAGCATATTAGCAACAGTTCCTTACAAAACAATTTTTCAAACATTGGATGACCAATCATACATATTACAAGAACACCTAATCAATAGTATATAAAGCGAAGTGTATTTTAGATATTACTTCCAAAATCTCCAGTAATGAACTTGGATTTCCATCAGCAGGGTAATTCTGCAATTTGATATCTTTCTTTTGTGCCTCCTAAATTATGTGTGTGTGTGTGTGTTTTTTTAAGGTCATTCATGCACAATAGTCTACAAAGTAAAGATGAATGACAATCTCTTAAAATAGTAGTGCTAGAAAGAAAGAGTATAATCTAAATGATATTTTATTAAAATTAATAAATTAAAATTAAATTGTAATTTTTAATGTAAATAATAAAGTCTGATTCTAATAAATTCTAATCAATTGTAATTAGAATATAATCTAAATAATAATTAATTTTTTAATATATAATCGACGGAATTGGAATCTTTGTATAGAAGAAATTTAAATATTAAATGTAATAGTTTTCATGCATTTTATTTGAAAGTTATAACTATTGTAATTGTAAAGAATAGTTAAAACTAAGATATATATCAACAAAATTGTAAATTCTCTCATAATAATTTCCCTAATTTTTACTTGTATACAATATTTATTTTGTAAAAATTAAAAAATTATATATAATTGAAATAAATTTATATCAAACACTGTAATTCATATACTGTTTATGTTAATTCATATATTGTAGCAATTAAAATTTGCATATAAATATCGTAGTTCTTAGGGGAACAAGTTACGTAGACGGGTTAGGATTTTTGGAAATCCATCCTAACCCAAGTCCACTAGACACTTATGGGCTGATGATTAACTTTGCTCATGACACATGGCTCAATGAAGACTACCAAAAGCTACCATGATGCCAGAATGACGAGGCCTCCTCTTGAGGCTAATGGAGATAATGGAGAACCTTATGAGGACCTCGCATGCAACCCTGTGGGTGCTAAACATGCGAGATTGCCCTAAGTATACCGTGCATAGGAATGCCTCCACTCATGCGAACCCTTGGGGCCTAGTTATGAGCCTTCCTATGGCGATAAGAAACATATTAAGATTATTTAATAGCGATGGACCCCGAAGAGGTCCTTCCAAGCGCAATACAATCCCGCAAGGACCTTGAAAGGTGACCTCATAGGACCTTGCAGTCATAAGTTATAATTATATCTTCTCTCTAACTATCATGTTGCTCATGTTCTCACCCATCTCTTCAGGTCTTTTTAAAGTATGATAAGAGGACTCTCCTCTGTTCCTTGTTATTATGATGAGATGACTCCTCATAAGTTGAGAGGATTTCCTTTAGGTTGAGAGGACCCCTCATATGGCGATAAGAAACATATTAAGATTATCTAATGGCGATGCGACCCCGAAGAGGTCTTCTAAGCGCAATACAGTCCCGCAAGAACCTTGAGAGGTGACTCCATAGGGTCTTGCAATCATAAGTTGTTATAATTATATCTTCTCTCCAGCTACCATGTGGCTCATTTTCTCACCTATCTCTTCAGGTCTTCTTAAAGTATGATGAGAGAACTCTCCTCTGTTCCTTGTTATTATAATGAATATGCATGGGCATTTCACCTGACCCCGACCCCGATCCCGATCCGATCCCCGCCCCGTTCATGTTGGGGATTCGGGGAATTTTTCGAGTTCGGGGCAGGGAGCGGGGAATATTTTGTAAAAAATTCGGGGATCGGGGCGAGGTCGGGGATTAGGGGATCCCCGCCCCGATCCCCGATTTTAATATTATTTTAAAATATATTTATATATGTATACAATTAAATAATTCTAAGTAAATATATTTATATATATTATTATTCTTTAAAATTTTAAATTCATTTCACAGATTCAAAGTTTTAATGGAAAATTTAATTGTAATAATTTAATTATATATTTTAACATAAATAAATTTCAAATCGAAATGTTTTTTAGAATATGTAATTGAAATTAAAATATATATTATATAGTATGATTTAGCAAATTAATTTTATTAAGAAATTTATAGAGAATATAAAAAATTTATTTTTTTAAAATATTAAAAATCCCCGATTTCCCGCGGGGATCCCCGTTCCCTGTTCGGGACGGGGACCGGAGAGCAAAATATTCCCTGTTCGGTATCGAGACGGGTTCGGGGAGCGGGTTTGGGTTTGGGATCGAGGGCGGGGATTGCACTCCCCGATCCCGAAGTGACCCGACGCCCATCCCTAATGATGGGAGGACTTTCTTTATGTTGAGAGCACTCCTCAGAAGTTGAGAGGAGTCCTCATAAGTTGATAGTACTTCTCGTATGTTGAGAGCGGTACATGATCCTGGTCAATATATCGGTATGAGATCTATATTATATTCCCAGACCCGTTAGCCCAATTTTATCATCAATTCTCGTAATGTGCCTGTTTAGAGACCATATCAATTTTCGAGCATAACATTAATAATGCATTTTCTAGTTATAAAAGCGGAGATGAAAAAGGAGATTATAATTATTAATATTTAAAATTCCAAATCTCAAAAACAATAGAAAAAATAGATTTAAGCGATTTAAGAGGCTGAAGGTAGTATTTTTCGTAAGTTCGTTCACAGGGAAGGACTATCAATATTGATTTCAAGTATATTATCTCTTACAATTTAAAAGTATGAACAAGGGGGGTTTGATTTGGTTGTGGTGTTTTATCAAACACCTTGAACACAAGAAATAAATTGCTATAAAAATACAACTAAATGAATGGCAATCACCCAATTTTACCAACACAACAACACAATGAGTAAATTAGCTAGATAAGAGATATTTGACCCAAGGATTATGGAAACTCAAGCACTTCAACCCAACAAGCAAAATATATCCAACTCTACCTAACCAAGATAATTGGTGAAGCACACAATCACTTATTTCTCTTCTAAAAACACTAATTTAGTGAAGCACATAAATTAGCTCTCTTGATACTAGCTACCAATAATGAAGCACTACTAGTATAACCAAATCAAGGAATTAAACAAAGAGAGGCTAGGACAAACCCAAGGATGAGAAGCTCAACCTAGGTATTTGTACTTGAATCTTGAAGTTTAGGCACGCCAAACCTTGTGCTACTACAATGAATGTACTAACAATTACGGATTAGCACAAACAATTAGCAATTGAAATTACAAGAAGGGCAAGATGAAGCAACTTACAAATCTCCAAGCAAAATCATAAACAATACATCACAAGTATTCAAGGTAAAGTGAAATAGATCTTACTTAAAATGAAATGGGTTTTGTACAAGAAATCCTTCCTTGATCCAAATAAATAGAAGTTAGTTACTCATAATCAATGCTAGATTACAAGTAACCAATGTTCTTCCTCCTACTCTAATTATATTTACAAGATGAGACTACAAGATAAGGTTAGGTTAGATGTGAAGATAAGATATGTAGAGGTATGAAGAGATGTGCTTGGCTTTACTTCTTTTAATACACAGCAGGTTCTGTACGGCCTGTTGAACGGCCGTACAACAACCCGTACAGAAAAACTGCTCCTTTGAACGGCCTGTCGAACGACCGTACAGCAACCCGTGCAGGAGAAAATCTTCAAGATAATACATTAAACACCTCCCGGCATCGCGAGCATGAATCTTCTAACTTCCCTCTTGAATAATCTTCGCTTTCAAGCCCAAAATAATCCATCTTTTCAACAATTAAGCATGAGGCACTGAAAGATGAAAAACATAATGAATATCAATAAAACAACATTCGAAACTAACAAAAATGCAAGAGAATAAAGGACAAAATGTGTATAAAATACACATTATCAAATCTTCCCCCACTTGAACTTTGCTAGTCCAGAGCAAACTAATATTAACATAACCATATACTCCTAACTAGTACCACTTCCGTAGGTGATCACGATTGCATTTGGCATATGCAAGAAGCCCTTGGAACCCCTAGGTAGCCCTAGTGGACGAGTGAGGTCTCGTGAGGGTTTATAGATGATGTACCCACAAAATCACAAAAACCACTAATAAACAAGAAACTAACAATACCTATGGCCACACCCGTCGTCAACGCGCCAAATTGATAATAAATGTTTATGCTCTACTATGTTCGCACTTAACTATAAAATATAGCAAATGTGGCAAGTAGGGATCGAACCCAAGGGATTAGTGTTCAATACTAGAGTGAAGTAAAATGGTAGGGGGTTTTAAGTTGGTTGTGGTATTTTATCAAACGCCTTGACTACAAGAAATAAATTGCTAGAGAAATATGATTAATTAACTTTCAATCATCCAATTTTTCCAACACAACAAGGCACAATGTTTAAATTAACAAGAATAAGAGATATTTGACCCAAGGATTATGGAAACTCAAGAACTTCACCCACACACATATGAGCAAGAAATAATCAACTCTACCTAACCAAGATAATTGGTGAAGCACACAATCACTTAATTCTCTTCTATAAACACTAATTTAGTGAAGCACATAAATTAGTTCTCTTGATTATAGCAACCAATAATGAAGCACTACTAGTTTAACCAAATCAAGGAATCAAACAAAGAGAGGATAGGACAAACCCAAGGATGAGGAGCTCAACCTAGGTATTTGCACTTGAATTTTGAGGATTTAGGTAAACTAAATCTTGTGCTACTACAATAAATGTACTAACAATTATGGATTAGCACAAACAATTAGCAATTGAATTCACAAGAGAAGCAAATTGAAGCAAATTATAATTCTCCAAGCAAAATCATAAACAATACAACTCAATAATTCAAGATAGAGTGAAATAGATCTTACTTAAAATGAAATGGGTTTTGATACAAGAGATCCTCCTTGAGCCAAATATATAGAGTTAGTTACTCATAATCAATGCTAGATTATAAGTAATTAATGTTTTCTTAACTCCTACTAACCCTAGGTTTTTGTTCTTGAAGAGGCTTAGGAAAGAGGCTACAATGAGATGAGAAGATAAGATGTTATAAAATGTAGGGTTTTGCTTCTTTTAATACACAGCAGGATTTTGCACGGCCGTGCAACTGCCCGTGAGAAAAACTTCACTCTGCACAACTTGGAACACTCTGCACGGCCTGTTGCACGGCCGTGCAGTAGCCCGTGCGAGATAAAATCTTCAAGATATCACAATAAAAATCTCCCGGAAACGCGAGCTTGCATCTTCTAACTTCCCTCTTCAATAATCTTTGCTTTCAAGCCCAAAATAATCCATCTTTTCAACCATTAAGCATGAGGCACTGAAAGATGAAAACATAATTAATATCGATAAAACAACATTCGAAACTAACAAAAATGCAAGAGAATAAATGACAAAATGTGCATAAAATACGCATTATCAAATCTTCCCCCACTTGAACTTTGCTAGTCCCGAGCAAACTAATATTAGCAACACCCTATACTCCTAACTAGTACCACTTCCGTAGGTGATCACGGTTGCATTTGGCATATGCAACAAGCCCTTGGAACCCCTAGGTAGCCCTAGTGGACGAGTGAGGTCTCGTGAGGGTTTATAGATGATGTACCCACAAAATCACAAAAATCACTAATAAACAAGAAACTAACAATATATACTAATTAAACTAACTACTACACACACATGTCCGAGTCGTCCACTTGTAACAAAAATCAAACATATAGAGCTATTCACCTTGTCATCCACTATAACGAGCTAGTAACCAATTCAAGAATCAAGATAACACACCTTGTGCAAAATGTAACCATGACATTAAAGATAGAATGAATGCACTTCAATCATGAACACTAGACAAGATTATCACAAAGCATACATGGCTTCGCATTAAGAAGATGAAATTGTATGGTGAAAAATCTCACATCTCTCAATTATGCATCACACAAGTATGGGCTAGAGATTTCACTCAACTCCAAGTCTAAATGCATGCGCTCTACCTAACCTTGCATGTCCACCTAAATTCCATATTGCACCAAAAACAAGGAATTCATAAAATGGGTTGTAATGAGACTAGGGTGAAGGTGTGAAAATTTAAGTTCAAAGAAGGTGTAAAAGTTTCGCTAGTTGAGTCAAAATGCGCTTGCTCGCTTCATCCACCGAATTCCAAACTAAAGAATATCTTCACTCATTTACAACTACAAAACACAACCACATTTACCAAAAAAAAAAAAAAAAAAAATTGAATCAAAATAATGTACAAAGATTTATTGTTTTTTTTCTATTTCTTTTTTTTTTACTCTTTTTTTTTACATCCCCTTTATTATTATTTTTTTTAGCAAAGGGAATGCATATCATAAATAAATACTACAAAGAACTTTGAACCACATCTAGATATACACATCAAACTAGTTCCCACTTACAATAAATAGAATTCTTCCTCTTCACAACATCTCAAAATTCTCATGCTCAACAATCAATTCTTTCCAAGACTCAACTAGCTCAACTAGGTCGAGAGTGAAGTATTTGGCTTTGATTCATGTATAAAAGGAGAAAGTGACGAAGAAAAATATGGATATAAGCTTCAAAGGGGGAACTAGGGATTATTTTCATGGTTCACAAGCTAAAAAGGTCAAAAAGGTTATCCTAAATAGAATTTCCTTATTATGGTGCATCCATGAATGAAGGTTTAATGCAAGCCCTAGAGCAACAAACACACATAAAGAGGGAGCAACACACAAGCAAAAGAGTCATCGTTCAAGGCCTCACAAGGTTTAAGTTTTAATAACATCTTCTCGATTTGACTCCATGCATGCTAAGAGATAATCGTCATGCCCACAATTTATTTACAAACAATCTAGACTTTTCATGTCATTTTAAGTGTGAGTGTGTGCAAAAAGGTGCATCAAACTTATAGATTCACATCAAATTGATAATGCTAGACACGTAATAGGGGAAAACAAAGCTACAAGCTCACAATGTCATAAATTTTACAAACAAGTAAACACACTCATGACTAAACTTATTTTCCAAATGCAAACAAAACCGACAACAAAACGGACATCAAAATGAACAATCCTTCCCCCACTTAAAACATGGCATGTCCTCATGCATGACAAGTAAAAATTAGGGAAAAACAAAAGTGAAAGAAAACTCCCCTAAAAATAAGTAACCGGGACCGTAGGCAATGGCAAGAAACTCAAACATCATGAGGAGGATCCAAGGGTGAATCCCGAGAACTAGGCTGACTCTGAGCCATCATCGAGGCACAAAACTGCTCAATCCATACCCGATGCTCAGAAAACTGCATATCAACATGATCCTTGATGGACTGCTTCATGCGTTGTAAGTAGGCCCGTTGAGGCTCAGAGAACTCCTCAGAATGACCATGAGAAAAAGAATCACCTCGATGAATCGCCAAAGGTAATGGCACAGAA
The DNA here is from genome assembly GCA_036435485.1 of Saposhnikovia divaricata. Classification (NCBI taxonomy): domain Eukaryota; kingdom Viridiplantae; phylum Streptophyta; class Magnoliopsida; order Apiales; family Apiaceae; genus Saposhnikovia; species Saposhnikovia divaricata. The sequence goes on from CM071600.1 coordinate 47,556,141, forward strand.
ACCGGATCCCCCTCAGTGCGAAGAGGAGATGTGGGACAAGGGAGCTGAGCTGATTTGTGTCCCGTCCAGCGAAAATCATGGTACTCTCCCTCAATGACATGCATGTTTTTTAACTCAGTGAAATCCACAGTAGCTACCGGATTTCGACCCTCCATCCACGAAATAGGAGAACGATCCCGATCGAGGATGCCTAGTCGAATAGCAATCCGTGTAAGAAACCCACCAATGATAATAGATCCCTTCTTCCGACGAGACAACTCAACTAATCTTTTGACAAAGAAGTACCCCCAATCAATTTGTTGCTTTTCATGCATCCAATAAAGAATGGTAAGCTCTTGAACGGAAACCGCACTATTAGACCCCGCGTTGCCGAACAACGAGTGAACCATCACCCGGTGAATGTAACTAAACTTTGGCATCTTTATATGAGTTGATTTAGCCCGAGATGCGGTCCAACACGGTCCCGAAGATAGTACTTACCAAAACGGAGCGGCAAAACGAACATGCGGCTTTCGAGCTCCAACATTATACTCCCATTCGAACCAAACACAAATCTCTTCCAACCTTACATCAAACCACTTTCCCATCATCCGAAAGATTAACCGGTAATCCGTTTTGTTCCCCTCAAACAGTTTGTACTTAAAATCAACCGTCGTGAAAAATTCATAAACCAAGTCCGAACAAGTGGGCTCGTCCATATGAATCCATGACGGCCAACCACATTTATCCAAAATGTCTTTAACCTCATCAAAAATCCCAAGCTTTTCCATGCCATATTAATCAAAATAACGTAACGGAAAAGTTTTAAGAGTATAAATGGTCTTGTACCTCTCAAGATGGGCACCCGTAAAAGAAATGCTTGGCTTAACCGCACGTAAATCAAGGCCATAGTGCGGATGAGGCAATGGCAAACCTTTTTCCTCACATTCTTTACGGGTGAGATGAATTGGGGGCTCCGAAGATGAAAGAGTAGACCTTTGTCGCTTAGATGAGACCTTGTCCTTGCCCTTAACCCGTTTTGAAGAAACCCCACTCATGATTAGCAAATCCTCACTCCAAATTACAAGCCAAATACCACCCACTAAAAGCACCAAACACAAGCACAAAATAACCAACAATCCAACAGTAAAACCACAATCAATCAATCCGTAACCAATGTAACACCAAAAGTGCAAACCCCGAAGTGAATTACCGCCATATACCACAACCAATTCAACTATAATGATCAACAAGTCAAAATCCAACACCCCTCAAAGCCCTTCAATACACTAATTAAGGAGATATAAATAATAAAAATATTTGTTTTTTTAAATAAAATAAAATAAAATAAAATAACTAACCAATTAATAATAAAATAGAAAAATCAAATAAAAATCAAATCAAATTTAAAACTGAAATAAAAAAAATCAAATTTAAGACTAACACTAAAATAAAATAAAATAAAATAACTAAGCAATTAATAATAAAATCTAAAATCAAGTTAAAATCAAATTAAAAATAAAACAAAAAGTTAAAATAAAATTTAAGAAAACAAATAAATAATAATAATAATAATAATAATAATAATAATGATAATGATAATAAACTAATTAATTAATAATAAAATCAAAATTAAAACATTCAATAAACATAAATGAAATAAAACAAAACAAAACAAAACAAAATAATATATATATATATATATATATATATATATATATATATATATATATATATATATATATATATATATACAAAACAAGGGGTTTACTGCGTTTGGGACAGGTTGGGATGAAATTGGGAGAAGGGGATTTGCAGAGGTGAAGAACGGGGGAGGAGATATGGAGCAGATTGAAAAGGGCGGTTGTAGACGGAAGAAAGGGCCGAGAAGGCGTGAGGTGCGAAGGAGGCGAACGGTGGACTGAAGGTTGCAGTGGTTTTGGAGAAGAAAAGGATGGGAGGTTGCGGTGGTTGTGGTTGGTCTAAGGGAGGGGGCAGTGGAGGTGGAAGGCAGCAACGGCTGGAAGAAGGCCGCGACGGCTGCAATGTGGCTAGCTAATTGGTCGAAAGGGATGGTGTGAACGGAAGAGAAGAGGACAGGGCTGTTGACGTGTTGAGAAGAAGGGCAGAGGGAATATGGGAGGTGGAGCTGCAGGGATGAAGGAGTGGCGGAAGGCGGGAGAAATGGGAGACGGGGAATGCAGGGGGGGTGGGTGGAGTGAAAAGGGAGATGGGTGAAGTGGAGATGTGTGGTTGTTGCAGCGGTTGTGGCACTGTGCAGGAGGAGGGGTGAATTGATGGAGGGGCTGCAGTCGGTGGTATTGGTGTTGGGTTGTTGGGTTGTCGGAGGTGGGGGTCGAACGGAAAGGGTTGTGAAAGGGGTGAATGGCGAGGAGAACGGTGGTAGGAGGTTGTGGTGTTGCTGCGTAGCAGGGAAGGGAGAAGAGTGATGGAAATGGCTACGTGAGACTGGGATCGATGGATGGGGTTGAGTTGTTGGGGGCGCGGCGGAACTGTTTAGAAAAGGGGAAGGTAGAGAGAAAAATTAAGTTACAGTAGCTTGCCCTATTTTTTTTTAGAGAATGCACAGCCCGTGCAATTGGATGGGGAGCAGAATTTGTTCACGGTCTGTTGCACGGCCGTGCACAGGCCCGTGAATAAATCTGCATAAAATTGTTACAATGCTCTAAAATGTCACGGTCTGATGCACAGTTCACTGCACGCCCGTGCAATTCCAAAATTGCAGAAAATTATACAAACACCCTTTTTTTTTCTTTTTTTTCTTTTTCCAAATAACATTCCCATAAATCCTTGACTGCTTTAATAAAATATTAATTCCTGAAAACATGAACAAACACATCAAGGCACGAGTGGAACAAATATAAAAATCATAAAAATTGGAATTAGCGATACTAAATATTATTGAGCGGGTCACATTTTTTTGTTTTCTTTTTTTTTATTTTTTTATTTTTACAGTGAAATAAAATTCACTAGACACATCGCAACAATACATAAAAATCAATCAACACAATTGTTTTTTTAGAAAATAAAATAGATGAAAAAGAAAATCCCACCCATTAATATTTAGATCAATCCTCAAACCCATAAAATGCATAACACCCTTCATAAATGCGAGTGAGGACCAAAAATTTGACATACACATAATATATAAATACATGTGTACCTTGGGTTGCCTCCCAATTAGCGCCTTTGTTTACTGTCGGTGGCTCGACTTCCCGGATGTGCCTCGTAGCACCAACACACAAACTAACGAGAGCTCATCCATGAAGGGGTTTCGCTAATGAGATGACATCAACGGTAGATTCTTGAAATCCTTCATAGAAAGGCTTGAGACGGTGACCATTCACCTTGAATTCTTTGTCAGTCGATAAACTTCGCAAATCCACCGCTCCATGCGGGTAGATTTTTACAATAACAAATGGACCCAACCAACGAGATCGAAGCTTTCCGGGCATTAATTTGAGACGAGAGTTGTAGAGGAGAACCTTTTGCCCAACATGAAATGATTTAGAAACGAGCGAACGATCATGAAAGTCCTTTACTCTAGCCTTATACGATTGAGCATCCTCATAGGCATTGTTACGAATTTCCTCCAATTCAAGCAAGTTACGTTTTCTATGAGCCCCGGCAACATTAATATCCATATTACAATCTTTGATTGCCCAATAAGCTTTGTGCTCTAACTCCACGGGGAGATGACAAGACTTACCAAAAACCAACTTGTAAGGAGACATACCAATAGGAGTTTTAAATGCCGTCCTATATGCCCATAATGCATCTTCAAGACGAACACACCAATCCTTCCTAGAGGGTTTCACCACCTTCTCAAGAATAGACTTAATCTCCCGATTAGAAACTTCGGCTTGACCATTTGATTGAGGGTGATAAGCCGTTGCCATTCGATGATAGACCCCATAAGATTTAAGAAGATTTCCCACCAACTTGTTACAAAAGTGGGTACCTTGATCACTTATGATAGCCTTGGGAACACCAAATCGGTTGAAAATTTGAGACTTGAGAAATGCAACAACCGCCTTACCATCATCCGATTTTGTTGCCTTGGCCTCTACCCACTTAGAAACATAATCAACGGCCAAGAGAATATAGAGATTTCCATGAGAAGATGGAAATGGTCCCATAAAATCAATACCCCATACATCGAAGATTTCTACCACAATAATTGGAGTTTGGGGCATTTCATTCCTTTTTGCAATATTGCCGGTTCTTTGACAAGGCTCACATTGCTTACAAAAATCGTGAGAGTCACGAAAAAGAGTTGGCCATGTAAATCCACATTCAAGTACCTTCCTTGCCGTTCGATCTTTCCCAAAATGACCTCCACAAGCATAAGAATGACAAAATTGAAGAATGGAAGCAATTTCCGACTCGGGAACACACCTTCTCAAGACTTGATCCGCACAATGTTTCCAAAGATAAGGATCATCCCAAATGTAGTGTTTGGCTTCACTCCTTAATTTCTCCCTTTGATACTTAGGCATGCCATTAGGAAAAGTTTTGCACACAATGAAGTTCACAAGATCCGCATACCATGGTACCTCGCCTTGAATTCCAAATAAGTGCTCATCCGGAAATAACTCTTGAAGAGGAGAAACATCTTCCTCCCTCACAAGTCGACTCAAGTTGTCCGCCACTAGGTTCTCGGCACCGATTTTATCTTTGATTTCTAAGTCAAATTCTTGGATGAGAAGAATCCATCGAATCAATCTAGGCTTTGACTCTTTCTTTGCCAAGAGATGTCTTAAAGCGGCATGATCCGTGTACACAATGACTTTGTAACCAAGAAGATATGAATGAAACTTATCAAGAGCAAAAACAATAGCAGGCAATTCTTTTTCAGTGGTGGTATAGTTCACTTGGGCGGAGTTGAGTGTGCGAGAGGCATAATAAATCACATGAGATCGTTTATCAACTTTTTGCCCTAACACCGCACCAACCGCATAATTGCTAGCATCACACATAATCTCAAAAGGAAGAGACCAATCCGGAGCTTTAATGATAGGGGCCGAAGTTAAATCCTCCTTTAGATGGTCAAATGCCACCTTGCATTTTTCATCAATTTTAAACTCTACATCCTTTTGTAGAAGAGATGATAGGGGTAGAGCAACCTTGGAAAAATCCTTGATAAACCTTCTATAGAAACCGACATGACCAAGAAAAGATCGCACATCCTTAACATTTGAAGGGTATGGAAGACTTGCAATAATATCAACTTTTGCCTTGTCCACTTCAATGCCCTTCCTAGACACAATATGCCCTAATACAATACCTTCCTGGACCATGAAATGACATTTTTCATAATTGAGCACTAAATTAGTCTCCAAGCATCGATCCAAGGCATGTGTAAGAATTTGAAGACATTCATCAAAAGAATCACCCGAAATAGAGAAATCATCCATAAAGACTTCAATTCCATTCTCTATCATGTAGGAGAAAATACTCACCATACACCTTTGAAAAGTTGCGGGAGCACCACATAAGCCAAATGAGAGTTTACGAAATGCAAACGTGCCAAAAGGGCAAGTGAATGTGGTTTTGTCTTGATCTTCAGGAGTAATGACAATTTGATGATATCCACTGAATCCATCTAGAAAGCAATAGAATTCCTTCCCGGCTAACCTCTCTAGCATTTGATCAATGAAAGGGAGAGGAAAATGGTCTTTTCGAGTTACCGCATTTAACTTGCAATAATCTATGCACATTCGCCACCCATTTTGGACTCGGGTAGATACAAGCTCACCCTTAAGATTCTCTTCAAGAGTGATACCCGCCTTTTTAGGAACACAATGTACCGGACTCACCCATTCGCTATCCGAAATTGGAAAAATGATTCCCACATCAAGTAGCTTGAGAATCTCCTTTTTAACAACTTCCATCATTGCCGGATTAAGTCTTCTTTGAGGGTCTCTAGTAGGCTTAGCTCCATCCTTAAAGAGTATGCGATGCATGCATGTGGAAGGGCTAATTCCCTTAATATCGGTAATGGTCCACCCAATAGCACTTTTATGATCCTTAAGAACCCGCAAAAGGCGTTCTTCTTGTACATTACTCAAATTAGAAGCTATGATTACGGGAAGAGTCTCATTGTCCCCAAGATAAGCATATTTGAGATGATTAGGCAATACTTTCAATTCCAAAGTAGGAGGATTCTCAATAGAAGGGAGTAATTTGGAATAAGACAAGGGAAGATCAATTTTTGCAAGTTCACACCTTTGGGGTAAAGGTTGCAATACATTGAGCTCCATAATTGCCTCATTGGCTTCTTCCGAATTAGGGAATCTATCATCTTCATTTGCACATCCCTCAATAACCACTTGGAGAGCTTCTTTATTTCCCATGTCAAAAGCTTGTTGGGCTAAACCATCAATAACATCCATGGAGCAAATTGAGTGTGACTCACTAGGGAATTTCATGGCATTATAAATATTGAACTTAACAACTTCATTGCCAAACTCCATAGTGAGAGAACCATCATCCATATTAATCTTGGTCTTCGCCGTTTTAAGAAATGGACGTCCAAAGAGAATTGGAGCGGACTTGATGTTTGATGGACCATCTTCCATTTTCAAGATGTAAAAGTCGGCGGGGAAAACCATTTGATCAACATGAACAAGCACATCTTCAATTACCCCTTCGGGATAGGCATTAGATCTATCCGCGAGTTGAATGATCACATTCGTATTCTCAAGTGCCCCCAAATTTAAAGTTTGGAATATGGAGAGGGGCATCACATTGATCGAGGCACCTAAATCAAGCATAGCTCTTTCAAAGAATTTACCTCCAATCTTGCAAGGAATAGTGAATGTGCCCGGATCTGAACATTTTTTAGGTAACCTCCTTTGAATCACGGCCGAGACATTCTCATCCACCACTATAGTTTCATCACCTCTTAACTTCCTTTTGTTAGTACACAAATCTTTGAGAAACTTTGCATACTTTGGAACTTGGTTTATGGCATCTAGTAATGGGAGAGTGATTTCCACTTTTCGGAAGGTCTCAAGCATTTCCTTATCAACAATATCTTTCTTTGGTTTAGAAAATTTGGAAGGGAATGGAGGTCGAATAACCACATCCTCATCAATGAACCTTGGCTTCTTTGCTTGTGGAACGTCTTCTTGAACACTTTCCTTCTTTCCCTTATCAACTTTCTCTTCCTCAATTTCCATCTCATCTTCAAGGTTTTCATCATTAGCCCCCAAGATGTCATCATTTTCAACCTTTCCATTTTCATTATCATTCACCATCTTACCCTTGGCGTTCGCATGAAGGTCCTCCAATTCTTTCCCACACCTCAAGGTCATGGCACTAGCATTTTCTTTGGGGTTCACCTCCGTTTGAGAAGGAAGTTGCCTAGAACCTTGGCTTTGCAATCGATTCACGGTTGTAGCTAGTTGGCTCATTTGCTTTTCCAAATTGGATATACTTTGAGAAGTATTATTTTGAAATTGGGAAGTATTCTTTTCCAAGTTGGATATATTTTGAGAAGTGATGTTTTGAAATTGGAGGTTGTTTGTTGCCATTTGCTTTATCATTTCTTCAAGTGATGACAATGAAGATGAAGAAGACCCTTGATGGTCTTGGGAATTGTATGGAGGTGGTGGTGGTGCTTGAAAATTTTGATTGGGCCGTTTTTGTGAGTATGGAGGAGGGTTTTGTTGATGTTGGGTGTTGTAAGTGTTTGGATTTTGGTATTGGTTAGAGTTTGGTGCATTGGGATTTCCATATCGAAAATTAGGGTGGTCTCTCCAACCGGGGTTGTAGGTGTTACTATAGGGGTCATACTTCATTTGAGGTGGTTGTCCCGAAAAACCTCCAATAGCATTAATTTGCTCTTCGGGTTGTTGGAATGATAGGCATTCGTTAGTAGCATGATCCGACATATTGCAAACACCACAATATTTTTGTTGTTGAAGATTCCCAGCGGCTAATTGACGAACCAATGATGTAAGGTCCGAAATTTGGCCCTCTAACTTTTGAGTTGCCACTTTATTCACGGAAGGGTTCTTGACATGCACTTGACGATCCCCAAATTGGCGAGAATTCTCGGCAATCTTGGTTATCAACTTTCTAGCCTCCTCCGGCGTTTTATCCACAAGAACTCCACCACTTGAAGCATCAAGGTGCAATTTAGCACTATACTCCAAGCCTCCATAGAAGTAGTGAATGAGCAACTCTTCCGATATCAAGTGTGGAGGACAACTTTGACAAAGCTTTTGAAACCTTTCCCAATACTCATACAATGTTTCTCCGGAGTATTGCCGAATGCCACAAATTTCTTTGGAGATGCCCGTAGCCTTTGAGGTAGGGAAGAATTTCCCCAAGAAAGCACTTCGCATTTGCTCCCATGTAGTGATTGAGTTTGGAAGAAGGTAAAATAGCCATGCCTTGGCATTGTCTCTCAAGGAAAAGGGAAATGCCTTCAACTTTACTTGTTCTTCCGTAGCATTGTTTGGTCTCATTGAAGAACATACCATTTCAAAATCTTGAAGATGCCTAAAAGGATCTTCTGTTCCTTCACCTCCAAACTTGGGAAGGAGGGCAATAAGACCACCCTTTAGCTCAAATGGTTGTCCTCCCGGAAATACAATGCACAATGGTAGTTGAACTGAGCTAGGAGAAGCAATCTCCTTGAGTGTACGTTGATTAGGATTTTCCATGACTTGATCAATGTTGTCGTCCGGTGATGAGATAGGAATAACAAGGGAAGGACCCTCGTTCAACTCCTCTTCCTCTTCCGAAGGTGAACTAGAAATAAATTGACTTGATGAATCTATATTGGCACTTGAATTCCTTTGATTCCTTCGCAAGAGTCTCTCGGGATTAGATGAATACGCAAGATCACCTAAACAAGAGGATCGAGTCATACATAGCAAAAAAAATTTTAAAATCAAGAAAAATAGATAAATATGCACAATGGAACTAAAATATTCACAATTTTATACGCGCACTAATATTGAACTAAAACTAGCTCCCCGGCAGCGGCGCCAAAATTTGGCCACGCCCGTCGTCAACGCGCCAAATTGATAATAAATGTTTATGCTCTACTATGTTCGCACTTAACTATAAAATATAGCAAATGTGGCAAGTAGGGATCGAACCCAAGGGATTAGTGTTCAATACTAGAGTGAAGTAAAATGGTAGGGGGGGTTTTAAGTTGGTTGTGGTATTTTATCAAACGCCTTGACTACAAGAAATAAATTGCTAGAGAAATATGATAAATTAACTTTCAATCATCCAATTTTTCCAACACAACAAGGCACAATGTTTAAATTAACAAGAATAAGAGATATTTGACCCAAGGATTATGGAAACTCAAGAACTTCACCCACACACATATGAGCAAGAAATAATGAACTCTACCTAACCAAGATAATTGGTGAAGCACACAATCACTTAATTCTCTTCTATAAACACTAATTTAGTGAAACACATAAATTAGTTCTCTTGATTATAGCAACCAATAATGAAGCACTACTAGTTTAACCAAATCAAGGAATCAAACAAAGAGAGGCTAGGACAAACCCAAGGATGAGGAGCTCAACTTAGGTATTTGCACTTGAATTTTGAGGATTTAGGTAAACTAAATCTTGTGCTACTACAATGAATGTACTAACAATTATGGATTAGCACAAACAATTAGCAATTGAATTCACAAGAGAAGCAAATTGAAGCAAATTACAATTCTCCAAGCAAAATCATAAACAATACAACTCAATAATTCAAGATAGAGTGAAATAGATCTTACTTAAAATGAAATGGGTTTTGATACAAGAGATCCTCCTTGAGCCAAATATATAGAGTTAGTTACTCATAATCAATGCTAGATTATAAGTAATTAATGTTTTCTTAACTCCTACTAACCCTAGGTTTTTGTTCTTGAAGAGGCTTAGGAAAGAGGCTACAATGAGATGAGAAGATAAGATGTTATAAAATGTAGGGTTTTGCTTCTTTTAATACACAGCAGGATTTTGCACGGCCGTGCAACTGCCCGTGAGAAAAACTGCACTCTGCACTACTTGGAACACTCTGCACGGCTTGTTGCACGGCCGTGCAGTAGCCCGTGCGAGATAAAATCTTCAAGATATCACAATAAAAATCTCCCGGAAACGCGAGCTTGCATCTTCTAACTTCCCTCTTCAATAATCTTTGCTTTCAAGCCCAAAATAATCCATCTTTTCAACCATTAAGCATGAGGCACTGAAAGATGAAAACATAATTAATATCGATAAAACAACATTCGAAACTAACAAAAATGCAAGAGAATAAATGACAAAATGTGCATAAAATACACATTATCAACCTACTAATTAAACTAACTACTACACTCACATATCCGAGTCGTCTACTTGTAACTAAAATCAAACATATAGAGCTATTCACCTTGTCATCCACTATAACGAGCTAACAACCAATTCAAGAATCAAGATAACACACCTTGTGCAAAATGTAACCATGACATTAAAGATAGAATGATTGCACTTCAATCGTGAACATTAGACAAGATTATCACAAAGCATACATGGCTTCGCATTAAGAAGATGAAATTGTATGGTGAAAAATCTCACATCTCTCAATTATGTATCACACAAGTATGGGCTAGAGATTTCACTCAACTCCAAGTCTAAATGCATGCGCTCTACTTGACCTTGCATGTCCACCTAAATTCCGGATTGCACCAAAAACAAGGAATTCATAAAATGGGTTGTACTGAGGCTTGGGTGAAGGTGTGAAAATTTAAGTTCAAGGAAGGTGTAAAAGTCTCGCTAGTTGAGTCAAAATGACGCTTGCTCGCTTCATCCACCAAATTCTCAAACTAAAGAATGTCTTCACTCATTTACAATTACAAAACACAACCACATTTACCAAGAAAATTGAAACAAAATAAAGTACACAGATTTATTGCTTTTTTTTTCTATTTCTCTTCTTTTTTTTCTTTTTTTTACATCCCCCTTATTATTATTTTTTTAGCAAAGGGAATACATAACATAAATAAATACTACAAAGAACTTTGAACCACATCTAGATATACACATCAAACTAGTTCCCACTTACAATAATTAGAATCCTTCCTCTTCACAACTTCTCCAAATTCACATGCTCATCAATCAATTCTTTCCAAGACTAAACTAGCTCAACTAGGTCGAGAGTGAAGTATTTGGCTTTGACTCATGTATAAAAGGAGAAAGTGACGAAGAAAAATATGGACACTACAAGGAATATGGCCTGTTACAACACCGAAAAAGTGTAACGTTAGGCTCCAAAAGTGTTACAATAGATGTTTATGCAACACTTTTGCTAAAAGTCAGTGTTGCATTTGCCGGCGTGGCAACAGCCTTCTATAGCAACGCTTTTTGTGTTTATTGCAACGCTTTTCAAAGTATTACAAAAAGAGTTTGGTGTAGTTTGTTGTAACACTTTTGCATGTTTTAGCAACATTTTGAATATGTTACAACAGACGAATGCAACAATTTTTTGCAACATTAATTGACTTAAAAATGTTACAATGTGAGTTTATTGCAACATTTTTATGCAACATTTTGATGCATTTTGCAATGCTTCTGGTTTCTTTTGCAACAATTATCTGCAACATTTTGGTATCTTTTGCAATACTTTTTGGTTTTTTAGATTTTATCGGCAACACTTATTTGCAACACTTTTTATTCTTCCAAATTGCAATGACATATCAGAAAATTTAATACACCATGCACAAAAGCAAATACCAAACCAGAAAACATGTCAATAAAGCCTAAACATAATCAGCTTTTATCACAATATCATCTTACATCCGGTACTTAATCTAAAGTCGAGAAACATATTGACTTACACCACAATTCTACATTAAACTTAGTCTTTCATTCTACATTAAACTTTGTGTGTTAATAGAGAGAACAACACCACATAATATGTCGTTAGTCTAAATGCTCGACTTAGATTATTTGCCAGAGCTGCTACATCATAATCTCGGTCTTGAATATCGTCATCGTCACTATCCCTAGTCCTGTCATGCAGTGCAGTTGGACGCCTGCAATTTAGAGCAAAGAAATTAAGGCATTGCCATCAATAGAAAATCAAATATACCAGATTTCCAACACACCCTAGGATTTGACAAGGAAATACAAAACAAACAGAAAGACAATGTTCCAGATATTAACAGAAATACATCATGATATTGCCTGTAAACTGGTTTACAGGAATTGGAACCATGACTTACTGCCGTTCCAGCTACCAGTATCAATGAAAGCCATATTTTTTACTATGGAGATCTATACACAATTACAGTCATATTTAGTAAATATAGTAGATGATAACTGCAATAGATAAGTGCTGGTGATGTTACATCTATGAGAATAAGATGAAAGACGGAAATTAGTTACATCTATGTAACATCTTTGCACCATCAGAGCCGATATATCACGTCTCTTAAATACCTAATTAGTTGACAGATATCACAGATCTTAGCATAACAAAATTAGTTCCATTTCAAATTATGGCACACTTAAAATATTCAGGAGTATATAGTCATTATCAAACAGGTAGGCAAGCAAAGAAAATAACTACAATTGAGATGGAAATAGTAATAGCATAAACTATAAACAAAGAAACTTGTGAAGGTAATAATGAAATTTTAAAAAATTGTTAATATAAAACTAAAAGAGTTAAGTGTCAGGAGGATACATATAACTGAAAGAAGCGAACAGCATCGCAGCTGGAAGCAACCTCCTCCACCGTGCAAGTAGAGTTATATGACAACACCTGAACTGAAAAACAATTTAGTGCTAAATTTACACATCAAGTGAAGTTCTGGGATAAAAGTGATACCATTATGGTGTTACATGCTGCTGCTGCTCTGGCTGTCGCAACCTCCCCTGTTACAAGCATATGCCATTAAAGAAGTCAATGTGTCAGAGGTTGCTCAGGTGCAGTCGAAAGAACAAGTACAGTTTTAAACTATAAAAAAGGAAAAAATCTTGTTGGAATTACCTTGCTCTAATGGAGATGACTCTGTTTGCTGGTCTTCAACCTCAGGACTATTTTCAAGAGGCTCGAGCTCTGCTGATGCTTTTACTTGATCAAGTGATGGTGGTTCAAGCTTATGATATTTAGGTTTATTTTTCTCGAGAAGAAGATATTTAGGTTGCTCAGTATGTTGTGCAATACAATATGATGGTCAGGTACATTTGCTCAGTAAGATTAATTCTGCGTTGCCACCAAACAAAAACTAGGGAAAAGATTAAGTACCTAAAATCTGGTTTTGAGGGTTCATTTGCAAACAATGTCTTTGCTAATGCACCAGACCCTACATCGGAGTTAGACGTTTCTAGGTATTTGATTTGATTTACACACATGCATAACCTTAGCTGATCTGGAACTCCAGTTCAAATCAGATGATGATAACCTATCACTGGATCAGTCAGCAATATATATAACATGACCCACGTGATTCTAATTACAACAAGTCATATAAAAAAAGAAAAAGCTTTACACATCTGATAACACACTAACATAACTCAACCCATTACCCATACTAGATAGCACAGGATCATAACAAATAAGACTCATACAACCACATAGATCTCAAATAACAAAGACAGGGGTAAAGTAAAACCTCAGGAGCCATCCAGAAAGCAGTACCCTGCAAGATTGCACATCGTTCATGTAGGTTGACTGTATAGAGAATGTAAGTTCAACTTAAATAATATTTCTCAAAAAAATATACAAGAAAGCCATAAACTATTTACTTCATATTACCTCTCCAGGACGGCGACTGTTTAAAGCATGTACATCAAGCTTGTAATTATGCTGTGGAATTAACTGAGATGTGTCTGATGACAGTGTTTCAATATCCTGTAACAGCATAATGTTGATTAGCAAACAGAGGATGCACTTCCCACGCATCAAAATTTTATTATTTACAGTTTCTGCAACCTCGATGTAATTAGATGATTAAAAGTTAAAGCTTACGCCATGCATATCTCGGTCTACTTAATAAAAAGCCCAACTACAATAAATTTGAATGGCCGGTCCCATATCTTAATCCTTTTGGACCTTCTATAAAATCACTAGGTTCATTTTATACTTGGACTATTCTATAAGTCATAGCAGTAGCCATGTATGTAAAATGTAAATGGAAGTGTCACCTAGTTAGAATATTGAACCAGAGTGTTTAAGTATTCTGCAACAGTTCCTTCATAGACGTCTGGTATAGCAAAATGTTTACTTCTAAAAAAACAATTAACAGCAGAGATATATCTAAATTAGAAACACTTAGGAAATGATTTCTGGGAAACCGGTCGAACATTGGAGCACATAAGTTTTCCAACCTCATTCTTCCTGGTCCAATGAAGCTTCCCTGATCGACCGCCAAACGTGAAAAATGCAAAATGGCGCAGGTTCACAGTAGAGTTCTCGAAGGCCTACATAATTAACAAGATCATAAAACATGAGTATTTCATATTACAAGAATGATGTATTTCAAGAATATGTAACAAGGTTTTGCCTATCTTTCCGGGGAGATGAACTTAACTTAAATATTCCATTCTATAATACAATTTTGGTCCTCCCTTTCACTCACCTGTAATTATATATCATCATCAGACATTTTTGTAAGCTAAGACAAGTACTCTATAAAAAAGGTCACTACCAATTCACAGGTCATGTATGAGGAAAAAAGTATAATTAAATTTTCATGAGCAGAAAAGAACTCACCGCTCTTGGTGCCTCTTTCACAATAAGTTTCCCTTGGTGGCGTTCTATTTCTTGGCTACACGCAACAATCGCTTTTCTAAGAACTGATATCCCCTGGTCCTGACCAATAGATAATGTATTTGCTTGAGAAAATTATCAATTGCAATTACATATAAACCCGTAAGTGGATTCAAGCGTATTGATGAACCATTCTACGTCGTCACTACAACAAGCCTTGATTTGAAATGATATACAGAAGCGAAAAAAAGACCCTAGCTACATCAACAATTAGTAGGAGGAACCATGAAGAATTTTACTCTGGAATTTAGTACCAACAAAAAATCCTACTAATTAACACAAAAGTCCTACTAATTAACACAAATCTACAAATTAATACTTAATACCAGCTTTAATTCAACATATAATCAAAAAAAATCACACACACACACACATATATATATATATGTATAAATCTATATAATCGGAGAAATATGGGTGATTACCTCTATAATTGAAGCTTTAATTGGTTATTGAAGCTCAACCAATTTTGGGGATTTTGCTCTAATCGATATTATGAGAAAGAGAGAGAGAGAGAGAGAGAGAGAGAGAGAGAGAGAGAGAGAGAGAGAGAGAGAGAGAGAGAGAGATGGGCAGCAGAGATGAGGGAGACGTGGTAGAGAGAGTCGAGAGAATGAGATCTGAGAGTTCTGTGAGAGAGAGAGATTGAGAGATCTGTTGTTTCTTGTTTTTATGTAAAAAAACATTAATTCTGTGTAATATTAGTCTTGGCACGAAAAAAATTTGGCAAGCCCGGGAATAAAAAATTAGAATATCCCGCTTATTGTGGCAAGCCCGCTAACAAAAAATTAGAATTTTTCGGTGGTGTATTGTAACACTTTTCGTGAAGTGCGAAAAGTGTTGCAATTGTTATAAAATTTCAAAATTATCATTTTGCTTGCAACACTTTTGGTATTTCTTGCAACACTGTAAAAAATATTGCAATAGACTACCAAGTTTTGTGTCTATTGTAACACTTTGTGTAACACTTATACATGTCGGTGTTGCAACAGGCCGTATTCCTTGTAGTGGGATATAAGCTTCAAAGGGGTAACTAGGGATTATTTTCATGGTTCACAAGCTAAAAAGGCAAAAAAGGTTATCCTAAATAGAATTTTCTTATTATGGTGCATCCATGAATGAAGGTTTAACGCAAGCCCTAGAGTAAAAAAAACACACATAAAGAGGGAGAAACACATAAGTACACAAGAATCATCGTTCAAGATCTCACAAGGTTTAAGTTTTAATAACATCTTCTCGATTTGACTCCATGCATGCTAAGAGATAATCGTCATGTCCACAATTTAATTACAAACAATCTAGACTTTTCATGCCATTTGAAGTGTGTGTGTGTGTGCAATAAGATGCATCAAACTTATAGATTCACATCAAATTGGTAATGCTAGGCACGAAATAGGAGAAAACAAGGCTACAAGCCCACAATGTCATAAATTTTACAAACAAGTAAACAAGCTCATGACTAAACTTACTTCCCAAATGCAAACAAAACGGACATCAAAATCAACAATCCTTCCCCCACTTAAAACATGGCATGTCCTCATACATGACAAATAAAAATGGAGTAGAGATAAAGAGAAAGAGAACTCCCCTGAAAATAAATAACAAGAACCGGGAGGACCACTCATACTCTTGCCATAATCCAACTCCGAACTTGCAAACCACGAATGAACATACCGCCACACACCATAATCAACTGAACAAAATAATCGACAAGACCACACCCAACACCCTTCAAAGCCACTCAAAAAACTAATTATGGATATATATAAATAATTAAAATATATGTTTGTGTTTTGTTTTATTTTAAAAAAAAAAATAAATAAATAAATAACTAATTAATAATATAAAAAATAAAATAAAAATCAACTCAAATTTAAACTAAAATAAAATAAAATAACTAAGTAATTAATAATAAAATCAAAAATCAAATTTTAAAACTAAAATAATAATAAAATCAAAAATCAAATTTAAAACTTAAACTAAAACTAAAATAAAATAATTACTTAGTTTTAGAAAATTAAAATTAAAATCAAAATCAAAATCAAAAATCAAAAACAAAATCAAAATTAAAATAAAATCAAAATTAAAATTGAATCCAAATTAAAACAAAAGTCAAACTAAAATAAAACTAAAATCAAAATAAAATAAATAAATGAATAAATAAATAAATAAATAAAAATAAAAATAAGTTAAAACAGGGGAGGGGGCGTATATTGAAATAGAAGAGGGGGTGTTTTGGTCGCAGGTGTGGAAAGGGAGTTAAAGAAAAGGGATGGAAGGAGTGATTGGCGGTTGGCGGTGGTAATGACGATGAAGGCTGTGAGCAGGAGTTGTTAAAGGTGATTTGCAGAGTGTGAGGGGCAGGGTCGCAGGTGTTGCAAGAGAGGAGATGCAAGGGTGTTTTGGTTTGTGTAGGAAGGAACAGGGGAGATCATGAATTGGAGGATTGCAGCGCTGGTAGGGAGAAGAAACAATGATGGGAGTTGTTGCGAGGTGGAGTAATTGCAGGTGGGCGGATGGTTGGTGTTTGAGCAGGAGTGCTGTTGTTGGTGAATGAAGAAGATGAACGGAGGTGTGGTGACCGGCGGTGTAAGGAGGTGGAGTTATGGAGAGGACGGAGTGACGGTGAAGAAGGAAATGGGTGAAGGCAGGATGGGGAGGTGATTGGGAATTGTGGTGTGGCTAAATGGCGTGGTGATGAAGAGGAGTGGTGTTTGAATTGAAAAGGGAAATGGGTGGAGGAGTGGTGATGAAGAGGAGTGGTGATGAACGGGAAAGAGAAATGGTTGTGCAGGTGGAGGAATGGCTGCGGTGGCCGGCGGAGATGAAGAATGACGGTGGGTGCTAATGTTGTGGGTCGAAATGGGTAAAGGCGAGGCGATGGTTGAAGTAGATGAAGGAGAAGAAATGGCTTGTAAGTTGGGTGGAGGTAGTGATAAAAGGTCGAGGCGACGGAATTGAATGGTGAAGAACAACGGGTGTTGGTTTGTGGAGAACTGGAGATGGAACGCAGAGGTGGGTCGGCGTTAGATGAAGTCGTGGTGGAGGAAGGAGGACTCGGTGATGCAGGGGAGAAAGAGGGGAGAAAAAGAAGGGTTAAGGATTGTTATGTCTGCTCTGTTTTGTATTTTTTTTTTCTCGCACGGGCTGTACAACAAGTGGGTGAGGGGTCCAAAATTTCACTCATTTTGAACTAGAACTTTGACAGAAGCTGGGAAAAATTTGCACGACCTGCTGCACGGCTTGCTGCACGGCTTGTATCCCGTACGACAGCCCGTACAGCCCCAAAATTTATAAAACTGATTTTTTTTTCAAAAATTCACACAAATTCTTGAATGCTTGAATAAATTAGTAAATCCTGAAAACATGAAACAAACACATCAAGGCACATGTGGAATAAATATAAAAATCATAAAAATTAGAATTAACGATACTAAATATTATTGAGCGGGGAATTATTATTACCAATATATTTTTTTAAAAATCTATTATAAAATTCATTAGTCACACCATAAAAATACATAATAATTTTTTTTTGGGTTATTTTCTTAGAATTAAAATGGATGAAAAATGGAATCCCCACTCACTAATATTTAGATCAATCCTCAAATCCACAATATGCATAACACCATATATATTTGCAAGCGAGGAACAAAATCTAACACACGCATAAAAATATATAAATACATGCGTACCTTGGGTTGCCTCCCAAACAGCGCTTTGTTTATTATCGTTGGATCGACTTATTTATACAACTATTCTGACTAATGAGGTGAAAAAACAAATAAATGCACATACCTACGAATCAATAATAAGAATAAGGTGTGTAAATATACCTTTGATCCATAAAAATATAAAAATATTTTTAGGATCTTCACATCTTCAAGAGACTTTGATAAAGCAAAGTAGCTAGAAAAATCATCAGAACAATCATTATAATTACGACTTAAAAATTGTTCCCAAATTGGATCCTTATATACCCAAGCAAAAATTTCAATTTCATCAATCTTCAATTCCTTCTCAATTTTAATTGGACATTCATCAATTTTTATCTCATCTACCAATTCATTAAGCCCAAAAATATTTTCTAAATTTGGTAGATCCTCAACTACATCCAATTTATCATTGTTAAGCTCAGGGCAATCGTCAACTAAACAAGCAGATTCATCATGCACAACATTTTCATCAATAACAAAACAGGAATCATGATCAGTAGGAAAATTGACCTCCGCTAATCGACTCACGGTTTCGGCTAGTTGACTCATTTGCTCTTCCAAGTTGGATATGCTTTGAGAAGTGCTGTTTTGAAATTGGAGGTTATTTGCCGCCATTTGTTTTATCATCTCCTCTAATGATGATAAGGAAGATGAAGAAGACCCTTGATGGTCTTGGGAATTATATTGCGGATCATAGCATCGATTTTCAAAAGCAAATTGGAGGTTGTTTGCCGCCATTTGTTTCATCATCTCCTCTAATGATGATAAGGAAGATGAAGAAGACCCTTGATGGTCTTGGGAATTATATTGCGGATCATAACATTGATTTTCAAAAGCATATGAATAATCGATGCTAGGAGGGTAAGGAGCATAGCATGAGTTCGTAGAATAGAAAGAATTCACCTGATACGCATTTAAATTCTGAAAATAATTAAAATCTTGATATCGTTCTTGTTCGTGGGTGAAATCTTGAGTGTTATTCCAACCAAAATAACTATCCATCGTCTCCTGAAAGAGTTAGTTCATGTCTATATCCAATAAACATGTAGACACACCAATAAAGAAAAAGAAAGAAAGAAAAACTATATACAAAGATAAAATCTAAAATATAAGAAACAATTAAATCAAAATTAATATTGTTGCCTTCCCCAGCAGCGGCGCCAATTTGAAGGTAGTATTTTTCGTAAGTTCGTTCACAAGAAAGGACTATCAATATCGATTTCAAGTAGATATCTCTTACAATTTAGAAGTATGAACAAGGGGGGTTTGATTTGGTTGTGGTGTTTTATCAAACACCTTGAACACAAGAAATAAATTGCTATAAAAATACAACTAAATGAATGGCAATCACCCAATTTTACCAACACAACAACACAATGAGTAAATTAGCAAGATAAGAGATATTTGACCCAAGGATTATGGAAACTCAAGCACTTCAACCCAACAAGCAAAATATATCCAACTCTACCTAACCAAGATAATTGGTGAAGCACACAATCACTTATTTCTCTTCTAAAAACACTAATTTAGTGAAGCACATAAATTAGCTCTCTTGATACTAGCTACCAATAATGAAGCACTACTAGTATAACCAAATCAAGGAATTAAACAAAGAGAGGCTAGGAAAAACCCAAGGATGAGAAGCTCAACCTAGGTATTTGTACTTGAATCTTGAAGTTTAGGCACGCCAAACCTTGTGCTACTACAATGAATGTACTAACAATTACGGATTAGCACAAACAATTAGCAATTGAAATTACAAGAAGAGCAAGATAAAGCAACTTACAAATCTCCAAGCAAAATCATAAACAATACATCACAAGTATTCAAGATAGAGTGAAATAGATCTTACTTAAAATGAAATGGGTTTTGTACAAGAAATCCTTCCTTGATCCAAATAAATGAAGTTAGTTACTCATAATCAATGCTAGATTACAAGTAACCAATGTTCTTCCTCCTACTCTAATTATATTTACAAGATGAGACTACAAGATAAGGTTAGGTTAGATGTGAAGATAAGATATGTAGAGGTATGAAGATATGTGCTTGGCTTTACTTCTTTTAATACACAGCAGGTTCTGTACGGCCTGTTGAACGGTCGTACAGCAACCCGTACAGAAAAACGGCTCCTTTTAACGGCCTGTCGAACGATCGTACAGCAGCCCGTGCAGGAGAAAATCTTCAAGATAATACATTAAACACCTCCCGGCATCGCGAGCATGAATCTTCTAACTTCCCTCTTGAATAATCTTTGCTTTCAATCCCAAAATAATCCATCTTTTCAACAATTAAGCATGAGGCACTGAAAGATGAAAAACATAATTAATATCAATAAAACAACATTCGAAACTAACAAAAATGCAAGAGAATAAAGGACAAAATGTGTATAAAATACACATTATCAAATCTTCCCCCACTTGAACTTTGCTAGTCCCGAGCAAACTAATATTAACATAACCATATACTCCTAACTAGTACCACTTCCGTAGGTGATCACGGTTGCATTTGGAATATGCAAGAAGCCCTTGGAACCCCTGGGTAGCCCTAGTGGACGAGTGAGATCTCGTGAGGTTTTATAGATGATGTACCCACAAAATCACAAAAACCACTAATAAACAAGAAACTAACAATACCTACTAATTAAACTAACTACTACACTCACATATCCGAGTCGTCTACTTGTAGCTAAAATCAAACATATAGAGCTATTCACCTTGTCATCCACTATAACGAGCTAACAACCAATTCAAGAATCAAGATAACACACCTTGTGCAAAATGTAACCATGACATTAAAGATAGAATGATTGCACTTCAATCATGAACACTAGACAAGATTATCACAAAGCATACATGGCTTCGCATTAAGAAGATGAAATTGTATGGTGAAAAATCTCAAGATAATACATTAAACACCATCCGGCATCGCGAGCATGAATCTTCTAACTTCCCTCTTGAATAATCTTCGGTTTCAAGCCCAAAATAATCCATCTTTTCAACAATTAAGCATGAGGCACTGAAAGATGAAAAATATAATTAATATCAATAAAACAACATTCGAAACTAACAAAAATGCAAGAGAATAAAGGACAAAATGTGTATAAAATACACATTATCAGAGGCGAATATATTAGCAATTTCACTAAAAATATATAAAAAGGGAAATTAAAGATTCGAATAGAAAATGGGTAGTTGTAATTATTAACACTAAAAAATTGAATATATAAAGAGAAGTTGTATTTATTAACACTAAAAAATTCAAAAAAGATAAAGGAAATAACAATTTAACACTAAAAATTCGAAAATAAAACGGAAGTTGTATTTATAAACACTAAAAATATAAAAAGGGAAGTTGTATTTATTAACAATAAAAATTCAAAAATAATTAAAGAAAATAAAAATTTTTAATATTAAAGATTACAAAACCTTATAAAAATTAGAAAAATAGATCAGAGCGATTTAAAATGCGTCAATTCAATGGTCCCATCTTATCTTTTATACTTCCTCAATCCTTCTCATTTCTTTACACTTTCCTTTTTAGAATTTCCCTCTAAATTATTTACATTCCAAATTCTTCCCAAAATAGTAAAGTTTTATAATATAAAATGTAAATACACCCACTACTTTTCTCCACTAAACTCACTTTATTACATAAAAAATGATTGGTCCCGTCACTTTACTCACTTTTCTTTCTTTTCTTCAATACTTTACACTTTTTCTTAACCTACGTGCCCAACTCATTTGTAAACAAATGAGAGGGACGGAGGGAGTACTTCCTCCGTATCATTATACACGTCCTTTTTGATTTTTGACTTGTCAAATTGATCTTTGACTAAAATTTATATGTATTATATGATTATGAAAAATAAAAAAATTATATCATAAAAAGTAAACTTAATCTGTTTTAAAACATAACTTTTGGTTTTAAAAATAATAATTGAATAATTTGAAATGTTTAATCAGTGTTGTAAAAAGCGGGAATCGTACTTAATTGGTAGAGGCATTGTCCAAAAGAATTAATCGGGTATTTAAGGACAATCGAAATGATTAATCGGATATTGGGGTTATTAATCAATGCAATAACCCACGGAACAGGGATTAATCGGTGACTAATCTTGATTAATCACCGATTTTTTTGAACAATGTGCATAATAAAAAATTGGTCAATTTGATCTAGGGCTGTTCTCGAACAGAGACGAGCCGAACTTTGATCGAACCGAGCTGAGCTTTGACCTTAACGAACCGAGCCGAGCTTTGACGGAACCGAGTCGAACTCGAGTTTTTCACGAATAGCCTCGAGCCGAGCTCGAGCTGTTCGTGAACAATTAATTTGACTGGAGATCTTAGTAGGTCACTACTATTCTAACTAGTACTAGTAACTAAAGCTTTGTCACGGATTGTTGTTTCTATTTTTTTAAAAATATTTCTCGACGATCCAACCGCACAGATGTCAAGATATATCTAATTTAGTGATATTCCCAAATTTTCAAAAAATAAAAAATTAATTTGATTGGAGATCTTAGTATATCACTACTATTCTAACTAGTACTAGTAACTAGTACTTTGTCACGAATTGTTGTTTCTATTTTTTTAAAAAATATATCTCGACGATCCAACCTTACTGATGTAAAGATATATCTAATTTAATGATATTCCCAAATTTTCAAAAAATAAAAATTAATTTGGTTGGAGATAAAAAAATAAAAAGTAAAATTTTTATTTTTTTTCGAGTTTTAACTAGCCGAGCTCAATCCGAGCTCGAGCCGGACACCCTAAAGCTCGACTCGAGCTCGTTAAATTTAACGAACAAAAATTTTGTTTGGGCTCGACTCGAGCTCTTAACGAGCTTGACTCGAACCGAGCTCTTATCGAGCCGAGTTCGAACTGTTCGTGAACAACTCTAATTTGATCATTAAAAAGTTTAAAGTGACATGTAAATTGGGATGGCTTCCTGTGTCCCAGAATACATGTTTCTTTTTGATTTTTTTTTTGTCTCAAATTATGTGTCCCTTTTTTTCATACCAATTTAAGGTTAAATTTCCAAAATTAACTCCATATTTATTGCTTTCAATTTTTAACTTCTTTAAAACGTAACTTTAATTTCATTTTTTAATGTATTAATTTTCAGAATATTTGTTATAAAATTTTATTTTACTAATTCCTTTTTTTAATACTAGCTTATAACCCGTGCAATGCACGGGTTTCTTATATTATATTATAAATTTTATTTAATATTATAGTTATGTTTTTATATAATTATTATTTTAATAATTTTTTTAATTTTAATTTAATATAATTTAACATACTCATGTTTATAAATTATACTAATGTTTCCTTATTATAAACAACGTATACGATTTTTAATATATTTTATTAATAATTGAGAAATATGCTGTGATATTTTCGGGTATATATTAATTATTGTAAGATTTGTTGTAAATTAAAAAGGTAACGTGTTTTAATTATAACGGAAATATTAATGATTGAAATATATGATACGATTGATCTTTTTATGTGTTTATAAAAGGTAATATCTTCAACTAAAATTAAATGTGAAAAGGCAATCGACTAATTACCATTAAATATATTATGTTATTATTTATTTTAGGTGTTATATTTTTCTTGAAAATTATGGTTTGATATTTTCGGGTATATATTAATGATTGTAAGATTTGTTTTAAATTAAAAAGGTAACGTGTTTTAATTCGAAAAAAAATATTAATGATTGAAAGATATGATACGATTGATGTTTTTAGTTGTTTATAAAAGGTAATATCTTTAACTAAAAGTAAATGTGAAAAAGGTAATCGACTAATTACCATTAATTTTATTATACTAATGTGAAAAAGGCAATCGATTAATTACCAATAATTTTATTATTTTAATCGACTAATTACCATTAATTATAACGTGTTTTAATTCGAAAGAAATACTAATGATGGAAATATATGATACGATTGATGTTTTTAGGTGTTTATAAAAGCTAATATCTCGACTAATTACCATTAATTATATTATGTTATTATTTATTTTAGATATATTTATTTTTCTATGTTTACGGATTATACTAATGTTTCCTTATTATAAACAACGTATACAAATTTTTAATTTATTTTATTAATAATTGAAAAATATGATGTGATATTTTCGGGTATATATTAATGATTGTAAGATTAGTTTTAAATTAAAAAGGTAACGTGTTTTAATTCTAAAGGAAATATTAATGATTGGAAGATTTGATACGATTGATGTTTTTAGGTGTTTATAAAAGGTAACATCTTCAATTAAAAGTAAATGTGAAAAAGGCAATCGGCTACTTACCATTATTATATTATGTTAACCCGTGCGATGCACGAATTTTTTTGATATGTAACAAATTTTATTTTATGTTATAATTATATTTTTATATATTTATTATTTACAATATTTTATTTTAAAATTAATAATTTAATATAAATTTAATTAATGATATGCATGGTTTAAAACTTATATTATAAAATTTAAAAAGAATAAGTTTTTGATAGAATTCAAACCTTGAATATAATATATTTAATCATTAGATCTAACGATTTTGATTTTTTACTAAAAATTTAATGGTCATTATTCGTAGTATACGGATTTTTATTATATTTTGTTTGTGATTAGAAGATATGATGTGATATTTTTGGGTATATATTAATTATTGCTTGATATGATATGATTGAAAGATATGATATGATCGATGTTTTTAGGTGTTTATAAAAGATAATATCTTCAACTAAAAGTAAATGTGAAAAAGACAATCTACTAATTACCATAATTATATTATGTTATTATTTATTTTAGGTGTTTTAATAGTATAGATATAGTATATATTTTTCTTTATAATAAAGGTTAAATAAGTAAATTTACGAAATACTAAAAAACATATACAAAAAAATAAGTGCCAAAATTTTTAATGTTTCTGCTAATGTTTTCTTATTATAAACAATGTATACATATTTCTAATATATTTTATTAATAATTGGAAAATATGATGTTATATTTTCGGGATATATATTAATGATTGTAAGATTAGTTTTAAATTAAAAAGGTAACGTGTTTTAATTCGAAAGGAAATATTAATGACTGGAAGATATGATACGACTGATGTTTTTAGGTGTTAATAAAAGACAATATCTTCAATTAAAAGTAAATGTGAAAAAAGACAATTGACTACTTACCATTAATTTATATTATGTTATTATTTATTTTATGAGTTTTAAAATGTTTTTAGGTATTTATAAAAGTTAATATCTTCAACTAAAAGTAAATGTGAAAAATACAATCGACTAATTACCATAATTATATTATGTTATTATTTATTTTAGTGGTTTTAATAGCATAGATATTGTATATATTTTTCTTTATAATAAAGGTTAAATAAGTAAATTCACGAAATACTAAAAAACATATACCAAAAAATAAGTGCCAAAATTTTTAATGTTTCGGCTAATGTTTCTTTATTATAAACAATGTATACATATTTTTAATATTTTTTATTAATAATTGAAAAATATGATGTATATTCGGGTATATATTAATGATTATAAGATTAGTTTTAAATTAAAAAGGTAATGTTTTAATTCGAAAGGAAATATTAATGATCGGAAGATTGATGTTTTTAGGTGTTAATAAAAGGTAATATCTT
This sequence comes from Saposhnikovia divaricata, assembly GCA_036435485.1. Taxonomy (NCBI): domain Eukaryota; kingdom Viridiplantae; phylum Streptophyta; class Magnoliopsida; order Apiales; family Apiaceae; genus Saposhnikovia; species Saposhnikovia divaricata. The sequence goes on from CM071600.1 coordinate 47,582,306, forward strand.
CAAATAAAAGTAAATTGAAAAAAGGCAATTGACTACTTACCATTAATTTATATTATGTTATTATTTATTTTATGAGTTTTAATAGTATATATATCATATATTTTTTTCTTTATAATGAAGGGTAAATAAGTAAATTCACTCAGTACCAAAAAACAGGTACCAAAACTTTTAATGTTTCGGCTTTTATATAATAGTATAGATTTAATACTATAAATATGGTTTTGTATAATCATTATTTTTTAATAATTTTTTTAAATTTTATTTTATATAATTTAATATACTCATGTTTACAGATTATATTAATGTTTTCGTATTATAAAAAATTTATACGATTTTTAATATATTTTATTAATAATTGAGAAATATGATGTGATATTTTCGGGTATATATTAATGATTGTAAGATTTGTTGTAAATTAAAAAGGTAACGTATACGCTGGATGTTTTTAGGTGTTTATAAAAGATAATATGTTCAACTAAAAGTAAATGTGAAAAAGGTAATCTATTAATTACCATTAATTTAGATTTGTTTTAAATTAAAAATGTAATGTGTTTTAATTTGAAAGAAAATATTAATAATCGAAAGATATGATACGATTGATGTTTTTAGGTGTTTATAAGAGAGGTAATATGTTTAACTAAAAGTAAATGTGAAAAAATCAATCGACTAATTACCATTAATTTTATTATATTAATGTGAAAAAGGCAATCGACTAATTACCATTAATTTTATTATCTTAATCGACTAATTATCATTAATTATAACGTGTTTTAATTGGGAAAAAAATATTAATGATGGAAAGATATGATACGATTGTATTTTTAGGTGTTTATAAAAGGTATTATCTCGACTAATTACCATTAATTATATTATGTTATTATTTAATTTAGGTGTATTTATTTTTCTTTATAATGAAGGGTAAATAAGTAAATTCACTCAGTAGCAAAAAACAGGTACCAAAACTTTCAATGTTTCGGAATTTATATAATAGTATATTATACTCATTATTTTTAATAATTTTTTAATTTTTATTTAATATACTCATGTTTACAGATTATATTATTGTTTCCTTATTATAAACAATGTATACGATTTTTAATATATTTTATTAATAATTGAGAAATATGATGTGATATTTTCGGGTATATATTAATGATTGTAAGATTTGTTGTAAATTAAAAAGGTAACGTGTCTTAATTATAAAAGAAATTTTAATGATCGAAATATATGATACGCTTGATGTTTTTAGGTGTTTATAAAAGGTAATATGTTCAACTAAAAGTAAATGTGAAAAGATAATCTATTAATTACCTTTAGTTTAGATTTGTTTTAAATTAAAAAAAAGGTAATGTGTTTTAATTTGAAAGAAAATATTAATGATCGAAAGATATGATACGATTGATGTTTTTAGGTGTTTATAAAAGGTAATATGTTCAACTAAAAGTAAATGTGAAAAAGGCAATCGACTAATTAGCATTAATTTTATTATATTAATATGAAAAAGGTAATCGACTAATTATCATTAATTTATTATCTTAATCGACTAATTATTATTAATTATAACGTGTTTAAATTCGAAAGGAAATATTAATGATGGAAAAATTAGATACGATTGATGTTTTTAGGTGTTTATAAATGACATTATCTCGACTAATTACCATTAATTATATTAAGTTATTATTTATTTTAGGTATATTTATGCTTCTTTATAATGAAGGGTAAATAAGTAAATTCACTCAGTACCAAAAAACTGATACCAAAACTTTTAATGTTTCGGAATTTATATAATAGTATAGATGCATAATTTTTTTTTAAAAAAACATGTAAAATGGTTCCGAAAAAGTATTAACATGTAAAATGTAATATGCATAATTTTATTATCGATCGATTGATGATTTGAAGAAAGAAAAGTACGTAATCCGCGGAAAGGGATTATGTTGCTGGCTACAAATCCGGTCAAAAGAAGAGTAAATCTTTTTGTTTAATATTTAGATGGGCCCATGCATATGCCCAAAATCAAAGGGGATAATCACAAGTCACAAGAGATGAGGCAAGACTTTACCCTAGTTAGCCTCCCCCCTATGCCTATATAAACAACTTAAAGGCTGGCGTTGTAGCCGCTGCATACCACACACAACCTGTGTATATATAAATCTCCTTCTTCTTCCGTTTTCTCCAGCTCTCTCAAGAAGAACCGTATATATAAAAAAAGGAATTGAGAGGCAGTTTTCAGATATAGAAGTGTGACCTGTCTTGCATAAACCAGTTGATTTGGTTCAGTTGTGAATTGGTTTATCTATGGTCTCTGCAAGGCAGGACACCTTCTATAATTGATCTCTCCTCTGCTTCTGCTTTCCCCGATCTGTGTTTCTGATTGTTTGATTATATATTCAGATTTGTTTGTATGTATTACCAATTATATATATGAAGCTCAACTGATACATGTACTTGTGCACGAGTCAACAATGTACTACACTTGTATTTGTTTTAATGCATATTTATCTGGGTTCTAAAAATCCCCGATTTAGTTGGGTAATTTTCGATTAATCCTCTGTAAGGTAATCTGATTCGATTTTTGAAATCCGATTAATCATGTGAATTTATTTAAAATGATATATTTAATTGTAAATTAGATTAATATATTAAATATTATTATAATATCCGATTAGTACTCCGATTAATCCTTTTTATTAATTCCTGATTACCCGATTAATTTTAAATCGGTACCTCGATCGATTATTACCGATTATCGATTTTTACAACTATGATATTTACATAAAAATATATTTTATGAATTTTACTTCTGCATAAACAAATTAATTAAATGATAAAATCTAAATATTAAATTTTTTTGTGAAAATTACTGTAGCTTTTTGGTTGTAGGAGTAATTTTTTTACCACGTCTTTTAACAGGCGTCAATCCTTTTGATATTGGACTAATCACGGTGATTGTGTCAGGGGCTGCCTAGTACTGCTGACGGATGAGAAGACATCTTTATGAAAATTTCAGGTTTTTGACCTTTTCGCACAGGATTTTGTATTTTCAAATAAAATTCTGCATATACTTTTTTTTCCATGTTCTATATCAAATTTTTAAAAATTTTAGTCTGTATCTTAAGATGCATCGAAAAATAAAAAGATAACTGAATAGGGACAAAGATAGTAATTTTTCTTAAAGATATATGAAAAAATCCTAATTGAATAAACGTGAATTTTTTTTAGAACTATCTATATTATTATATAAAAATCGAAACATTAAAAGTTTTGTGTGTCAGACGATATCTGTTGATTTTACTTATCCTTACTCAAATTACAAATTTACTAACTAATCAATTTCTGCTAATCCAGACTGGCAAATAAAATCTTGCACTCTGCTTTTCTTACTAATGATTATTCTTAACCGTTCTTTATAACTCTTTTTTGCCCATTACAATCAAGTGTTTAACAATGTTAAATGTAATAAGGCAACCTAATGTTGCAATGAAAATTGGATGAAAGTGGTGATAAAAAAAAAAAAATGGATGAAAGTTGGTTACTTTATAGAGTACCAGTTGATTCCAGCAACTAGTGGGTTCATTTTGACTATAAAATATAGTTTTACTTTGTTTGGTCTAGCTTGCACCAGTACTACAAAGAAATAAGTCATGAAACAAGTTCCACGTTAAACAATTTTGTATATAATTGAAGTCACCTGGGAACCACCTCATTATTAAATGTAAATGAAGCCATTAATCAAAAAAATTCACTAACAAGTCATATACGGGTTCACTTTAAGTCCCAACATTACTAAAGATATTATTTTTTTGACAAAAAAGTTATCTTTATTATACTTATTAAATATCACTAAATTATATTAATAATATTATTTAAAATATAATATTAAAAATCATCTAAATATATCAATAATATATTTATTTAAATAAAATAAAATTTATATTAGAATAAATTCATTTTATATGAAATTATAAAAGTTCACAAAATGATTCCCTGGTTTGATCAAACCAAACAGGCATAACGGATCAGAACCAAACAGGTAAAGCAATTCAGTATCATTCATTTCCTTTCTGTTATTTCCCTTTCTGAATTCCATTCCGTTTCCCCGTTATGATCCAAACGCCCCCTAAGTGTATGAGAGATTTTGTCCAAAACTTTACTTTGAGAATTCTATCATATTTAGAAAACCAATAATAAGTATAGGAGAGATTTTGTCCAAAACTTTACATTGAGAATTCTATCCAATTTAGAAAACCTATTTATATTTAGTTTAGATTATTAATAATTACTTTTTAGTATTTTAATGTAATTCTCCTATAAATTAAATAAAATTTTAAATATTGGATCTAAAGATTCTCATCAATCTATTTTAAAATCCAACGATCTATATTATTTTGGTCGTTGATCGTACTACCAAAAAAGTGGATAAGATACCCCTATAATATATAATATAATATTATTGGCTAACATGTTTTTTTAAATTAAAAATTATTTTGTAAAAAATTCATATATGTAACTAATAATAAGTTGATTTTGACTCTTTTTTTTACATCTTATTATTACCTATTTTTTTTTCCAAAATTAACGTAAATTATATGCGCATATGAAATATAGAAGACAAACATGAATTTTTGTTTTGAACCGGAACTATTTAGTAGTTAAAGTCGGGTTTGATTTGGATTGTTTCCTGAAAGCTAAGATGTTGTAGTTTTCTATAGAAGAGAGATGAGGGTTTGCTTCGTGCTTATGTACTCGCAATTTTTCAATGCTATCTTGTAAACTAAATTTTTGGCATGTACCAATATCAAATTTAATAGAGTAGATGATTAATGAGTTTTTAATAATAAATTTAATAGATGATTACTGAGTTTTGAAAAGTGAATTTAATCATATATTTTATTAGTTTATTTAAAATTATAAAAATTAAATTTAATTATATTGTTGGTGAGAGTCGAACCTTTGACCTATGGTAGCACTCGCTATCCTTATTATCCCTTTTACTCTTATTATATAATAGAATATAATTTCTACCAATGGACAACTAAGCGAGCATGAATTTTTAGCATGTGTCATTGGGCACACTAGAAAAATTGTTTTTAAAATCATTTCTAAAATTAGCAGATATTTTTTCATAAATGAGAATACTTCATGGATAAATATAAATTACATAAATAGGTATATTGACATGTATTATTTGAAAATATATTTAAAATTCATTTTGACTATTTAACACTATTCTTAAAACAATTATAGGATAATCACTCCCAGGTTTACAAAAAAAGTAGAGGTATGGATTTCCCTTTCTATTAAAAATTTCAATATTTATCAAAAATATTATTTTTCCAATTTTTTTTGTAATTTTAACTTTTTATCAAAATATTTGTAAAATATATGTTTCAAAAAAACATTTTACAAAAATATCATCTTATTTCTAAAAATACGATTTGCCCAGTTGCATTTGCATATGTAATTGCAAATAATTGTATTTGATTTATTTGATTGCATTTTTACAAATAAAATGATATTTTTGTAAATTTATTTTTTGAAAAAGCATTTTTGTAATAACAATTTTACATGACAAATGTTTTAAATAATTTGTATAAATTTTGAATTTTCAAATATGCAAAAACCATGTCTATAATTATAACCAAGCTTTTCACGTTGCTCAAATTTGTCGAATCTAAAATTGTACACATAAATTTTATTAATATAACCAATTTCAAACACAGCATCTTATAAATTCGATAAAATTTAGATAATAATTACTTTATGTTATTTTAGGTAACAATTTTAGTTAAGATTATTAAAAATGCTCTAGGTATTTATGAGAAAAAACAGAGAAGGAGGATTACCTCAGACGAAATTGTGGAAAGGGAGGAGTCGAATTTGATCTTCCTCAATTTCCCAAAGTTTTTGTTTCAGGGTTTTTTTTGCAGCGATACTGTGATATAAGATATGTACGTAACTGATTATATGAGGGATGGGTGGGTAATGACTACGGAAAGAGAATTGAAAAACCTAGTGGGTAGCGGGGAATCAGGATAGAGGTGTATTAGGTAAACCCAAAAATAAAAATGGGGAAAGGAAACAAGAATTTTACTATACCAAACACTAACAAACGGAATGTGATTTCTTATTTCCCTTTCCCTTTCCTAAATACCCTTTACCAAATGCTCCCTTATTATTAATTGTATTTGGTTGTTAGTAGAATATGATAGAATTCTCAAATTAAAGTTTTGGACAAAATCTCTCATATACTTATTATTAATTGTACAAGCTTATAACTCGTGCAATGTACAGTACTTTTTCTAATATTTATTATATTTTTTTAATATTTATTTGTTATTAGTTTACATATCAAATTGTTGTTATGAAATTGATATATATATATATATATATGATTTTACACGTTCAATTTATTATGTGTTTTATCTTGAATTCTAAATTTGATTTGGATGATTTTACAGCCTACGTGAAATTTACAAAATAATCTTTAATTTAGTGATTATTTAACAATTTTCTCCAATTAAAACTACCAAGAAACAAAAGAGAGATGAAATTGATGATTTTTTATATTGAAAATTCTATTCTATTTAGGAAATCTACTTATATTTTGTTTTGATTATCAAAATAACCTTCTTATCATTTGAAGATAGTTGTACTAACAACTGATTACGTGTATTTTATACACGTTTTGTCTTTTATTCTTCTGCATTTTTGTTAGTTTCGAATGTTGTTTTATTAATATTTGTTATGTTTTTCATCTTACAGTGCCTCACGCTTAATTGTTGAAAAGATGGCTTAATTTGGGCATGAAAGCGAAGATTATTCAAGAGGGTGGTTAGAAGATGCAATCTTGCGATGCCGGGAGGTTTTTAATGTGTTATCTTGAAGATTTTATCTCGCACGACCGCTCCGCAAGCCGTTCGCTAGGCCGTTCAAAGAGTATAAATGATGCAGATTTTTGCACGGGCTACTGCACGACCGTGCAACAGGCCGTGCAAAAATGTGCTGTGTATTAAAAGAGAAGGGCTCAAAACATATCATATCATCTAACCTCATAACCTAATATTCTCTCTTAACATCTAACTTCATCTTCTTCTTGGCCTCTTCAAGGTCCATTCAATTAGGGTTAGTAGAGTAGAGAGAAACATTAATTACTCATAATCTAGCATTGATTATGAGTAACTAACTCTATATATTTGGCTCAAGGAGGAATTCTTGTACTAAACCCATTTCAATTTAAGTAAGATTTTTCACTCTATCTTGAATACTTGTGATGTATTGTTTATGATTTTGCTTGGAGATTTGTAAGTTGCTTCATCTTGCTCTTCTTGTAATTTCAATTGCTAATTGTTTGTTCTAATACGTAATCGTTAGTTCATTCATTATAGTAGCACAAGATTTAGTGTACCTAATCCACAAGATTCAAGTGCAAATACCTAGGTTGAGCTTCTCATCATTGGGTTTGTCCTAGCCTCTCTTTGTTTAATTCCTTGACTTGGTTAAATTGATAGTGCTTCATTATTGGTTGCTAGTGTCAAGAGAGCTAATTTATGTGCTTCACTAAATTAGTGTTTATAATAGAAGAGAAATAAGTGACTGTGTGCTTCACCAATTATCTTGGTTAGGTAGAGTTGGATATATTTTGCTTGTTGTTGGGTTGAAGTGCTTGAGTTTCTATTATCCTTGGGTCAAATATCTCTATATCTTGCTTATTCATTCATTGTGTTGTTGTGTTGGTAAAATTGGATGATGGACATTAACGTATTTGTAGTTCTATAGCATTTTATTTCTTATAGGCAAGGTGTTTGATAAAACACCTCAACCAAACTCAAAATCCCCATTTTCCACACTTCTAGATTGTAAGAGATAATATACTTGAAATCAATATTGATAGGCCTTCCCTGTGAACGAACTTACGAAAAACACTACCTTCAAATTGGCGCCGCTGCCGGGGAAGGCAACAATATTAATTTTGAGTTAATTGTTTCTTATATTTTAGATTTTATCTTTGTATATAGTTTTTTTTTTCTTTCTTTTTTGTTATTGGTGTGTCTTCATGTTTATTGGATATAGACATGAACTAACTCTTTCAGGAGACGATGGATAACTATTTTGGTTGGAATAACGCTCAAGATTTCACCTATGATCAAGAACGATATCAAGATTTTAATTCTTTTCAGAATTTTAATGCGTACAAGGTGAATTCTTTATATTCTACAAACTCATGCTATGCTCCTTACCCTCCTAGCATCGATTATTCATATGCTTGTGAAAATCAATGTTATGATCCGCAATATAATTCCCAAGACCATCAAGGGTCTTCTTCATCTTTCTTATCATCATTAGAGGAGATGATAAACCAAATGGCGGCAAACAACCTCCAACTTGCTTTTGAAAATAGATGCTATGATCCGCAATATATTTCCCTAGACCATCAAGGGTCTTCTTCATCTACATTGTCATCACTTGAAGAAATGATGAAGCAAATGGCGGCAAACAACCTCCAATTTCAAAACACCACTTTTCAAAGCATATCCAACTTGGAAAAGCAAATGAGTCAACTAGCCGAATCCGTGAGTCAATTAGAGGAGGTCAATTCTCCTACTAATCATGATTCTTGTTTTGTAATTGATGAAAATGTTGTGCATGATGAATTTGCTTGTTTAGTTGACGATTGCCCTAAGCTTGACAATGATAAATTGGATGTTGTTGAGGATCTACCAAACTTAGAAAATACCTTTGAGCTTAATGAAGTGGTAGATGAGATAAAAATTGACGAATGTCCAATTGAAATTGAGAAGGAATTTGAGCTTAAGATTGATGAGGTTGAAATTTTTGCTTGGGTATATAAGGATCCAATTTGGGAACAATTTTTGAGTCGTAGTTATAATGATTATTCTGATGATTTTTCTAACTACTTTTCTTTTTCAAAGTCTCTTGAAGATGTGAAGATCATAAAAATATTTTTATATTTTTATGGATCAAAGGTATATTTGCACACCTTATTTTTATTATTGATTCGTAGGTATGTGCATTTAGTTGCTTTTTCACCTCATTAGTTATGGTAATTGTATAAATAAGTCAAGTCAACGACAATAAACAAAGCGCTTTTTGGGAGGCAACCCAAGGTACGCATGTATTTTATATTTTTATGCGTGTGTTAGATTTTGTTCCTCGCTTGCATTTATGTAGGGTGTTATGCTATTGTGAATTTGAAGATTGATCTAAATATTAGTGAGTGGGAATTCCATTTTTCATCCATTTTAATTCTAAGAAAATAATTAAAAAAAAAAATATTTTTGTGGTGTGATTAATGAATTTTATAATAGATTTTCAAAAAAAAATGTAAAAATTATTCCCCGCTCAATGATATTTAGTATCGTTAATGTTTATATTATTTCACACTTGCCTTGATGTGTTTGTTCATGTTTTCAGGATTTAATATTTTATTCAAGCATTCAAGGATTTATGTGCGTGTTTAAAAGAAAAAAGAAGTAAAAAAAAAGAAACAGAAAAAAGGGGGATTATTTATAATTTTTTGTGTGATTTTTGGTTATGCACGATCGTGAAATTGCTTATCATACCGTGAAATTTTAGAGGCATTACAACATGTTTAAGCAGATTTATTCACGGGCCTGTGCACGACCGTGCAACAGACCGTGAGATTTCAGCTTCATTCTGCATAAAACTTCACCAACTTCCCTCTTTGCACAATTCTTCTCACGGCTGTGCAAACTTCCACCAAAAATAGAAAACAGACCATAAGCAATCCCTAACCCACTTCCCATCCTCTGTTCTTCCTCCAAACCACGAACATCACCAACTCCGTCTTCCCCTCAACTCTTCCACCACTACCATTCACTCACCCGTCGCCGTTTTCAACAGCCTTCCTCTTCAATTCCTACAACCACCATCACCACTCCGTTCAACGCCATCACCGTTCCACCTCCGTTCATCTACCCCACCCCCGTTTTCTTTTCCCCCTTCTCCTCCACAAACAACCACTCCACCCTTTCTTCTCCTACCCTTTATTCTCCTGTTCCCCGCCACCCCCCTGCTTCCCATCTCAAACCCATCGCTGTTCCTCCCCATATCATCTCCGTCGCCTACATCCCTTTCCCCCCACCTCCATCCCCCATCTCACGCCCCCGCAGTTCAAATTGGCCCAAAAACACACACACAGCCCCTTCCCCTGTTTTCCTTTTTGTATATTTTTTTTTGTTTTGTTTTGTTTTTGTTTTGCTTTTGTTTTATTTCTTTTTATTTACTTATTTAATTTTACTTTTGATTTTCAATTTTAATTTTTTTAAACTTACATTTTTTTTTATAAATTCATAAATCAATTTAAATTCACTTTGAATTTGATTTTTGAATTTTTTATTTTATTATTAATTTTTAGTTATTTGAATTGATTTTATTTTAGTTTTAAATTTGATTATTTTATTTTATTTTATTTAAATTTTAAAATTGATTTTTGATTTTATTATTAATTTCTTAGTTATTTAATTTTATTTTATTTTAGCTTTATAATTTTTGATTTTATTTTAGTTTAGTTTTAAATTTGAATTTTTATTTTATTTGTAAATTTTATTTGTGATTTTATTAATAATTGGTTAGTGATTGATTTATTTTATTTTATCTTTTAAAAAAAAATCAAAAAACCAAAATTTAATTCTTTTTAATTTTGATTTTAGTTTTTAATTTTCTAAAACTAAGTAATTATTTTATTTTATTTTATTTTTAGTTTTTAATTTGATTTTTATTTTTTTTATTATTTCAGTTCTAAATTTGATTTGATCTTTTTTATTTTATTATTAATTGGTTAGTTATTTTATTTTATTTTAAAAAAAACAAAAACAAATATTTTTATTATTTATATATCCTTAATAAGTGTTGAAGTGGCTTTGTAGGTGTGGATTTCGCTTGTTGGTTATTTTCGTTGAGATGATTGTGATTGATGACATTTATTCAATTCTTGATGTGCAATTTTCGGAGTTGGATTTTGACAAATATGAGTGGTGCTTCCGGTCCTTGTTATTTATTTTTAGGGGAGTTCTCTTTCACTCATATCTCTACTTTGTTTTTATTGTCATGCATGAGGACATGCCTTGTTTTAAGTGGGGGAAGGATTGTTTATGTTCATCCTTGTATAATATGCGTAGCTAGTATTAGTATAATATCTTTTGTTTCATTTGATGTTCGTTTCGTTTGCATTTGGGAAGTGTGGTCATAAAGCTTGTTTACTTGTTTGTGAAATTTATGACATTGTGAGCTCGTAGTCTTGTTTTCTCCTATTTTGTGCCTAGCATTACCAATTTGATGTGAATCTATAAGTTTGATACACCTTATTGCACACACTCACTTAAAATGGCATGAAAAGTCTAGAGGTTTGTAATTAAATTGTGAGCATGACGATTATCTCTTAGCATACATGGAATCAAATCGAGGAGATGTTATTAAAACGTAAACCTTGTGAGGCCTTGAACGATGATTCTTTTGCTTGTGTGTTTCTCCTACTTTATGTATGTTTGTTGCTCTAGGGCTTGCATTAAACCTTCATTCATGGATGCACCATAATAAGGAAATTCTATTTAGGATAACTTTTTTTTTTGGCCTTTTTAGCTTCTGAACCATGAAAATAATCCTTAGTTACCCCCCTTTGAAGCTTATATCCATATTTTTCTGTCACTATCCCCTTTTATACATGAGGCATAGCCAAATACTTCACTCTCGACCTAGTTGAGCTAGTTGAGTCTTGGAAAGAATTGATTGATGAGCATGTGAATTTGGAGAAGTTGTGAAGAGGAAAAGTTCTATTTATTGTAAGTGGGAACTAGTTTGATGTGTATATCTAGATGTGGTTCAAAGTTCTTTGTAGTATTTCTTTATGTTATGCATTCCCTTTGCTAAAAAATAATAATAAAGGGGATGTAAAAAAAAGAGAAAAAAAAAGAGAAGAAAAAAAAAGCAATAAATCTTTGTACTTTATTTTGTTTCAATTTTCTTGGTAAATGTGGTTGTGTTTTGTAATTGTAAATGAGTGAAGACATTCTTTTGTTTGAGAATTTGGTGTATGAAGCGAGCAAGCGTCATTTTGACTCAACTAACGAGACTTTTACACCTTCCTTGAACTTAAATTTTCACACCTTCACCCAAGCCTCATTACAACCCACTTTATGAATTCCTTGTTTTTGGTGCAATCCGGAATTTAGGTGAACATGCAAGGTCAAGTAGAGCGCATGCATTTAGACTTGGAGTTGAGTGAAATCTCTAGCCCATACTTGTGTGATGCATAATTGAGAGATGTGAGATTTTTCACCATACAATTTCATCTTCTTAATGCGAGGCCATGTATGCTTTGTGATCATCTTGTCTAGTGTTCACGATTGAAGTGCATTCATTCTATCTTTAATGTCTTTGTTACATCTTGCACAAGGTGTGTTATCTTGATTCTTGAATTGGTTGTTAGCTCGTTTTAGTGGATGACAAGGTGAATAGCTCTATATGTTTGATTTTATTTACAAGTAGACGACTCGGACATGGGAGTGTAGTAGTTAGCTTAATTAGTCGGTGTTGTTAATTTCTTGTTTGTTAGTGATTTTAGTGATTTTGTGGGTACATCATCTATAAACCCTCACGAGACCTTACTCGTCCACTAGGGCTACCTAGGGGTTCCAAGGGCTTGTTGCATATGCCAAATGCAACCGTGATCACCTACGGAAGTGGTACTAGTTAGGAGTATATGGTTATGTTATATTCAGTTTGCTCGGGACTAGCAAAGTTCAAGTGGGGGAAGATTTGATTACGTGTATTTTATACACGTTTTGTCTTTTATTCTTCTGCATTTTTATTAGTTTTGAATGTTGTTTTATTAATATTTGTTATGTTTTTCATCTTTCAGTGCCTCACGCTTAATTGTTGAAAAGATGGCTTAATTTGGGCATAAAGGCGAAGATTATTCAAGAGGGTGGTTAGAAGATGCAATCTTGCGATGCCGGGAGGTTTTTAATGTGTTATCTTGAAGATTTTATCTCGCACGACCGCTCCGCAAGCCGTTCGCTAGGCCGTTCAAAGAGTTTAAATGATGCAGATTTTTGCACGGGCTACTGCACGGCCGTGCAACAGGCCGTGCAAAAATGTGTTGTGTATTAAAAGAGAAGGGCTCAAAACATATCATATCATCTAACCTCATAACCTAATATTCTCTCTTAACATCTAACTTCATCTTCTTCTTGGCCTCTTCAAGGTCCATTCAATTAGGGTTAGTAGAGTAGAGAGAAACATTAATTACTCATAATCTAGCATTGATTATGAGTAACTAACTCTATATATTTGGCTCAAGGAGGAATTCTTGTACTAAACCCATTTCAATTTAAGTAAGATTTTTCACTCTATCTTGAATACTTGTGATGTATTGTTTATGATTTTGCTTGGAGATTTGTAAGTTGCTTCATCTTGCTCTTCTTGTAATTTCAATTGCTAATTGTTTGTTCTAATACGTAATCGTTAGTTCATTCATTATAGTAGCACAAGATTTAGTGTACCTAATCCACAAGATTCAAGTGCAAATACCTAGGTTGAGCTTCTCATCCTTGGGTTTGTCCTAGCCTCTCTTTGTTTAATTCCTTGACTTGGTTAAATTGATAGTGCTTCATTATTGGTTGCTAGTATCAAGAGAACTAATTTATGTGCTTCACTAAATTAGTGTTTATAATAGAAGAGAAATAAGTGATTGTGTGCTTCACCAATTATCTTGGTTAGGTAGAGTTGGATATATTTTGCTTGTTGTTGGGTTGAAGTGCTTGAGTTTCTATTATCCTTGGGTCAAATATCTCTATATCTTGCTTATTCATTCATTGTGTTGTTGTCTTGGTAAAATTGGATGATGGACATTAACTTAGTTGTAGTTCTATAGCATTTTATTTCTTGTAGGCAAGGTGTTTGATAAAACACCTCAACCAAACTCAAAATCCCCATTTTCCACACTTCTAGATTGTAAGAGATAATATACTTGAAATCAATATTGATAGGCCTTACCTGTGAACGAACTTACGAAAAACACTACCTTCAACAACCAAATACAGCTTTAATAATAAGTGTAGGAGGGATTTTGTCCAAAACTTTGGTAGTTGGTAGTTTGGTAAATAAAATAAATAAGAACTTTTAGATCTTAAAATAAATAGATAAAAACGTTGGATCTAGCATAAAAACTATTTAATATTTTAACATGTAAACTAAAATGTGTATTTATATTTAAATATGAAAAAGTGCTTGTCAATGGTTTAAATCATATATAATTAGGTTTTGTATATTGAATAGGATTTTAATGTAAGTATTCTAAACTAAATAGGATTAATGTAAAAATTTGAAATTATATTTTTCTTGAGATTCTCGGTGTTTTCATTTGGAAAATAATTGTTAAATCATCACTAAATTAAAGATAATTTTATGAGATTCGCGTGGACGGTAAAATCATCCAAATCTGATTTCTATATCTCGAGACAGAGCCTAAATAGTAAACATGAACTTTTTTAATATTAATAAATAAATAAATAAAATTTAGTTCTAATACAATCTTTTATATCCTTTTCAGATTATAACTTCTTCTTAAAATTCAATTCTAAATTATATCCTTTTTAGATTATAATTTTTTTAATATGATATAATCTTGATCGTCTATTTTTAAAAATATTATATTCGACGGTTGAGATTAGTTTGGCGGTACAGTTACCAAACCAAAATTATGGATAAGATCTCTCTTACGCTTATTATATATAAGGATATAATTTGGTTGTTAGTAGAACTATTTTCAAATTTCTTGAGGTTAAACATATTATCTTTTCTATTTGAACTAAATAATTTCCTTTTTCAGGTAAAATACAATATCCTTTAAAATTTTATCTAACTAAAATTTCTCTTTTATTAATCAATTTCCTTTTTCAGGTTAAACATATTACCTTTTCTATTTTTCAATAACTAAATTATTTTCTTTTTCAAGTAAAATAGAATATTTTTTACATTTTATTTAACTAAAATTTCTCTTTTTTTAAATAGTACGAGCAATTTTGTTTAATAAAATAACATAATCAATCAATATATATATATATATATATATATATACATATAGATAAACTTTACTATTATAAACGAAACAGGGTATATTTGGTTGTCGGTTTGGTACACTTTTATTGGTACACTTTTTTGGTACACTTAATAACAACCGTTGGATTTTGAGATAGATTAGTGAGAACCGTTGGATCTAATACTAAAAGAATATTTTTTTTCTAATATTTAAAATATTCTCATATAAAAAATTTTGTATAACAATCGAAAAAAGGTCTATATGATTAGATAAAATTTACTCTTTCTATTAAATAAAAGTTAAAAAAAATACTTTTATGTAATCTATACTATTATATAAAAGCCGAAACATTGAAAATTTTGGTACCTGTTTTTTGGTACTTCGTGAATTTACTTATTTACCCTTCATTATAAAGAAAAATAAATACACCTAAAATAAATAATAACATAATATAATTAATGTTAATTAGTAATCTATACTATTATTTAAAAGCCGAAACATTAAAAGTTTTGGTACTTGTTTTTTGGTACGTCGTGAATTTACTTATTTACCTTTCATTATAAAGAAAAATATATATGATATCTATACTATTAAAACTCCTAAAATAAATAATAACATAATATAATTAATGGTAAGTAGTCGATGCCTTTTTTCACATTTACTTTTAATTCAAGATATTACCTTTTATAAACACCTAAAACATCAATCGTATCATATCTTCCAATCATTAATATTTCATTTCGAATTAAAACAAGTTACCTTTTTAATTTAAAACTAATTTTACAATCATTAATATATCTATACTATTATATAAAAATCGAAACATTAAAAGTTTTAGTACCTGTTTTTTGGTACGTCATAAATTTACTTATTTACCCTTCATTATAAAGAAAAATATATATGATATCTTTACTATTAAAACTTCTAAAATAAATAAAAACATAATATAACTAATGGTAAGTAGTCGATTGCCTTTTTTCACATTTACTTTTAATTGAAGATATTACCTTTTTTAAACACCTAAAAACATCAATCGTATCATATCTTCCAATAATTAATATTTTCTTTCGAATTAAAACACGTTGTTTTTTTAATTTAAAACTAATCTTACAATCATTAATATATACCCGAAAATATCACATCATATTTTTCAATAAAATAAATTTCTGTTGTAAAAACAATAAACTAATATAATTCTTTTATATATGTAGTAAAGAGAGAGAGAAGTTATTACTGATATTATTGCATAGACCAGTACAAAGGAAAATACATTACGATCTATTTATAGCACAAGTTGTGCCATTAAGTCAATGTTAGTTCAGCTAATTGATTCCGCGTATCATGTGGTGGCTGGTGTGTTTATTGGACTTGTAATCTTGCAAGTTGCTTTATGAGACTTTTATTTCCCCATGCCATTTTTACGGGTCTTACACTTTGACAATCATACATCTCATTCATATTATAACAATTTCTTTTTTTTTTCTCTCAATTTTTGGATAATTACAATTAAATAATAATTGCTAAACTATCACTTAATTAAAGATTATTTCTTAGGATTGTGTTGTAAAATGGTTCAAATCATATTTTTAAATTTGAAGACAAAGCGAAAATAGTGAAGCGAGTGTATAAACTGTAATAAACATTTTTTTAGCTCTGATTGATAATATTGTCTCTATTTTTTTTAAATTTAGAAATTTTTTATTTATTCCAATAAAATTTGAAAATTTATCCAACTAAAATTGAATTCAAAACAGTGTATATAACTTCAATTTTTTTAAATTATTTATAGAAAAAATTAATACATTTGTATCAATGATAAATTATTTACTATATATATGAAGAATTAGAATACTAAAATAGAGACCTGATTGTTTCTTAAAAAATCAAATAAAATGTATTAAATTTGATGAAAAAACCTATCCAATAAGTATTTAAACTAAGTATTTATGATTAAAATGTTAAAAATAAATAAAAAGATTAATTAAACTAATATTAAAATGAACAAACGTGAGGGTGTAAAGTTTAATAAATTTATATTATTTATTTATTTTAAATCTAATTTAATTATATTTTTTCTAATTCTTTCAAATTAGGAAATTCTTATTTGTTCAATAAAATATTCATCATTAGATCTAACGATTCTGATTTTTTACTAAAAATCTAATGGTCATTATTCGTAGTATACAGATTTCTATTATATTTTGTTAGTGATTAGAAGATATGATGTGATATTTTTAGTTATATATTAATTTATTGCTAGATATGATATGATTGAAAGATATGATATGATTGATGTTTTTATGTGTTCATAAAAGATAATATATTCAACTAAAAGTAATGTAAAAAAGGTAATCGACCAATTACCACTAATTATATTATGTTATTATTTATTTTAGGTGTTCTAATATATAGAGGATTTATATAGAGGAGTTACTATAGATGTATTTTCCCAGGAGTCAAAACAAAGACTAAGACTAGATGGTTGCAACTGTATTTTGTAAAGTAAAAACATTAATGATGATACTTATTCAAATACAAGGGTACTGTTGTCAAATACAAACAATTTTAAAATTTTCTTAATATCCGTGCAAAAATCAAACCAGCCACTTGAAGTGGGACGGAGAGAGTATATAAATATGAATGAAGGTGTTTATGATTAAATTTAATCAATGAAATCTCTTGGTGGTGGTGTATTATTTAGGGCTTTTTTCATAAATATCCCAACATATAAATATTTTTGCAAAAATACTGTTATTTTAAAGGTCTTTTGCAAAAATACCATCTTTTAATTTTTTTTTGCAAAAATACGGGATTCAACTACATTCAACCAGATGCAACTGTTTTGACAATTTAGTAAAAATACTATCTTATTTGTAATAGTTGCGGAGCAGGTTGCATGTGGTTGCATTCAGTTGCATATGCAATTAAATGCAACTAAAAATTAATTGTAATTTGAATTTTCATTTTTTTACCAACTTCCAGATCTATATAAGGGTTAAGCATCATCAAAAAATGAAAATTTAACTTTTAGTTTTTAGTTGCATTCATGCAACTAAATGCAACTAAAACTTGTAATTTGAATTTGAATTTTTTTTTTTACCAACTTCCAGATCTATATAAGGGCTGAGCATCATCAAAAAATGGAAATTTAACTTTTAGATTTTAGTTGCGTTCAGTTGCATGTGGTTGCATTCAGTTCCAACTGTTGCGTTCAGTTCTGTTATGAGTGCCCCTACGGGGCCGGTGGAGAACAGATCGAAGGTGGGAGGTGGGAGGTGGGAGGTGGGGGCGGAGATGGAGGGCGGAGTTTTGAAAGTTGACAGATTGGAATTGAATTCGAAACTGATACATACATACATCTATCTCTATACAAAATTTAAAACTAAAGAGCTGGAGTCCGTACACGACACACAGATCCCTACCATCACGGTAACCGAAAAGTCAATCACTGTCGGCCGGCGAACTTCTCGAAATCCAATTCCAATTCCCCTCAGATCAACAATCTGACAAAACTAAAAAGCAACGCAATCGCCAAACGACTCCATCTCTGATCAGATTCATAGATATCGGAGCATCATTCTCGTGATCTCGGTTCCTCTACTTTTAATTTCATTTATTTTGTTTGTCATGACCATTCGTTGCTGATGATAAAATGAAAAAGATCGATCATATTTTTGCAATAAAAAAGTAGAAACCTAGTATTTATGCAATAAACTTGAGAATATAGTATTTATGCAAAAAAAAAAAAAACTAGTAAATCTATTATTTTTGATAAATATTTATGTAATAGATGTTGTCCATAAACAGGTCAGCTAATTATTTCCAAATAGTGTTAATATTTTCATATGTTAACCAATAATTTAGTTATCATTTATAAAATTTAGACACGCATTTAATTAACTACACTTAACTATCATATCTATACTCCATCCCCTTAAAAAATAAAATAAAATAATCATGTCTATCACTGTCAGCACTCAGCTGGATATCCGAGCGAGCAAGCAAAAGCAGATTCCTGACAGACTTGTGCAACTGCATACGATAAATACTAGTACTCCGTAAATCGGAGACTCAGACTCTCTGTAAATTAGAGCAATAAAGTAAGTTTATATAATAAGATCGCGTGTTCGCTTTTCAGGATATCTGTCCCCTACTATTTTTTCTTAATTTGCCCACCTGTTATGCAATAAGTTATATGTGTTCGTAATCCCAGTGGGTTGTTGGAGTCGGTTCTATTAACTTAAAACTGTGTTAAAATTGTGAATCTTTTCAACCACATTTGCTGGGAGTTCGCGTGTCTTTAAATAATTCTTTCGATTTTTTTGATGTACCACCCTTATATACATGTGTAATGATCAATTAAGTCAGAAAATTGTAACATATTTTAAAATTTGAGTGGAACTAGATTTCTATTGTTGAATTTATGAAAGATTTTTTATTATTATTGTTAAAAGTGGCACATCATTTTCTTGACTTATGACAACCATTTTTATATTGTCATCTATCGGATTGTTATAATTGGTTAACACACTTGTCATGAACCGGTTCACGGGCTGCATTTTTTATAACGAAGGAGAAAGGGAACAAGAGCGGTGAAGAAGATATTAGTAACAGGAATGCAAGTAAAAGGATGACCTATATTTAGGCCAAAAGGTCAAAACAATCTCTAACAAAGCCTCATTTTTGGCTTTCTTGACGTACAAATAAAACACATTTTCTACTTTACATACATTTGCTCACCTCATTGTTGTGACTTGTGTGATCTATATATCTCTACAAAAATATACATGCATTAATCACACATAACTAAGAAAAGAGAAATAGGAACGATGGCAGAAACAAGTAATGGAGAACATGAGGGACTGGCTCTGAGTGTAAAAGATGGTAATATGAATCACTTCCACAACGAATCTTCATCCTCCATTTTAACACTTGCCTTTATGCAGAAGGTCTGCTTTCTTTACTTCACTTGCATTTCTTTACTTCTCTAAATTTCCCTTTTCACTCTGCTTATAAATATGTGTGGAGGCCAGAATTATTGTGTTACTGCAATATTAGATTTTCTAAGACAATCCTGGCTCAGGGGCTAATTTGATAGTTTGTGCTGAGAATTCAAGACAACGGCAAACCTTAAACAAATTTACCATTACCATAACTAAGCATTAAGTTAAAGATTGTACCATATAAATGTATAAATAGTACATAATGTATAGTCCTAAATTCCAAATTATTAATGTTGTCTGTATACAGGTGATTGCAGAGATGTTGGGAACCTATTTCGTAATATTTGCAGGGGAGGCTGCGGTGATTGTAAATTTGGTGGACAGCAATGTTGTGACTCTCCCCGGAATTTCAATAGTATGGGGACTGGCAGTAATGGTTATGGTTTACTCAGTTGGCCATATTTCTGGAGCCCATTTTAACCCTGCTGTTACCATTGCTTTCGCTACTTGCAAAAGATTTCCATGGAAAGAGGTAATATGTTGTTATTGTTTACTACATAACGCATGATCTGTTAGTATTTAATTTTAAAAAGAGAAGGAAATCTACATAGTCCTGCTTTTGGATAATGTTGTTGAGTTTTTCTCAGGTTTGCTAACCTAATTACTTGTAACATAATTTTTAACTCCAGGTACTGCCTTACATCTTTGCTCAAGTAGGTGGATCAACCCTAGCCAGCGGAAGTCTCCGGCTTATATTTAACGGGAAACAAGATGAGTTTTCAGGCACCCTCCCATCAGGATCGGACCTCCAGTCCTTCGTCTTAGAGTTTGTGATTACCTTCTACCTAATGTTTGTCATATCTGGTGTTGCCACTGATACTCGAGCTGTTAGTCCATTTTTCTCAACTCATCATTAATTTAATCTTCGTATTAATTTAACAAAATGAAAACTAGAGTAAAAATATCTAGCCTAGTGACAATGCTCCTTTCCCCTACCCCTTCCCCTCATGGCTAGAGGTAATCGGTGTGAAATCGCACTCCCCTGCCGTATGTCAAAAAAATTTATGCATTCTATGTAAAATATGCAGAACGAAAATGAGTTGAACAAAATATATCCTATTCAAAGGTTAGTGACCCCTAGTGTTTCAATTGCAAATGCAGATAGGTGAACTAGCTGGGCTTGCTGTTGGGGCTACTATTGTAGTTAATGTCATGATTGCAGGGTATCCAGTCTGTAACCACCGTTTTTTTTTTTCAATACTTCTCTCCCGCAAAACATGAGTAGTTTGTGTATTGACAGAAAATTTAAAGGGCGTTTAAATATCATTAACAGGCCAATATCAGGAGCTTCAATGAATCCGGCAAGGAGTTTAGGTCCAGCAATAGTATCAAGCAAATACAGAGGAATATGGATTTACATGGTTGCACCTATAGCAGGGGCATTGGCAGGTGCATGGGTCTACAACATTATAAGGTTTACAAACAAGCCCCTGCGTGAAATCACCAAAAGTGCCTCTTTCCTAAGATCCTCAGCCCGCAGTTGATCTGCTGCTACCTTACAAAGAAAAAACCATCTAGCTCTGTAATCAAATATTTTAGATCAAGTAAAAGTCGTGCAGTTGAAGTGATTATGTTAACTATGAGATCATTGCAAATCTGCATCTATGAGTGCAAGTTATGCAAGTAATGTGTTATGTGGAGACGCGAACGAAGAAATTAAGGAGATCCTTTCCTTTCTGCCAAAATCGGAAAACATCTAAACCTGCATATTAACAAACATGTCCTGGGATACGAGTGGTGCTTATGAGAACCTCATTTTGTTATTGTTCTACTAAAACTAGTGTACTCCAACAATCAGATTATACTAAAACCTTGCACGATCTTTGCAAAAACTCACATTGATGAATACGCATGAAGTAGAAGATTAGTTTTCCGGTTCTTAAAATCATAGAATCACGCATAGTATAAGTATAACACAAGCATGCATGTCTTTCTCAGGTGATACTAGACTGGACAAGTAAACAGTTTGAAATGGTGAAGACAGTTTACAACATATTCAACACTACCCGGATCAAAATTAAACCAGAGCCTGCAGAATAAACCAATCTTCCTAATTTTGGAACAGACGTGAAGAAGACTTCTGTGTATGTACATTTTTAGGCTCTGTTCATCCTGTCAAAATAATTGTTTGTTTGCTAATTAAATAAAACTTTAGTTAGCGGGATCAGAATTTCTTCTATGTTTAATAACTAGTATATGTATTTTAAATTAAAAATCAGGGCCAATTAGTCCATCGAGCAATAACTAGAGGTCCCCGACCTTATAAAGTCTCAGAAATTGGTTAATAGCTACAAAAAAAAATGTAATCGCCATGCTCCCAAGTTTTTAAGGGGAGAAAATATGGTGAAAAAAAAATTATAGAGAGAAAAGAATAAAAAAAAAAAAGCAAGGTGAAATAAGAGATGTAAATGTAATACTCCCTCCGTCCCAATTATATTGTTCACTATTTCCTTTTCTCTTTGTCCCAAAATTATTGTCCATATTTAGTTAATAAGGTAAATTATGTGTTAATTATGTTAACTTTTAGGAAAAATAATACAATTATTTGGTAACTTAAATACATTTGTCATGATTGAATAAAAGGTGGATTTTGATGGATGGACAATAAAAATGGGACGGAGGGAGTAAAAAAATTACATCGAAAATTTATTACGTATGCTCCCTAATTTTGTTAAGAAAGAAGGGAAA
Organism: Saposhnikovia divaricata; assembly: GCA_036435485.1. Taxonomy (NCBI): domain Eukaryota; kingdom Viridiplantae; phylum Streptophyta; class Magnoliopsida; order Apiales; family Apiaceae; genus Saposhnikovia; species Saposhnikovia divaricata. The sequence goes on from CM071600.1 coordinate 47,605,079, forward strand.
ATTTGAAAGAAAGAATACATGTACAAATATACAAAAAAAAAGTACATGAAAGGAGCATTTACAAATTGTAAATTACAATCATCCCAAAAATGGTCATAAAGTTTAGAAAAGAAAATTTTTGGTCTTATTTTCTCTTCTCTCCATTTTGGAACTGGAGGCACGACTAAGAGCCTGTTTGGCTCCACCTCCTTTAAGGAGCTTTGGACTTTCCCAAGAAAATGTTCTGTTTGGGTATATGGGCTTTAAGTCGGTTTTAAGTTAAAAAACTGCTTTAAGTTATAAGTTCCATCTAGTACTTTTGACTTATGACTTATGGAGAGTTTTTTTTTCACAATTCTTGTAAAGTTTAAATATTATGAATTTAAAATTTTTTAAATCAAATTTCACTTTAAGTCAGAATTATTAAATCCCCATTTAACTTTAAGTAAAATTACCCAAACACATTCATTCAACTTAAAGTAAACAACTTTACTTTCTCCTTTAAGTTAAAAAACCCTCCAATAAGTCAAAAGTAACTTATTTTAAGTAATCCCAAACGGCCTCTAAATGATAATAATGCTTGATTCCACATTAAAATCTTTAGGTCATCTATAATTCATTATACTAAAATATTATAAAAACATATTATTTTAGCATGAAAATTATACCATTAACAAAATTAATTACAATCCATTTATCTTGCATCTTGCAATAAAAGGAAGTTTCGGGTTATTAACAACCTGAAACTTGTTTTACGTCTATACTCAGTCTTATTTTCCATTACTATTGTTCCTAATGACTTTAGCTGCAGATTGTTGAGGGTACCAAGTTGTACAGATTGATTGGTGCAGCTGGGGGTTTGATAAATTAAAGTTTAAGCCCTCAGTTACTTATTATGAATTCAATATAACACATTAGATTTATATAGCCATCATAAAGGAAAAGGCAAGTAGATATAGACGGTATACTTCCATAACTATTATCAACCATATTGAAGTGCAAAGGCTGCTCAGTTTTGCTTCAGAAACCTAATATAGATTCTCTTGACTACTTGTTCACCACCCATATTATATGTGGTCAAAAAGTGACACACAGGGAGATCGGGTTTAGCATTAAGAATATGGAATGCTTGATGATTAGGGCTCCATGCACTGGTATCGAAATGGAAAATGGTGAAAACTTTTAAGGAAAGACCATCATCACCGACCGGAGGCACCACACGAACTATGCTTTTCTCGAGATGATGACAGTGGTAGACTGCAAAATGAACGTTCTTCTTGTTCTTCTTGTGGCATACGACAGTATCATAACTTATTGTCCTTGCTCGGCCAGTGACTGTATATGTTTGCCACTTTCCTGATGCTGTAAACAAAGGTTTGACCTCACTACCCATACATCCTACCACAAATTCTAGCGTCTTCTCTAATGAGTTAATGCAATTAGCTCGTTTTTCTCCCAGAATTGCAAGAGTAGGCTGAGTCGACCCACACACTTCCTTCTGATTTGAACTATTGAATGGTTGTTTTTTTAGGAGTCTTGTGGATGAAGGACACTGGTTGGCGAAAAAGAGTGGCATCTTCTTTCCTACATGGTTCACATCGTCGTACCTGTGATATACAGTCGGGTTGAGAGAATCAACGTCAATTTTCTTTGGGGGGATAGAATTGAGCTCGGTAACATTTTCCGAACTGTTTCGAAAGATGTAAACAAAATTGACTGATGTAACGGTAGAGTACAGTTTGGTGATGTTTTCCAAACTTTTTGAAGGGGTTTCCTCATAACCTGCAGTTTTAGCCTGAATTATAGAATATAATATTTCAAGAAGCTGGTTGTTATCACATGTTACCGTGTTTGAAATACAAGTAATGAGCAACGAGAGAAGAAAACTAATCAAAACTAAAGCCATAGTTTGTTTGTTAAATCCATTAGAGCGAGGAAACAGATATATATAGTAAAATTTGTGAGTGAGTTAGAGGAATTTGCTGACAATTGACAAAGTGCATTAATAACAAATACTCCCTATGTCCCAATAGATTCTTTACATTGTTATAAAAAGTATAGTTCCATAACTTATTTTTATAATTTTCTTTTTATGAATAAAAATAAAACAATTCTATTTTTTTACAAAAAAAAAATTAAAAATAAGTTATTGAACTATACTTTATATGCACCGGTGCCTCAAAATGCGTGTCAGACACTCTGAAAACAACGTAAAGAACCCAACGGGACGGAGGTAGTACAAAAAAACTTCCAATGACACACGATTAGTTTGTTGAGCATCCACAATTAATGTATGAATTTTACAAATCAAAACAAATTTCATAGCACAATTAGTGTGCGCAGCTAAAATTTGTTCTTGGATCAACTACCCTTGTTTTCAAGCACATTAATAACTGCAGGATATAATATTTTGATTTAAAATAAAATTAGTAAGAATCAAGTATACAACTTCTATCATACTTTTATACATAAAGTACAGTAAAATATAATTTAATGATATATGTTACATTGGTACAAGCGATCAGAAATCCTCTCAAAATGGTCTCATTGATCCATGAATGTAAGAAATTATTAGATTCACCAAAAGGTGTTCTATTAATTACTACTGAGGATATCCCTCCCGATGCTCAATTTGTAATCCTGGAAGAAGTTGATATATAATGATTTTTTTTTCTTTTTAAAAAATTAAAAATATTCAAAACTTTCCAAATTTGCTGTGCTGGTAGCAACAATTAAAGTTATCATCGGCTAACATTTTAACCTCTAATTAGGCTTCCGTAGCATTATTGAAAATTGCATATAATTAAACAATGATCTCTCATATATGTATGTATGTTATAAAAAAGAGAAATAATGATCCGTACTACCAGGCGTATGTAAAAGAGCACAACAATGTATGTCATAGCTGATGGAAAGAGCTGAAAGTTTGAGCAATGCTATTCGACCAAAAGGAATAAACTTTGGGATGGGCCATTTTGTTGGACCAACCAAAACAGCAACTTTTATACTGGACGACTGCATGAAAACATTCCTTTTCCCCTAAATCCAAATTTTATCAAGATTTGAAGCCCTCTTTTTTCTAAATCTAAATCTGTTACTATGTATAATAGCCGCAAATTGAGGCAATAAAATGGTTGTAAAATTACTGGTATACACATATTTTATAAAAATAAAATAACAAAAATGTCATTGTTAGCTAAAATAATGATTAAAATTTATAAAAATTTTATGTAATATGATAAAAACTAAGTCTTAAGTTACAGGCGGGCTTTAGGGCTAGTTTAATTAAAATAGGCCAACCTCACCAACTTATCCTACCTTACCTTTCATATATAATATTAACATATTGTTTACATTAAGTTTTCTTATTTATTTTGAAATATCATATAAAATTACAAATATTTATTTTTATTCAATTTTAAATCTTAAAAAATATAGAGTTTAAACATTACAAAACTTTGACTTGCACAAAGATTGATAAATCAAATAATATATAAACTTCACTCAAAAGATACATTAGACCATATTATTTAAAAATATTAGTCACAGAGACATGTCTTTATACATCTAATAACAAGCCTAATTGTTTGTAATGCTTTGCATTACCTACATGATCCTTTAACTGGGGAACCCTCTAGTTGTAGAGTTTTACTTGTATTTAGTACTTGTAATAGACATCAAAGTTCTAGCTGTGTAACTGTATAAATTAAGTCATGAAATAATGTTTGAAAGAAGATGCAGAGATCATGCCTCAAGCTTGAAGAACAAGGCAATCAAAATAAACACATTGGAGTTTGAAGATTGAAGATTTGCCTAAGTACTAATTCGAGAAGTCAAGGTTTCGAGAAGTCAGAGATTGGATATCTCAAAAGGCACTGTTCGATATCTCAAGGAGTTAACTAGTCAAAACTGTATTCGAGAACTCAGGGATTCAACATGTCTAAATACCCAATTCGAGAACACAAGAAGTCAACAAGTCAAAGCAGCATTCGAGTTCTCAAAGGGTCAACGAGTCAAGGCTACATTCGATATCTCAAGGACTCAAGAAACTATTCGACATCTTAGGGATTCGATAAGTCAAATGCTCTATTCGACAACTCAAAGATTCCTGAAGAAAAGGCTATGTCCAGAAGTGGTTCGATATCTCAAGGATACAGTATTCGAGAACTCAAAGTTATTGAATTAGGCAATTCTAGTTCTCGAATCAATCACTTAGGTACTTCTCGAATGCACTCTTGAAGACAAAATACTGAAGATTGTAGAAGTCAGAAACCTGCAACAAGTCAAGGCACTTTCAGGACCACAGTACTGTAAAGTATTTTTGGAAAGTCTACAAGAAGCTTAGAGAGTTGAAAAATAACACCTAGAGGGGGGTGAATAGGTTTTTATGGATAACAATGCTTATTTATGACCTGTTTTGAAATCTACCGAAAATAGCTTGCTGTTTGTGATAGTGCAGTTTATAAGTAGCGTGCTGTTTGTGCAGTGCAGTATGAAATATGCAGAAAATTAAATATAACACAAGAACTTTTAGCCAGGTTCGACCCCTAATCCCCTATGGTCTACGTCCTGGTCCCTTACCAAACTTGGTAAGAGAATATATTATTGATCAATTATAAAACCGATTACAAGATCCAAAAATATATCTCCCTTACACCCTGCTGCTTACAAATGGCTTGCTGTTTGCTGTGCTGAACTTACTCTCTAAGCAATACTTCCCAAGTATCCTTCTCTAGCCTAGTTCGACCCACCCAAAACCTTAAGGCAACCTTGTACAGCAAAAAATCAATACAACTTGAACTATACAATGATTTTAATAAATACAACTCAACCTATAAACCCTCTGAATATATATAAGCGTGTATAAAAGAGTTTGAGAGGTTTAGAAGAATTTTGCAATGAAAGCTATGAAGTTGTGTATAGATTCTTGTTTCTGCACTTTTTTGAATATTCAAGATAGATGCTAAGAACTGAGAAAGAGCAGCTCTTAAATAGGTAAACAAGAACAATTAAACATAATTTGAAAGGCTCCAACGGATAAAATTTCTCAAGAGACCGTTAGAAGTGTTTTTGTGTTTTTGGTAATGAAGGAGCTTGTTAATCTGATGATAGTGAAGAGATGGAGCGTGTAGAACATGAAGAAGAATATTAGATATGATGAGGGAGACAAGAGCATGTGGTTGGTAATGAAAAGTCAAAAGTATCATGCTACTTTTCTTTATTTCAAAGCAAAGAATATATTGTCCCCCAATATATTTGAAACGAGTGTGCTGGAGTGATAGAATAATTCAGAGGGTTCATTACAATATTTCTAAAGTTGTCTCCAACAATTGCTCCTTGAAAACCGCAAGTTTATTTATTTCTGTCAAACAGAAACAGCTTGCTGTTTGCGTTCTGGCAGACATGTTAGCTTGCTGTTTTGGTTCTGATGAGCTGAACAGATACATGGCTTTATACTTTTGCATTTCCATATCATCAACCAAGTTTCCTGAGAACATAGATTTGTCTAGTTGATCTTTATCTACAGGAATTCTGAACAGTTGAAAACAGCTTGCTGTTTGTACAAATAGCTTGCTGCTTATGACAAACTGAATAAACAATCAGTAAGCTATTATACCCTGCAAAACCAAGTTAGTACAATACAGAAATACATGATGTTTTATATCAAACTACAAGCTATCAACTTGCTGTTTGTGTATTGACTGTGTGCAACTTGCTTGCCAAACTATCATTGTGTCTCAACTTTGGCTTGCTATTAGATAGACTGATTATACAATCAGTAAGCTAGAGTATCCTGCAAAAACCAAGTGAGTACATACACAACTAGCATGTTGTTTTATATCTACTAATAAGCCAAATGGCTTACTGTTTGTGATCATCAAAACTTTACACAACTAGCATGCTGTTTTATATCTACTAATAAGCCAAATGGCTCACTGTTTGTGATCATCAAAACTTAGGAGTATCAATCTCCCCCTTTTTGATGATTACAACTAATTTAGGGGAATTAGAATAACTCCCCCTAAATCCCTGCATCTCAAAATTAGATATAAAACAATAATCTACAAGATCAAATAAAAACATCTAATAATACATTTTCATTAAGTATTCTCCTAAAGTTCTCCCCCTTAATCTATCAAAAATTAAAACACTTAAGATCAACAAATGATATGCCAGAATATAATGCAATTAGTATACCAATTGTAATATGCGAATAGAACAAATGGTAAGCTAAAAGCGATGACAAACAGTATGCTATTTGCAGTATGTTACCTGCACAAACAGCTTGCTATTTGTGGTATTTTACTTGCACAGATAGCTTGCTATTTGTTGAATGTTACCTGTACAAATGGTAAGCTAACCTATCCTGCAAACAATCATTCAGCATGCTGTTTTAAATAGAACACATACCAAGTTGCATTCGAATGACTGAAAATCTTTCTTCAGCAAGAGGCTTTATGAAAATATCAGCAAGTTGAAATTCAGTTGGAAAAAAGACCAACTCTATCTTGCCTTTAGCAACATTATCTCTCAAGAAATGGTGTCGAACATCAATATGCTTCGTTCTTGAGTAATTCACCGGATTCTTAGAAATATTAATGGTGCTAGTGTTATCACAGTTTATTGGAACCTTTTCACACTTGATATCAAAGTCCCTTAGTGTTTGAATCATCCATAGAAGTTGAGAACAACAGCTCCCAGCAGCTAGATACTCTCTTTCGGCCGTGGATAAAGCTACAGAAGTTTGTTTCTTGCATTGCCATGAAACCAAGCTTTGTCCAAGAAATGTACAAACACCACTAGTACTTTTTCTATCAACTTGACAACCTGCATAATCTGCATCACTATACCCAACAAGATCAAAAGTATTTGTGATAGGGTAAAACAAACCAAGTGTAATGGTACCACTTAAATATTGAAAAATTCTTTTAATAGCATTTAAGTGAGACTCCTTAGGATTGGATTGAAACCTTGCACAAACACACACACTATACATAATGTCAGGTCTAGAAGCAGTTAAATATAGTAAACTTCCAATCATACCTCAATACCTTTTGATATCAACTGCCTTACCATTTTCGTCTGCAAACAACTTGCTGTTTTGGATCATAGGAGTTGATTTTGGTTTAACATCTTCATAACCAAATCTTTTGAGCAGACTTTTTGTATACTTGGATTGGTGCACAAAAATTCCATCTTTAGATTGCTTAATTTGAAGACCCAAGAAATAATTGAGCTCACCCATCATGCTCATTTCGAACTCACTATGCATACACTTTGAAAACCACTTACACATAGATTTATTAGTAGATCCAAAAATAATATCATCCACATATATTTGAACAATTAAAATGTCTTTATCATTTTACATAATAAATAATGTGGGATCGATTTTACCTCGAATGAATCCATTTTGGATTAGATACTTACTAAGCCTTTTGTAGCAAGCTCTAGGGGCCTGCTTTAAACCATAAAGAGCCTTCTTTAGCTTGAATACATAGTCTGGATACTGTTCATGCTCGAATCCAGGAGGCTGTTTGACATAGACTTCCTCTTCCAGCACGCCATTTAGGAATGCACTCTTCACGTCCATTTGACATAGCTTGATTTTCTTGAAACATGCATAGGCTAGAAGCATTCTTATTGATTCCAAGCGAGCAACAGGAGCATAGGTTTGATCAAAGTCAATGCCTTCTTGTTGGTTATATCCTTGAGCTACAAGTCTTGCTTTCTTTCGAGTAACGGTGCCAAATTCATCAATTTTGTTTTTGAACACCCACTTTGTTCCTATAATTGAAGCATCCTCAGGAGGCTTAACAAGTTCCCAAACATCACATCTCTCAAATTTATTTAATTCTTCTTGCATAGCCATGATCCAATTTTCATGTTCTAGTGCTTCATTGATATTTTTGGGTTCTTCTTGAGCTAGGAAGGCAGCATGAGCACAATAATTTTCCTTTCCTCTTCTTGTTGTGATTCCATCAGTAATATCACCAATAACTAACTCTGGGGGATGATTCTTGACCATTCTTGTTGACCTCGGTAAGGAATGGTGAGCTATTTCTTCATGAGTTGTCTTTCTTATCTTTGCAGGTGGTAACTGATCTTCTCCATCATAGAGAGGTAGTTTCTCAGTAGCCCTAGAACCTCTAGGACCTTCCAAAGTCATTTTTGCCACTTTAGAAATCGTACCTTCCATTTCAGCTTGCTGTCTTGAACTTCCAGCTTGCTGTTTGTCAGAATCTGCATCCTTCTTGGCTTGCTGACTTCCAGTTTCAGTCTCAGCTTAGCTTGCTGATTTGAACTTTCAGCTTGCTGTTTTGAACCTCCATCTTGCTGATTTGAGCTTCCAGCTTGCTGATTTGAACTTCCAGCTTGCTGTTTGTCAGAAATTTGAGGTTGCATACTTTCTCTTTCACCTGCGAATTCTTCCTCATCTCTTGGTAGATCATTGTTAGGTTCTTGAAATGTAACATCAATAGATTCTTCAACAATATGTTTATTTATATTATGAACTCTATAAGCCCTACTTGTTAAAGAATAACCAAGAAATATAGCTTCGTAGGATTTTGCATCGAATTTACCATCTTTTCCAATTATCTTGAGCACAAAACACTTAGAGCCAAAAATCTTGAAGTAGCTGATATTTGGCTTCTTGTTTCACAACAATTGATATGGAGTTTTGTCCAAAATAGGCCTGATAATAATTCGATTCAACAAATAGCATGCTGTATTCACAACTTCGGCCCAAAAAATCCTAGGCAGCTTGCTTTCTTGAAGTAGAGTCCTTGCTGTTTCTTGAAGTGACCTATTCTTCCTTTCCACCACTCCATTTTGTTGTGGAGTCCTTGGAGTAGAAAATTCATGGGAGATTCCTCTTTCTTCACAATAGGAAATAAAGTTCTCATTGACAAATTCACCTCCTCTATCACTTCTTATACCTACAAGTCTTGTATCATGCTTGTTCTCAAGTAATTTAATCAGTTTTTTTAAACTCATTAAAAGCACAATTTTTAGTACGAATAAACAATACCCAAGTAAATCTAGAATAATCATCTACGATTACAAACCATATTGTTTACCTCCAATACTCTTATAAGATTCTAGACCAAATAAGTCCAAGTGCAGAAGCTCTAAAGGTTTAGAAGTAGATACCATTTTCTTTGCTTTGTGTGTACTTCGAATTTGTTTGCCCATTTGGCATGCTGAACACACTTCAGTCTTGGTATACTTCAGTTTGGGTAGTCCTCTGACCAATTTCTTGCTTGATAATTTATTAATCAAGTCCATGTGTGCATGTCCCAACCTTCTATGCCAAATATATGGATTATTATCCACTGCAGCCAAACAGCATGCTGTTTCCTGCATTTCAAAGTCTAATACATATATATTTCCTTCCCTTCTAGCAACTAGGGGGATTTTGTTAGTACCAATAGTAATAATTGATTTATTAATGCCAAACTGAACAATATGCCCATCATCAAATAATTGAGTGACACTAAGTAAATTATAAGAAAGGCCTTTGACATATTGCACTTTATCAATCGAAATATTACTATTACCAATAGAACCAATACCAAGGATTTGAAGAGTCTTACTATTTCCAATTGTAACTCTTCCACCTTTCTTCATTTTGAGACTTTTGAACTGAGACTTGTCTCCACACATATGTCTAGTGCATCCGCTATCCAAAATCCATTGTTTTGACTTTACTTTGGCGGCAAGACATATCTACAAAACAAATAAATTCCAACTCAATGTTTTGGTACCCATATAGGTTTGGGTCCAAATTGGTTAGTAGAAATAATATATAAAACATTTAAATCAGCTTTCTTGATCCACATTTGGATCACTTTTGATAACTGATTTTGCTTTCTTCACTCTTCTGGTATGCTGTTTGTCTTCTGTCAGGAGCATTCTGGTCAGCTATTTGTAGTCTGACTGGTCCATTCTGGTATGCTGTTTTCCTTTTATGATTGATTTGAACCACACACTGACTTTCCAGATGGCCTTTTCCACCACACTTGTTGCATGTCTTCCAAGGCATAGCATAATCGTAAGGTATGCCATTTCTTCAATCGTATTTGAGTGCACCATGCTTCTTGTTGAAGTTTAAGCCAACTCCTTCTCTAACTAAAGGGACATTTGCCTTCTTCATCATTGTCTTTAAGCTATCTTCTCCTTGAACAAACATTTTCATCCCTTTCTCGAGATCCTTGACCTCTTTTTCCAGGAGAGAGATCAGTTCAGCTTGCTGTTTGATCAGAATGGTGTGCTATTTGTCTGCACATTCAGCTTGCTGTTTTCTCTTCTCAGCAGATTTTGAAGACTCGGCTTGGCTAGACTCTTTGAGCTTGAATGATTTAATACTTTTATCTCTATCTTCAATCTCTGACCTTAGATGTCTTAGTTCTTTCATGAGGGCTTCATTCTTTTGTAGAATTACTTTGTTAACTCCTTCAAATTGAACTAGTTTCTCTTTTTGATCAGCAATAAGATCATCATGGTTGATTTCAGGAGCCTTTTCAGCCATTAAATCAGAAATGATTTTCTTCAAATGAGTATTCTTCTTTTCCAACTCATTATTTTTATTTTTCAATTCCATGAACTCAATGATAGATATATTAATTGGTACCTGCATGGTTAGTTCTTCTAACATATTAGGAGAGGTAGGTAAATCAGAATTAATTGAGTTTACCTCACTAGCATCTTCTTCCGAATCCGAATAATCACTATCCACATTTTCTTCTCTTATGTATCTTTGTGAGCTATCTTCATCATTTAGACCTACAAGTGCTAAATTCACCATGTCTTCACTTGAGTCATAACTGGATTCTGAATCATCATCACTCCAAGTCAGTAAAGCCTTTGATTTTCTCTTGTCTTTGAAAACAGCTTGCTGTTTTGACTTTAGCTTGTAGCAATCCTTCTTAAAATGGCCTGGCTTGCCACATTCAAAACAAGTTTGCTTCTTGGCTTTCTTGTTGTTGGAGAACCCTCCTCGATCTCTCTTCATTCTATTTTTCTTCTCAATCAGCCTCTTGAGCTTCTTAGAAATGAGTGCAAATTCTTCATCTGATTCTTCATCAGATTCAATCAGCTTGTTGTTTGCACATTCGGCTGGTTTACTGTTTGTAGAATGAAGAGCCAAATTCTTCATTTTGGCTTGAGGAGTTCGAACACCTTCAACCTAAATATTATTTATCTTATTTTCAAACCGTTCTAGCTCAGCAAATACAGCTAGGTGATACATGGTGTCAATATTTTAAGATGATTCCAAGGCCGTGACTTTAGATTCATAAATGAATGGTACGGAACTTAACACTTTCATGTTAATTTCATCTTGTGGAATATCCTTTCTAAGTCTCTTTAAAGAGTTTATAGTGACTTGAAACCTTGCTTGTCCTTCCTTTATTGTTTCACCATCTTTGAGCTTGAAATTTCCAAAATCGTTCATTAGCTTGCTAAGCTTCACCTTTCTCAAAGTGGTCGATCCTTCATGATAAGTTTCCAAGGCATCCCACATTTCCTTTGCCGTTTTTAGAGAAGAGACCTTGTCATATTCAGCTTGATCTAATGCATTCATTAGAGAGTTTCTAGCTTCTCCATTATAACCACATTTGATAATCTCCTCGGGAGTGAGATCATCAACATCTTTTGGTTTGCCTTTATCATCCAAAAATTCAAAATTTCATTTCTACACAACTCTTAACACCAGTGGCCTTTTGGACAAGAATGTTTCCATTCTACATTTCCACCAGTTATAATTTTCTGATCCAGTGAGGAGAGGAGCTCTATTATCAGATTTAGCTTCGAGATAATGTTCAGCCATGATCGATACCTTCCTGTTACAGAAATATTAGTATACCAAGCTCTGACCAATTGAAAAACAACACCTAGAGGGGGGGTGAATAGGTGTTTATGGATAACAATGCTTATTTATGACCTGTTTTGAAATCTACCGAAAACAGCTTGTTGTTTGTGATAGTGCAGTTTATAAGTAGCGTGCTGTTTGTGCAGTGCAGTATGAAATATGCAGAAAATTAAATATAACACAAGATCTTTTAGCCAGGTTCGACCCCTAATCCCCTATGGTCTACGTCCTGGTCCCTTACCAAACTTGGTAAGAGAATATATTATTGATCAATTATAAAACCGATTACAAGATCCAACAATATATCTCCCTTACACCCTGCTGCTTACAAATGGCTTGCTATTTGCTGTGCTGAACTTACTCTCTAAGCAATACTTCCCAAGTATCCTTCTCTAGCCTAGTTCGACCCACCCAAAACCTTAAGCCAACCTTGTACAACAACAAATCAATACAACTTGAACTATACAATGATTTTAATAAATACAACTCAACCTATAAACCCTCTGAATATATATAAGCGTGTATAAAAGAGTTTGAGAGGTTTATAAGAATTTTGCAATGAAAGCTATGAAGTTGTGTATAGATTCTTGTTTCTGCACTTTTTTGAATATTCAAGATAGATGATAAGAACTGAGAAAGAGCAGCTCTTAAATAGGTAAACAAGAACAATTAAACATAATTTTAAAGGCTCCAACGGATAAAATTTCTCAAGAGACCGTTAGAAGTGTTTTTGTGTTTTTGGTAATGAAGGAGCTTGTTAATCTGATGATAGTGAAGAGATGGAGCGTGTAGAACATGAAGAAGAATATTAGATATGATGAGGGAGACAAGAGCATGTGGTTGGTAATGAAAAGTCAAAAGTATCATGCTACTTTTCTTTATTTCAAAGCAAAGAATATATTGTCCCCCAATATATTTGAAACGAGTGTGCTGGAGTGATAGAATAATTCAGAGGGTTCATTACAATATTTCTAAAGTTGTCTCCAACAATTGCTCCTTGAAAACCGCAAGTTTATTTATTTCTGTCAGACAGAAACAGCTTGCTGTTTGCGTTCTGGCAGACATGTTAGCTTGCTGTTTTGGTTCTGATGAGCTGAACAGATACATGGCTTTATACTTTTGCATTTCCATATCATCAACCAAGTTTCCTGAGAACATAGATTTGTCTAGTTGATCTTTATCTACAGGAATTCTGAACAGTTGAAAACAGCTTGCTGTTTGTACAAATAGCTTGCTGCTTATGACAAACTGAATAAACAATCAGTAAGCTATTATACCCTGCAAAACCAAGTTAGTACAATACAGAAATACATGATGTTTTAGATCAAACTACAAGCTATCAGCTTGCTGTTTTTGTATTGACTGTGTGCAACTTTCTTGCCAAACTATCATTGTGTCTCAACTTTGGCTTGCTATTAGATAGACTGATTATACAATCAGTAAGCTAGAGTATCCTGCAAAAACCAAGTGAGTACATACACAACTAGCATGTTGTTTTATATCTACTAATAAGCCAATGGCTTACTGTTTGTGATCATCAAAACTTTACACAACTAGCATGCTATTTTATATCTACTAATAAGCCAAATGGCTTATTGTTTGTGATCATCAAAACTTAGGAGTATCAAGAGTTGTTACAGGAGACAAGCTGCTAAAGAAGTGCATCTGAGCAGGTTAAAGTAAAGTCAAATTACATGTTGCTTGGATGTTTACTCGAAAAGTAATAGACAAATTAGAAAGTAATTTTGTCTGTCACTACATTTGTAGTAAGTAGGTGTACACATGTCCTATAATTGTACAACCTCACTTCTCAGCAGTTAACAAGCATTATTGAGTTTTCTCATTACAACTTAGGACATCTCTCTCAGAAAACGTAGCTGAGAATACTAACATTTGTATTCACAATTTGTAGCAAAATCTTTATCTAATACAATATTAGATTAAAGTGAGTGATAGTGTTCTTATGTTTTATTTCCGCACTTTCATATATTGTTAAATACAAACACACACTTTGCTACACAAACATCAAACACAGGTTCAAAACCTTCAAACAAGTTCTTAAAAGAGTTAAATCGAAAGGAAGTTTGAAAATACATTCACCCCTCCTCTGTATTTTCTTGTGTGTATTTCATACTCAAAAAAAACATTGTACTTGAATAGTGATTAGTGGATATATAATAATCATGTTTAGAGAGATAAATAAATTGCGTGGTATATTTTTTTTCTTAATAATAATAAGACATTTTTGTTATTATTCTTGATATGAAAATTATTTAATATGATTGAAATCGAATAAAATATATAGAAAGATTAAAGAAAAAAATGATTTTTTAAAATAAGATCAATAGTAATACATATTTCAGATATGGACTCTATGTTAGTTAAATAGCTACATAAAATATATAGTTGTGTTAATTATATTATTTACAATTATGTTAAACGAAAGATAATATTTTTAATAGGATATTAGATTATTGGCCTGTTTGACTCACCTTAATATAAGGACTTATGGACTTATTTTCGGGTAAAAATTTTATATTTTGATAATTTTTATTTACACAAGTATTTAATGTATATTTGAGATTCAATAAGTTGCAAAAATAAGTTGGAAAATAAGTTGGAAAGTTAAGAATCTTAACTTTCAACTTAAAATAAGTTGACTTATTCTGAAAAATAAGTTCCCCCAAACACCCCCTACATATAATTGCAAAGTGTATGATCGATGAGTCAAATTGTGGGTTTATAAAAGTAACAAGATTAATTATCATAAATTATAAAAAATAACTTCGTGGATTGAATATAAATTTAATTAAATTTAACACTTTTTAATATTATTCTGACGGTTCCCATTTGCCTATTGATATGGGCTGAAAATAAGCCCTAAAGACATATTTAATGTGGCATTAACTAGGCCGAGAATAGTCCAAACGTGGGGCCCACCAGCTGGGCCCAAAACCCTAAATATAATATTAATTTCGTAATTGATATTAAGGGTAATAAACAGCTCAGCAAACAAGAGTTGGATAAGGATAATATCCCTTTCAAACTTATCCAATAAGGCATCCAATTCAATATGGAAACTGATTCCTACAAGGAATAGATCTAGAACATTCCTCAAAGACTTGTCCATCAAGTCTCCGAATCCTACCATAATTCTAAGGCTTCTCAGCCTATATAAAGGGCCTGACCCCTCATTCTCAGAACTACGTTTTGGCTTGATTCTTGATATTCATCAAGGTACGTAGGCATCTTGTTAGGACCGAGTTAGTCCCCGACAACAAGAGCAGCCATTAAAGCTCGAAGCTCCCACAAACCTTAGTAGTTAATACGCAATAAATATACCCTACTTTTTATTCCACAACATTTGGCGCCGTCTGTGGGACCACAACATCAACCATGGTTCAAACACGAAGAACAACACCAGTTGCAACTGAGGCCATACCTCTTAGATCTGCTCCACCCATCACCGAACAGGTTCCCCCAGCATCAGGGGCGATTGCCCAACAAGCTCCGCCAACATCAAGGGCGATCGTCCAATCTCAAGTTTCTCAACAATCAGGGGCGATCCCCCACGTTGAGAGTACATTATCTCCGATTACCCGTACAAGACGAGAAACCAATCCTCTTCAGATGGTGGTCTCTCCTCTGATTGATCCAAACAACCCATCGCATGGGGTCCAGATCCACACTACAGATCTCCCCGTGAGTACTAACCCGACATACGGGCTGCCTAATTATCCTCCTATCCAAGGGACAGGCCCAAGTGGTCACGCTTTGCAGATCCGAGATCGAGAGTATCACGATTATTCGGGTCCTTATACTGATGAAACCTCCTCCGACGATGAGGATGATGACGGTGATGGAGCCCCGAGGAGGCGACGTGCTAGTAGAGAACATCGAAGGAGGACTCAAGACATCCGTGATGGACAATCTTTGACAACTGCTGAAAGGATCAAGGCTTATGAGGCCGAGATCTTAAAATTGAAGGAAGATATGGCAAGGGAACAAGCTAGGCTAAATCAAACTCAGCCTCCTCCAACTGCAGGAAGGATTCCCATCATTGATTTGGAGAGGTCTTCAAGGAGACAAAGAAGGGCTGATGCCTCATTCGGAAGAACAACCACAAGGATGGAAATTCCCAAGGGAAACCCCAAAGATCTGATGCCTCTCGGAGATCCTGATGATCCAACACCCCCGTTCACCGAGGAAGTGATGAATGCTCACATCTCAAGGAAGTTTAAGATGCCTACAATAAAGGCTTATGATGGAACGGGTGATCCCGCAAACCACGTCAGGACGTTCTCGAACGCACTGCTGCTGCAGCCTGCAAGTGATGCCCTAAAGTGCAGAGCGTTCCCCCAAACCTTGTCGGGCATGGCTCAGAGATGGTATAGCCGATTGCCTGCGAACTCTATTGGCTCTTTTAAGGAGTTGAGTGCCGCCTTCGTTAGCCAATTCATTAGCGGAAGGGTGCATGAGAAGAGCTCCGCATCTCTTATGTATGTGGTGCAAGGAAAGAATGAAAATCTGAGGGACTACCTCAAGAGATTCACTAAGGAGACCCTGAATATCACTGATTTGGAAAATAAGGTGGCAATGGTAGCCCTGGAGCACGGAACCACTGACCTCTTCTTCAAGAGATCATTGGCGAAGCATCCCCCTGAGAACATGGCTGAGCTCCAACGAAGGGCTGATAAGTATATTAAAGCTGAGGATAGCTTGAATAAAGAAACCACCGTAGGTGGAGGAGGAAGTAACAATGACTCCAAGAAGCGAAAGCAAGACAAGGACTATGATGATCAAGAGTATGATGCTAGGGACAAGTATCCCCGAACTAGCGAGGACTCCGACTCTGCCCCTAAGAAGAACCAAGGGTCAAGGTTCACTGAGTATGCAAGGTTGAATACTCCTAGGAGTCGAATCTTGTTGGACATTGAGAATGATAAGGATTTCAGATGGCCGAATCCACTCAGGGGTGATCCCGCAAAGAGAAACCAGAATCAGTATTGCAGATTCCATAGAGACGTGGGGCATGACACTGACGATTGTAAGCAACTCAAAGATGAGATTGAGTTTTTGATCCGTAGAGGGAAGCTGAGGCACTTCACTAAGGGTGAAGACCGTGCTAATCAGAGAAGAGACTATAATAGAAGCGATGACGATCAAGATCGCAACCCACAGCCCCGAGGGCCAGTAGTCAACATGATCTCAGGAGGCCCAACTGCGGCCGGGACAACTAGGAACTCTAGAAAGGCTTATGCCCGAGAGGTGTTGCACATCGTGGGAGAGGCCCAGAAGCGTGCAAAAACTGAGGTAGCGATTAGCTTTGATGACTCAGACTTGGAAGGGGTGAAGTTCCCCCATGATGACCCGTTGGTCATAACTCCTGTGATTGGAAACTCGGAGGTGAAGCGAGTCTTGATAGACAATGGAGCTTCCGTTGACATTCTGTTTCATGATGCGTTTGTGAAGATGGGATACACTGATTCTCAGTTGACCCCCAATAACATGCCTATATACGGATTTAATGGAGTAAAATCCAAAGTTGAAGGGACTATTCAGCTGCCTGTAACTATTGGGCAAGAGCCCAAGGAGGCCACTCAGATGTTGAACTTCCTGGTAATCAAGGCAGCTTCAACGTACAACGCTATCCTTGGAAGGACTGGACTTCATGCATTTAAGGCTGTTGCCTCAACCTATCATGTGAAGATCAAGTTCCCTACCAGGAATGGTGTCGGAGAACATAAAGGTGATCAGAAGATGGCACGAAGCTGTTATGTAGCCTCGTTAAGGCCTGATGGAGTCGGGGGGCAGGTCCTTCCGATTGAAGACATGGATGTCCACAGTGGTAAGGAACACAAAGAAAGGTCAGCAGAGGACATCACACAGAAGCCTCGGACAGCCATTGAGGCTAAGGCGTTAACTGACTTTGTGGTTGAGTGCAGCATTGGCAACCGAGAAGTTGGGGGGCAGGAGGTAGTACCCCAAGCAGGAAGTGAACTTCAGAATAAGAATGAGGAGACCAGAAGGAGTGGTGGGTGCTCTATTTTGATGGAGCATCAAAAACAAAATCAAGTGGTGCAGGCCTAGTCTTTCAAAACCCCGATTGGGCTTAAGTTATTCTAGTAGGACTTAGCTTAATATTTATATAGTAGAAGTAGAAATAAGGTTCATTAAAACCATTGCAGAGCATGTTGCTCCGAGTAGGACAGTAGTACTCTATGTAAGGGTTGAACCCATTTCAAGTTATTAATGCAAGATTGTTTTCCATTCATTGATTGTGATTTTATTTATGTGCCAAGCACCTGATGTGTGAGTCAAAGAAGACCAAGTACCGAAAATAAAAGAATACACGAATGAAAACAAACGAATGCATACCTCGAATGGTAGAGTTAGGTTACAGCAGATAAGAGTTTAAGTCCTTGAAGGATCCTGGATAAAGACAAACGTTGAAGTCCTGATGGAACACCCGCTGAAGAAACATATTGCATAGCCCGAAAGCCAATGGAAGGCTCATCAAGTGGGCAATCAAACTAGGAAAAATTGATGCATGGGACGACCATCAAAGCCCAGGCTCTAGCTGACTTCATGGTTGAATATACCATTGACAACCAAGAAGTCGGGGGGCAGGAGGTAATAGACCAGGAAGGTCAGCAAGGTGAGAAACCCCTGGAAGAAAAGAAGGAGTATTGGATGCTCTATTTTGATGGCAGGAGGTAATAGACCAGGAAGGTCAGCAAGGTGAGAAACCCCTGGAAGAAAAGAAGGAGTATTGGATGCTCTATTTTGATGGGGCATCAAAAACAAAAAGCTCTATTTTCATGGGGCATCTAAAACAAAAACCAGTGGTGCAGGTTAAGTTTTGCAAAGCCCCGATGGGTTCACACTCGAGTATGCCTTGAAGATTGGACTTCCAAACAACCTGCAACGAGGCGGAGTATGAAGCTCTGATGGCCAGCCTTGGATTGACGAGAGCCTGAGGGTGAAGAACCTGAAAGTTTGTGGAGACTCAAATCTGGTAGTCTCACAAGTCAATGGAGAGTTTGAGGCTAGAGAAAAGAATATGGCCAAACACTTGAGGATTGTGAAAGCCGTGATAGCCCCGCTCGATAAATGCCATGTTGAGTATATCCCAAGAGAGAAAAGAACATTAAGGCCGAAGCCCAGTCTAAGTATGGCTCTTCTGAGATAAAGAATTATGCAGAGAGCTTTTGCTTCCAGGTCCTGAAGACCCCACCATCGAATCAAAATTGGTAGCACCAGTTGATGTAAGCTGAAGGATAGACCCTCTTCGAGCTCATCTTAAGACTAGTTGGCTCCCTGATAATGCCTTGAAGGCACAGAAATAGTTAGTGAGAGTGTTGAGATGAGAGGTCCTTTGTCATTCCTTACTTAAAATCTTGAATCTCAAATCCCGACACAAAATTTTAGCCTTGATGGGCAAAAAGGTTGTCTGCCTCCAATCAAATTTGTCATTTGAAGTTTAAGGACTTGAATCAAGAGCCTTCAATCGAATATAAACCAAAGCAAGGTCCTGTGAGCATAAGAAGAAGGTTGGAAACCTAGAACCAAGAAAAGAAGGTTAACAACCAGCCAAGACACACCGGACTTGAAGTCAAACGCTGAGGAGCAAGTGAACTCCCTGTACGATCAACTGAAAAGTAAGACCTCCTCCGTATGAAGCAAGGGGGGCAAGAACTAAGGGACTTCATCATTCCTACATCTTAGAATGAGAATCAAGGGAATCAAGGGTTGATAATAACCTTAAAACCAAGGTCTCAGCAAATAAGTTAAGGCCCGGAAGGTCACAAGTCAAGGTTCACGAAACCATTTAAGGCATAACAAACACCTCATATTGACCTGAAACCTCGTGTTGGTGATCCAGAACACCAACATCAACATTAGAATCCAGGCCCTGTGTTATAAATCAAGGGCTAAGGAACTAAGTTGATGCCTTAGAAGGCCAACAAAGCTATCAGATCCAACCTTGGATCAAGAGATTCGTGAACAACTCAAGAATGAGTAACTGAATCAACATTCCAACAAGGTGGATGAAAGGTTCAAAGTAATTCTATGTAAGATTAGGCAAGCATGAAACCTTTGAAAGGAGTTTGAAGCTTTCTCGTGGAAGGTTTGGAAAAGCTTGACCAAATTCATTTAAAAGATCCCTAAGGGAAAAAACACTGGCATGGACAAGAGATGTTTTAGGGTTCTTACCCCTTGAAAGCCGTGGAGCGGTGGTGGAAGTGTTAGCGAGCTGTGACTGGCCTGAAGAGCTAGAATCCTCCATTGGTATGCTTCCCTTGAAGGCTTGAAACCCAGAAAAGTTGAAAAAAGAGGTTGAAGAAGATGAAGATTCAACGATCTTCAAACGGAAACTGGAAAGTAAGGCGGAGTAAAAACGCCGGAAATCGCCTCACGACAGAACCCTAGCAGAGCTTTTTTGAAAAATATTTGTGATAAGGGAATGATAGTTTTTGCTGAATAGTGAAATGAGAAATGAGGGATGCACACTACTCTTTTATAGAGTTCATGGTTGGTCATTCAACCGGTTATATCCAGTAAATGGGCTGCCAACAGGTGACTGGGCCTTTGAATAGGCGGGAAGCCCATGAAATTCAAATTTTGAAATAATTCTAGAATGTTCTACAACATTTTTAGAAAATAGGATAAAATCCCGTTAGAATTTAAAGGCAGGAAGCCCAATTAAAAGGCTATACCCACGCCCAGGAGACCAAACCTCCTAGGCGTGCCTAAGGAAGGTGTCTCCTTGGCGGGGGTACCCACGCCTAGCTTGATTTTCTCTAAAGAAGGGTATACCTACGCCCAGGAGACCAAACCTCCTAGGCGTGCCTAAGGAAGGTGTCTCCTTGGCGGGGGTACCCACGCCTAGCTTGATTTTCTCTAAAGAAGGGTATACCTACGCCCAGGAGACCAAACCTCCTAGGCGTGCCTAAGGAAGGTGTCTCCTTGGCGGGGGTACCCACGCCTAGCTTGATTTTCTCTAAAGAAGGGTATACCCACGCCCAGGAGACCAAACCTCCTAGGCGTGCCTAAGGAAGGTGTCTCCTTGGCGGGGGTACCCACGCCTAGCTCGATTTTCTCTAAAGAAGGCTATACCCACGCCCAGGAGACCAAACCCCCTAGGCGTGCCTAAGGAGGGTGTCTCCTTGGCGGGGGTACCCACGCCCAGGAAGCATTTCCAGGGACAAAGGTCACCCACGCCCAGGAGACCAAACCCCCTAGGCGTGCCTAAGGAGGGTGTCTCCTTGGCGGGGGTACCCACGCCCAGGAAGCATTTCCAGGGACAAAGGTCACCCACGCCCAGGAGACCAAACCCCCTAGGCGTGCCTAAGGAGGGTGTCTCCTTGGCGGGGGTACCCACGCCCAGGAGGCATTTCTTGCCAAGGTGACTTTTTTAAAAGTTAATACTTTAAAATTTTTAAATAATGTTGGGAAATTAGAAAATAATTCCCAAAAAATACCTGTTGGTACATAAAAATTCCTAAATTATTAGGAAAAATTACAAAAAATACCTGTTGGTACATAAAAATTCCTAAGATATTAGGAAAAGTACAGAAAAATACGAGGAAAATTATAGAAATATTTTCTTGACAAATTGAGCAATAATATATGCTAATAATGCATAAAAACTCTATGAAAGTGCCGAAATTGCTAAAAGCAAGCACAAATTAAAGCCTCGAATAAGGCAAATCGTCGTAAATGTGTAGGTCGCTCCACACTTTACAAGCAAGACGATACTCGTGAAACACTAGTGTAAACCAAAACTCCCATATAAGGGTAGGAAAATTAAGAAGTCCCAGGTAAGGGATAAAAACGACCCCGAGTCTCGATTAAGGCAAATATAACTTCTACGAAAACCTGATCAGTTTTCCTAAGAAGTTGGGGGGCAAATGATATGGGCTGAAAATAAGCCCTAAAGACATATTTAATGTGGCATTAACTAGGCCGAGAATAGTCCAAACGTGGGGCCCACCAGCTGGGCCCAAAACCCTAAATATAATATTAATTTCGTAATTGATATTAAGGGTAATAAACAGCTCAGCAAACAAGAGTTGGATAAGGATAATATCCCTTTCAAACTTATCCAATAAGGCATCCAATTCAATATGGAAACTGATTCCTACAAGGAATAGATCTAGAACATTCCTCAAAGACTTGTCCATCAAGTCTCCGAATCCTACCATAATTCTAAGGCTTCTCAGCCTATATAAAGGGCCTGACCCCTCATTCTCAGAACTACGTTTTGGCTTGATTCTTGATATTCATCAAGGTACGTAGGCATCTTGTTAGGACCGAGTTAGTCCCCGACAACAAGAGCAGCCATTAAAGCTCGAAGCTCCCACAAACCTTAGTAGTTAATACGCAATAAATATACCCTACTTTTTATTCCACAACACCTATATATAAAGGTCTAAGGGTTTTTATCTATACAGGATTTCTTGAATTCAAATCCTTATCCAACATAATTTAATAAAAAAGGAATATTCTTTATTAATAAATCTAACGGTGACTATTTATTTACTTACAGATCTGACGGTTATTATTTTTTTACGATAACTGATGACCAAAATAATGAGGACCAAAAATTTGGATAAGATCCTTATTATAAATAAGGATATAATGCATCTTGATACTACTACATCCAAGGTTGTAAAAATCGGAAATCGGACCAACTCGATTTTGGTCCAGAAAAATGAGTAATCGGAAACTCGGCGAGTACTCGGAATGAGTACTCGGACTACTAATCGGATATTGTTTTTTAACTTTTTTTTCTCATAATTTATATGTATTTATTCTAATTTTAGTGTACATGTGTTAAACTTAAAACTTACCAATAATATTAATATTACTAATAATATTATTACAACCCTGCTAACAAGTAATAATATTAATATTACTAATAATATTTAGAGCTTTTTTTAGAAATATACTAGATTTCTGAAATTTTTGCATATTCTAATTTTAGTGTACATGTGTCCAAGTAATAATATTAATATTATTAATAATATTAAAACGTGATATAAGTGTATGTATAGAATCTTTGAGAGAGAGGACTTTTAATTGGGCCGAATCTAGATTATAACTATAGTCTATAAGTTGAGCAATAAAAATTTTATTTTAATACTTAGCAAAAAAAAAAATTAGTCAAACCCGAGTTTGACCCCGATTACTCGGAGTCAACCCGAGTCTTGACCGAGTTATAGCAAAAACCGGTTTTTGGTCCGATTAATCACTACTCGGATCGGTTTAGGGGTCCAAAACGAGTACTCGACCGAGTACTCGGACCGAGTTACCGATTTTTAGAACCCTGTTACATTGTCACATGTTTTTTTAACCATACACATAGTATGTGAATGTCTTTTAGTAGTGTGCCATTTTGTTTAACTTCAAATACATAAAAATAACTATGGAGCTAAATTGAACTTAAGTCGTATTTTAAACTTGTACATGTTCATACCATTTGACTACAAAAGCACATGTGTTGTGAATCATATACATATGTGTGTGTTGCATGAATATAAAAATATTAGGTATTTTGAGCATTGAGACTTATTAACAGCATTTTAGTTATGATTTTATTTGTAATTTTGAAATGACTAATTTGTCCTATATTAGCACAAAAACTTTAAAACGGTTTAAGGAGAGCATCCAGATATATTTAATATAAAATTTTAAAATTAAATCAAAGGTTAATGTGAACATTGCATTTAAGTATAAGTTCATTGAAAAGTCATAAGATCGAATTCACATAATAACAATAAGAGAAAAATGGTCCTGAGAATGACTTCAGAGATCTTACCTGAGGTTACATTGATTTTAGTATAAATCTTGGATGGCAATTTTGTAATAATAAAATTCATCTTTCTAAATTTACAAAAATAACCATAATTTGTAGTTTATTTTGTCCTAATCTTAGGATGTGATCTCAGGGCCAGTGAACTTTAACAATAATACAAATATTGATGTGGCTATGCTAATATATATAGTAATATCCTCAACTTGTTACCTTTAGTTTTAGTATCAATAGCTGATTTTATGTTATCAAATATGGGTATGTCACCCCATGTTCCTGAAATGTGAACATGTTCTTTTACATTATAATATGTAATTTTAATGAATAAAATATGCAAAAAATGTGAAGTGTAGCTCACAAATGAACGTAAGGAAATTTAAAATCACGAACGAACAAATTTCAGAAATGATAAAGATCCTGCTATCGACATTATTTTACACATTTACATACAATGCTAGAAATTGCCACGTACCTCGCACGGATTATTATGCTAGTTCTATATATTAAATGGCAACTAAGAAAATATTGTGTCAATTAAATGGTTGTGAAATTACTAATATACCCCTCTTTTTAGAGAAATAACAAATATGCCAATAATTCTTAATTAATGCTAAAAATAAACTAAGTTTTGCTATTATACGGTATTGAACCTATAACCTTATGCAATAAATTGGGTATTTAAGAAAAGGGTATTTCAGTGAAAAAACTTCAAAAACAAATCAAACCTGTCATTTTTTTTTTCTCTCTAATTTACCCATTAATTCCCCACCCATCTCTCTCAGTCTCCACCCTCAGTCACGTTCGAACACACTTGTCAGTTGTCGTGCATGATCACATCCGCTCTATTATGTTAGTACTTAACATTTAAAAATAACTAGTATATATTATTATTTCTTATCCGGAACTGATCAAATTATATCTAATATTTCACATTTTATTCATTAATCATTTCTTCTAATGATATTACATATCTAAATTATAAGATAAATCAGCCGGCCACAAAGAGAAAATAACATAAAAAGAACAAAAATTTGGGCCATTTCCGAAGTTTCTTGACCAAGTTGTTGCCATCATAACTTGTGAAATATTTGCATGTGAATTAGGCTTATTTATGTACACCAAAGTACCGATTTGATTTTCGATCCGGTTAATGAAATAAGAATTATTTAATAGAAAAACATATTAGAATGTCATTTAAATTCTTTTTGTGAATCTCATCATTCCAATTCCTAGTAACTAAATTAAAGTTACATGATTCAAAATCAGTCGGTCACTAATGTTGTGTTTGGTTGGGGAGAATGGAATGGAATCAATGAAATTAAAAGAAAAAAATGAAGGTAGAGGGAAGATCTAGAAAAGAAATGAATAGGTACAAAATTTCTATGATGAGAAATGTGAAGAAATTGAATGTTTGGGAGAATGGAGCATTCCTTCTTAAATAGATGAGTTTTAGTTTTAGTTCAAATGATTAATAATGGAATGGATGAATGAATGAATATTTTGGACATTAACCTATTTTATAGTTCAAATTCCATTCCATTCCTTTCCATTCCATTCATCCCAACCAAACACAACATAAGAGTTACCTGCTGACAATTATTTTCTCCAAATACTATACAGATGCCTTGCTCAACCAGTACTAGATGGCCCAAAAGACATGCAGATGGGTGGATTAATCCTTAAAATGGAGAGAAATGCAGATGGTATTGACCATATTCCATCACCACAAATTAAGCCTGAAGCAACAGCTCCTGCATAATCTTCAGCACCCTTCTTATTTATTTGTTCACACACAAACAATATAGCTGTCCCTACAAACAAGTCAATTGTAAATTAGGCTCCAATGTAGAAAGGCACTGCCATTGCCATTGGGATAGGAATATATTGCGATACTTTCTTGGGTATAATATCTCTTAGCAGGTTGATAACTAGAGCTCCGACAAAGAATCCGCAACATATGGCAAGACAATGCTTCGGAAGCTCTGAGAAACCCTCAACCCCAAGGATGGCCACTTCCCTCAATATAACAGCATATGGTGCCTTGTATAGACTATCTGGACTCCCAATTTCAAAAGCAGTCCAATGTGACCAAAATGTGAGGGGTGCAATGATACAACCCATGGCTGTTCCAACTAACTGACTCACAAACATAGATTTGGCAGATGTTAGAGTGAGGTACCCTGTTTTGAAGTCTTGCATTAGATCAGCTGCAGTGGAGACAATTGTTGTCATCGCTCCACAAGCAGCCAAACCAGCTATGACCCCTCCGTCCATTCCTACCAATGATGCAACCATAAATAGGCCAATCTTCCCGTAGGTTGAGGCCAAGCTCCAATCTGTGAGCCCAGAACCATATGAGTTGCAAAAAGCAAGGGCAGGGGAAATTATATATGAGCAGAGGACCAGATACCACTTGAAGGGTGGAAAGATGAGTGGCATCGTAGCTGTTGATATTGCAGCCAAAACCAAATATCCAGAAGCTGCAAACCAGTTTGGTATACTATCTTTCAGAAAGACCTCATCCTCGTCTGTAAAAAAGCAGCAACAACAGTTAGGATCAATACATGTCAACCACTCTCTACTGTCTCAATTAGATTTACTTTTGATGCTTTACAGTGTATGATATTGTTTCCCCAGCAATATTACATATAAATTTAGTCTTGTATTTTGCTAGATCCAAATTTTGTAGTAGATACACAATAACTATACAAGAATAAGATAGTATGACAGCCTAGGCGGTTTAGGCATCCGCTCACAGTGTAGCCTTAACCAGAACTGTAAAAATCGTATCAATATGCGGTCTATGCAATGAAAATCATTACCATTCAGCTTCTTATGAACAAATCACAAGTTGTTTTTATGCAATGTAAGGGAATTTGCCAATATACTACACTGCTAAGTTGTTTTTAGCTCAAGTGATTTTCTTAGAAAGAAACTAATTCAACTTGTTGGATGTTATTGTTCTTGCCTAGCATCTCTGTTACAACAGGAAGATGAGCCTGAGTCGTATTGATCTTGCACCATTCCTTGGTAGTTATAGCTATTATCTTCACCAAATTGTAAAGGCCGTCTCCCAGAATAAGCGAAATAGCTATGAAGACCTGCAAATAAATAAATATATCTATCTAACTCTAAATTTAAGATTATGGTTTCAACGTCTCAAGAGAAAATAACTATCTACTTCAGTCAGGATCTTATTACAATTCAAAGTTCAACCTTGAACTGTTCAATATTAAGTCAAGGGTTGACTGCATGGTAGATTGATGAGAAAGGTGCCTCTAAATATTTTGGTAAGCATAAACATTTTATAAAAAAAATTGATACCTAAAAGAAATTTATAAGAAAATCAAGTGTTAGAACACTATTATGGGGAAAGTAAGACATTTGGGTGCCTTGAACCTGTTTAGAGTTACAGGTCTTCGGTGGTGGAGTGGAACCCTGAAGAAAATATTTCACATATGTTCTTTGATGATTTTCAGTGACCTTGCACAAATCTTGTGACCTCACAATGGAACCATGTATATCTTAAATTCTTTCTTTAGCAGCCTTAAGAGCAACCCAGCGCCAGGGGTCATTTCCCCCTCCCCAACCTGACAATTCGTTGCCAACTCAGCTAAAATGGGTTTACAAAAAAAGTGACCCCAACTCATCCAATGCTAAGCCCACTTTCCATAATTTGTAGGACCTCTTACATTGTTATTATATTATATATTTAATAAAATGATTTGATGATTTAATTTTAAATTTAATTTATTAGTGTTAAAATTGTAATAATCAAGTTAAAGTGATTAAAAATTTTAAAAATATTATTAAAATAAAAAACATGTCCCGTAATTAAAATGCATCATATTATTAAAAAACATGAAATAAAAAACATCACACGAGAAAACATTAAATGTAAACGTTACAATATAAAAAAAATTAACGATTATTGTGGAATTGCGAGATATGCTCAACCAAGTCATTTTGTAG
The DNA here is from genome assembly GCA_036435485.1 of Saposhnikovia divaricata. Classification (NCBI taxonomy): domain Eukaryota; kingdom Viridiplantae; phylum Streptophyta; class Magnoliopsida; order Apiales; family Apiaceae; genus Saposhnikovia; species Saposhnikovia divaricata. Next base: position 47,632,723 of record CM071600.1, read on the forward strand.
CTGACGATGTGCTTGTCTATCACGCATCTGCATATTGTTTTGAATATACGTTTCATACGAGACTGAAGGTTCTTCGCCTAAATTTGGTTCCGATAAGCCATTTGTTGCATCATCATAAGTTGGTAATGGACCAAATTGAGTGGCATATGTATCCCTTTCGTCTTCGACAATCATATTATGTATTATAATGCATGCTCTCATGATTCTCCCAAGATCTTCTTTGTCCCAAAAGCGTGCCGGACCACGTACAATTGCAAAACGGGACTGTAACACACCAAATGCTCGTTCAACGTCCTTTCGTTGGCTTTCTTGATATTTTGAAAATAATTTTCTTTTCTCACCTTGTGGACGTGGTATCGTTTTAACGAATGTTGCCCATTCAGGATATATTCCATCTGTTAAGTAATATCCCATATTATAATTGTGTCCATTGATAGTATAATTTACCTCTGGAGCACGACCTTGTAGTACATCATCAAATACTGGTGACCGATCTAAAACATTTATGTCATTATTTGATCCAGAAACTCCAAAAAATGCATGCCATATCCATATATCAGATGAAGCAACCACTTCCAGTATAATTGTTGCAACTCCTTTATGACCACTCATGAACATTCCCTTCCATGCTTTTGGACAATTCTTCCATTGCCAGTGCATGCAATCAATACTACCCATCATACCAGGAAATCCACGAGCCTCACCCATCTGCAGTAGACGTTGCACATCATTCGAGTTCGGCTTTCATAGGTATTCACCCTCAAATATCGTAATTACATTTGAGACGAATTTTTTCAAGCATTCAACCGCCATACTCTCTCCGATGCTAACGTAATCATCAACAGCGTTAGCAGATACACCGTATGCCAACATACGCATTGCCGCAGTGCATTTTTGTAAAGGTGATAAACCTTTTCTTCCCACTGCATCAATCCTCTGTTGAAAGTATGGATCCAAATTTGAAACAGCATCAACAATACGAAGAAAGACATGTCTTCCCATACGGAATCTTCGTCGAAATATATTTTCTGGATATACAGGATTCGGTGAAAAATAATCATTCACTAGACGATGATGACCTCCTTCACGATCTCTGTAAATATTTCTTCGAGGCGTGGATGTTGAGCTCTGTGCATATATTTTATGAAAGAGCTCGAGTCGACGATTACTTTTAGTGTCATCGAAAAACTCTTCAACAAATTCTTCAGTGAATTCTTCAGTGAAGCTTTCTAGTGTGGGTGTTTGATTCATGTTGATGTGTGTACCAGTAAAGAGATGATACATCTAGTTTATATAGAAGGTAAAAACGAATATATTCTAACGGATAGTTTACAAATAGATAAAAACAACCACTAGCTTCTAACGGCTAGTTTACAAACATATACAAACAACCACTAGCTTCCAACGGCAAGTTTACAAACAGATAAAAACAACCACTAGCTTCCAACGGCTAGTTTACAAACAAATAAAAACAAACAAGAAAAAACAAACACTAGTTTCTTGCCATAATTTCCTCAAGCAATTTTCCATGAGCTTTCCGCTGAGCATCATTCATTTTTTCAGTACCTGCCAAAATGACTTGTAAATCCAACTCAGCTTGCTTCGTCTCAATTTCTTTTTTACAAATTTCATTTACGGTTTCCATTATGCTCATTTTCTCAAGTCATTAGCTTCGAGAACTTCATATTCTTCAACTTCTGCAGCTGTTGCCTTCCCCTTCCCCTTCCCCTTCCTTTTAGCTGCTTTTGTACCTGTAGGACGAATTGGTTCAAATTCCTCAGATGTTGGTGTATCATTATTTCCTTCCGATGACTAAGCTCCAGAACTACTTAATTTAGTTCTTTTAGAACTTGCACTAGTTGTAGGAGTTCTCCACTTGGGTTGTCTACGAAGCTCACGCCAATGATTGTCAAAGTTAGTCTTCTTCTTGTAATATTTTAAATGAAGTGCATGAGCTTTCTCAATTATGCCGTCTAAGTTTGAACCGCTCCCGACCATTCGTTGAGCCTCATCATAACACGATCCAAATTTTTGAGCACCTTCATTTATTCGTTGCCACCTTTTTTTCATTGCCATAACTCCTATCTTAATGACACCAGGATTATATTCTTCACAATATTGATGAATTCGGCCCCAAAATGCATCGGCTTTTTGATCAGTACCGATTAGAGGATCAATTGACACATTCAACCATGCACTTATTAAGAGTTTATCTTCAACCCACTTCCACTGACCAATAGTTTCTCGTACCTCTTCAGTTTCCTCACAATCTTCATTTAGATCAATAATGATTTCATGACCAAAGGCCGGGACTTGCATTTCCGGAGAATTTTGAATATTGATAGGTATTTGTTGGGTTTCAAATTGTGGATTTGAAAATGGAGGAAATGGAAATTGATATGGAGAATTTTGTGGATATGAAAATGGAAATTGAGAATTTTGAGAATGTGGAAATTGATATTGAGAATTCGGATTTTGAGAATTAAAGGTTAAATTTTGTGGGTTTGGAAAATAAGAATTTGGATATAGATATGAAAATTTAGGGTTTGGATTTTGGGAATTTGAATTTTGATTTGAAGATGGGAGATTATTTGGATTCATCTTTTGCTAATAAAAATTTTTTTAGAAGTAAGGAATGTAAATAATGAGGGTTTGAGTATTGGTATTTATAGGAGAGAAAATATTATCGTTTATATATATACGTTACTTTTGCAACGTTAATATTCAGTAACGTTAATATTCAGTAAAATAGTAACGTTACTCTTGTTTATTGATTGAAAACAAACAAGGCAGCAGGCTGGAGCAGGTTTTGATTCATAAAATATAATAAAAAATTGAAATGACACTGGCCCGGCGCAGTGACACCAACCTAGTTTTTTATAATTGCTCCAGTGTTGTCCAGTGCCTCATTTCATTTACCAAGTCATTTCACGTGGCTCAAGGCATCAGTTGGGCTCGCGCTGCGGATGCTCTAAGGTCCTCGTGATTTTAAAGAAATAGTTGGACCAGTCAAAGCTTTGATGCTACTCTTGTCATTTGTCAAGAGTCACATCAGACCAGAAAACAAAAATCACGATTTAAATGGCATTCAGGAGCCTGTCACCTAACCAATACTCTTAATATAACACTAAGAAAATAACCTTCATCTTGCTTTACATATCTAAACCAACAGTATTTTAACAGTATTTTAACAGTATTTTCTACTTCTTCAATTACTGCTAGCCAGATTTCACCTAACCAAACTTCAACCTTACCAATATCTATTTACTTTACTCAACCACAGATACAATATCTATGAACCCTTATGCACCTCCTGAATTTACAGTCTAAAACAACGGTGGATCATTTCCACTGCTGGGTTGGATTACACATCAAACTCTATACAGTAGCTTATAATTTGTATCTATGAGTACTAGTGTGTTATTATTACCCAATCAGAATTTCTTACGCCTTTAAAAGAATACGAAAATTTAATTTCAACTGTCCTGATTCCATTCTGATTTCTTTTGAGGCTTAATGTTATTAGTATTAACAACCTGAAACTTGTTTTAGGTCTATACTCAGTCTTATTTCCCATTACTATTATTCCTAATGACCTCAGCTGCAGATTGTTGAGGGTACCAAGTTGTACAAACTTATTGGTGTAGCCGGGGGTTTGCTAAATTAAAGTTTAAGCCCTCAGTTACTTATTATGAATTCAATATAACACATTAGATTTATATAGACCATTATAAAGGAAAAGGCAACTAGATATAGACGGTATACTTCCATAACTATTATCAACCATATTGAAGTGCAAAGGCTGCTCAATTTTGCTTCAGAAACCTAATATAGATTCTCTTGACAACTTGTTCACCACCCATATTATATCGTCTGTGGTCAAAAAGTTAATGTTACCGAGCTCTATTCTATCCTCCCAAAGAAAATTGACGTTTGGTTCTCTCAACCTGACTATATATCACAGGTAGAGCCGGCAATTTCGTACACGACACGAAAACAAGACACGGAAACGACACGAAAATTACGAGTTTGGGTTGACCTTTGCGGTACACGAACACGAAAGTACACGAACACGAAATTACACGGATGAATTTAGTGTCGGTTTTGGATTTACCCTTGGGTACACGACACGAAACGAAAATACACGAAATAAATAAATATTTAAATAAATATTTTAAATTATATAAATATATAATATAAATAAATATTACATATTTAACCTTTTTATAAAATAAATAGAAAATACGCGAAAAGTACACGGAAAGTACACGAAAAGTACACGGAAAGTACACGAAAGTACACGGTTTTTGGTTCATTTTCGTGTAAACGAAAAGTACATAAAATATTTCGTGTATTTTTCGTTTCGTTTCGTGTTTACACGAAATGTTTCGTTTCGTGTTTGTTTTAGAATTTGAGTACACGAATTTATTTCGTTTCGTTTCCGTTTTGGGATCTTGGTACACGAAACACGAAAGTACACGACACGAAACGAATTGCCAGCTCTAATCACAGGTACGACGATGTGAACCATGTAGGAAAGAAGATGCCACTCTTTTTCGCCAACCAGGGTCCTTCCTCGGCAAGACTCCTGGGAAAACAACCATTCAGTAGTTCAAATCAGAAGGAAGTGTGTGGGTCTACTCAGCCTACTCTTGCAATTCTGGGAGAAAAACGAGCTAGTTGCATTGACTCATTAGAGAAGATGCTAGAGTTTGTGGTGGGATGTATGGGTAGTGAGGTCAAACCTTTGTTTACAGCATCAGGAAAGTGGCAAACATATACAGTCACTGGCCGAGCAAGGACAATAAGCTATGATACTGTCGTATGCCACAAGAAGAACGTTCCTTTTGCAGTCTACCACTTGCATCATCTCGAGAAAAGCATAGTTCGTGTGGTGCCTCTGGTCGGTGATGATGGTCTTTCCTAAAAAGTTTTCACCGTTTGCCATTTCGATACCAGTGCGTGGAGCCCTAATCATCTAGCATTCCGTATTCTTAATGCTAAACCTGGTCTCCCTGTGTGTCACTTTTTGACCACAGACGATATAATATGGGTGGTGAACAAGTAGTCAAGAGAATCTATATTAGGTTTCTGAAGCAAAACTGAGCAGCCTTTTCACTTCAATATGGTTGATAATAGTTATGGAAGTATACCGTCTATATATCTAGTTGCCTTTTCCTTTATAATCGTCTATATAAATCTAATGTGCGCACATATAATTGAATTGGTTACCACAAAATGCATAAATAGATAGTATACCTTGCTTTTTGATGTCTAGTTGAAGATAATGGAGCTATGATCTATCCATCTGGGGAAGAAGTTAGTGAGGGATGAAATTATTAGATGCTTTGTTCGGTAATGTCAAGTTTGTGGAACTAAACTAGGAACTACTATCGATGCCCAACATATGTTTTAATTGTTGTAAATTTACTTTCAAAAAAAAAAGTTGTTGTAAACTGATTCCCATACAGTAGTCAATACTCTAATAGTTGGGCTATGCATAGATGTGAATAAATTGTTACCTTACATTAATTACTTGTTCCTTTTCTTTTGCTATAAATAGCTTGCTTTATTTAATGAAAAACTTGCACCAAGCAGCCAGCTGCTTCTATTCTATACTGCTTTCTTCTTCCCTCTGCTGCACGAAGCCCTGCCGGAACTGAGAAGGTATAATTTTATTTTAATATATATATGGTCGGAGCACCGCCTATTAATAACTAAAAATATATATGGTCGGAGAACCGCCTAATAAAACGGTACCATTTAATTTTGGGTAATACCGAAATATTGTGAGAACCTTTTAATTACATTGTCATAGATATATAAATTGTTGTTATATTTTAACTAACCTTTATCTACACTGTTGTTAAAATGGTACCATTCATCGAAAGATATTGTGGGATCATTTTTTATGATTATTATTTATCGTAAAATAATCTTTGTGCACGAACTAACTTATGCAGGATATTCTACCTAAATATATTTATCAGTTGGAGATAACCTGTATACGTAGATGTCCATATGGCGGGTGAAAATCCATTTGTTGTTCTATACATAGATCTGTTTATAATATCAATGATAATAATGATATATACATTTATTATTGCGTATCTGTTAACACACCAGATTAACTAGGATTTATGTAATATTTATATTGATGATTTAAATTTAGTAATTTGTGTGTTAAATTCAGATTTAGTATGACAAACCTTACAAGCTTATCGTTCGTTGCATTGCACATTTTTGGATATAATTATTTGTCATGAGTACAAGATGTAAAATTGCATCTTGGTTCAAAGAAATTAAGCGATACGATAAAGGCAGAAAAATACAGCCACGGCTGAAGAAAACTTTACCTCTATTATTTTTCTTCGACACCACATGCATGAAGATTTAAAATCTGAATACTTTGAAGTCGAGGATCCTTAAATTTTATGGGAAAATCTAAAAGATAGGTTTGACCACCAGAAACTAGTTTACCTGTCTGTAGCTGAAAATGATTGGGCTAATCTAAGACTTCAGGATTTTAAGAGTGTTCGGGCATATAGTTCTGCTTTATTCAAGATAAGTTCTAGACTCATTATGTGCGGGGAGAAAGTTACTGAGAAAAGAAAAATCGATAAAAAATTATCAACTTTTCATCCCAATAATGTATAGGGATCGCAAATTCACCATGTTCGGGGATCTTCTATCAACTCTCCTTGTTGCTGAACAGAATCATGAATTGGTGATTAAGAATCATCAATCCCTTCCAATAGGATCTGCCCCTTTACCTGAAGTAAATAACATGTCATTCCAGCAGATTGTACGTGGAAAAGGGCATAGAGGTGGACGAGGCCAAGGTCGATACCGTGGATGAGGTCAAAGTCACGGGCATTTTCGTCCTTATAACAGCTCTGGTCACCGGAAGTGGCAATCAGAACAGAGCAAAAGAAAGGCACCACAAGGAAGGAAAATGGATAATACATGCCCTAAGTGCAGAATGGAAGGACACTGGGCACGTAATTGTCATATCCCAAAACATCTTGTTGATCTATACCAAACATCTCAGAAGTCAAAAGGAATAATGATGGAAACAAATTTCGCCAACAATAACCTAGATGATTCCCCGATAGTTACAACTGGAGGAATAAGCATTAATGGTCCGAATGAATCTAGCGAAACTCCCATATGGGAGGCTGAAGATTAGTTTCATAAAATTACTATAATAGTATGTATTATCTTGTTTAACTATGTAGTGAGTTATATTTTTATCGAATAAAAGTGTGTTTCTTAATTATGCACAGAAATATTTCTGAGGATATATGCATTGTTGATTGTGGCACAACTGATACGATTCCACAGAGCCAAAAATACTTTACCCTTCTAACCAAAACCGAAGCATAAGTTGGGACCATATATGGTGTATCTAATATAATTGAAGGTTTTGGAAAAGCTAGTTTTATCTTACCTAGTGGTACACACTTACATATTCCAAATGCATTATTTTCTAGTAAGTCCATTAGAAATCTTCTTAGTTTTAAGGATATTCGACTCAACGGTTTTCACATCGAAACCACTTCCGAGGCTGGTAAAGAATATCTTCTTATCACTTCAGCTAATTCTAGCAACAAGAAAATCTTAGAAAAGTTTCACTCACTTTCCTCGGGATTATATATGTTGAAAATTAGATCCATTGAGTCACACAATGTCATTGCTTCCAAACTAATAGATCCAAAATCATTTACACTTTGGCATGAAAGATTAGGTCACCCTGGTGTCTCTATGATGCGTCGCATTATAGAGAATTCTACTAGACATCCTCTTAGAGATCTTAAAGTTCTTTCAAGCAATGACCTTCCTTGTTCAGCATGTTCTTTAGGAAAATTGATTACTCGGCCATCTCCTACTAAAGTTCAACTTGAGAGTCCAAATTTTCTTGAAAGGATCCAAGGCGACATTTGTGGGCCTATCCACCCATCTTCTGGCCCGTTTAGGTACTTCATGGTATTAATTGATGCCTCAACTAGATGGTCTCATGTTTGTCTTCTCTCAACTCGTAATGATGCTTTTGCAAAATTACTTGCCCAAATAATCAAATTACGAGCTCAATTCCCAGATCATTGCATCAAGTCAATTCGTTTAGATAATGCCGGCGAGTTCACATCTGCAACTTTTGTTGACTATTGCAAGTTTGTAGGAATCTCAGTTGAACACCCAGTTCCCCATGTACATACACAAATGGATTAGCCGAGTCCTTTATCAAAAGAATTCAACTTATTGCAAGACCACTATTGTTGAAAGAAAAATTACCTACATCCGTTTCGGGTCATGCAATACTTCACGCTGCCAATATTATTAGGATTAGACCAACTACCTATAACAAACATTCTCCACTACAACTGGTACTTGGTCAAATCCCTAATATTTCTCATTTCAAAATTTTCGGAAGTGCCGTATATGTTCCGATCACTCCACCACAAAGATAAAAAATGGGAGCTCAAAGAAGAATAGGTATCTACGTTGGTTTTGATTCGACATCTATAATTAGATATCTTGAACCACTAACTGGAGATTTATTTACGCAAGATATGCAGATTGTCATTTTGACGAGTCAGTGTTTCATCCTTTAGGGGGAGATAAATATTCAAATAAAGCTAATCTTGACATTACATGGAATGCATCGAGATTACATTTTCTAGATCCACGTACTGGTCAATGTGAAACTGAAGTTAAAAGGATTATTCATATGCAAAATGTCGCAAACCAAATTCCTGACGCATTTAACGATTCTAGAAAAATTATAAAATCTCATATACCTGTAGTAAACACTCCAACTAGAATAGATGTACCAATTCAAAAATTAAATACAAAAGAATTGGTTACGTAATCAAATCCGCGCTTGAAGCGTGGTAGACCGGTCGGTGCAAAAGATGTTGCACCACGAAAATGAAAAATAGAGAAAAATGACCCTGAAGTGGCACATGCTCCAGAAGTAGCAAATACCCCTGAAGTGGTATTATCTCCTGAAGAAATTCCAGTCCCTAAAGATGAGGGATTAAGTAATCATGAAATTTCAATAAATTATGTGCATAACATGAAATTATGGGATCGAAGAAAAGCCATAATCGATGATGTATTTGTGTATTCTGCGGCATTGGATGTCGATATAAATTCTGATCCTGAACCACAAAGTGTGGATATATGCCGTCGAAGAAAAGATTGGCCAAAATGGAAAGACGCAATTCAAACAGAATTAAATTCATTGCGTAGAAGAGAGGTATTTGGACCTGTTATCCAAACACCAATTGGTGTGAACCCTGTTGGAAATAAATGGGTATTCATAAGAAAACGAAATGAAAAGAATGAGATAATGAGATACAAAGCCCGACTTGTGGCTCAAGGGTTTTCTCAAAGACCTGGAATTGATTATCAAGAGACATACTCACCAGTAATGGATGGAATTACTTTTCGTTTCATATTAGGTATGACATCTAATCAAAAACTGGAAACACGTCTTATGGACGTCGTTACTGCATACCTATATGGTTCACTTGATAGTGAAATTTTTATGAAAATCCCAGAAGGGATGAAAATGGATGAGTTCAAGAAACCTCGTCATATATACTCCATTAAACTTCAACGATCATTGTATGGACTGAAACAATCTGGTCGTATGTGGTATAACAGACTTAGTCGCTATTTACAAAAGAATGGGTATATTAGTAATCAGATTTGTCCATGCGTTTTTATCAAGAAAACAAAATCTGGTTTTGTGATCATTGTTGTATATGTGGATGATTTAAATCTTGTAGGAACAGCTGCAGAGGTTGATGATGCTGTCATATATCTAAAGACAAAATTTGAAATGAAAGATCTTGGAAAGACAAAATATTGTCTTGGTATACAAGTCGAGCACTTGTCATCAGGAATTTTCCTCCACCAATCCACGTATACAGAAAAAGTTTTGAGCAGATTTTACATGGATAAATCTCACCCATTGACCACTCCAATGGTGATTAGATCTTTAGAACCTGATAAAGATCCATTTCGACCACGAGAAGATGATGAAGATGTTCTTGGTCCTGAAATTCCATATCTTGGTGCAATCGGTGCACTTATGTATCTTCCGAATAATACAATGCCAGATATTGCATTTGCTGTGAATTTATTGGCCAGGTTTAGCTCTGCTCCGATGGACAGACATTGGAATGAGATCAAACATATATTCCGATATCTTCGTGGAACAATTGATTTTGGGTCATTCTTCCCGAAAAACTCGACATCTCAGTTGATTGGATATGCAGGCTGGATATTTGTTAGATCCTCATTTTGGCAAATCACAAACTGGATATGTATTTACATATTGCGATACAGCCATTTCCTGGAAATACACAAAGCAAACTACAGTGGCAACCTCATCAAATCACTCAGAACTTATTGCAATTCATGAAGCCAGTAGAGAATGTGTTTGGTTGCGATCTATCATCAAGAATATTCAAGAATCGTGTGGATTACCGGACATCACGAGAAATCCCACTGTTATGTTTGAAAATAACACTGCACATATCAACTCAAGGAAGGATAGATCAAAAGAGACAGAGCGAAGCACATTTCACCAAAATCCTTCTACACTCATGAACTTCAAAAGAATGGTGAAATTGATGTACAACAAATTCGGTCATGTGACAACCTTGCAGACTTATTCACAAAATCATTACCGAATTCAACATTCAGGAAACTACGACATAACATTGGAATGCGTCAACTCAAGGACATGTTGCAACAAAACTACAGTGAATAATCAGTTTCTTCCAAGGGGAGATTGTACTCTTTTTCTTTCGTCAAAGTTTTTATCTCATTGGGTTTTTCTTTGACAAGGTGTTGTGGAATAAAAACGAGGGTTACGAATATTGCGGCTAGGGTTTGTATGTATTAAATACAAGGGATGGTGAGCTTCGAGCTTTAATGGCTGTTCTTGCGTTCGAGACTGATCGGTCCTCACAAGATGCCTACGTATCTCTGTATTGCTAGAGAATCAAGCCAACGTAGTTCTGTGAATGAGGGGTCAGGCCCTTTATATAGGCTGAGAAGCCTTAGAATTAAGGTAGGAGTTGGAGACTTAATAGATAAGTCACCTCCTTGAGGAAAGTTCTAGACTCCTTCCTTGTAGGAGTCTGTTGCCATATCGAATTGGATGCCTTGGAGACTAAGTCTTGTAGAGATAATGTCCTTATCTGACACTTATTGCTGAGCTGTTTATTACCCCTAATATTAATTACGAAATTAATATTAAAAATAGGACTTTGGACCCTGTTGGTGGGCCCCACGTTCGGACCATACCGGGTCTAATTAATGCAACACTAAATGTGTCTTTAGGGCTTATTTTTAGCCCATATCATTTGCCCCCCAACTTCTAGGAAAACTGATCAGGTTTTCCTTGAAGTTTTAACGGTCCTTTCCAAGACTCGGGTCAGGGTTCATCTTTATACACTAGTGTTTCACGAGTATTGTCTTTATGTAAAGCGTGGAGCGACCGACGCGTTTACGACAATGTTAATTCGATGCTAATCGGCACTAATCAGCCTTAACGACATTTAAACAATGTTTAAACGACGTTGAACGGCATAAAACGGCACTAAACGGTACTAACTAGCCTTAAATGACACTTAAACAACGTTTAAGTGACGCCAACCGGCATTAAACGACACTGAACGGTGCTTATCGACACTAACGGTGCTAATCGGCACTTAATCGGTGCTTATCGGCACTAACGGTGCTATCGGCACTTAATCGGTGCCTAACGGTGCTATCGGCACTTAATCGGTGCTTATCGGCACTGACGGTGCTAATCGGCACTTAATCGGTGCTTATCGGCACTAACAAGCCTTGAACGACACTTAAACAATGTTAAGCGATTCTAAACGGCGCTAAACGGTGCTAAACGGGGCGGCAGCCCCTGGCGGGGTCCAAGGGGCAGAGCCCCTGGCTGGGGTCGAGCTTGGAAATTTTTTATTTCCAAGGGCTAGTACTATTCAGAAATTATCATTTCGACTCAAATTTCTGAATTTTAATCACAAATTTCGATCAGGAAACTTTACATTTTTCGACGGCACTAATGGCACTAAACAGCGCTAAACAGTGCTAATATGCACTAAATAATGCTTAAACAGCGCTTAATCGGCACTAATCGGTGCTTAGTTTTCACTTCCCTTAATTACCAAATCAGAAAGACAAATAACAAAAAATGAAATTTTGCGAACCCAACTCGAACATCGCTGTCGGTCGGCCGGGCAAAAACCCGTACCGACCATCACTCCCGGTCGGCTGGAGGGTATTACAAGGGGCCGGTCGGCCGGAGCCCCGGTCGGCTGGTTTTTTTTTTTTTTCAATTTTTTTTTTTTTTTTGAAACGAAGGCAGAAAACCCGTATCGATGACCGAAGTCGGTCGGCTGGAAGGTTCACCGGAGGGTCGGTCGGCTGAGGAGCCGGTCGGCTGGACCGAGCCCGTACCGAGAGCTGATTCCAGTCGGCTGGAGCATGTCCGGGGAGGCCGGTCGGCCGGTGACCCGGTCGGCTGAAAATTTTTTGCTCCGTTTCTTTGTTACAGTGGTTGGCTCGATCTCTATCAGTGATTTTGATCAACCATCGACCTGGAACCAACTTGGCCATTCATGGCTAGAGTTACTTACTTTCGCATACTGATATCGATCATCGATATGGAATCAATATTGGCCATTCATGGCTAGAGTTACTTACTTTCGCATACCGATATCGATCATCGATATGGAATCAATATTGGCCATTCATGGCTAGAGTTACTTACTTTCGCATACCGATATCGATCATCGATATGGAATCAATATTGGCCATTCATGGCTAAAGTTACTTACTTTCGCATACCGATATCGATCATCGATATGGAATCAATATTGGCCATTCATGGCTAAAGTTACTTACTTTCGCATACCGATATCGATCATCGATATGGAATCAATATTGGCCATTCATGGCTAAAGTTAACTATTTTCGCATATCGATATCGATCATCGATATGGAATCAATATTGGCCATTCATGGCTAGAGTTACCTATTTTCGCATACCGATATCGATCATCGATATGGGATCGACTTTCGACATTGAAACGATGTCGAGACTCTCGACATCGAAACGAAGACCGGTCGGCTGAAGATTCCCGGGTGCCCCGATCGGCGGCCTCCGGTTTGCTGAGCCCCGGTTTTTAAACCTCAACGTCAGTATTCTAAGTCGATGACCAAACAGACATCCTTCAATTCAAATTGGCTTTCGTGACCTTCTGGGCCTTAACTCGCTTGTTGAATCCTTGGTTTTAAACCTCGAATCCGTTCGTGGTTGTTGGTTATCATCAACCCTTAACTCTTATTCTAAGATGTAAAAATGATGAAGTCCCTTAGTTCTTGCCCCTTGCTACATATGGTGGAGGTCTTGCTTCTCGGTTGATCGTTCAAGAAGTTCCCTTGCCACTCAACACTTGACTTCAAGTCCGGTGTGTCTTGGCTGGTTGTTAACCTTCTTTTCTTGATTCTAGGTTTCCAACCTTCTTCTTATGCTCACAAGACCTTGCTTTGGGTTATATTCGATTGAAGGCTCTTGATTCAAGTCCTTAAACTTCAAATGACAAATTTGATTGGAGGCAGACAGCCTTTTTTGCCATCAAGGCTAAAATTTTGTGTCGGGATTTTAGATTCAAGATTTTAAGTAAGGAATGACAAAGGACCCCTCATCTCAACACTCTCACTAACTGTTTCTGTGCCTTCAAGGCATTATCAGGGAGCCAACTAGTCTCGAGATGAGCTCGAAGAGGGTCTATCCTTCAGCTTACATCAACTGGTGCTACCAATTTTGATTCGATGGTGAGGTCTTCAGGACCGGGAAGCAAAAGCTCTCTGCATAATTCTTTATCTCAGAAGAGCCATACTTAGACTGGGCTTCGGCCTTAATGTTCTTTTCTCTCTTGGGATATACTCAACATGGCATTTATCGAGAGGGGCTATCACGGCTTTCACAATCCTCAAGTATTTGGCCATATTCTTTTCTCTAACCTCAAACTCTCCATTGACTTGTGAGACTACCAGATTTGAGGCTCCACAAACTTTCAGGTTCTTCACCCTCAGGGCTCTCGTCAATCCAAGGTCGGCTATCAGAGCTTCATACTCCGCCTCGTTGTAGGTTGTTGGAAGTCCAACTTCAAGGCATACTCGAGTGTGAACCCATCGGGGCTTAACCTGCACCACTGGTTTTTGTTTTTGATGCTCCATGAAAATAGAGCTTTTTGTTTGTGATGCCCCATCAAAATAGAGAATCCAATACTCCTTGTTCTCTTCCATGGGTTTCTCACCTTGCTGACCTTCCTGGTCTATTACCTCCTGCCCCACGACTTCTTGGTTGTCAATGGTATATTCAACCACGAAGTCAGCTAGAGCCTGGGCATTGATGGCCATCCTAGGCTTGTACTTAACATTGAATTCTCCAAGTTAGATTGCCCACCTGATGAGCCTTCCATTGGCTTTCGTGTTATGCAATATGTTTCTTCAGCGGGTGTTCCATCAGGACTTCAACGCTTGTCTTTATCCAGGGTCCTTCAAGGACTTAAACTCTTATCTGCTGTAACTTAAATCTACCATTCGGGGTATGCATTCGTTTGTTTTCATTCGTGTATTCTTTTATTTTCGGTACTTGGTCATCTTTGACTCACACATCAGGTGCTTGGCACATAAATAAAATCACAATCAATGAATGGAAAACAAAAATGCATTAATAACTTGAAATGGGTTCAACCCTTATATAGAGTACTACTGTCCTACTCGGAACAACATGCTCTGCAATGGTTTTAATGAACCTTATTTCTACTTCTACTATATAAATATGAAGCTAGGTCCTACTAGGATAACTTAAGCCCAATCGGGGTTTTGCAAGACTAGGTATGCACCACTTAATTTTGTTTTTGATGCTCCATCAAAATAGGGCACCCACCACTCCTTCTGGTCTCCTCATTCTTATTCTGAAGTTCACTTCCTGCTTGGGGTACTACCTCCTGCCCCCCGACTTCTTGGTTGCCAATGGTACACTCAACCACAAAGTCAGTTAACGCCTTAGCCTCAATGGCTGTCCGAGGCTTCTGCGTGATGTCCTCTGCTGACCTTTCTTTGTGTTCCTTACCACTGTGGACTTCTATGTCTTCAATCGGAAGGACCTGCCCCCCGACTCCATCAGGCCTTAACGAGGCTACATAACAGCTTCGCGCCATCTTCCGATCACCTTTATGTTCTCCAACACCATTCCTGGTAGGGAAATTGATCTTCACATGATAGGATGAGGCAACAGCCTTGAATGCATGAAGTCCCGTCCTTCCAAGGATGGCGTTGTACGTTGAATCCGCCTTGATTACCAGGAAGTTCAACATCCGAGTGGCCTCCTTGGGCTCTTGCCCAATAGTTACAGGCAGCTGAATAGTCCCTTCAACTTTGGATTTTACTCCATTAAATCCGTATATAGGCATGTTATTGGGGGTCAACTGAGAATCAGTGTATCCCATCTTCACAAACGCATCATGAAACAGAATGTCAACGGAAGCTCCATTGTCTATCAAGACTCGCTTCACCTCCGAGTTTCCAATCACAGGAGTTATAACCAACGGGTCATCATGGGGGAACTTCACCCCTTCCAAGTCTGAGTCATCAAAGCTAATCGCTACCTCAGTTTTTGCACGCTTCGGTGCCTCTCCCACGATGTGCAACACCTCTCGAGCATAAGCCTTTCGAGAGTTCCTAGTTGTCCCGGCTGCAGTCGGGCCTCCTGAGATCATGTTGATTACTGGCCCTCGGGGCTGTAGGTTGCGATCTTGATCGTCATCCCTTCTATTATAGTCTCTTCTCTGATTACCACGGTCTTCACCCTTAGTGAAGTGCCTCAGTTTCCCTCTACGGATCAAAAACTCGATCACATCTTTGAGTTGCTTGCAATCGTCAGTGTCATGCCCCACGTCTCTATGGAATCTAGAATACTGATTCTGGTTTCTATTTGCGGGATCACCCCTGAGTGGCTTCGGCCATCTGAAATCCTTATCATTCTCAATGTCCAACAAGATTCGACTCCTATGAGTATTCAACCTTGCATACTCAGTGAACCTTGACCCTTGGTTCTTCTTAGGGGCAGAGTCGGAGTCCTCGCTAGTTCGGGGATACTTGTCCCTAGCATCATACTCTTGATCATCATAGTCTTGGTCTTGCTTTCGCTTCTTGGAGTCATTGTTACCTCCTCCTCCACCTACGGTGGTTTCTTTCTTCAAGCTATCCTCAGCTTTAATGTACTTATCAGCCCTTCGTTGGAGCTCAGCCATGTTCTCAGGGGGATGCTTTGCCAATGATCTCTTGAAGAAGAGGTCAGTGGTTCCGTGCTCCAGGGCTACCATTGCCACCTTATTTTCGAAATCAGTGATATTCAGGGTCTCCTTAGTGAATCGCTTGAGGTAATCCCTCAGATTTTCATTCTTTCCTTGCACCACATACATAAGAGATGCGGAGCTCTTCTCATGCACCCTTCCGCTAATGAATTGGCTAACGAAGGCGGCACTCAACTCCTTAAAAGAGCCAATAGAGTTCGCAGGCAATCGGCTATACCATCTCTGAGCCATGCCCGACAGGGTTTGGGGGAACGCTCTGCACTTTAAGGCATCACTTGCAGGCTGCAGCAGCAGTGCGTTCGAGAATGTCCTGACGTGATTTGCGGGATCACCCGTTCCATCATAAGCCTTAATTGTCGGCATCTTAAACTTCCTAGAAATATGAGCATTCATCACCTCCTCGGTGAACGGGGGTGTTGGATCATCAGGATCTCCGAGAGGCATCAGATCTTTGGGGTTTCCCTTGGGAATTTCCATCCTTGTGGTTGTTCTTCCGAATGAGGCATCAGCCCTTCTTTGTCTCCTTGAAGACCTCTCCAAATCAATGATGGGAATCCTTCCTGCAGTTGGAGGAGGCTGAGTTTGATTTAGCCTAGCTTGTTCTCTTGCCATATCTTCCTTTAATTTTAAGATCTCGGCCTCATAAGCCTTGATCCTTTCAGCAGTTGTCAAAGATTGTCCATCACAGATGTCTTGAGTCCTCCTTCGAGGTTCTCTACTAGCACGTCGCCTCCTCGGGGCTTCATCACGGTCATCATCCTCATCGTCGGAGGAGGTTTCATCAGTATAAGGACCCGAATAATCGTGATACTCTCGCTCTCGGATCTGCAAAGCGTGACCACTTGGGCCTGTCCCTTGGATAGGAGGATAATTAGGCAGCCCGTATGTCGGGTTAGTACTCACGGGGAGATCTGTAGTGTGGATCTGGACCCCATGCGATGGGTTGTTCGGATCAATCAGAGGAGAGACCACCATCTGAAGAGGATTGGTTTCTCGTCTTGTACGGGTAATCGGAGATAATGTACTCTCAACGTGGGGGATCGCCCCTGATTGTTGAGAAACTTGAGATTGGGTGATCGCCCCTGATGCTGGCGGAGCTTGTTGGGCAATCGCCCCTGATGCTGGGGGAACCTGTTCGGTGATGGGTGGAGCAGATCTGAGAGGTATGGCCTCAGTTGCAACTGGTGTTGTTCTTCGTGTTTGAACCATGGTTGATGTTGTCTTCCCACAGACGGCGCCAAATGTTGTGGAATAAAAACGAGGGTTACGAATATTGCGGCTAGGGTTTGTATGTATTAAATACAAGGGATGGTGAGCTTCGAGCTTTAATGGCTGTTCTTGCGTTCGAGACTGATCGGTCCTCACAAGATGCCTACGTATCTCTGTATTGCTAGAGAATCAAGCCAACGTAGTTCTGTGAATGAGGGGTCAGGCCCTTTATATAGGCTGAGAAGCCTTAGAATTAAGGTAGGAGTTGGAGACTTAATAGATAAGTCACCTCCTTGAGGAAAGTTCTAGACTCCTTCCTTGTAGGAGTCTGTTGCCATATCGAATTGGATGCCTTGGAGACTAAGTCTTGTAGAGATAATGTCCTTATCTGACACTTATTGCTGAGCTGTTTATTACCCCTAATATTAATTACGAAATTAATATTAAAAATAGGACTTTGGACCCTGTTGGTGGGCCCCACGTTCGGACCATACCGGGTCTAATTAATGCAACACTAAATGTGTCTTTAGGGCTTATTTTTAGCCCATATCACAAGGTTTTAACGAGGTAATCTATGACCATACTGTAATGACAATCAAAAGGGAGTATTGTAAATTGATTGCCATACAGTATTCAATACTCTAAATAGTTGGGCTATGCATAGATGTGAAGAAATTGTTACCTTACATTAATTACTTGTTCCTTTTCTTTTGCTATAAATAGCTTGCATAAGTGAATGAAAAACTTGCACCAAGCAGCCAGCTTCTACTATACTGCTTTCTTCTTCCCTATGCTCTCTCTCTTTCTCTAGCAGTTAATATTAGTAATATAGCTAGTAATTTATAACATTAATGTTATAATTCTTATTTTTTTTTTTTGTTTTTTTGAAAGAGTTATAATTCTTATTTATAAAATAAAGTAAAAGAGATATATATATATATATATATATATATATATATATACTTATAAAAAATTTTTTAAGAGGGGGCAATTTTAATTTACATAGCCAATAAATATATATACTTAGTTAAAAAAAAATTTTAAGGGGGTCAGTTGACCCCTCTTGCTCCTATTAGGATCCGCCTCTACGCTTGATAATTATTATTTTATTAATTTTAATTAAAAAATTATTATTTTTAACATTATTTCGATCATACAGGGCCGCAAGCTTCGTTGAATTACAGACATTGGAGGAAAACAACATTTTAATGTGGTAGTTGGCCTCATGTCTAACCCATGCGTTTTCAAATTATACTAGCTTATAATCCGTGCGATGCACGGAAGATTTTAATTATTTTTATTTTAATATTTAAAATTTTTATTTTGTTTTTCATAATTTTAATATTTGCTTTTTAATTAGTAAGAAAATAAATTATAGAAGATAATAAAATATAATAATACGTATTTGATAGTATTCTAAATGATAGTTTTTTGTTTGTATATTGATAATAGATAAATAACTTTTTAAGTTTAATATATTGTTGACGGGAATTGAATCTTAAAATTCTTGGAGTAGTTTATAATATAATAATATAATTTTTAAACTAAAATAAAATATGTTGTTGAGAGAAATCGAACTTCGTAGTTTATAATATGATATAAATGTTTAATTATAATATGTTATAAACGGGATTCGAACCTTAAACCTATAAGAATATTTTATATGTTATAAAAAAGATATTCTTTTAACATTACATCCAACGGTTGTTATTAACTATACCAAATAAAGTGACCAAACTACCAACCAACCAAATATACCCTATTCATAGTATAGTATAATATATTATAGATACACTCTACTTGGTAGTTACACAAGAAAACACCAATATAATATTCAAATAATTGTTGTACGTCTAATATGTCTACAAAACCATATCCCAAAATGCTTAATTTTTACCCTAAATATTTACGGATACTCACCGGAATTTTAGAATGATACGCTACTCTTATAGGAATATAAGGACATAATATTCCATCACCGATAAATTATTAGGTAATGATAAGTACTAATTGAAATGGGTATTTTTATTAGTGTTTCTGAAAATAAATATTTTGTGTAAATAAACATAAAGATATTTTAGTCATTTTTTCTATTAACAATTGGTCTAAATAGAAATTATAAGTAATGTCTATTTGAACTATGGAATTCTTACCTGGGATTAACGAGAGTGTGAATAAAATTTTAATTCAAAAATATATTATAATTTTTTTATTGATTAACGAAAATGAAAATGAAATACTAATATAAGAAATAAGAATGTATTGTAAATCTCATCATCCTCGTTAACTGGATTGAAATTATACGATTCACACGATCCCTTGTTATTGTACAAAAATCAAGCTGAGTTGAAAAACCTTTCCTCAAAAGAAAGAAAAGGTGGTAAGTAATTAACTTTAGAAAAGTAGTCGTTCCTATTTACTTTAATTTATGTTAACTGGATGTGATAACTAAGGCTCGATTACATTTCTACTATAGTAGACAATTCAGTTTTCGTTTAGTTTTCGTTTAGGGTACATTTCGTTCAGTCTTTTCATTTCTGGTATAGCTGAGAAAATCTAATAGAAATCGCCAATTCAAGTGGCGTTTTCTGTTGAGTTTCATTTCAACAGAAAACGCCACTTCAAGTGGCGGTTTCTATTACACTGCTTTCCTTTTACTTTTCCAGCACTTGGCTTATTTTTGTGACTACAAAATGTACTTTGTAGTAGTCATTTTATATGGCTTAAAGAATGTATTTGTAAATGAAATTTTTTCATTTTTTTTCTTCGTATTAAAGAATTGACATTTTACTTTGGTATAATACGAAAATCTCCAAAAATTATTATGTCTAACTAGCTTATTTTTTGGGACGAACATGGCAACTCAACATCAAATTGTTGAAAATTCTTTCGAGTAGCCATGTTTAGGGGAATAAAAAATATACTTGTACGTGTTTTTTTTTACGTTGTTTTTGTTCCATATTCAACTATTGACGTTGTACTTTGGTATAATACGAAAATCTACAAAAATTATTATGTCGAATTATCTTATTTTTTGGTCCGAACATGGCAACTCAACATCAAATTGTTAAACATTCCTTCGAGTAGGCATATTTAAGGGAATAAAAAATATATTTGTACATGTTTTTTTTACGTTCTTTTTGTTCCATATTTTAGTATTGACGTTGTACTTTTGCGTAAACCAAAATTCAGGCAAAATTAATATGTGTAATTACGTTAAATGTTCATCCGAATATGGCAACTTCACATCAAATTGTTAACAATACCTTCGTGGAGTTACGTTGAGGGGCATAAAAAACATATTAGAAAACATTCAATTACTTTAAAGTAAACATACAACATCATACAAGTACTTCAATTTGAAAACAGAAAATTGAAGCATCATACAATTACATTAAATTGAAAACTGAAAATTAGAAAATAAGCATACATTGACACGAGAACCACAATACAACTTCTAAAAATTCACTGAGATCAACAGCATAATTCTCGTCCTCAGCTTCCTCAATTTCCCTTGCAATTTGACGTTCCTTTGCAGCTTCAGCTTCTATTGCAATTTTACGTTCCTTTGCAGCTCGAGCTTCCATTTCCATTTTAAATTTAACTTGTTGTGCAGCAAATTCAAAATGTTTTGCAAGTTTAGCATCCTCAGCCTGCACATCGTATGACTTTCTGTTTTTCCTGGTTTGTTTGATTTCGGTTTTACTAGTTTGTGGTTTTTGCCCTTATCCATCTTATGCTATTGCCTTGAAGAAAGTAAATTTGAGAAGAAACTAGTAACTTGCGATTTCGAATAAGCAGGAACATTGGATTTTATAGGCAATTTTGGATTATTATTTTACCTTTTTGTTGATGAAAAAATACCTCAATAATTTAAACAAGCGTTATTTTGAAGTAACTAGAGCACTTTGCGTACAAGCAATAGAAGATGTGACGACTCAAATTTATTAGCCTGCAGGAAAATAATATGGAATTTCTGAAATCAACTTTACTTTTTCAGAAATCAGCTTTATTTTATTATGCCTGCAATCAACTTTACTTTTTAAGAAATCAGCTTTATTTGACTATGCCTGAAATCAACTTTACTTTTTCAGAAATCACCTTTATTTTACTACAGGCTAAGCCTGCAGTCCTTTCTCAGAGTGCTTTTTTTCAATAATGCAGGGTAAATTTAAGTGTTTGTTGCCGTGCATTCACATGATTTTCTGTGATAAGAAATTTGACTCCTCCAATTTATTTTTTTGTAGTTCATTTAAGTGTTTTTTGACAGTACTGTTGAGTCACAGGCTAGTTGAAGACCAATCAATAATTTATCCCTTTATTCTCAGCTATAAAACAAGTTTGTAGTGAGGCTTGTTCACCAAACCACTGGAAGAAAATTTATCATTTCACACACAATTCAACATGTCCAACATTCCCGATTTGAATCTCTGCTTTTGTGATAAGTTGTGCGTTGAACGCACATGGTCCTATGGAAGAAATGCGGGAAAAAGGTATCTCAATTGTCCAAATGGAGGCAACGGATGTGGCTACATTCGTTGGCTTCATGAACCATTAAAGGAGCGTGCTGCGCGTGATTTCGAGAAATTGGAAATGCAACGAGTCAGAGAACTAATTCGCCACCAGTTTGAATCAACTGATGAAAATGAGAATGACTGCGAGGACTCTGTGGAGGAGGATGGGATTGAGCAGAATGATGGGATTGAGCCTGATAATCCCTTCGATGGTCTCATGAATCAACTGGTGAGAATAAGAATGAGTACGAGGACTCCGTGCAGGAGGATGAGGAAGATGATGATGATGATGATGATGATGATGAAGATTAATTTCTTCGTCTATGATAAAATGTGGTTTTTTTTAGTTTCCCCTAAAGAATGTCCTCTACGGATATTCATTTGTATTTCTTGTTTTCATATATTTCATTATTTACATCTGTTGTTGTGTATTATTGACGAAGACATCTAAAAATTTCTCTATAAATGGGTTCTTCTTTCTTATTCATAAGCACAACTCACCGCTTTCTTCTCACATAAATTTTGATCCAATTTTTTTTTCAAGGCACTTGCATCAAATGGATAGGAGGAAGGGGAAAGTGCCAGAAACAAGTTTCTACGACGACATGGATAAGAAGAAAGAAGACGAGCATCAGAAGAGGAGGGCTGGGATTATACGGGCTGGTGAGCAGTCCTTGTTCATCAAAAAGATGAAGATTTTTAAAAGCAGGGAGGAGAGAAAGGGAAAAGACTGGGTCAAAACTAAGGACGAGATGTTTAACTTCGACTTCTACAATGATGATTTCGCGACTGAGTTTTGTGATGGTCGTAAAAAGCTAGATGCATAATTGAAAGATAAGAAGATTTCTGATGAGGAATGGTACCATCAGGTGGAACAGCTGGCTAATCGGATGCACAAAAAATACGAGGAATTGTTGGATGATGAGGAGGCGGAAATGGCAAACTATGTTGAAGAATATGAATCAAGGGAACGTCAATTTCCTCCAGGAAATTGAGGAATGTAGCGACGAGAATTAGGCAGTTGGCCTAATTCGAATTTAAGAACTTGTTGGTTATTTTATCTTTGCTTTTAAATTCTATGTTTGCATTTTAATTTTAGTGTGCTTCATCACTTGTACTTTGTTTGCTTCATTTGAATAAAAATTTTCTGTTAAAATTTGGAAATTTTTGTCATTTTCGGGCCATAAAAAACATAGTTACGCATATGATATATTAATTTTTTTTGGCTTACACCAAAGTAGAACATCAATACTTCAATACGGAACAAAAAGAACGAAAGAAAAACATGTACAAATATGTTTTTTATGGCCATGAACATGACTTGACGAAGGAATTGTTAAGAATCGGATGTGGAGTTAACATATTCGGATAAAAAAATAACATAGCTAGACATAATAATTTTTCGAGATTTTCGTATTGTATCAAAGTAGGAAGTAAATTCTTTAATATATATTAGAAAAAACAAAAAAAAATATTTACAAGTACATCTTCAAAGTCATGTAAAATGAATACTAGAAACTATATTTTCTATTAAAAAAATGTGCTAAGGGTTGGAGGAAAACTTAAAAAAAAAAAAAAAAGGAAACAGAAATCGCCACTTCAAGTGGCGATTAATGTTAAAATTCAGTTCAACAGAATTCGCCACTTCAAGTGGCGTTTTCTGTTAAATTTCTCCAGCTATACCAGAAGTGAAAAACTTGAATGAACTATACCATAAAAGAAAGTTGAATTCAGTACTATACTAGAAATGTAAACATGCCTGATAACTAATGTACACATGTATGTAGTGTCAGTATTGACGTATGTAATGTTGTATGTATACTACATTATCTGCATCAATCTGTCTTCTTCCTGCATTCTCCAGCTCATTGTCCTCTCTCCCCACCCCCAACTTGTCACTTTTCTCAAACTCTACACATTTAACAAAAGCCCATCATTACCAAACTGAAACAAACATACTTCTTGTAATAAAAACACCTACAATTACAACAGAAGTTTACACTTTACACACATATAGAGACAACATATCAGCTTTTTTCAAACTTCATAATGTGGGTTGGACCTTAATTGTTCATATAATACTTATATTGAGTTGTTTCAGACTTGCACAGTCCAAGATGCTGCAAGAAGAAAGTAAGTGAATTCTTGGTTTATTACTGTGTTTGTATGATAACAAGTTCTTGAAATTTGAGTATAAATTGATTGATATAGAAGCTTAGTTCTTGATGTTACTGTTGGAAAATGTTTAGCCCCACATTGACTAGTCATTTTGAGCCTAGTTTTGAGTAGTCGTTTATTGCGTGTGCGCAATGGATGATGCTTGGATTATGTTCTCCTCCGAGAGAGCTTTCCGAGGCATGTTTAATTATTCAAAATGGTTAAGGGATGAATGAGATATGATAGCTTAAAGATGGTCCTTTAAGAGTGGAAATTTTGTTTAGAAAATGGAAGTCCCACATTGAAATGGAAAAGGAGTTTCCATGACTTTATATAGTACAACACTTGAGTAGTGTTCACTTGTGTTGGCTAAGTATTGCTCCATCACCTACGCGGGCGCAGGGGGGGTGCGAATTGTGGGCTTTCGAGGGGAAATCTGAGGCCTCGTAAGCCTTCGGGCTTTCCGCGTGTGCGACATGCGGACACGAATGCAGCAGAATTTGGGCCGGCTAAACCCGGACTAGTTTTGCTATTTTATTATTTCCACTGGGCTTAAAATAAATAAATCAAAATCTGTTTTGATTAATTCGATTAAATCAGAATCAGTTTGATTGATTTGATTAAATCCGAGATTTGATTTAATTATAGATATTGTGTAGTGCACAAGTTTTATCATAATCTTTTCGTTACCGCCTTATTTAATTAACGCGTTAATTATTTTAGGCAGTTGTGTAGCGAACAAGATTCGTCAGTCCTATAAATACCCCCTTAGGGTCTAGGTTTAATCATCTCATTCGCAACCTAAACACATCCAATACCTCTCTCTCTGGTGATAGTTTCTTGCTCGTTTTTGCTCGCCGAAGGTGCCGTTCTCTGCAACGCCATCGTTTTTTCGTTTTATCCTGGGAGGCAATCGTTTTACACACACGGTGAGAGGCGAAATAGCTTTAAGGAGACAGCTCTTCCGCTGGACTCGAGATCTCTTATATCCTTCTTGTTATTTATTTGCTTATTCACTGTTATACACCGTTTTTGTTATTCGCACACATATTGTTATTTATCACAGATTGTTTCACAATCTTAAAGCTACCTTATATTTCTGTGACTAATACATCTGTTTCTGTTTGTTTCTGTGAATAACCGATTAATGGCTGATAACGTGAACAACGCAAATATTGTGGTTGATCCCAACGTACGGATTGTAACATCCGATGGGGATCACCAGCCGTCGCCACACTCTAACGTATAGATTATAACATCTGATGTGAGTGCGATGCCGGTTGGACATGTGCCTCCGGGACATGTACCTTCGGGACATACTGTCATTGGACAGTTTACTGTTCCTGTTGGATCGATGATGGTACCACCATCTGGAGTGGCTACCACACATATGGCACCTGTTATGCCTACGGTTCCTACTGTGCCTGCTGCACATGCTGAAAAACCTGAGAAGTTCAATGGTACGAACTTCAAACGTTGGCAGCAAAAGATGTTGTTCTATCTGACCATGATGCATATGGATTGCTACCTCAAAGAAGATCCACCGTTGCTCACTGCTGAGAGTAACACGCAAACAGTTTATGTTATTGATGCTTGGAAGCACGCCGACTATATATACCGGAATTATGTGCTGAATTGTTTGGCTGACTCGTTGTATAACATGTACAGTATGAAGCCAACAGCTAAGGCCTTATGGGAGTCACTTGACCATAAGTACAAAACCGAGGACGCTGGGGCTAAGAAGTGGATTGTTGGCCGCTTTCTTGATTATAAGATGGCGGATTCTAAAACTGTGGTTAGTCAGGTTCAAGAGCTACAGGTGATCATCCATGATATTCATGCTGAAGGGATGATCATAAGTGAGTCTTTCCAAGTTGCTGCTGTGATTGAGAAGCTACCACCTGGATGGAAAGATTTCAAGAACTACCTTAAGCACAAGCACAAGGAGATGTCTATGGAGGATCTGATCGTTAGACTTCGCATTGAAGAAGACAACCGGGGATCCAAGAAGAAGATGAATGTTGCCACTGAAAAGGCAAACATGGTGGAACATAAGCCCAAGAAGAATTATTCTGGTAAAGGGGCAAAGCTGGCACCCAAGGGAGGAATTTTGAAGATGAAGTTTCAAGGGAAGTGCTACAACTGCGACAAAGTGGGTCATAGGTCTTCTGATTGCAGGAAGCCCAAGAAGCCCAACTAGTAGAAGGAAGCAAACATGGTTGATGATATCTCAAAAGAGATGGGTGACATAGACCTCTGTGCTACGGTCTCTGAGGTGAACCTGGTTGGCTCCAACTCAAAGGAATGGTGGATTTATACAGGAGCTACAAGGCATGTTTGTTCAGACAAGGCGATTTTCTCTAGCCTCAAAGCTTCCGATGCTGGTGATAAGTTTTACATGGGGAATTCAGCAACTTCAACCATTGAAGGGGAAGGCACGGTGATTCTAAAGATGATCTCTAGGAAGAATTTGACTTTGAAAAATGTACTTTATGTGCCTGATATTCGCAAGAACCTTGTGTCTGGTTCCTTGTTGAATAAGCATGGCTTTCGCATTGTTTTAGAGTCGGATAAGGTTATTTTGTCTAAGAGTGGTATGTTTGTTGGCAAGGGTTATGTAACTGATGGGCTATTTAAGCTCAATGTGATGTCTGTTAAAGATGATAATAAAATAAAGAACTCTTCTGCTTACTTGCTTGAGTCTCCTAATTATGGCATGCTAGATTAGGACATGTTAATTATGACACTTTACGAAGATTAAGTGCAAAAGATTACATACCAAAATTGAATATTGATTCAAAACATAAGTGTGAAACTTAGGCAAAATTAACGAGTTCATCATTTAAACGTGTAGAAAGAAACACCAAAGTACTAGATCTAATACATAGTGATATATGTGATTTGAAATTCGCTCCAACTAGAGGAGGAAACAAGTATTTTATTACATTCATAGATGACTGTACAAAATACTGCTATGTATATTTGCTTAAAAGCAAAGACGAAGCTATAGATAAATTTAAAATCTATAAGGAAGAAGTTGAGACACAACAAAATGAGAAAATCAAAACGATACGAAGTGATCGTGGAGGTGAATATGTTGAACCTTTTGGGGAATTCTGTTCACAACATGGTATAATCCATGAGGTCACTGCACCATATTCTCCTCAGTCAAATGGAGTGGCTGAGAGGAAGAATCGCACTCTCAAAGAAATAATGAACGCAATGTTGTTAAGCTCTGGACTTCCGCAGTCAATGTGGGGGGAAGCCATCTTAAGTGCAAATCATCTTTTGAATATGATGATTCACAAGAACAAGGATGCAAGTCCTTATGAAATGTGGAAACAAAAGAAACCCAGTATATCTCGCTCAGGGCAGGGTCTGGGGAAGGTAGGATGTACGCAGTCCATACCCCCACCTTTAGAGTGGGGAGGATATTTCCGTGAAGACCCTCGGCTTTGTGCGAGAAAAAAGAGAGAGTGTTTTGGTATGGAAAAGATCTGAATGATACCTGAGCCCATGGCGTCCTACACATGGGATAAACATACCTGCGAGGGTTTGCTCTCCGTTGTGAGATGATACCTCCGCTCCAAAAACCCTGCAAGACATAAAAACAACATTATTAAAACAACATTATAAGACCAGAAAATAGGGGAACGCTGAAAACAGCGACTGCGCGCGAGACGGCCGAACTCCTAAGATAGTGATAACCGGGACAACCCAGCTCTGAGGCTCTCAACTACTGAGCCGCTCCCTAGAAGAGAATCCACCACTCTGATATGCCGTCTCCAAGAGAGCCTATCGTCGGTCATGGTCGCATCTAGGTTAAGGGCCTTCAGATCCATCCGGAGCTGCTCGTCCCACGACCTCTTCGGTCTGCCTCTCCTCCTCACCCCAGTGACCGAGATGTTTTCAACCCTCCTCACCGGGGCTTCAGCCCGCCTCCTGCGGACGTGGCCGAACCATCTTAACCTCCCTTCCCATATTTACGCCAATTTCTGGAGGATATTCCGAGATGGCCAAAGCCTGTGACTGCAATAGGACTGCACTATGACAGTCAGTCTATTATTGGCAGAGCGCAGAGCACGATTTATAATGGAAAGTCCCGTCACATTCGACGACGACATAGTTCCATTAGACAGTTAATGTCAACCGGTATTATCACTATTGACTTTATACCGTCAAAGGATAATATTTCTGATCCGCTAACCAAAGGGTTATCAAGAGAACTGGTTGACAAATCATCGAGAGGGATGGGCCTTAAGCCTATTTCTTAACGGCGTCATGGTGGACACCCAACCATTGCTGACTGGAGGTCCCAAGAACTTGGTTCAATGGACCAACTAAATCATGATGACCAAATCACTGTGAGGGTAACCCCTGGCCTGTTCCTATGATGAAAAACAGTGAGACCCGTAAGGTACGAGGGTAAGAGATTAAGCTTTTAATGATCTTTCGGTGAATACATGGAGTTCAAGATTTGAACGCATGGAATTCAGTTGAGTAAACGCGGGTTACTCTATAATATAAAGATTACCTATGTGGGAGAGAAGTGGGGCCGCTTCAAAGGAGAATTGTGAGGCACAATTCTTTAGAAACTCTTGCAGAACCAGGACGATGTTCCATGGCCAAAATGGACATAATCATGAGAGCTGAACGAGTCAGAAAGTGTATAGTGATAAGTATATCATCGTTTACACAAACGGTCGAACAGTTCAAAGACTAGCACGTCTACTGTCTACCAGTAAAGTCGGTATGCTTACTCAAGCGAAGGTTCAAGGAGTATTCTCTACCTATCGTATGCTATATCTGATCGAAGAATCTATCACCAAACCAAACTCCATGTCTGTCTGTCTGGTTTGTGCTACTACATTATCAATCTCATCCATGTAGGGGATTGTTGGAAAATGTGGGTTTTAGCCCCACATTAACTAGTCATTTTGAGCCTAGTTTTGAGTAATCGTTTATTGCGTGTGCACAATGTATGATGCTTGGATTATGTTCTTCTCCGAGAGAGCTTTCCGAGGCATGTTTAATTACTCAAAATGGTTAAGGGATGAATGAGATATGATAGCTCAAAGATGGTCCTTCAAGAGTGGAAATTTTGTTTAGAAAATGGAAGTCCCACATTGAAATGGAAAAGGAGTTTCCATGACTTTATATAGTACAACACTTGAGTAGTGTTCACTTGTATTGGCTAAGTGTTGCTCCATCTCCTATGCGGGTGTACAGGGTGGTGCGAATTGTGGGCTTTCGAGGGGAAATCCGAGGCTTCGTAAGCCTTCGGGCTTTCCGCGTGTGCGACCTGTGGACACGAAAGCAGCAGAATTTGGTCCGGCTAAACCCGGACTAGTTTTACTATTTTATTATTTCCACTGGGCTTAAAATAAATAAATCAAAATCTGTTTTGATTAATTCGATTAAATCATAATCGGTTTGATTGATTTGATTAAATCAGAGATTTGATTTAATTATAGATATTGTGTAGTGCACAAGTTTTATCATAATCTTTTCGTTACCGCCTTATTTAATTAACGCGTTAATTATTTTAGGCAGTTGTGTAGCGAACAAGATTCGTCAGCCCTATAAATACCCTCTTAGGGTCTAGGTTTAATCATCTCATTCGCAACCTAAACACATCCAATACCCCTCTCTTTCTGGTGATAGTTTCTTGCTCGTTTTTGCTCGCCGAAGGTGCCGTTCTCTGCAACGCCATCGTTTGCTCATTTTATCCTGGGAGGCAATCGTTTCACACACACACGGTGAGAGGCGAAATAACTTTAAGGAGACAGCCTTCCGCTGGACTCGAGATCTCTTATATCCTTCTTGTTATTTATTTACTTATACACCGTTTTTGTTATTCGCACACATATTGTTATTTATCACAGATTGTTTCACAGTTACTCAGTTAAGTCATGCTTGTCAAGATTCTATATGCATAGCTTATTTGGATTTTTTCATGAATGTAAAAAAAATAAAAATTGCTTTGTGATATTTCCCTCTGTGTTCTGATTAATTTATAAAGAACTGATATATGTAGATATTTAATTACTTGTTGGAGTTTGGATTGAGGCACTTGCATTTCTTGTTCCCTAGTGAACAAGATTAAAGTAGTAGATGGTGACTGATGTGGAAAGAATCAAGTTGTGGATGAACTGCTATCAGGAGTGCTAGAGTGTCTAGGGGAAGTGCATAGTAATTGAAGATTACTTACTCGGTGGTGACTTGTACACTTAGTAATTATTTACATACGAGGCACATTATGTACTGTCTAAAATTAGCACCTCGATGTTTTAGTCATTTAGCATTATTATATTGGTAGATTAGAGGAGCTAATTGACAAGTAAAAACTTGTTACCAGTTCTTAGTTTGTTATGTGTTTGCTAACAAGTTCTTCAAAATAAGTGTTGATTGATTATAATAAAAAGTTTAGTTCTTGATGTTACTCAACTGGGTTAGATTATTAAGATTAATTTGCATAGCTGATTCGGAACATTCCTGATTCTTTTACCGTGTGATATTCCATTTGATTAAATTCATTGGGAGCCAATATATATACATATATTGTTTGTTAGAATTTGGACGGGGACATTTGATATTCTTGTTCATCAAACTAGGTTTTCGTGTATCTTTCGTTTTGTAGTTTAATTGATTCCTGCAAAGAAAGAGAAAAGCTTGTTTGTTTTTCCAGTTCTTAAAATCACAGAGTCACGCATATAACACAAGCATGTCTTTCTCAGGTGATACTAGACTGGACTGTTAGGCATTCCCGTTTCCTGTCTTTGCGTAAATTAAATACGGAGATTATAGCAGTCAATAATAATAACAGATATTGACAGATGAACACCAAGATTTATACGTGGAAAACCCCCTTAAGCCAAAGAGGTAAAAATCACGGGACTAACTCCGAATGTTTCCACTATAATGATAATAATGGTTACAATATTCTCTCTCAAGTTTACGAAGTAACACTTGAGGTACACCTGAATAGTAATATAACGATTAACTATTCCTTCGGTACTTGACCGGATAACCTGGACAGAACTGTCCCTTCGGTACTTGACCGGATAACCTGGAGGACTCCCCTTGTTGCGGCTGCAATTTCTGGACGAACTCCTAATGTTGTAGACCCAGATGGCTACAGCCCGACCAAACTCTCACATTATCTCACCCGAAACGAAAGAAGAGAGAAGCACGAGGACCCCCTATTCTGACCTGCCTGAAACTACCACAAGGTAAGTTTCCTACTAGACGGACTATCTAGCATAGGTAATATATGAATAAGTCGAGTTCGTTCCCACAGAGATCTGGTTAAGGTTTTAATTCAGTTATTGTACCTATGCAACAATGTATGGTTATTACTCACTGCTAAGACAAATAACAAATTTGAGTTTTAATTAACTAAACTAATTAAGATGCAAATTATCAACGAAGAATTAACTAACTAACGATAATTAAAATCAAATTACTTACGCAATATGAACCATGGAATCCTAACTTCAATACAAACTTCCTTTATAGATCATGCCCTTTTATCAATACATGTGGTGGTTACGATAACTAATCGGACAACACGAAATAAGTATACGTTACCTTTCAGTACACGCACACCAATCTACACAATATCCACATAAGATAGAAATCATGCAAGCACCAATTATGCTTAGACCCTATATGTCTATAGAATTTGAAAACATAATGGTTGAAGATCAAGTATCCATAAGATTACATAAGGTAGTATGAGACGGTTAGAAACACACCACAAACATGAATAACATTCATGGACTTATGCTAGCATGACAAGTTCTAAATCTAAAGATCCACTGTCGCTTCACTAAAGATTAACAAGATAGATGTTAGCTACGCATCTATATGAATTAAATACAACCCTGCAAGGATATCGAAAATTCACCACACATATATCAAGTTAAGCAATCAACATCTAAATTCCATAAGTAAATCCGTTAGAATCCCATGACAACAATTAGTTCATAATCGAACCTCTCGTCATCATGGGATCTGATGAAACCATGATAAGAACAAAGTATGAAAAGATACAAATAAAACTAAGTAATTGATATGTAATGGTGTGTGTTTTTTCTGTCCCCCAAGATGTGTATTTATAGCCCCAAGTGTCCTCTTCTCCAAGCAATTGCCTTCTTTGAGTTGGAATAGAAGATTGGCAAATTCCATCTTTGAATGAAATAGAATTGCAAATTCCATGTATAAGTCTGATTCTAGAAGGTTCTGGCCGCTCCAAGCAATTACCATAATGATTAGAAGTAGAATTTGTGGTAATTTCCTTGTTAAAATTGAATTTTGCAGGTTCTGGAAATTTTCTGGCGGTGTCCGGCGCGGCCGCGCTACATTTTAGTGTAATTCGAGCGCCCCCGCGCTATAAACAATTTCTGAAATTTATCCAAGCGCGACCGCGCTGCATTTTAGTGTATTTCAGGCGCGACCGCGCTGCTTAAAATTCTGACCATTCTGCCAAATTCAAAAAAATTCTCCAAGCTTCGCGTGGACAGCTTACGGGCCTCAAACGGACTTGTAGAACTCCAGATATGGCCAAAACAAAGTAGACTGCGCAACCTACCGGCAAATCCGAATTTCCTACAATTTGCTCATTTCTCTTCCGTTTTCTCTTCCGATTCTTTTGCCACTTCCCGTTCTTCAATTCTTGAATTATGAATCCTCATGGTAGCCAAGGGAAATTCACCACCCTTCATTCCAAAGCTCAATTTAAACTCCAAGACCAACGAAAATCAACAATCATAACTGGCATTTTGCTAACCTGCATATCTACACAAAACATATTAAAACACACAAATACTTGAGATACAAGCGATCAATTTAAGCCAAAATGAAGAGATCCAAGTGGATAAAAATCCACTTATCACACCCCCAAACATAAACCGATGCTTGTCCTCAAGCATAAACATAAAAATCTATCTACACTAACTAGTACCACTTCCGTAGGTGATCACGGTTGCATTTGGCATATGCAACAAGCCCTTTAAACCCCTAGGCAGCCCTAGTGGACGAGTAAGGTCTCGTGAGGGCCTATAGTGAATGTACCCACAAAATCCATTTAACCTAATGCAATGCAATGAATGAATGCAACTAATATGAAAATGCAACGATCCCCTTCAAACTAACCAAAACCAACTAGCAAGCAAATATCTTAGAGAATGCAACTAAATCCAAATAGAGCTCGACCAAGTTCCCGTATACTAACAATACATGAACAGAAACGTGCGTGTGTGCAATGCTCATCAGAAATACTCCCAAACTAGGTCAAAAATCATACATGCTCTTCGTCAAGACAATCACAGGTTTATAAATAGAATAGACTGTAGACACTTCATAACCTAGGAACACCTCCATCCTTATCCAAGGTAGACAGAAATTCATGCTTTATTACTAACTACTAAGACACACATATACAATCATGCTTATTTAACCGTGCAATGGATGAGACCCCGAAAGGCTTATACAATAATACCCATGTAGCGAGTGTTGGGTTAGTGGATCCCAGACTATAAAAGCCTTAAGTCACTAGGCACAAAGTCCCCGCGAACTTAATAGCTCGAGTATTAAAGAGCTCACCCTAGTTAATTTTGCATAAAACAATTAAACAACTATTTTTTTTCTTTTTTTTTCATTTTTTTTTCTGCTTTTTTTTTTCTCTTTTTTTTCTCCTATGCAATCTGGAATGAGAATTCTCAATTCCAACCCTAGACTACTCATATAAATATGAGCCGGCTACTAGCCATTTGACGCCTAGCCATTATTGACAATTATTTACAATTAAGCATGAAATCCCTGTTTTCCCCCAAACTTAGACTTTAGTGCTACTACGCTATCAAGGGAATAACGAAAATTCTAAATATAAACAAGTGATTAAATCTCAAAACATCCAAACAAGCATGACCTCAACCTAGCACAAAAGCACCGAATGAGTCTGTGTAATTAGTTTTGTTTCTGAAACACATAAGTCAATTTCTTAGAAACTATAAGTCAACCCTCTATTCATCATTACCACACTCAATTAGACACCTACCTACCAATCAGAATTAACAAGCTCTACGGGATCATGAAAATGCATGCCATGCTCATGCAACTATATGAACATACATACCACAATAACAGAATGTCCTATATGAAACAAACATAAATAATACGAACATATATGCATGAACTACTATGAATATGCAAAGCATGAAATCCTATATGAACACAATGACATATAACTATATACACACTACTTATCCCTCAAACCACCCCCAAACTTAAAACATTCAATGTCCGCATTGAATGGAAGTAAATACGAGGGAAAGTAGAAAACATACCAGTATACAACAATGCTTGGGTTGCCTCCCAAGAAGCGTTTCTTTAACGTCAATAGCTTGACGTTACTTCCAAGCCTCCATTAAGGATGATAATAGTTTGCCTGGTCCTCTCTTCGTAAGACTTCATCGTCATCACGGCGGCACACTTTCTGCCCCTTCTCCTCGCTTGGCCTATTCGTGTAACAACTATGTCCTATTCCAATGCCTTCATCGGTTGACCCAAAATCTGTCAATTTGTAGAACAACACACACTCGCGGGCTTCGCTTGAATATAATGGAGGAGGATAAATGTAAGTTGCTGAAGCCTTTGGTTCCTCAAAGAGAACTTCCTCCATTGGCTCTAATGCGCTACCTCCATCTTTAAACTCTGAGACAAGTAGAAGATCTGCATCTTTCTCATGTTCATCAGCCTCTTGGAACGCACATACCAATTCTTGAAATTTGTGTAGCTCCTCAGTGTCTGTCCCAAATAGTGCCCTTTCCAAATCATCCACCATCCTAACATGATCAAATTCCTCACATGGCTTGTGAACACTCACCTCACCTTGGAATTTGTCTTCCTCAAGAAAAGACTCAATTGTACTATCCTCAAGATTTGACCATGAAACAACCTCATCAATCAGCACCTTAGAATCCCAAAGATCAGCCAAGCTGAGCGACTCACACTCTTCCTCCTCATCACTATCCACCACAGGTTCTGACAAAACAGAATTTTCTTCTTTTTCTATAGGATCCTGATCATGAATTCCTTCTTCATCCTCAATTGCTGAATTCTGATCGTTCGTGACTTTTCCAGATCTGAGCGTTATGACATTAACCTGCTGCATGCCATCTTGTTTTCCTGGATTCACCTCTGTGTCACTATGAAGAACTCCCTGCGGTCCGTTGAGAAAGACACTTGCAATTTGCCCAATCTGATTCTCCAATGTCTTGAGAGATACCGCCTGACTTTCAATCATCAACCTCAATTCATCCAATTCAGATTTTTCATTCGAAGATTGACCATCATCCCCATGAAACTGTTGCTGCTGAAAATCTTGATTGTTGCTCCAGTCGAAATTAGGATGATAGGTGGCTGGAGCTGGTTGCGAAGGTTGCTGGAAGTTGCTCACAAACTGTGCCGATTCAGAAGATATGGCACATTGACTCGTCTCATGCGCGCCCTCACATAGCTCACAAACACTAGCAACTTGAGGCACCCCATGCTTTGACATAAAATCCAATTTCTTATTAAGTGCCTCTAGTTGAGATGCTAGAGTTGTGACTGTATGAACTTCCAGAATTCCTGCTAATTTGCCTTGTGAAAATCTCTGAGTTGGATTCCGGTATTCATTCGCAGCCATCATCTCAATTAGCTCATAAGCTTCCGCATAGCTCTTAGCCCATAAAGCTCCACCTGATGCTACATCTATCATGGGTCTTGACTGTGCACCCAAACCATTATAAAAGCAGTTAATCACCATCCACTCAGGCATCCCATGATGTGGACACTTCCTTAGCATCTCCTTATATCGCTCCCAAGCCTCGCACAAAGATTCTTCAGACTGCTGTGAAAATTGAGTAATAGCGTTCCTGATTGCTACGGTCTTTGCCATGGGGAAAAATTTAGTGAGAAATTTCTGAGCAAGATCCTCCCAAGTAGTAATAGAACCGGCTGGTAGAGAGTGCAACCAGCCCTTAGCTTTATCCCTCAAAGAGAATGGAAAAAGTCTTAATTTGATAGCATCTTCCGACACCCCGTTGATCTTGAAAGTGTCGCAGATCTCAATGAAATTCCGGATGTGCATGTTAGGATCTTCAATCGGAGCACCCCCAAACAGAACTGAGTTCTGCACCATCTAAATTATGCTAGGCTTGATTTCGAAAGTATTAGCTGTAATAGCTGGCCTGACAATGCTAAATTGGATGTCCTTGATCTTTGGTTGAGAATAATACATCAATGCTTTCGCTGCTGCTGCTGGTTCTTCCATTGCTACTTGCAACACATAAAACTAAACAACTATGTAAGAAACAATCTGAGTCAGTGAACTCTAACGACCACTATTGACAAGCACATAAACTAAAAATAAAACACCGATGATCCCCGGCAGCGGCGCCAAAAACTTGTTATCACAAAATCACGCAAGCGTACGTGGTCACAAGTAATATATGAATAAGTCGAGTTCGTTCCCACAGAGATCTGGTTAAGGTTTTAATTCAGTTATTGTACCTATGCAACAATGTATGGTTATTACTCACTGCTAAGACAAATAACAAATTTGAGTTTTAATTAACTAAACTAATTAAGATGCAAATTATCAACTAAGAATTAACTAACTAACGATAATTAAAATCAAATTACTTACGCAATATGAACCATGGAATCCTAACTTCAATAAAAACTTCCTTTAGAGATCATGCCCTTTTATCAATACATGTGGTGGTTACGATAACTAATCGGACAACACGAAATAAGTATACGTTACCTTTCAGTACACGCACACCAATCTACACAATATCCACATAAGATAGAAATCATGCAAGCACCAATTATGCTTAGACCCTATATGTCTATAGAATTTGAAAACATAATGGTTGAAGATCAAGTATCCATAAGATTACATAAGGTAGTATGAGACGGTTAGAAACACACCACAAACATGAATAACATTCATGGACTTATGCTAGCATGGCAAGTTCTAAATCTAAAGATCCACTGTCGCTTCACTAAAGATTAACAAGATAGATGTTAGCTACGCATCTATATGAATTAAATACAACCCTGCAAGGATATCGCAAATTCACCACACATATATCAAGTTAAGCAATCAACATCTAAATTCCATAAGTAAATCCGTTAGAATCCCATGACAATAATTAGTTCATAATCGAACCTCTCGTCATCATGGGATCTGATGAAACCATGATAAGAACAAAGTATGAAAAGATACAAATAAAACTAAGTAATTGATATGTAATGGTGTGTGTTTTTTCTGTCCCCCAAGATGTGTATTTATAGCCCCAAGTGTCCTCTTCTCCAAGCAATTGTCTTCTTTGAGTTGGAATAGAAGATTGGCAAATTCCATCTTTGAATGAAATAGAATTGCAAATTCCATGTATAAGTCTGATTCTAGAAGGTTCTGGCCGCTCCAAGCAATTACCATAATGATTAGAAGTAGAATTTGTGGTAATTTCCTTGTTAAAATTGAATTTTGCAGGTTCTGGAAATTTTCTGGCGGTGTCCGGCGCGGCCGCGCTACATTTTAGTGTAATTCGAGCGCCCCCGCGCTATAAACAATTTCTGAAATTTATCCAAGCGCGACCGCGCTGCATTTTAGTGTATTTCAGGCGCGACCGCGCTGCTTAAAATTCTGACCATTCTGCCAAATTCAAAAAAATTCTCCAAGCTTCGCGTGGACAGCTTACGGGCCTCAAACGGACTTGTAGAACTCCAGATATGGCCAAAACAAAGTAGACTGCGCAACCTACCGGCAAATCCGAATTTCCTACAATTTGCTCATTTCTCTTCCGTTTTCTCTTCCGATTCTTTTGCCACTTCCCGTTCTTCAATTCTTGAATTATGAATCCTCATGGTAGCCTAGGGAAATTCACCACCCTTCATTCCAAAGCTCAATTTAAACTCCAAGACCAACGAAAATCAACAATCATAGCTGGCATTTTGCTAACCTGCATAGCTACACAAAACATATTAAAACACACAAATACTTGAGATACAAGCGATCAATTTAAGCCAAAATGAAGAGATCCAAGTGGATAAAAATCCACTTATCAATTTTTAAGCTTTTTCTTCCGTTCCTTTTGCATGAGCTTCCGTCTTTCATCCTTAATGACTTGTATACCTCTTGGTAGTTGACCTTAGCCTCCATTCTTCATTCCATATCATAAATCAACTCCAAATAACGACGGAAACTACACCTTTAATCGACATTTCTTCAACCCTGCACAATTAAACAAAACACATCAAAACTACCACAAACTTGAGGCCAAAGCAATCAATTTAAGCCGATTTA
The DNA here is from genome assembly GCA_036435485.1 of Saposhnikovia divaricata. Lineage (NCBI taxonomy): Eukaryota > Viridiplantae > Streptophyta > Magnoliopsida > Apiales > Apiaceae > Saposhnikovia > Saposhnikovia divaricata. The sequence continues at coordinate 47,671,383 of CM071600.1, forward strand.
GAATGCTCTAAATGGATATAAAATCCATTTTTCAGGAATCTCACTTAGAACCACACAAGTTGGCCAGGAAAGTGAATGTGTTTGGGGAGCCTTCCGTATTAATACGACGCGTTATCAAGTAACCACTGCGCACAAAGCACTTTCCTAGACACCAACAACGTGGGCCCCAGCTTTGATACCAACTGTTAGGAATTCCCGTTTCCTGTCTTTGCGTAAATTAAATACGGAGATTATAATAGTCAATAATAATAACAGATATTGACATATGAACACCAAGATTTATACGTGGAAAACCCCCTTAAGCCATAGAGGTAAAAACCACGGGACCAACTCCAAATGTTTCCACTATAATGATAATAATGGTTACAATATTCTCTCTCAAGTTTACGAAGTAACACTTGAGGTACACCTGAATAGTAATATAACGATTAACTATTCCTTCGGTACTTGACTGGATAACCTGGACAGAACTGTCCCTTCGGTACTTGACCGGATAACCTGGAGGACTCCCCTTGTTGCGGCTGCAATTGCTGGACGAACTCCTAATGCTGTAGACCCAGATGGCTACGGCCCGACCAAACTCTCGCACTAACTCACCCGAAACGAAAGAAGAGAAAAGCACGAGAACCCCTTATTCTGACCTGCCTAAAACTACCACAAGGTAAGTTTTCTACTAGACGGACTATCTAGCAGCTATGAAGGAGAGTAAGATGTTTTGATGTATTTTAGAATGAAGGGGAGAAAGGTATTTATAGGAGGGGTTGTAATAGGTGAGGGGGGTTGGTAAGGTTGGTGAGTTTGGAAATTGTAAGGCGGCTGCCTAACATGGACAACTAAAGAACTTGAAATGGTCAAGACAGTTTACAACATATTCAACACTACCCGGATCAAAATTAAACCAGAGCCTGCAGAATAAACCAATCTTCCTAATTTTGGAACAGACATGAACACTTCTGTGTATGTACATTTTTAGGCTCTGTTCATCCTGTCAAAATAATTGTTTTTTTGCTAAATTAAATAAAAGTTTAGTTAGCACTTAGCAAGATCAGGATTTCTTCTATATTTATAACTAGTATCTATATTTTAAATTAAAAATGAGGGCCACTTAGTCCATCAAGCAATACGTAGAGGTCCCACCCAGACCTTGTAAAGTCTTAAAATTGGTTAATAGATAGAGAAAAATGTAATAGCTGTGCTCCCAAGTTTTTATGGGAAGAAAAGAAGGTGAAAAAAAAAATTAAGGAGAAAAAAGAATAAAAGAAAAAATAAGGTGAAAGAAGAGAAGTAATGAAAAATTACATCAGAAAATTTTTACATGTGCTCTCGAATTTTGTTAAAAAAGAAGAGAAAATTTGAAAAATAGGATACATGAATACATATAAAAATGAAAAAAAGAGTTACATGGAAGAAGCATTTACAATCATCCCAAAAATGAGCATAATTTTTTTTAAAAAAAAATAAATTTTCTTTTTTCTTCTTCTTTTCTCTTCTCTTCATCTTGGAACTAGAGAGAGTGAGAGACCGCTAAATGATAATAATGCTAATTCCACGTTTAAATTTTTAGATCATTTATAATCCATTATACTTAGTATGAAAATTATATGAGAACATAATACAAATTATGAAAAATGCATAGTGTGTGTTTGGGGTATGATAAATTTAGTAACTTTTAATTTAAAATAAATAAGCGTATATAAATGATAAGTAAAAAAATATTTATAAATTATATGGGTATTTGGATAAATATACTTATAAATTAGTGAAATATTTTATTAAATTAAGTATTTGGATAAATATACTTATAAATTAGTAAAATATTTTATTAAATTAAATTAAAAAAATTATTATTTAATAGAATAAACGCAATAAATACATTATAATATAAAAATATATTTAAAAACACAAATTTAAATTATTAAACAAGCAATGAAACGAAACAATAAAAAATAAATTAAGAAAAAAGTACGTCGTTACTAAAATTCAATTTATAAACTCTGACAACTTTACGTAGGATAGAGTTTGATTTCCCCCGATTGCATAAATTATAAATGTTGAATTGACAAACGTTACTCATAAATTTTTTACGATTTTATAAGCTATAAGCTAACTTAAAAAAGATTGACCATAATTTGATATGATGTAAAAAGTACTTTGAAAATATTGTTGACATTCAATTTAGCTTAATGTTTACATTAATGGTTGGAATTGTACCTAGGATACGAATTTAGCTCGTACTAACCGGTGAACTTGATTACTTTGTATTCCAACATCAATGTTGTGACCGGAATTTTTTTTTTTTTTTTTGACATAAACGTACTTAATTTTATTAAATCGAATCAAGAACTAATACATCAGAGATTATATCCGGAGCTGTATCAAACCACTCCTGGAAGTCTGACATGGAATAAGTCGCCCTCGCTAAGGTATGAGCTACAGTATTCGCAGACCTATGGACATAAATAATTTGCACATGATCAAAGTGCTTACACAAGTCAACACAATCTAGAACAATTGTGTGAAAAAACGAGTAAAAGTGACCGGAATCTTATTCTTATTCGATGGGGGCTAGTTTACGTCCCTCGTCAAGTGAAATCGAATCTTAATAAGATATCGATGGTAATGGATTTGATCTATTTGCAGATTTATGCAAGGTCTATGCATACTAATTCGCTCAATATAATTGCTGATTTGTTATAAATAATTATGGTAATGCAAAATTATAAATGAATATTGATCTAATCGATATAAGTTAACACCTTATAATGGGGGTGTTTGGGAGAACTTATTCTCCAGAATAAGTCAACTTATTTTAAATTGAAAGTTAGAATTCCTAACTTTTCAACTTATTTTCCAATTTATTTTTGCAACTTATTGAATCTGAAACATACGTTAAATACTTGTTTAAAAAAAATTATCAAAATATAAAATTTTTACCCGAAAATAAATTCATAAATTCTTAATTTAAGTTTAACCAAACATGCACAATGATGATTACTTTACTTATGATCTATGCGATTTATCCCATTTGATTAAAATCTTGCACTAAAAAAAAGAGAGGATATTTTAAATACAGCCCTCGATCATACAGGACCACAAGCTTCGTTGAAATTACAGACTTTGGAGGGAAACGACATTTTAATATGGTAGTTGGGCTCATGTCTGACCCCATGCATTTTTAAATTATAGATACACTCTACGTGCAGTTATACACGACTTTGATTAACGAAACAAAACACCAATTTAATATTCAAATCATTGTAAACAAAACACCAATTTAATACTCAAATCATTGTTGTACATCTAATATGCTTCTAAAAATCAGTAATCGGTATAAATTAATTGAGATACCGATTTAAGATTAATCAGATAATCGAGAATTAATCAGAAAAATTAATCAGAGTATTAATCGGATTTATAATAATATTTAATATATTAGTCTAATTTACAATTAAAATGGTAAAAATTAATCAAAATATTAATCGGATTTATAATAATATAGATCTAGAAAAACAAGTCAAAGTAAACCAAAATGGTAAAAATCCTCCCAAAAAAAGATTGTTAAAGAAGACAAACTAAACAGAACAAAAGAAAGAATTTCAGGCCCCGCCGGTTAAAGAATAGAAAAGGAAGGCGGCGCCTGTGAAACTTGAGAGAAAGAGAGAGGATACAATATTAACAAGTTTAAGGATTGGATTTATTAACAATTGGTCTAAATAAATATTTAAGTAATGTTTATTTGAATTATGAAATTTTTATCTAGGATTAATGAAAATGTGAATGAAATTTTTAACTGAAGATATATAATAATTTTTTATCAATTAATGAAAATGAAATAATAATATAAGAAGAAAAATGCTAGAGGTACCAAATTGGTACTTAAAATTATTATCAAATGCATGGGTGGCCCTGAGGCAGTGCCACCAGTGCGATCGCACTGGGCCCACTAACCTCAGGGGCCCCAAATAAAATTTGTGCCTTTAATATATACATACTTGTATAAAAGTTTCCGATGCTTATTTTTAATAATTTGGTTCAAAATTTGTACATATCATATATGTGTTTGATTAAAAATTATGATTACATTAACGTGTTTGTAATGAGATTTTTTGTGTATTAGCTATCAATTCATATGCTCTTTATTTCGTTACGTGTTTGTTCCGATGTCCAAGTCAATCTACGTTTCTGATATATATAATAAAATATATGTTCTTCATTTGTTTGAATTTGTGTTTTGAAATTGGAGATTAAAAAGTTATATGCTCCTTTCACTTGAGATTGTACAAAAGGGATTTGCTGTACTTATTTTATCTAAAAAGGCTTGGTATTCTAAGAAAAAAAGTTGGTTTTTTAATTCAATCCCAATGAAAAAAATAGTTATAGAACCGGTTTTTTTAAATAAACTAGCTTTGTTTTTGTTCTTGAAGTTCATATATCTTGTTTCTTAATTTTCAGTTGAGAGTTATTGCACATTTAAGAATTTATCAACTTTTCACTTTTGGTTTTACAAATTATTTTCACAAGGGCCCCTAATTTTTTTCCGCACTAGGCCTATAAATTTTCAGGACCGGCCCTGATCAAATGACATGACATTGTTTTGATTGGTTATAATTATAATGGACCCGCCAGGACCCTCCAATTAAAACATCCCAAAAATATAAATAATTAGTATCATGTCATTTGATAACAAATTTTGATACCAAACTTGAGATTGAAATTATATGATTCAGACGATCCTTTATAAATATATTGTTATTTTACTGTACAAAAATCAAACTGAGGTGAAAAACGTATCTTGGCTTCCTCGAAAGAAAAAGAAAGGGGTAATTAATTAACTTTAGAAAAATAGTCGTTTCTATTTACCTTTAATTTACCAAACCAAACCAAACCAAACCAAACCAAACATACCCAGTATATCCCGCTCAGGGCAGGGTCTGGGGAGGGTAGGATGTACGCAGTCCATACCCCACCTTTAGAGCGGGGAGGCTGTTTCCGTGAAGACCCTCGGCTTTGTGCGAGAAAAAAGATAGAGTGTTTTGGTATGGAAAAGATCTGAATGATACCTGAGCCCATGGCGTCCTACACATGGGATAAACATACCTGCGAGGGTTTGCTCTCCGTTGTGAGATGATACCTCCGCTCCAAAAAACCATTGATGAGCAGACTGAAGAAGATCTATTTACCTTTAATTTACATGACTGCTAAATGCAGTAGTATTTTACTTCATACAGTAATCAGCAATTACCAAAAATTCCTTATATGTATTAATTGGTCTGGTAACATAGTAAATGATGTTTGACTGACATGCACGTAGAGTTGTAATTCGAGTCGGGCGACTTGCGAGCTCGCCCGGTTCAAACTTGTTTAAGCTGGCTCGACTCGGCTCGTTTAGTTAAACGAGCCGAGTTCGTGTAGAGGTTCCGGCTCGTTTAATTAAACGAGCCGAGTGAAATTAAACGAGCCGAGTTCGGATAGAAAAGTAGGCTCGTTTAAGTGTTATTTCGGCTCGCTCGCTCGATTAAATAGGCTCGTTTAGCTAACGAGCTGGCTCGACTCGACTCGTTTAGTTAAATGAGCCGAGTTCGGGCAGAAAATTAGGTTCATTTCGTTAAACGAGCCGGCTCGGCTCGTGAAAAAAAACTCAACTCAAATAACTACCCGGCTCGAACTCGCCCCGTTCGGCTCGAATTACAGCTCTACATGCACGCAGTGACCTGCACGCGATTGATCCTTTCCAAGTGCAATGCCAAAAATTTGGTTCATTAAATGCATTGTTTAAGTTTCTACATATATTAACTTTAAACAAATTATTAATATTTTACGACTCGTTTTAATTTACTGTATGTGGTGTTTATATATGTAAATAAAACATTGTAAAATTATAAATTATTAATATTTATTAGTTTTTCATACGCACTTTTTTAAAAATTATTCTAATATAACACATTTCTAGGGTTTTTAATATTACCGTCTAATTAATAAAAAATTATTTTACATAAACCTAATGCTTAATTATTTTAACTCAAATATATATTTAAAAAATATTTAATTTTAAGAATTATTTTTATGTATATAATAAAATAATTTATACATACTATGGATATAAAATAATATATATATACATACTTACATAATAAAATTTATTATCACAAAATGCAACAAAACTGAAAAAACAAATTTGGAAATTAAAAAATCAGCCGTGCATGTCACTGATTGAGTAGTAATTGGTAACTTAATACCTGGTCAAAGGCCAATTAATACATATAAGGGCTTACTGGTAATTATTCATTACTGTTTAAAGTAAAATATTACTTCCTCCGTCCCAATTTGTAAGAGCCTGTTTGACTTTCACGGAGATTAAGAAAATTCTGTTTGACTTGCTAGGGGTAACATGTGGTTGGTTGAGTGTGAAAGTGGGTGTATAAAAATGGGTAAAGTAGGAAAGTAGTGGGGATAATAGTATTTATTTAATAAAAAAGTAGTATAAAATAGAGAAGTAGTGGGTGTAATAGTGAAAATTAGTGTTCAAAAATAATAAATTTCATAAATTCATTGTTTTTGGGACATTCCAAAAAAGGAATGAGTGTTGTACAAAATGGGACGGAGGGAGTACTGCATTTATCATCACCCTTAATTTATGTAGACTGGATGTGATAAACTAATGTACACATGTATGTAGTGTCAGTATTGACGTATGTAATGTTGTATGTATACTAGTACATTATCTGCATCAATCTTTCTTCTTCCTGCATTCTCCAGCTCATTGTCCTCTCTCCCCACCCCCAACTTGTCACTTTTCTCAAACTCTACACATTTAACAAAAGCCCATCATTACCAAACTGAAACAAACATACTTCTTGTAATAAAAACACCTACAATTCCAACACAAGTTTACACTTTACACACATATAGAGACAACATATCAGCTTTTTTCAAACTTCATAATGATGGGTTGGACCTTAACTGTTCATATAATACTTATATTGAGTTGTTTCAGACTTGCACAGTCCAAGATGCTGCAAGAAGAAAGTAAGTGAATTCTTGGTTTATTACTGTGTTTGTATGATAACAAGTTCTTGAAATTTGAGTATAAATTGATTGATATAGAAGCTTAGTTCTTGATGTTACTCAGTTAGGTCATGCTTGTCAAGATTTTATATGCATAGCTGATTTGGATTTTTTTCATGAATGTAAAAAGAATAAAAATTGCTTTGTGATATTTCCCTTTGTGTTCTGATTAATTTATAAAGAACTGATATATGTAGATATTTAATTACTTGTTGGAATTTGGATTTAGGCATTTGCATTTCTTGTTCATTGAAGTAAATATTTAGGCCAAATATTTTGTTTCCCTAGTGAACAAGATTAAAGTAATAGATGGTGACTGATGAGGAAAGAATCAAGTTGTGGATGAACTGCTATCAGGAGTGCTAGAGTGTCTAGGGGAAGTGCATAGTAATTGAAGATTACTTACTCGGTGGTGACTTGTAGACTTAGTAATTATTTACATACGAGGCACATTATGTACTGTCTAAAATTAGCACCTACATGTTTTAGTCATTTAGCATTATTATATTGGTAGATTAGAGGAGCTAATTGACAAGTAAACACTTGTTACTAGTTCTTAGTTTGTTATGTGTTTGCTAATAAGTTCTTCTAAATAAGTGTTAATTGATTATTATAAAAAGTTTAGTTCTTGATGTTACTCAACTGGGTTAGATTATTAAGATAATTTGCATAGCTGATTCGGAACATTCCTGATTCTTTTACCGTGTGAATTGTGATATTCCATTTGATTTAATTCATTGGGAGCCAATAATTGTATATATACATATATTACTTGTTAGAATTTGGACGGGGACATTTGAAATTCTTGTTCATCAAACTAGGTTTTCGTGTATCTTTCGTTTTATAGTTCAATTGATTCCTGCAAAGAAAGAGAAAAGCTTGTTTGTTTTTATTTATACTTTGCTTCTGTATGTACATCATTAATTTTATGAATTCGTAAAAATACGAATCATCCTATCTTAGCAGCCTAGTATATGCCCCTGGTTTGAGGCTCAGCGATGCACGTGTGCGAGCATTAGGACAAGGGCACCTGCCAAAACCCTGCTTCCCTGTTTTAATAAAAAAGGATCCAATCTATTTTCAAAGATGTTAGGCCAAATATTTAGTTTCCCTAGTGAACAAGAGAAAAGTCATAGATAATGACTGATTTGGATAGAATCAAGTTGTCAATGAACTGCTTTTGGGATTGCTATTCTATACCAAAAGTGCATACTAGATGAAGAGTAATTACTCGATGATTCACTATTTACTTGTAGACCCAGTAAGTATTTACCAACCAGAATACCAGATACATTGTCAACTGTCGAAAATTAGTACCCCGATGTTCTAGTCTAACATTATAGAACTGGTAGATTATGGGGAGTATTGACTTGTAAAAACTTGTTACTAGTGGTGAAGGAAAGCAGGCAACCATGTAGTAAATACAAGTAGGAGCGTTACCTATGACATATAAGAGTAACCCTGTTCATTTAAACTGGCAATAAGAGTTCCATGATTATAGTTGTGGAGGTTTCAGTTACAGCATCCTGAGCAATGAATTTCAGACCCGTACTGGCCAGTTTTAGCATGGTAAACTGCATACTTATTATACCTTGGACCTGTAGTTTGATGTTGAGGCCTTCAAAGGTAATTGATTCAGTTAAACGGTAAAAAAGATGATATATCATTTTTTTTGACATAAGAGTGATAACTAATAACAATTATGTACATTTTTGCTCACCGGTTGGAGAAGATTAATAGGGTTTTTTTTAGTATTGGTTCCACTTAAGCTATTGTTTTTCTCTGTGACTTTTGGTTTGAATCTTGAAATATTGACTTCAAAACCTTTGCCTATCAATCACTATACATAAAAGTTATAATCATTTTCATATCATCAAATTAACTATTAATAATAATATTATATGTTGTACAGTTGATGTTCTTCAAGAAATCACCTCTACTATGGGCGCAACATATTGGAAGTTTAATGGTGATTTGTGCCAAATTGAAATGGTTGGGACAACTCCTACAAAACCCGAGGGATCTGAGAGTAGTGTTGATTGTGAGTGCAACTTTGACAACAGCACAACATGTCGTGTCGTAAGGATGTATAGTATTCTTATCTTACTCGTTCATGCAATATCTTTATTTATCAGTTATACATCTAGCTTATTGATAATTACTTCACTGTTGTAGTAACAGAAGTATTTATACATATGTATTCTATGCTTCAAAACAAACCAAATGTAACCAGTATTCCACTTCAAGAGCAGGGTCTGGGGAGGGTGAGATGTATGCAACCTTACCCTTATTCCTAGGAATTGAGACGCTGTTTCTGAAAAGACCTCCGAATACTTCAAAATAAAGATAACCTCTATTTATAAAACCATCTATTAGTTATGAAGATGCTACTTAGTAGATTCTTTTAGTAGATTCTACAATGAACTGACTTTTGGTTTCATTTAGAACCTTGATGCCCTTAATTTACCTCATGGGACGTGGTTATTCTAAATGCTCTTCAATATTAAAGCTCAAACTTAATTTTTATATGCAGCGTCCTCAAGCGTTATAATCTTCCTGGCATTCTTCCCCCTCAACTAGTGAAGTTCCGTTACCTCCGCGAAATGTAAGATCCATATCGAAAGATATTATAATGCGTTAAGTATAGAAAAATATCAGTAACATTTTGATTGAATCCAAATTTTACAGTGATTTTGCTTACAATTACTTGAGTGGCACGATACCGCCTGAGTGGGGTTCAACACAGTTGTCTTCAATGTATGCACCCATTTTTTCTATATATGTTATTCAAGTATATTACTTGCTGATATTTATTGTTACAACTAGAGTTTTGTTGCAGCTCTCTCCTGGTAAACCGTTTGTCCGGGGAAATTCCGAAGGAATTGGGAAATATTACCACTCTTAAATATCTGTAAGTCTTCATTAATGTTATTAATTATTGTCTACTTAATAAATATCATGAGAAGAAGTACATGATATATACTTGTAAAAGATGCAAAAAGATGCATCGAGTAAGTGAACCAACAAATTCTACTAATGTTATGTTTAATCTACATTGTGATTGCTGTGTTTAATTTTAAATATCATATATGGCAATACTGTATATTTCCCAACACATCCTATAAACACATAAAGGATATGCTGTGCAGTTTTGCCGGTTTTGATTAAATTGAAAATATTGGCAGGACTCTTGAAGCAAACAAATTTTCAGGTACTGTACCTGCGGAGTTTCAGAAATTGCAGGACTTGGAAACTTTGTAAGGAGCTAAGACACGTCATGTCTGGGTTATCATATTTTTCTTTCTTTATAGATAAATACTCAAATCTATCTGTATCATAATAGCTTGTTCATCTGCCGCATAATGTTGAAATTCTAGGATGTTGTCATCAAATCAATTTTCAGGGAGGTTGCCAGCGACCCTTGCTGGACTAAAAAATCTTACTGATTTGTAAGTCCCTTAGCATTGTATTCCATATTTCCGTCTTTATTATTCATATTACTACCAAGTAACTACTGTTCTCTTGCAACATGCAGTAGAATTAATGATAACAATTTTAGTGGTCCAATACCTGAATTTATACAGAACTGGAACCTTCTAACCAGACTGTAAGTATCTATCCATCTTAGTACCTTTTTGTTTAAATTTTTTTTGTCAAAGTAATAAATTAAATGTGTTGATGAAGAGAAATGTGCGGAAGTGGACTGGAGGGACCTATCCCGTCAAATATATCAGTTCTGGAAAAGTTAATTGACTTGTAAGTGTATAACCTCTTACATCTTATGACTTTGGTTTACTTATCTGATAACTGATTTCTCTAAAATGCATATAATATGTCGTACAATTTTTCTTCTGAATTTACAGGAGGATTAGCGACATTAAAAGCCCAATCCAGCGATTTCCTGACCTGAGTAGAATTACAGGAATAATAAGATTGTAAGTTTTAATTTGATATAAAATTATCAGTTTGTCGTGCATTCATTGGTTAAAAGATTATGCTTTCTTTTTCTTTTTTTTTTTTAATTTTTTTTACATTTTTCATCTGGTGGATACAGGGTCCTGAGAAGCTGCAATATTTCTGGAGATATCCCTGCATATCTTTGGCAAATGCAATTTGTAGAAGTGGTGTAAGTGATGTTGTTTTCAGATCTTCAAATTTTGTAAAAAAGGCATGAGCTATCCCGCGAACCAAAAACCGGTCCCAGAACCTAAATGCCATGTAACCGCTCGAGCTATGGCATTAAACTCAAAACAAAATTAGAAAAAAAATTATCTTGCTTCTCAAAAATTATTTCCTACCAGAAAAACATATGCAATAAGCCAATAGTAATAGCATAAAACGAAATTTAAACGAGAATCCTCCCTGCATAAGAGGTTAGAAAACATAGGCATAATTATAAAATAGTCTAAAAATAAAAAGCAGGCAGCCGATACATTTCCACTATTAAAGAAAACCTTGCAGGACCCACTCCATATGTTCTACTCAAACTAGAACCCTCATGCATTTGATCTTTTGGTAAAATCTAACTGTTGTGGTCTGATCAGGGATGCAAGCTTTAACAGATTAGTGGGGGAAATTCCAAATGACATCAGTGGTAAAAGCCTGAGAATGGTGTAAGTATAATATTAAATTTCAGTCTTAGGCTCTTAGCACAGCATGATTTTCAAAAAATTATATTCTAGCTATTGGTATATCCTTTTTGAATGTATCACTAAAATCTCGGAGCCAGTATTATCATTTAGAAAAAGTTTCGCATGAATTACGATTTAGATTTTATTAAAAGCTTAATCTTAACCATTTTGGAATGTAATGTTTCCCATCTGTGGTAACTTCTTTTTTCTTACTTGCTTTGCTTCCAAAATGTTGACTGACTGTTGAGTAATCAAGTGCATAATATTACTCTTTGTTCTACATGATACTTAACTGCAGCTGTCTTAAACAGGTTTTTAACCGGGAACATGCTAAGTGGAAATATTCCAGAATCAATTTTGAAGGACGGTTTTAGCGTGTACGTAATATCTCTAGATGCCTTAAATAAAGCTGTTGTGTCTTTTTCTATGTGGATTTAGATGTTGTGCATGCAAGGGCCTATATACCGGACTTTCAATTCTGTTTCCGTGTAATTTTATAAATGAAATCAATGAATAATACAGAAACAGAATGCTTGACATACTCTTCACCTGTCGTGCCCAGCAATGGTATAATCCATCGTACGCTTTAAATTTAAGTGTCTATAATTCGTAACAAGATGCTAACATCTAATAGTTGATGACTGTGTGCAGTGATCTCTCGTACAATAATTTTACATGGCAGGGCCCGGAACAACCCACTTGTCGTTCAAACATGTCAGAATCTTTTGTGTGATTTTTTGTTTCTTCTTGTATGCAATAAATAATTGGTAATTCGTGATATTAATATTATCTTTCATTTTTCTTACCAATTAGGAATTACTACATCAACTTGTTTAAAAGCTCTTCCACTGGAAATCCCTTGTGAGTTGATTGTTTTTGCCTTCCTTCATTGCATTATGTTTAACTATTGTACCCGTAAAATGAGAAGAAACTTGGATTTACCTGAATTCTCTTCTATTCTGTGACTCCATCCTAACTATCTGCACACATCTCTAACAGAAGGGGAATTCTTCCATGTACAGAAGATCTCACCTGTCCTAAATGTATGTTTTTTCTTCTTTAATTTTGTTTTAATGTATAAAGAAATAAATTCCTTTATATTCCTAATGTTCTTTCTTAGTTATTACATGGTTGTATGAATCTGATTATATATGCTTGTGATAATAGATAACAATATTTTGTTGTATTAGGATTAAAAGAAAATGCAAGGTTTTTAAATTAACATTATCCAACCATGGATGAAGAAAGGGACTGAACCTGTCATTGCAAATCCATACATGAACAGACTTAGCTTGCGAGTCAACTTCAGCCTTAACGTTAGTAAATTGATGGTCTGAAGTTGTAACAACAATGTGAACTGATGCTTCATTAAATATTGTGTGTATCTTTTGACTTAGTAGCAGTTAAAATTTTCATTTTTGTTTTTTATACTTGTTTCATGAAAATTCCCCGTATGAAGATTCTAAAACAATATGAATTTGCTCTAAGCCTCTAACCAAACTCTTACAATAAAGGCTCATCAAGAAAGCTTGGTTCAACTTGGTAGAGTCGAGAAGTCAAAAGTATAATTAAGAACTGAGAATCTAATCCGTAAATTGCCTCCCTAAAGCTGTTAAAAATAATATATGCTACTTAATTATTCAATAAACCAAAAAAAGTTTGGACCTTAGTAGGAAACTGAACAGCCTCGTAGTAGCTTATAGATTTGCTTTGGAAACTTTCATGATTTGTGATAGACTGATGCATGTGTTTGTGTGTGAATTTTATAGGCTATATACATATTCATTAATGTGCAAATGCATTCCCTATGACAGATGGGTGTTCTCTACATGTCAATAGCGGCGGAAATGACCTACAGATAAAAGAAAATTCTGGAAAAGTTTTGTATGAAGGAGATGCGGAAGCTGAAGGTGGTTCAGCTAGATATTATAGATCTAATAATTTCTGGGGATTTAGTAGTACTGGTGATTACATGGATGATAATAATTATCAAAATACACGTTATATCAAATCGTTGCCATCAGCAAACATTCCTGGCTTGTATACTGCTGCACGCCTTTCACCCCTTTCACTCACTTACTTCCGATATTGCTTGCAAAACGGCAGTTACGCCGTTTCTCTGCGTTTTTCAGAAATACAATTCACAAATAACAATACTTACAGTAATCTTGGGAGGCGGTTATTTAATATCTATATCCAGGTAAATTTAAAAGTTTCAAATGTACATTTGTCAGACTTTGATATGTTTTAGATTTAAACTCAGTTTTGGTTCACAGGGAGAATTAGTAGAAAAGGATTTCAACATTGAAGATGAGGCTGGTGGAGCTCAAAGGCCTGTGATTAAACAATATAATGCTAGTGTGTCAAATAACATTATAGAAATCCGATTTTATTGGGCCGGCAAAGGGACTACACGCATTCCTAGCAGAGGGGTGTATGGTCCCTTAATATCAGCTATTTCAGTGAACCCAAGTAAGTATTTGTCAGCTTGGATTATGCAATAAGAAAAAATCATATTAAAGATATAACTAAAATAATGGTTCAATATGTGTTCCCTTATGTATAATGAGAACAAAGTAGGTGGTCATTTAATCTAATTACTATACTTGACATGCATAGACATCTAAGATCTTGTTTAATAGTACTAAATGAAGGAAATTAGAATCGAGAACTAACATTGCAACTATATTGTTTCTCACTTTCTCATTTCTTGTTCAATACTACTTTTTGGGGACTTCTCCCTAGTATATTATTTTCCTAAGAGTCCTCATTGTATAAAAGATATATCTGACTGTCAAAATTTGATATACTTATAGTTTCAACTTTGAATTGTGGTGTATATAGGACTAAAATATCCGTTATTGTGTAATTATAAGGAGCTGTAACAAGATTCCTTTCTGTTTGGAATATCGTGTTGTCTAGCAGCTTAATTGTTCGTATATTGAACTTTTGAACAGATTTTAAATCTTGTAAAACTGGAGGAAAGAAGAATAGCAATGTCTATCTTATTGTTGGAGTTGTAGTTTTCTGCGTGATTGCTTTAGCCATCACCATCCTCTGGTGGAAAGGATGTTTCAAAGGCAAAACGAGTCGAGGAAAAGGTGAGAAACATATCACTTACTGAAAACGGGGTTTTAGTGAAAAAGCCCCGAAGCTGTTTTTTTTGTTACCAGGTATAGTATAAATGATAAAAATACACTAATCATATTTGAATAACTAGGAACTGGTTTTGAAAAGTGTATATGGTGTTCTTTAGATCAAAAATTTACTTGGACTGTTGAATTTCATGTTAGTTTCTGTTATCACTTATCATTCCGTATTGGCTTATATAGCGATTTCACAAGTTTCAAGGCTGACCACAATAGTTGCTAAATAGACCATCACTCGCCAAACATAAAATAGACATATTTTTTCACTATGTTTAATTGACAAATACAGTAAATCCTTAAGTTGTGAAAATTTGGAAACTAGGATGTTTTATGCCAGGAGTTGTAGTGCTTTTTCTTTTTGGAACATATTCGTTGTGGCATCATGCTAATTATTTTCCTTGGACAGATTTTGATGCAGTAGAGTTGCAGACAGTTTGTTTTTCCTTAAAGCATATAAAAGCCGCTACAAATAACTTTGATGTCATGAACAAGATCGGAGAAGGTGGTTTTGGTTCAGTTTATAAGGTACTCCTGCGTATCTTTTGAACAGATTTGCAGCGTTAATATTTTTCGGTTTTTTGACTCTGAGCTGAACGTTATGTGGCAGGGTACATTATCTGATGGTAAAGTGATTGCAGTAAAGCAATTATCCTCCCAATCAAGGCAAGGGAATCGTGAATTCTTGAATGAGGTTGCAATGATTTCCTGTGTACAACACCCAAATCTTGTAAAGCTCTATGGATGTTGTATTGAAGGAGATCAATTATTGCTGGTGTATGAGTTTATGGAAAATAATAGCCTTGCCAATGCTTTATTCAGTGAGTTATGGTCTAATTAAATTGTACGGTTTTATGGAAAATTATTAGATAATTGCTTTTAATTCATTGTGCATTTGGCGCTTGCAATTCTTTGGTGTCATTTTTCTATTTTTAGGCTCGGAAAATAACCAGTTAATGCTGGACTGGTCAACAAGGTTCAAGATATGTATTGGGATTGCCAGAGGCTTGGCTTTTCTTCATGAAGAATCAAGACTCAAAATTGTGCACAGAGATATTAAAGCTACTAACGTGCTTCTTGATAGGGACCTAAACCCTAAAATTTCTGACTTTGGGCTGGCTAAACTTAATGATGAGGACAAGTCCCACATAAGTACTCGAATCGCTGGAACAATGTATGTAACGTCATCTTTCTCTCGTTCATTCTATAGATTCACATTTTTTTTTTGTATTTAACATCATATTTGAAAGATCTGTAAAAGTTTCTGTTTTTGGGTTCTCAAGTAATAATACCATTTTGAAGTCTGACATCTTATCATTGGTTTACAGAGGATACATGGCTCCAGAGTACGCTCTGTGGGGATACTTGAGTGACAAAGCTGATGTTTACAGCTTTGGAGTAGTGGCACTGGAAATTGTCAGCGGAAAGAATAACAACAATTACATGCCAAGCGAGAATTACATTTGTCTTTTAGATTGGGTACTCGTGAACATCCTATATCTTCTTATTTCTATCTGCAAGAGATAAATATGAAAACTCTTGATTAATGACTAGTAATTAGCATTAATAATTAACTTTTTTCTAGGCTTGCCATTTGCAAGAAAGTAAAAAGTTCGAGGAGCTTGTTGATGAAAGCCTAGGATCTAAAGTTGACAAAGAAGAAGCAGTGAGAATGGTGAAAGTAGCTCTTCTGTGCACAAATACAACGCCATCAATCAGGCCTATCATGTCAGAGGTAGTTAGCATGCTGGAGGGACAACTCCCCATTCCAGACATAACCCCGGAAACAAATACAAATTCCGATGATCTAAGATTTAAAGCCTTAAGGGACTTTCATCAAGGTACACAATCTCATAGTTTTTTCACCAGAAGCCAAACCGAGAAACGGACACCCCTACATACACAATCATCAATAAGGCGTTCTTCCTCTACATCTATGGAAGAGAAACTTGAAATCCAACTGGACACAAGACCTCACTAGTAAAGTAGGGACTATGTTTTGCATGTTTGGCCAGTGTAGCTATATTTTTGTCCTTGTATTAACATTTTTGGTTGTAAGATCCATTACATACTGATATCAATAGGAGGTCATTGTAGATAGTTTATAAAACTTGCACATATTGTTCTTGCTTATATAGTTTATAAAACTTCCAATTTTTTTTTATTGTTCTTGCTAATCGGAACTTTCACATGTTGACTCTTCTGAAAGAGCAGTATTTAGAATGTGTACTAGTTACAGATAAGTTAAACATAGCCAGGAAAAAGGTGTCATGCAGTTTTTTTCAAAATTATCCTTGTTACAATTGTTTTTTTAATTAAAAATACGATGCATTTAAAATGTAACTGTTTTCAACGTGCTCTACGACCTCATATGTAATTTTTATGGTGTCTTTTGTACTATTTTTGCAAACATGAATATTTTTGAAATTTTTCCTCCCCCTATTTTAAAATATAATGTTTGTAAGGCACAATTTCAAGCGAATCATATATTTGTTTATTATTTTATCAAACTCTTAAAATTATATAAAATATTTGTCCAAAATATCATAATTTTACGAATATCTCGAATAATATCCAAATTGTTATATAATAATATGTAATAGAGACAAACTTGAGGGAGCTAAGCAATAGAGAAGAAGTTAGATATAGGAGAGAAGAGAGAGATCATCTTATATTATTCATCTCTCAAATTCACACATTACAAAGGTTTATATAATGCTATGATCTTGTAAGTTACAACCAATGAAAAGCCAAAGGTTACTCTAAGTTACAAGTAATGAAAGGCCAAAGGTTGGTTCTATTAATGTGAGAGATGAAAAACTAAAGGTCATCCAATAATACATAACACTCCCCCTTAGATGACATATACTAACATCATGCCTCGTTAAAACCTTACTAGGAAAAATTCAGTGGGAAAAACCCTAGTAAAGGAAAAAGAGTACATGTGTTGTATATTTGTAAAGTGAAGATTGTAACATATCTCCCCCTCATTTTAACATGACTATGAATTATTATCACATATCTCGAAGTTTCCGCATTCCAATCTTGTACACCAATTTCTCGAATGAGAAAGTAGGAAGTGCTTTTGTAAACAAATCTGCCGGATTTTCACATGAGCGAATCTGACAAACATCAATTTCTCCTCTTTGCTGAAGCTCATGAGTGAAGAAAAATTTTGGATCAATGTGCTTCGTCCTATCACCTTTAATGTAGCCTTCTCGAGTCTGAGTGATACATGCTTCATTATCTTCGAATAGAACAGTAGGACTTTTCTTATTGACTAAAAGGCCACATGATTCTCGAATATGATGGACCAAAGACCTTAGCCACACGCATTCTCGACTAGCTTCATGTAGTGCCAATAATTCAGCATGATTCGAAGAAGTTGCTGCAAGAGTTTGCTTTGTAGACCGGCAAGATATTGCAGTATCACCATATGTGAATACATATCCTGTCTGTGATCTACCTTTATGGGGATCAGATCGATAACCTGCATCTGCATAACCAACTAATTCTACTTTTGAGTCTTTAGAATAAAACAAACCCATATCCATTGTACCTCGAAGATATCTAAAAATTTGTTTTACACCAGTCCAATGTCTTCGAGTTGGAGCAGAACTATGCCTTGCCAATAAATTAATAGAAAAAGCAATATCAGGTTGTGTACAATTGGCAAGGTACATTAGTGCACCAATGGCACTAAGATATGGTACTTCGGGACCAAGAAGTTCTTCTCCCTCTTCTTTTGGACGGAATGGATCCTTTTTCTTTTCAAGCGAGCGAACAGCCATAGGTGTACTCACAGGATATGCTTTATCCATAATAAATCGCTTAAGGATCTTTTCAATATATGAAGACTGGTGGACAAAAATTCCTTTGGATAGATGTTCAACTTGAAAACCAAGGCATAGTTTTGTTTTGCCCAAGTCTTTCATTTCAAATTCTCTTTTCAAATATTCAATCGTTTCATTAAGATCATATGGGGTCCCTATGATGTTTAGATCATCAACATAAACCGCAATTATAGTAAACCTCATTTTTGTCCTTTTAATAAAAACACATGGACAAATTACATTATTAACATATCCATTTTTCAAAAGGTACTCGCTAAGGCGATTATACCACATTCGACCTGATTGTTTCAACCCGTACAATGATCTTTGTAATTTAATTGAATAAATTTCTCGGGGTCTTGAACTACATGCTTCAGGCATTTTTAATCCATCGGGGATTTTCATGTAAATGTCATTATCAAGTGACCCATATAAGTAGGCAGTCACAACATCCATCAAATTCATTCGGAGCCCTTCTAAAATTGATAAACTTAATAAGAATCTGAATGTTGTTGCATCCATTACCGGGGAATAAGTTTCTTCATAATCAATTCCCATTCTTTGTGAGAAGCCTTGTGCAACAAGGCGTGCCTTATATCTCACAACTTCATTTTTCTCATTTCTTTGGCGCACAAATACCCATCTATGTCCAACGGGTTTCACACCTGCAGGTGTTTGGACAATCGGTCCAAAAACATGACGTTTTTCAAGTGATTTCAATTCTGCCTCAATAGCATCTTTCCATTTTGGCCAATCATTTCTTCTTTTACATTCATAGATCGATCTAGGTTCATGATCCTCGATTTCTTCAGAAATGTCAAGTGCAGCTGCATATGTAAATATTTCATCCATGACAATTTCTTTTCTATTCCACCTTTTCCCTGAAATGATATAATTTATCGAGATCTCGTCATTGTCCTCAATTTCAGGTGTTTGATCATCCTTTGAAGACGTCTTTTCAATGATCAATTCTATTTCATTTGGAATGATGTCATTTGATGTACCAGTTTGTTTATCATGTTTCCTTGATTTTCTAGGATTTTTATCCTTGAATCCAATAGGTCTACCACGCTTCTGGCGTGCTTTAGACTCATTTGCTAGCATGATTTTATTTTCTTCATCAGGAAGTTTTATTTTACAAGGAACGTTGACAGCCGGTATATGTGACTTCGTCACTGTCTTGACATCAGTAAATGAATCAGGCAATTTATTTGCAACCTCTTGTAGGTGGATAATCTTTTGAACTTCAAGTTCACATTGATTTGTTCGAGGATCATAATGAGACAGAGATGCTGCATTCCACAAAATTTCTTGTCTTTCTTTTTCAAATTTTGACTTATCTCCCCCTAATGCAGGAAAAACTGTCTCATCAAATTGACAGTCGACAAATCTTGCCTTAAATAAATCACCAGTCATGGGCTCCAAATATTTTATAATTGAGGGAGAGTCAAACCCAACATATACCCCTAATCTTCTTTGGGGTCCCATTTTTGTTCGTTGGGGAGGAGATATCGGAACATAAATTGCACACCCAAAAACTCTTAAGTGAGAAATATTTGGTTCTTGACCATTCACAAGTTGCAATGGGGAATATTTATGATAAGCAGTCGGTCTTAACCGAACAAGTGATGCAGCATGTAATATTGCATGTCCCCAAGCAGTATTTGGTAATTTTGTTTTCATAAGCAAGGGTCTAGCAATCAATTGTAGACTCTTAATAAAAGATTCTGCTAAACCATTTCGGGTATGCGTGTGCGGAACCGGATGTTCCACATCAATCCCAATTGACATGCAATAATCATTAAAAGACTGAGAAGTAAATTCTCCTGCATTATCCAATCGAATTTTCTTAATTGCATGATCTGGGAATTGTGTCCTTAATCGAATTATTTGAGCAAGGAGTCTTGCAAATGCAACATTACGAGTGGACAATACACTAACATGCGACCAACGTGTTAATGCATCTATAAGTACCATAAAGTACTGAAATGGTCCACTTGATGGTGTAATAGGTCCACATATATCTCCTTGAATTCGCTCCAAAAATGATGGACACTCAATCGCAACTTTCACATGCGATGGTCTTGTTAATAGTTTTCCGTGAAAGCAAGCAACACAAGAAAAATCTTTGGACAATGGAACAATCTTATTCTTTAAATGATGTCCATTTGAATTTTCAATAATTCTTCGCATCATTATTGAACCCGGATGACCTAAGCGATCATGCTACATAAGAAAATTTTTCGGGTTTACTAATTTTTGGCTCAGTATCATGTGTGTCTCTACTGGATTAATAAAGGTATAATATAATCCAGATTGATATGATGGGAGTTTTTCTATTATTTGTTTCCTCCCAGAGACTATAGACGTGATACAGAGATATTCATCGCCATTCTCATTTGTTGTTTCAATATGATAGCCATTATGGCGTATATCTTTGAAACTCAAAAGGTTTCTTTTTGATCGGGTGGAGAACATGGCATTTTCAATAAATAAATGTGTACCATTAGGTAACACTATACTTGCTCTTCCGGAGCTTTCAATAATATCTGATGCACCCGATATTGTATTTATATTAGCTTTAGCTAATATGAGATGCGAAAAATATTCTTTATTTTTCAAAATTGTATGTGTTGTTGCACTATCCGTCAAACAAAATAATTCCTCATCTTTTGCATTTAGTGAGTGACTTCTGACCATATTTCTTCACAAGGAAAATATTAAATTTTAGAAAATGTTTCAAGACATTTCATTCATAATAAAAGAGATTATATAGCATAAGCTTAAACTCAAAGTTCAAACATATTTAAATATTCATTAAATAAAGCAAAGTTTTAATATATGGCTTAATTATTGCCATCAACAGATTTGGCCATCTTTTCATTCCCATCTTCAAAGAAATCACCGACTTCCATGTGAGTGAGGCTCGAAGGATCAATAGGATCTGCACCACCAAGGTATGTTTCAAGATGAGCAATTCCCAAGGGATCATTTTGTTCGGTGAAATTAGTTTCAACATTTTTCAAGGAAGCTTGATAAGGGTCAGCAAAGTGCTTGGAGGTATGCCATGTACGTCTCCAATGACCTTTCATTCCACAACGATTACAAATACTTTCACCCCTTTTAATCATCGTATTTCCCTCGGGTTTCTCCTCACTTTTTGTCCATTTATGATGGCGGGGCTTCTTTTTAAAGTTGGTGAAATTTTGATGATTATGACCTCGACCATGCCCAAAATTACAACCACAGGCACGTCCATACCCACGCCCACACCCACGTCCAAATGGCTTATTATCTCCATATTCATTATTAGTCACCGCATTCACTTCAGGGAATGGTGTTGAGTCAGTTGGACGTGCTTGATGATTTTTCAGCAAAAGTTCATTGTTTTGCTCAGCAAGAAGCAATACAGAAATTAGCTCAGATTATTTTGTGAATCCACGTTCACGATATTGCTGTTGCAAGAGCATATTATTGGCATGGAAAGTGGAATATGTTTTTTCCAACATATCTTTATCGGTGATACTCTCGCCACATAATTTCAATTGAGATGTAATTTTAAACATGGCGGAGTTATACTCGCTCACACTTTTATAATCTTGCAATCGCAAGTGTAGCCAATCATAGCGAGCTTTTGGGAGTATCACCGTTTTTTGGTGGTCATATCTTTCTTTGAGATCCTTCCAAAGAATTGATGGATCTTTAATAGTTAAATACTCCGTTTTCAATCCTTCATCAAGGTGATGGCGGAGAAATATCATAGCCTTTGCTTTATCTTGCTCGGAGGTTTTATTTCCCTCTTTTATGGTGTCACCAAGACCCATGACATTAAGATGGAATTCGGCATCAAGAATCCATGTCAAATAATTTTTGCCGGTGACATCAAGTGCATTGAACTCGAGTTTTGTAAGATTCGACATTATCACTAAAATATAATTCTAAACAGTGTCAATTTATAAAATACGCATAAATACAACATGTGTTACCAAAAACATTATATTGACATGGACACATATAATTTGATAACAGTATTCCATCAAGAAAATCATGCATAATTAAACAATTAGGCATATTAAATTTTGCACGCATATGAAATTAATCCATTTTGCTATAAACTAAGATTTGTCTATTTTTAATTAGATAGAGATCTCAAGGAGCTTCAAGGTAAGCAAATATAAACATGGTGCATACAGTTTATTTGCTATATAAACTAAGAAACATAATATAAACAATCAGTATATAAGGTTGAATTCAATTTACCGTGTAAATGGGGACTAATTATAAAGACACAGTAGATTGCATTCAATCTACCGTGTAAATGTAAGATAACATCAAATCTTTTGTAATACTCATATTATAGATTAATGTTAATAAATAAGATTATACGTACCTTCTGGATAGCTCCAAGTTTTCTTGCACTTCCCAGATTTTTCGCAATCATGCTGATAACGTGTTATATAATAATATGTAATAGAGACAAACTTGAGGGAGCTAAGCAATAGAGAAGAAGTTAGATAGAGGAGAGAAGAGAAAGATCATCTTATATTATTCATCTCTCAAATTCACACATTACAAAGGTTTATATGATGCTATGATCTTGTAAGTTACAACCAATGAAAAGCCAAAGGTTATTCTAAGTTACAAGTAATGAAAGGCCAAAGATTGGTTCTATTAATATGAAAGATAAAAAGCTAAAGGTCATCCAATAATACATAACACAAATTTATTTATTAGATTTTTTCCTATAAATTTACAACCCCTACTCTATGCTAAATCAGAGAGACACATGGATGAACCAGAAAGAGAGAGATGTGAACAAAGAAGAGTTGGAAACAAAACTTTGGCTAGTCAGCTTTGAATTCTCCTCTCCAACTCTCAACAACAAAACGCGTTTTTTCCCAAATTTAAATCCAATTGAAAAAAATTTATAAAATTACAACTTACAAGTCACAGCAATAAATTAAGACACAACATTACAGTCAAAAAGCCTTCAAACCTCCTCTAATTCAGACAAACAATCAACATAGTCCAAATTCAAAGTCCAACTATTCCATATCATTAAAAAAAAAAACACAAATTAGAGCACCCCATTATCACAAAAATGGGAGATTTTGTTGACTAAACTTAAAAACCCAAGAAAATTACTCTGTTTTCTTGAATGAAAGATCCAATTTTTATTGGAAAGAGGAAGATTATGAGTGGCCCAGATGCTTTAATTTCAACAATTTGTAATTGTGTTCAAGCTTTAGGTAGAGGTTTTGATGTTACTTCTGATATTAGGCTTCTTTATTGCAAAGGCTCTCCTGGGTCACGTTTGGTTAAAGTGGATGATCAAGTGACTAAAGATCTTGTTGTGTCTCATGGGGTTGTTGTTCCCAATGTTCCTATTGATATTGATTGTTCTCCTGGAGAAAGGACTATTGAAACAACTCCGGTTTTTAGCTTCAATGAGGTCATTGTTTGTTTGTTTTTTTTAGCTGATTTTCTTGCTGATACATGTTTGTGTTGGTAGCTATTTTTCTTGCTGATCTTGGTGTTTGGAATGATTAGGAATTTGTTTTGAGCTCTTGAATTGTTGTTTTTTGGATACGTTGTGAGCTGAATGACAATTCCGGGTCTTGTTTGTCTAAGTAAAAGTGTCGATATCTTGTCCGTTTAAAATGTAATGAAATTTATGAGCTCGAATGAATGAAATTTTAGTAAACGAGTAATTTCAGGCCCTTTTGGGGAGAGTCTCAATCTCATTTTTGGATTTTGCATGTCCGTAATTGAGTTGGGCTGTAGTCATGTTGCATTGCGTCATAGGTTGCTCCCCTATTTGAATTGAAATGCAATTTTGCTACTGTTTTGGCCATTATTTTTTTCCTGAGTGAATACTTAGGGGGTGTTTGGTTCATGGTTATTGAGCCTACTTAACAGGATGCGAAACCTCAATCCCATGTGTTAGTGTTTGGATTAACAATTTGGTTGTTTGGAATGGGAACCTCATTCTCTCTAGGTGGGCAATTCATTCCCAAGATACCCCTTGGGATTCTGTTTTACCCCCATCCCGTTTTACCGGCATTCCCATCAACCATCCAAATGCCCCCTTAGTGATGGTTTTTATGATAATTTAAACTGAGCTCAACTTTACTTTCTTATAAGATTGTGATACTACGGACTGAAATTCTTTCAGGTTACAATAATTAATTCCTTTCTTGAGGTGATCATAGTACACCGTACTCATTTAGGGTGGACCTTACTCATTGCATACTGTTCTGGCAAACAATTGCGAACACATACCCATAAAGATACGCAAAGTACAGCAATGTAACCTGGAAACACACCTAAATCCGGAAGATTCTCTCACACTTTCAGGATGTCAAATATGAAGGAAGATAATTATCCAGAAATTACCTACTGTTACATATAAATACTGGGATAACTTGAAATTGTGCACATCAGTCTCGCTCACCGCACTCTGCCAAACCTCAATCTATTCTCCTCAGGCTCAAAATTAAATGTAATTGGACACTGTTAAGATTGATTTTACTGAGAATTTGAGAGTTGTGCAGGTATAAATTACACAGCCATGTAACCACATTCAGTTCAGCTTTTTACGGTTAGGATTCTGGATATAGTAGATGAGAAAATGATTAAATAAGGTGAAATGTAAAGTTACTTTCTGCAGTATATTTTTTACATTTAATATATAAAATCTACTAGCGAAGCGAAGGTGTAATAGTGATACTATGCATTGTTTGAACCGAGTGAGTAATATACGAGAACCTGCTGAGGTCGGTATTTGTCGCTGGTAATAAGTACCGAATACATAGTATCCGTCCTAGCTCAATCACATCTTGTTCAACCGAGCAGTTTGATATTTGGGCATCTCATTTACATTTTTAAGACTCGCTTGTATGTTTACGCTATATTTTATAATTCAGTGTCTCTTAATATACTATATAGAAACTGATCAGTATTTAATGGACTAGCTACAATACTTGGAAATTTCAGATGGCCGTATATTTCAATCAAAAGTCCAATTTATTGGGAAATGTTCCACTGGGAAGCTTTAATGCCATGTTCAATTTGAGTGGTTCTTGGCAACTTGACGAAGCATCAACAAAATCTCTTGCAATGATTGGCTCTGTCATTCCACTATATACAGTTGAACTGACAAATTTGGATTTGGTTTTGCACGAAGGCATCAAGCGTGCGGTTCCGTACTCTTGGGATCCTGCATCTCTGGCTAGGTACATTGCACTTTACTATCGCTCAACTTAGACAGGAACTATCTGTTAAACTTGTTTTTTCAAATGCAGTGCAATATTGATCACTGTGCCTCCAGGAAAAAATCATTAGTTGGAAACAGAAAGAAACTAGTGGGAGAGAGTTAAGCCTTTGTATATGTGTGTTAGATCAAGAATAACATAACTCTACTATATAGTAATTAAGGACACCATGACTGTTGACTGTATTTGAGTCTCTTCTTAGCGAAATTGATCTTAGTTTTCTATTGCCGAGCTTGATCTATATAGATTATACTTATTTAGTTATTTTATATGATTTTTTTTTTCATTTTGGATTCTCGCACAATTCGTGATTCATGGAGCATTAGGCTTTTTGTGCCACTTAAGGAGCGCTAATTTATATTATCTTCACTTTGCAATTACCAATTACATATTGCTCAGATTTCACATACCATATAAACCTACGATACCATATTTTCATAAGTTATTTAACTATACATTTTTGGTTTAAATGGTAGTTTAAAGACTGCAAGAGTGTTGTCACAAAAGGAGATACTGAAATCCGTAGCTACTAGTTGAAAGTTTGATTTAATATGGTTCCTGACAAAAATATTCCTCTTAGCAGCTTTATTGAAAATTACGGCACACATATAGTTACCTCAGCAACAGTTGGTGGGAGAGATATAGTTTACATCAAGCAGCACCAATCATCACCTTTATCAGTATCAGACATTGAGAATTATGTAAAAGACATTGAAGATCAGAGATACTCAACATCAAATCATCCAAGTACTGCCCCCTTAAAATACAAGGATAAGGTTAGTATTGTGAATGGATAAATGACATTTTCCTCCTAAAAAAAGAAGCTTTGAGCTTTATTCACTTGAATGATAAGAAAAATTTTTATGGGGCACATTTTCTTGTCTCTTCCAAAAATCTCCTTGTTCTACAACTTTTCCATTCTGATACATGCCTTCCTAGCAACAGATATGTATTTTAAACACCACATATTACATATTCCTGCAGGATGTTACAGTTATATTCAGAAGGCGAGGTGGTGATGATCTTGAGCAAAATCACATAAAATGGGCAGAGACTGTAGAAGCTGCTCCTGATGTCATCAACATGTCGTTTACCCCAATCATTTCATTGCTTGAGGGGGTGCCTGGTATAAAGCACTTGGCACGGGCGATTGACTTATACTTAGAGTGTAAGATCTATAACTCTGTTTGTTGGTTCCACTAATTTGAATATTTACCCACTATATTTTGCGAACAATTTGAACTCTTTTTTTTTTTTCACAAACTACGCAGCCTACCCAGAGTGTATTTATCACCTCCGTCCCCTTACTAAAAGATATCTTTTTTCACTTATGAAAGTCAACCGAAGGCATATTAACTTTGAAATTGATAAGATTCCTAAAGGTTTGGAAAATAGTAAAATAAGATATGATTAGGATAAATTGTAATATATGTACAAGTATATATATTTGTATCAACACAGTCACGGGCTCACGAGATTATTGGATATTGAAATATTTTGTTTGACTCTAAAAAGTCCAAACGGACACTTTTTATGGAATTTAAGACCAATTATAGTTTTTTCTATCAAATTACATAGATAGAATTAAATCAATGTTTAACTTTTAAATGTTCTTTGTTAGTTTGTTTACCTCAAATTTTAAAATGAGACTATTTTTGTGGAATTTCAGAAAACTTTAAGTAGTGTTTATGAACTATGGATGGCTATCAAAATTAGTTCCTTTTCTTGGTAGCTACCTGTGAAAACTACTTCTTTGCAGGCCATGTATAGATTACTATAGAGAATACATATAATACTTTCAAGCAGCCAGTGTTTTTTTTTTTTGCTAAATTGCAGCCAGTGTATATTACTGCAGTTGTGATTTTTTTTTTTTTTTTTTAAATAAGGAACGATTTATTAGGCAATATATTTTACAATGCACATGTACACACTTCCACTTTAATATGACCTATCAAGTGTTAAGCATATGTGATATGTCTCTCATTCTCTTTCAGACAAGCCTCCTATAGAGGATTTACAATATTTCTTGGATTTTCAAATCTCTCGAGTCTGGGCCCCTGAACAAAATAACCTTCAAGGAAAAGATCCTGTGTGTCAATCCCTTCATTTCAGTTTGATGGGACCCAAGCTATATATAAGCCCAAATCAGGTATCATCCTTAGTTTCGATATTCTTTTACTGCATTCATGTTATTTTTATGAGACAAAATTTTCGGTAAAATAGCATGTCATAGTTGATTGACAAAGACTAATGGTCGGTCTCATCTACTCGCATAGCCTGCTGCTTGTTTATCTTTATTAGTGAATAAAATAATATGTGTACCATGTCAAATGGAGCCCTCTGTACATGCTGAAACACTATCACTATGTAAAACACATGCGTGCACACATGGTAATTTACGTAGCCAAATATCTGATGGTGCATGATCCCAGGTCACAGTTGGACGAAGGCCTGTGACAGGACTTAGACTTACCCTAGAAGGCAGCAAGCAAAACCGTCTGGCTATCCATTTGCAGCATTTGGTCTCTCTCCCTAAAATTCTACAACCCCATTGGGATTCACATATGGCCATAGGTGCCCCAAAGTGGAAAGGTCCTGAAGAGCAAGACAGTCGTTGGTTTGAACCAATCAAGTGGAAAAACTTTTCCCATGTAAGTACTGCACCTATAGAACAGACTGAGACGTACATAGGAGATCTCTCGGGCGTGTACATTGTCACGGGGGCCCAATTTGGTGTATGGAATTTTGGTGCTTCAAAAAGTGTGTTGCACCTCAAACTTCTCTTCTCCAGAGTACCTGGATGTACAATCCGTCGATCTGTATGGGATCATAGCCCTAGCAACCTCTCTAATGTACAGAGGTCTAATGGTGCTTCATCATCGTCACTCATAAGCGAACGACTTACGGATGATAAGAAGGTAGATGGTTCAGGCCAAGTTGGAAAACTTGCCAAAATAGTGGACACAACAGAAATGTCGAAGGGCCCTCAAGATATTCCAGGTCATTGGTTAGTTACAGGGGCAAAGCTTGGGGTAGATAAGGGAAAAATAGTTTTGCGGATAAAGTACTCCTTATTGAATTACTAATTAGATTATTCTAAGTTTCCTTTTTTAATTTTTTATTGGATTAGAGAGGATAGCTAAGCATTCTTTGCACAGGTTATTTTATCTTTTGTTTGCCATAGCAATTTCTTTGTTATAAGTATTTGTACCCTGTTCTCAAAAAAGAAAAAAGTGTTTGTACCCTTCCGTTGGCAATGTGTGCCTTTTGGTCACTGAAGTTGAAGAGAATTTGTATGTTGCTCATATGTTTGTTTCATTAATGTTCTGTCAAATTGGAGTTTTGTATGCAAACAGTATTGTAACTCCTAAGGGCAGAGCTAAAGCTTGATTAGATCTTAGTCTTCGTTCTAGGAGGAGAAACACAAACACTACTAAGGTCCGCTAGAATTTGAATTTGCTTCAAACATTTAGCACTTTAGTTGAGCAGGTTTTAACTGCTATTGATTGGTTTCAGTGGTTTTGGTGCATGCTAGTGGGAACTCTTAAATTTAATTTGTAGTATGTATTTGCTTTAGTATTGCATGGGTTTTTGTTTAGTATGCTAAAAAAATGTGGAAGTGTAAATGCCAGAAAGTATGTAAAGCCTTTTAGCTCAGTTTCGTTGATTTTTTGTTCAAATAATTCTGTGTCATGCATGTTACACAAAAATGTGGAACAAAGTTGATTTGTTCTTAACATATCCAACCACAAGAATTTAGTTACTTATTAAAGTGCTCGTCGTAACTCTACTGAGATATAAATTCAGATTTTGTAACTCACGATTTCTTGTTAGAGTCGTTAGACTATAAACCAAAGGGATTGTTGAAGGTGAGTGCATAAATCTGCGTAAATGCATCTTTGTAACGACCGTGTGTGGAGCACCGTGTCACGCCCCGCCAACATTTAGCCTCTCTAGGTGCGGAATATTCTAGAGAAGGCCGGAAGGGTCCGGATGACTCTAGAATATAGTGGAACATTGCGGAGTTCTCTAGAAGGTGCTGGGCAATTCAAGAAGAATCTAGAAGATGGCGGAACGTGGTGGAGCCTCGTAGAATCTTCCGGAACCTTCAAGAGCTTGGGAGCTTTCTAGAGACTTCCTATGTAAATAGTTGTATATTCTAGATAGGTAGGATCTAGAATAGTTGGGTGTAGATATTAGTGGAATAATCTAGAAGCATGTGGAGTGTGCATGTTCTAGAATTCTCTCCAAGTGGTGGAGGAGCCTATAAAAGGGTGAGACCCCTCATTTGGAGAGATATATAGAGAGATAGAAGGTGATACACAAAGTAAGAGAAGAGTATAGAGGTTGTCTTGTAACTAGCAAGGGGCTAGTGTGGATCAAGGGGATCCAACTCTTGTAATATTGAGGTTTACTAATAAAGAAGGGCTTTGTTAGTAAATATTCTTCTTCTCTACTTGTTTATTCCGCTGCACAAGTGTAGGCGACACTTGGGGGAAGGCTGGTCTAGTAGTGCGCAAGGTGGGCGACAAGTGCTAGACGCCGGCACGGTTGGCTTAGAAAGGGGACAAACCCTAAGGCCGTGACAATTTGGTATCAGAGCTAAAGGTTACGGAGGGCGTAATCTTGACACGAATCATGGCGAAGAAGGTTGACGAAGTTCTCGTGGCGCTCGGCGTGGGGCTGGAGAAATTGGAGGCACGCATGGAGCAAATCGAGAGCAATTTCAAGACCTTAGAAGACCATGTATTGGAGGAGCTTGGACGTGTAAAGGAGGAGGTCCAAGACTTGCAAATGAAGGAGGTGGCACGAGAGGAGCGGGTCACCAACTTGGAGAAGACGGTCACCGAAGCATGCACCGCCGTCAGGGCACAGCTGGCTAGGGTCGAGGCTGGTATGCTTGGTGGAGGTTTTGGGGCGCTCGAGGCGCGAAAAATTGAGACCCCTAAGCCCAAGGAGTTCAATGGCGTAAGGGACGCCAAGGTTGTGGAGAACTTCCTTTGGGACGTGGAAAACTACTTTGAGGCAGTCGGCATTGTTGATGAGGCCACAAAGGTACGTACGGCTACCCGATATCTTAGTGATAATGCGACTTTGTGGTGGCGTAGGAAGCATGCCGACATGGAGAAGGGGCTTTGCCATATAGATTCTTGGGGAGACTTCAAACGGGAGTTAAAGAAGCAATTCTACCCCGAGAACGTAGTCTACATGGCAAGGAAGAAATTGAGGGAGCTGAAACAACGGGGCAACATAAGGGACTACGTGAACGAGTTCACCACCTTGATGTTGCAAATCCCGAGCATGACGGATGAGGATTTCTTGTTTTGCTTTGTGGATGGACTACAAAATTGGGCCAAGCAAGAGCTACAACGAAGGAACGTTAAGGATGTGGACGAAGCTATAACCGTGGCAGAATCCTTGACGGAGTTCCAAAGGGAGTTGCCCAAGCTAAGGGAGCATCACGAGGAGAGTGATGGGGATGACAGCAAGGGTGACGCGGGTAGTGTTGGCTCGAGGAGTGGAAGTCCACGAAGGAAGAGGGATGCGGGGGCATCAACAAGCCATGGCCCGAGTGAGGGAAAACCAAAGGGCTATGTGCCGAAGAAGGGGTGCTACGTGTGCAAGGGGCCACACGTGATGGCCAAGTGCCAAAAATTGGGGTCATTGAGTGCAATGATCCAAAAAGAAGAAGAGCCGAGGAGGCTATCTACCATGGTGAGGGTGGAGGCACCAACAGAGGAACCCATGGTGACCTACCTTGGGAGTATGAGGGTGGTTGAGGAAGAGCAACCCTCAACGAAGGAAAAGCAAGGTCGTGAAGCCAAGGGTGAGGGCAAGACGACCATGAGTGGGGCTAAAGGCGGCGCGACTAAGGGATGTCCAAAGTCTCATAGGGGAAATGGAGCCAAGGACGAGAGGCGTGTGTCGCCAAGCAAAAAGGGGCAACGTGGGGGCGTTGCAAGGCAGGAGTCGCAACGGGTATCTCCGACAAGGGCCGAGGGGCGGCACAAGGAGGTCAAGGAAATACTTGGGGAGCGGCTCGTGAAATTGAAGGGTTTGGCACCGAGTAGGCAATACTTGGTGAGGTGGAAGGGTGTGGCACCGAGTAAGGCAACGTGGGAGTTGGAGCAGAACTTGGAGCAACACCAAGAGACGTTGGAGCGCTATTGGGAGGCAACGACGTCGACGAGGGCGTCGACAGATTCGGTGGGGGAGAGTGTCACGCCCCGCCAACATTTAGCCTCTCTAGGTGCGGAATATTCTAGAGAAGGCCGGAAGGGTCCGGATGACTCTAGAATATAGTGGAACATTGCGGAGTTCTCTAGAAGGTGCTGGGCAATTCAAGAAGAATCTAGAAGATGGCGGAACGTGGTGGAGCCTCGTAGAATCTTCCGGAACCTTCAAGAGCTTGGGAGCTTTCTAGAGACTTCCTATGTAAATAGTTGTATATTCTAGATAGGTAGGATCTAGAATAGTTGGGTGTAGATATTAGTGGAATAATCTAGAAGCATGTGGAGTGTGCATGTTCTAGAATTCTCTCCAAGTGGTGGAGGAGCCTATAAAAGGGTGAGACCCCTCATTTGGAGAGATATATAGAGAGATAGAAGGTGATACACAAAGTAAGAGAAGAGTATAGAGGTTGTCTTGTAACTAGCAAGGGGCTAGTGTGGATCAAGGGGATCCAACTCTTGTAATATTGAGGTTTACTAATAAAGAAGGGCTTTGTTAGTAAATATTCTTCTTCTCTACTTGTTTATTCCGCTGCACAAGTGTAGGCGACACTTGGGGGAAGGCTGGTCTAGTAGTGCGCAAGGTGGGCGACAAGTGCTAGAAGCCGACACGGTTGGCTTAGAAAAGGGACAAACCCTAAGGCCGTGACAACCGGCTCAAGTAAGAAAGCATGTGTTTATATCAAGCAAATTGCATGTATTTGTCAGCTTTTGTTTATTAGTTTCCTAATAGTCGATACAAGTTTGCTCTTTGTATATGGCTTCATCTATGTTAGCTAAGCATTTCTCCTTAAAATTATACTATAAATTGCTCTTCTTTTTTACTTTAGTAAAACGTGAATTAATGGGGAAAAAGTATATCTCTTACCTGGTCGCTTTATGTTGTTAATAGTTTAAACTGCACATATACAAACAGATACACAAATACAACCGTCAAACACAGTGTCATGCATCTATTAAGAGACTTGAAAGGTTGTATATTATTGATTTTGTTTGTATGTAAATATATACATGTAGCCAAGAGTGTATTCCTTGAGACACTCCACTAATCTTGGATCTAGACTCTAAAGATATTACATAATTAAATGCCTAAGATATGCACAGATATATATGACTGTAATCAGTTCCATGATTACAGGGATGACAATATACTAGTTGTGATGACAATATACTAACTGTTACGACTATTACGCCCCCGCAAGATGGAGGCGCCATTTGTGACTCCCAGCTTGGCGCGAATGAAGGTGTAACTTTGCTTCGGTAATGGCTTGGTTAGTATGTCTGCCCATTGATCTTTTGTGTGGACATGACGTACACTAAATGTACCATCTGCAACACGCTCACGAACAAAGTGATAATCTAGGGATATATGTTTCATCCTGGAGTGAAAAATTGGATTAGAGCTAAGGTATTGAGCCCCAGTATTATCACAATAAATGATGGGAGGTGAAGACGCCGGAATAGATAGTTCCTGCAATAAGTGATTGATCCACAACACCTCTGATGCAGCGTTTGCCACATCCTTATATTCAGCCTCGGAAGAGGACCTCGAAACTGATTTTTGTTTGCTGGACTTCCAAGAAATAGGATTTGAACCCAAATAGATGATGTACCCAGTGGTTGATCGACCTGTGTCACGATCGCCACCCCAATCTGAGTCACTGAAGGCTGAAAGATTGAATTTGGCAGTGCGATTCAAGAGTAAGCCATAATGAATTGTACCTTTCAGATAACGCAACACACGCTTAAGAGCAGACCAATGAGTTTCCGAAGGAGCATGCATAAACTGAGACAAACGATTGACGGCATAGCAAATGTCAGACCTCGAAATAGAGAGGTACTGTAGGCTGCCCACAATCTGTCGATATGGAGTCGGGTCAATTTTTTTACTACCATCTTCTAAAACGAGAGATGTGGAAGATGGCATAGGGGTCAACGTTTCTTTGGCACCATCCAATCTATGCTTAGTGAGTAAATCAGTTATGTGTTTTGCTTGTGACAAGAAGAGTCCAGATGCCAGAGAGATTACTTCGACACCAAGAAAATGATGCAGATCCCCCAAGTCTTTTAGAGAAAATTGTTTGTCGAGGTGAGACACAAAAGTATTCAAAAATGGCGTACAATTTCCTGTTAGCACTATATCGTCAACATACACAAGAAATATGAGAATCACACCATGCTGATTATAAATGAATAATGAGGTGTCTGTAGCCGAGTTTTTGAAACCAAATTGTAGTAAGAATTTTTTGAGAGCCATGTACCATTCTCTGGGAGCTTGGCATAATCCATAAATAGCTTTGCGTAGTCGATAGACATAATTCTGAAAATTTGAATGTAGAAATCCATGTGGCTGAATCATGTAAACCTCCTCTTTCAGATTTCCGTTCAAAAACGCATTATTAATGTCGAGCTATCGTAAGGACCAACCATTGGTAAGTGCAAGGCTCAAAACAATGCGAATCGTTGCCGGCTTAGTTACAGGGCTGAAAGTTTCACAAAAATCGATTCCTTGCCATTGTTGAAAACCTTTGGCAACAAATCGAGCTTTATATTTATTGACAGAGCCATCCAGATTTCTTTTTACTCGAAAGACCCACCTGCAAGAGATAACATGCTGATCTGTTTTTGGAACAAGTTCCCATGTGCCATTTTGAATCAATGCATCAAATTCGGAAGACATAGCTTGTCTCCAATTAGGATCTTGTAAGGCCTGAGTGACAGATGAGGGCTCCACTGAGGGAGCTAAAGGGTGCACAGTTGTGTGATTGACGAAGGATGAGTTGTAGTATTTTGGATTAGGCACCCGGTTACGAGCAGGACGATTATTGGTAGTGCCTGGTTCAGATTGTGTAGTTTCTGTGCTGGAGCTTGAATCACTGGAGATGGATGGTGATGAAGCCGTAGTATCAGTAGAATGAGAGGGTGATGAGCTTGTTGTGGCATGTGGAGTCTGAACAGAGGAGTCCTCAAGAGTGTGAGACGATGAAGAAATAAGGGAAGGATGGGTAACCAAGGTTGGTACCTGAGGTGGCATTGACATATTATATGATGATGAAAGTGACAAAGAAGTGGGAGAATTACCTGGAGGATCCACAATAGCAGGGGCTGAGGAGGACTGCGGAGGAGGAACCTGAAATAAGAAGTTATTTTCCACAAAGCGCACATGACGGGAAAAATATAACCTATTATGAGACAAGTCAAGACATCTATAAGCGGACTTTGAAGTAGAATATCCCAAAAACACACATGGGGTGGAGTTTGGATGTAATTTAGAGGAAGAATATGGTTTTAACCGGGGGTAGCAAGTACATCCAAAAATTTTAAGTCTACTGTAGTTTGGTTTTTGATCAAAGAGAGATTCAAAAGGGGACATATGTGGAGCTGTTTTTGAAGGCATTCGATTTATTAAGTACACGGCTGTTTCAAAGGCATATGACCAATACTTTAGGGGAATATTAGCATGATGCATTAATGTACGACCAGTTTGCACAATGTGTCCATGCCTTCTTTCAGCAAAACCATTATGCTCAGGTGTATGGGGAGGAGATGTAAAATGAGAAATACCATTTGCTTGGAGGAATGATTTCAAGGCAATATATTCTCCGCCGTTGTCTGAATATAAAGAGATAATTGGTCGTTGAAAAAACTTTTCCACAACATTCTTGAATAGGATAAAAATATCTTTCACATCTGATTTATTTTTAATGGGATACAACCATATATAGCGAGTGAAATGATCAACAAAAATAACATAAAAGCGATAACCATCAGAAGAAGTAATTGTAGGTCCCCAAACATCTGAATATATTAACTCAAGTGGTTTTGAGCTTGACATGGAAGAAACTCCAAATGGAAGCTTTTGACTTTTACTACAAAGACAAGATTGACAACTTAAAGAAAAATTAGAAGGAATTTTGGAAACTAATTTATTTGACTCTAAAATGCATCGAAAAATCTTGGTATGAGGATGCCCAAAACGATGATGCCATGAAGCAAGATTAGAACACTCAGTAGCATGGGCTTGAGGAATGGATTGATGTGGTGCATAGTACACATCATTTTTGTTCTCTCCGCAGAGAAGGATCGCCCCCGTATTGAGATCCTTGACCAGAAACTGTGAAGGAAAAAATTCAACAGACACATTGTTAGTCAAACAGAACTTTGCGACAGAGACAAGATTTTTCTTTAAAGAGGGGACACAAAGAACATTGGACAGATTAAGTGACTTTTTAGGTGTAACAAGATGTGAGGTGCCTGTGTGTGTAATTGGCAAACCTGAACCATTTCCAAGAAGGATTTCATCTGGACCACCATAATCTGAATACGTGGTCAGATTGGCTAGATCATTGGTGATGTGATGAGAGGCCCCTGTGTCAAAGAGCCACTGATGTGGTTGAGAGCTGTGAGTTAACGTGGCATTAACCGATGGTGGAGCTCTTGATGCACTTGATGGAGTTTGGATACCATTGTCCCTAAGAAAGCGAGATAACTGAGGACATTCTTTTGTGTCATGCCCTGAGCGTTGACAGAATCGACAATAAGGACGATTCCCAGAGGTATATGTTGGTGAAACTCCATGTTGTCGATGAGGAGGCTGGTATTGATACCGATTGGAGACATTGGGACTGTAATTTCCTCTTCCCCGTTGCATACTGCGATTAGAGGTGAGAGGCTTGTGTGTATAGTTGGCTGTGACAATTTCTGGTGCCGAGGATTTGGACCTGAGTCCTCGTTCATAATCAATTAACTGCTCATGTAGAGCACCAAATGTTATTGAGGCTTCCCGAACAGACATAGCATCTTTAATGTTTCGAAAATCATCCCCCAGTCTAGATAAGGTGAGAATGACAAGATCATCGTCAGACACAGGTTGGCCAGCGATTGCTAATTCATCAGCTGTGATTCTGATGTCATGTAAATAGTCAGACATGTTGCGGGCGTTGCATGGATTATTCATAAGATGTGTTTTTAGTGACATGATGCGAGAACGTGACTTGTTGGCGAACAGACTAACTAACTTATCCCACATTTGTTTGGCTGTGTTAGCAGTGGATATTAAAGGTTGGATAGTTTCGTGACAGCTTTCCAGTAAGACACTTAGTATGTATTTGTCTTGGCGATTCAATATGATAAAGGCTGGGTTGGGTTTATCATCAGCCAAGAACTGAGTTGGTGCAGAGACAGTACCGTCGATATAACCAAGGAGTCCCAGACCAGTGAGAACTGACATGATTTGTGTACGCCAGACTGCAAAATTTCTTTGAGATAGCATCGTCGGAAAGTGCGTTGAAGTATGCACTGGGATGAGTTCTGATGCACCAGACATATTGAATTGAATGTGGGTGGTGGTAAAAAAAAAGAGTAAGGATCGAATGCAGTTAAGCGTTAGGCTTTGATACCATAAGAGACTTGAAAGGTTGTATATTATTGCTGTTGTTTGTATGTAAATATATACATGTAGCCAAGAGTGTATTCCTTGAGACACTCCACTAATCTTGGATCTAGACTCTAAAGATATTACATAATTAAATGCCTAAGATATGCACAGATATATATGATTGTAATCAGTTCCATGATTATAGGGATGACAATATACTAGTTGTGATGACAATATACTAACTGTTACGACTATTATCTATCTGTTGGAAAATTAATCTAAACTTGTAGATTAATGTGGAGGAAAATCAGGAAATAAGTTCGATTATGGAAATAAAGTGTTGATATATCAATATGATTTGATCAATCATAATTAAGAGATAAGAGATAAGATGATAAGAGATAAGATAAGATAAGATTATTTTGAGTAGCAAGAATAAGATAAAAGATAATGTAATATCAAATCATCGTTCTTATCCTTAGTTTGTAATGGTTAGTTTTTTTTCTATTTAAACAATGTAATCATTTTCATTCAGAGTATCATTAAGCCAGAAGCAAAATACAATATAGTCTTTAGAGTATTTGGGTCTTGTATATATCAGTTTTCCTCTTGCTTATTTTCATTATTGTTCTTGTTATTATGATTCAGTTATTTGTTTAATTTTAACATGGTATCAGAGCGGACGTTCATTGGGGCGTAGCAAATGATTTCAAACAAGAAGCTCCAGGCGGATTCCTCAGCAAGAGGAGCAAGAAGAAGAATGATTTTGTTAGTGAAGAAGAGGAACTCGTTTTTTTTGTTGCAGCAGATGGTGTGTAGATTGTTGGAAGGAGGTAGTTTTAGGTAGGCGTTGCAGAAGGATGGTGGCAAAGCTTCATGTGTAGTATGGGATGCATGTGTAGTATGGGACTGTCGAGAAAGACGAGGCGATGCCGGAGAAGCTTACTGAAGGCTAGAAAACGAGATACGGGCAAGTTAGTAGTGTCAGACGGACAAGACGAAAGCCATACGGGCTGATTGCCAGATGGGCAAAGTTGATTGCCAGATGGGCAAACACGAAAAGTGCCAGACGGGCAAACAAGTTGAAGTGCCAGACGGGCAGAGAAGTTCAATAGCCATACGGGCTCAGTTCAGTAGCCATACGGGCTCAGTTTAAAAGCCATACGGGCTAGAAGGATTGCACGAGACAAGTTTAGATTAAGGGAGAGATTGTTGGAAAATTAATCTAAACTTGTAGATTAATGTGGAGGAAAATCAGGAAACAAGTTCGGTTATGAAAATAAAGTATTGTCAACATGATTTGATCAATCGTAATTAAGAGATAAGAGATTAAATGATAAGAGATAAGATAAGATAAGATTATCTTAAGCAGCAAGAATAAGATAAGAGAACGATCTCTTATCTTTAGTTTGCAATGGTTAGTTTTTTTCTATTTAAACAATGTAATCATTTTCATTCAGAGTATCATTAAGCCAGAAGTATAATACAATGTAGTCTTTAGAGTATTTGAGTTTTGTACATATCAGTTTTCCTCTTGCTTATTTTTATTATTGTTCTTGCTATTATGATTCAGTTATTTATTTAATTTCAACACTATCGTCTTTCTAATTGACATGCACGAATACATAGATATATATGAATAATTTTTTTTTCTCTCTCTCTCTTAGATAGTATATGAATAAATCTCTCTCTCTTTCCCTCTTAAATATATGTGAATAAATCTCTCTCTCGTAAATATATATGAATAATCTCTCTCTCTCTCACACACACAATGGACAATATGAAAACTGTTTAGTTTGTTGATTTGAACATAAATAATGCGGCAAGTATAGTATGGTGAAAGCAAAGCATGCAATTTTACAGTATAAAACCTCAGCAGTCAACAAATCATGTGTTCTTAAAGTCGGATCACACTATCATGCATGTTTGAGTTGCATTTGTCTGAAAACGAGTTTAATTTTAATCTTGTCATACTCAAAGTTAGTTGCTTCAAGGGAAACACATGTTTATAAAATAATACTTGCAGGTAACATCTGCGTTCTATTCGAAAGAGAATTTTATATATTCTATACATGCATCCCTGTACAACTCCATGAATGCGAAAAGTCTCTTCCAATATGTTCGTTAAAATTTGTTTACAGCTTTCGATCCGGCCATTCCATGAATATAAAAAAAATCAATGCTTTCGATTCGGCCATTCAATGTCTACATAAATTTCTTGGAGTCCTTTTCAGTCGGCATTTTGCTGGGCAAAGGACAATAAAATCACGACAAGAAGGGACTTTCACAGTTTTATTGCCGCAAGTGGCAATTACTAATTCATCATTCCCCTTATATTAAGATTTGATTTTGTATATAAATGTACGTAGATACACCATTCCTAGTTTCATAGAACTCAAATCTTTCCTAGTGTTAGCAACGAAAAAATTAGCACTTATGGTAATTCGAAACTTGTTCTTTGTAGACACGCCGCAGTATAAGTTACTAGGAGCTTTTGTTTCGAATTTACTAATTTCTGTGTGATTATATATGTGTAGGATAAT
Source organism: Saposhnikovia divaricata (assembly GCA_036435485.1). Lineage (NCBI taxonomy): Eukaryota > Viridiplantae > Streptophyta > Magnoliopsida > Apiales > Apiaceae > Saposhnikovia > Saposhnikovia divaricata. The sequence goes on from CM071600.1 coordinate 47,711,482, forward strand.
GATGAGCAGCTGCAGCTTGTTGAGGGAAAGGTGGACTGGAAAGGAAGACCAGCCAGGAAGGGCAAGCATGGAGGAGTCAAATCTGTAATTCCTCTGCTAGGTAAGCTACTAAACAGAGTATATATATCTAACATTCACATAACAGATAAAATAGACACATAACCAGTGGCGGAGCCAGGAGCTAAACCTCCTGGGGCACTGTACAAACATCCGATTATCTAAAGAAAATACCAAAACGCTACACGATATAGTATTTTTAGTTAAAATTAAAGACCCTACACGATGTAATGTTTTAGTGTGACATTTGGAATCATATTTTTGAGTTGTGATATTTGAGACAATTTAATTTATAATTTTGATAGATGGAGCAAACATCCTTAAAATAAGAGCTTAAAATGTTTGTAATATTCAGTCATATTTTTAACATACAACACATTTTAAGCTCTAGAAGTGTTAGTTCATTAACATACCCTACCCAAGTAAAAGGACCTTGTAGGGACTTTTGTGTACTTAAGATAAGAAAAGCTGGAGCACAAGAATAAATACTTATATGCTATATTGTTTAACCTATGGATCCTATATATAAAAAATATAGTATATTTTTAAAAGTGGTGTGCCTCCGCCACTGCACATAACTATCTTCTAGCACCATCTTCATATTCGATGACTAAAGATTATTAACCAGTAAAATCGATGTTGATCAAATTAATTGTTTTGCAGCGGCATTTGCTTTCGAGAACATGGCAACCTTTTGTTTGTCTGTTAACTTTGTGACATACTTCAGCCGAGTGATGCATTATGACATATCAGATTCGGCTAACCATGTCACCAATTACATGGGGACTAGCTTCATTCTCGCTATCATTGTTGCTTACCTAACAGATGGTTACTTGGGCAGATACAAAGCTGTTATTCTTTCCTTGTCTATAGAGTTCTTGGTAAGCATTTCACACTATGGCTAACAGCTCCCTACTAAACTTGTGTTTTATTGTTTCTAGTGCTAAAAGCAGCATAAAATTACATCAAAATCTTTACTGGTGTAGGGGCTCGGATTACTGACAATACAAGCTCACTACCCTAAACTCAAGCCACCTCCATGTAACATCTTTGATCCAACTACGAAGTGCAAGCAAGTTGATGGAAGGAACTCTGTATTATTATTTGCGGGAATGTATGCCTTGGCACTTGGTGCTGCTGGAGTAAAGGCATCATTACCAACACATGGAGCTGATCAGTTTGATGAAAAAGACCCAAAAGAGGCGAAACAGATGTCGAGTTACTTCAACTGGCTATTACTAGCATTGAGCACTGGGGCTGCTGTTAGTTTAACCTTAATTGTGTGGATTGAGGTTTATAAAGGATGGGATAAGGGATTTGGTCTTTCCACCATTGCCATCTTCGTGGGTATTGTTGTTTTTTCTAGTGGATTTCCTCGATACAGAATACATGTTACTAAAGGAAGTAGTGCATTGACTGAACTCGTTCAGGTTTATATTTACACATAGTTATACTCAAGATTTAGATGTTGTATGTAGCAGCTGTATAAGAATTTGATGTTGTGTGCAGGTGTATGTAGCAGCTGTCCGTAACAGGAAGCTTAAACATCCCGATAATGATGTTTTGCTTTACGAGATCAACAAGGACAAGGAGGGCACGTTAGAACAAGAATTTCTTCCCCACACAAAAGTTTTCAGGTCAGCTTGTGACAACAAGTTCTAGTTAAATAATTCCTACAGTACTTTTTTGTTCGTCACATACTCGCATGTCAAAATCTTTTGTAACTGAACTGGGTTGTAAGGTGTTGAGCGCACTGGGTTGTCAGGGGTTGAGCACACTGCCAAACTCGATTGAAAGAAAGAGTTTGAAAATTGAGCTCTTGAGTTCGAACTCTATCGAGTTATAAATCTCAAACTTGACTCGACGTCTCGACTAAAACTCAAATTTATGCTAGACACAAACTGGGTTAGATTCTATTTCTTAACAACGTATAAAAACTTATTTGGGCTTGCGAGCCTCTTGCGTTGCTCGTCAAGAAATTTAATGCTCAAACTTGTCTCATTAAACTACTAGGACTTGAGTTCTGCTCTAAAAATTATTGCCAAATCTGATTCGAATATTTTAATAAGTAATTCACGAGTCGAATAAGAAGGGTATATCCATAATTCTTAAGCTGTCACATACTCCCTCCGTCCCAAAAAGATTGACACACTTTCCTTTTTGGGAAGTCCCAAAACTAATGAACCTACAATACATATTATTTTTGAATATTACTTTTCACTATTACACCCATTAAATTTATTAAACAAATACTATACTCACTATTATACCCACTACTTTACTCCCACTATCTCAAATCTATAATATAAAACACTATTACATCCATTACTTTACTCCCACTATCTCAAATTTATTATTAAATATTCATAGGTCCCACCACTTAAATCACTTTTCATCTAACTTTATTCGTTTTTTAACAAGTCAACCGTAGCTTTCTTAGTTTCCGTGAAAGTCAAACCAGCTCAAACAAATTGGAACAGAGGGAGTAATATTTTGTAAATTTTGTCTTTGTAGGTGGTTAGATAAAGCAGCTATCCAAACATCAACCGAAACGGAGCATGCAGAGAAACTCAAAAATCCATGGAAACTTTGCAGAGTAACTCAAGTAGAGAACGCAAAAATCATACTAGGCATGGTCCCAGTTTTCCTGTGTACCATCATTATGACCCTCTGCTTGGCTCAATTACAGACTTTTTCCATCCAACAAGGTACAACAATGGACACAAGAATCAGCAATTCTATCAACATTCCACCTGCATCTCTCCCCATCATTCCTATTGCTTCCCTCCTCGTCCTAGTCCCAGTTTACGATGTATTTTTCGTGCCATTTGCCCGTAAGCTCACGGGGATTCCAACTGGAATTACTCATCTCCAACGAGTAGGGGTTGGTTTAGTCCTCTCCTGCTTATCCATGGCTGCAGCAGCAATATTCGAAGTAAAAAGAAAAGGGGTAGCCCGAGACAACAACATGCTTGATGCAATCCCTGGACTACAGCCATTGCCAATTAATGTGTTTTGGTTATCGATTCATTTCTTCATATTTGGCATTGCTGACATGTTTACATACGTTGGACTTCTTGAATTCTTCTACTCGGAGGCTCCCAGGGGGCTTAAATCTATCTCTACTTGTTTTCTCTGGAGCTCCATGGCACTTGGGTATTTCTTGAGCACAATTCTTGTACAAATTACGAATGCTGTGACAAAGAATATTACAGCAAGTGGGGGATGGTTGGCTGGGAACAATATCAACAGGAACCACTTAAATCTCTTCTACTGGTTACTTTCTTTGATGAGTCTTATTAATTTCATCATATATTTGTTTGTGGCTAAGAATTACAAGTATAGGTCACATGTCCCTGACGACGAGGTTGATAGTAAGCTTCGTGAATTAAATGATTTGGGTGCTGATATTGAAAGCTTAAGCCGGGTGAATCAAAGGATTTAACAAAGGATACCATCAGATGTTCAGTTCAGTGTGTGTTTGTTTTTTCTCTCAACAGATGTTTGTATTTATGTATTTTTAGCTATTTTGTAGCGTCACATGTATGCCTCATAGAATCAACACTATATATGAAATATACCTCATGCAGATTTCTTTATTTCTTGTGTTGATTCTCAACGATATATACCATGCAAAGGCAACTATAACACGATGTTTAAATTAAATTGAAGGGGCATTGTATGGAATCATAATACTGTAGTCAGATTAGGTTGTCTATATCATAGTACTTTATCCGGACAATTATAATTTGAGGTGAAATTTAGCAGGTTTTGGGTTCCGAATTTGTAAAATTCCGAAGAAGTGATAAGACAATTGCCCGAATGTTTGTCCATGGCAGGAAATAAGAATGGCACATTTCCTGTGGTTTCAACTGTGTTTTCATGCAACATATTTGTGGAGCTACACCATTTTACACCCTATATATGGTGGTCAGGGGATGGGTAACCGAACCCAATGTCCAGCATAAAGATTTTACCATTACACCAAGACACCTATATCGATATAATTGTTGTAAAATAATTTCTTTACAACAGATTTAAAATTTAATACAAATTACGTAAGACTTATTCGTTCAAATGCTCGAAAAGATCATATGATTATGATTCATGCTCTAGCTAGCTAGCTCATTAAAGCTGCGCTAGGGTAGATATATCCATGGGATAAGTGATGTTTAAACTCGTATCATGGTAAGTTCTTTGAGCAATAATCATGTTTGAAGCCTCACTAGGATGAAATGCATCCCAGAATAAATACTCAGTTCTGTTATGACATGGGATTTGCAGAGGAATACATGCAATTCCATTATACGGCCCTACTCCACAACATGCCCTGTTTGTTACCTTGAAACCTATTTGTTTATGAAAACACAAATGAATAAGCATCCAATTTAATGATTCAAGGTATTTAAGGAAAAAAAGTTGGATCAGACGATCAGTATACTTACCCCACTGTGCAGGATTAGTAATTGCTGCAAGCGCAAGATCATACAAATTGACATATACGAATTTTGCATCTGTGAAATTCTTGTTCAGTTCGTCAACAAGTGATCTGAGTCTGCTATTGAAGAGCACGACTTGTGCATTAATTTTTTCCACACAGAGAGCACCGTTGGTTCCGTATGTAGCAATCTCATTTGGAGCGCATCCTATAGGTAGCAGGGAGTACAATGCCACCTTTTTAGCTCCATAGTTGTACAATGTCTAAAATGTCGAGAAAATTTATATGAGTATGGTTATAATAGGGTTTCTGATTGATTCGACGATAGCCTAGTGGTTATTAGTGTCTGCCAACTCCCCACAACGTGGTCATGGGGTCGATTACTTACAAGGGGTGGGGACTCATAGCATAAAAACCTTCTTTGCATCAGATGAAGGCGACGGCAAAGTGAAAACCTACAAAACTGACCTTGATTTGCTCAGAATATTGTTGAATCAGAACCTCTGCAAATTGCTCCGGGGTGTACATGTGACTTGAGGGGTAAGAAAGTGGCATTAAGTAGTTGTTGATGTAGTCATTATTGCCCAATCCAACATAATATAAACACTTGTTGAGGTGAGTTGTCGTAGTTTCATTACTTCCAAGAATGTTAATGATTCTTGAGATGATATCTTGATGATTTCTCAACTGATTGTTAAAACTAATCCGTGCACCCTATTTTACATAAACAAAATTGAAAAGAGGTGGATCAAGTACTATATTTAATCATGTTCAAGCCTCAAGCATATGTCTGTAATTATTGTTACCAGCTGCTCTCCAGTTTCATCTCGTATTCCAGCTGATGCAGATGCATAATTTATGCCAACTAGTACATCTGCTTTGTGTGAATCCGCGTAAGGTGGGATGTATTCTTTGAACCCTAGAAGTTCACCTGTACAGATAATGGTTATTATAATTCGATAAGCCATGTATACTAATGCTATATTTAAAAAAAATGTGGGGTGATGATCCGATGAAACCATCTTCGATCATCTTGACAAACTTGAGAACAACAATACAAAGAAGCAATCGAAACAATTATTGTAATAACCAGTGATATCGGCCATTGTCCGATTGTTGGTAAACCTTCCTGTAGCTCTACGAGTCGGAGTATCGATGCCATAGGGAGGAAAATTAGATTTAGCTAGGGTGACAAGATTATTGTTATTGCCACTATCCACTATAGAATCTCCAAATATGAAGAAACAAGGCACTTGTGGCTCTCCAACAACCCAAATTGGCAAGATACAGAGCAAAACTACAATAACAGTAGTGCATACAATGCACCATTTTGTAATCTCAAATGCCATTAAATTTAAATACTCACGCACACATCTATTTCAAAAGTGAGCGTGTACGTTACCGGACACCAAGATCAGAACTATATATAATGGCTCTGAGTACTCGATTTGGCCATCTGGGAATAGAACTTAAACTTAAGTTTGAACTGAATAATATTTAATATTTGCATAAAGGCCACATGGGGAATATTAATCCGTATGCATGCCAACACGTTACACACGATTATGCATTAAACTGAGATTATTCATTGCCTGATTAGTTTGTAGTAATTCGTATAAAATTGTAACCTAACATTCATTATTGTAATGTCAATAGATGTAACAGCATATGTAACCCGATAACGTAAACAAACAGAAAAATAATCAAACCCATGCAGTTAGTATAATTTTGGGGCTCAAACTAGGGGTGTGAAGGAGTGGGAATGCAATCTTGCAGTTGACTTCAGTACGCAAGAACAAAATTTTGATGATAACTTGTTGGGCTGTACCTTTGAGTTGTGAACATTGACTTGTAGATATATTTTATGCTATATATAATTTAAATTTTAGTTGCGAATAACACGTTGGTGCAGTGGTTGAGCCACTGGCCTCTTTTGAAGGAGGTCAGGTTTCCTTTCTGTATTTGTAATGGCCGGGGGTCCTTCGGAAACAACCTCCCTATTGTATAGGGGCATGGTCTGCGTACATCAACCCTCCTCAGACACCACTTTGAGTGGTATTATAACTGAGTAAAGTTTCGTTTTTATAATTTAAATTTTAGTTGGATCTCCAAGTTTTATGATTTTTTTTTAAAGTCAGTTATGATCTTATTCCACAAAATAGGGATCTGTCCAACTCATATAAAAAAAAATAGATCTTTAATAGTGTACCTGTATTCTAAATAAAGACCATGGGAATGTAAATATACTCCATAAATTGATCATGATAGGGATAATATATTTAAATGTTTTTAATGATTTCTCCCACCAAGATGATGGTTTTCCTCACTTTCTTTACGATTTCTTCCTGAAAGATGATGGTTTTTCTCAATTTCTTTACGTTTTCTCCGATCTTTATAGTTCATGTTTATCAATACTGTTTTAAAAGCCAACAATAAAGCTGAAATATTATAACCAAATTAATTAATGAAGGAGGGAGTGTAAAGTATTAGCCGAATCTTGTTTGAGTAATTTCCAAAACAATTCATGTAATGTGCATTGATAATTTGATATGTTCTGCAAAGGGATTTCAAAGTTCCAACATGGATAATGACCCATATTTTCTATCTTTAAAGACTAATAAACAGTGCCCTGCTTTAGTTTATTCAATAGGATAGAAGATGTAAGACAATTTTTCATTAAAAATCTGAGAACGTGAACATAGAACTGAAGTTCTTGGTTTCAAACCATGAAAGGTACTATAAATAGCTACAATTTGGGCTTTTCACTGAATACATAACCTCTTTATGTTACATTTTGACACACCTCAAAACAATGCATGGAAACTTTAGTTGGTTCAATACAGTGATACTAAATAGAAAATATAACATGCATGATCAAATAATTCAGCGAGCATTTATTTGATTAGAGCTGAGCTAGACGACGGATATCGAACGGGTACGCATCAGACCCAGACTCTGCTGCATATGATCTTCTCCCTATGACTATATTGGCAGCTTCAGTCGGATGAAATGCATCCCAGAAGACATACTCATTCCTATTCCTGCAGGGAGTTTGAAATGGAAGACATGTAATTTGGCCATTATTTCTCCCTACACCGCAACATCCCGCAGTCGTAACTCTAAAGCCTGCAGAATAAAATTCAATTTAGTCATAAATTGCGATTATGTTTCTTTAGATAGAATTTTTGTTCTGTTTTCTACCATTATAAATCACATTTTGGAGTTAGGAATAGTGAATATTTTGAGGAGATGGACGTACCAAAGTTCGAAGGACGGGTGACCAAGTCCTGGAAGATCCCATAAGCATTGATGTATATAAATTTTGAATCTTGTTGATTCCTGTTGAGATCATCAACAAGAGACCTTAGCCTGTTGTTGAAAAGTTGATTTGCAGTATTGATTCTTTGTACACACGTTCTACCATCTGGGCTTTGAGACAAAGCATTTGGGCTGCATCCAATCTGGCCCACTCCATTCAGCACAAACTTTCTTGCTCCATAATTGTATAAATCCTGCAGTTAATGAGATATTCATTTCACCATATAGTACCATATAATCACTTGTCACTAATCAACTTGGAGCAGAACACAGGTCGCAAATAATTCAACATATAGTGTACCGAATGTTACAGTACTACTGCACCATTCGGTACATTTATTTGAGTACACATTTTGGAAGCTCTAACATTTCTCCTATCTTGCATCTGGTAGATAACTATATAAGGATATAAGTATGTGAAGTTGTATACCACTAGTTGTTCTCTGTACTGCTGTATGAGGACATCAGCATACTGGTCAGGCGTATATCTCCGGCTAGTAGAATAAATATTGGGCATGAAATAGTTGTTAAGGTAGTCATTGCTGCCGAGTCCAATGGAGTAAATGCACTTGCTGAGATAATCTGCTGCAGTATTTTCATCACCTAGTATATTCACCACTTGTGAGATTGTGTTCTTGTAATTTCTTACCTGCCCGCTCATACTAATCCTTTGGCCCTATAACAAAAAGGACAAAGGGAAAAACAGAAAGACTGCATCTGTTAGTATCACATTCAATAAATACCTTTTATATGACTTCTGATAGGTGTAACGATTATAATTAGGAAATTGCGATAATGTGCGTACCAATTGCTGGCCAGTTTCGTCTCGAATTCCAGCAGCTGCAGAGGCATAATTTACTCCTCCGAGTATGGATCGACCTCTTGCTTGTGTATAAGGAGGGATCGGATTACTAAATCCCAGTAACTCAGCTAATAGTAAAGTGGGGAAAAACAGGAAAAAATTAATTTTATGAACAGATGATTCTTGGACAAACTTCACTTCCCAGTGGAACATACTGAAGACGTCCAGTGATTAGTTTGATTTACAACTAAAATATACAATATGGAAATATGAGACACGGAGAGAGAACTTACCAACAACATCGACGACTGTTTTACCGTTGGAAAACCTTCCGGTTGGTCCTTGAGGATAATCAATCCCATAAGGTCTGTAGTTAGCTTTAGCCAAAGAGGTTATCTGATTATTGTTGCCGTTGTCTACCAAGGAGTCGCCAAAAATAAAATAACAAGGAACTTGAGGCTGAGCATTAGCCCCATTCTTGTACAAAGTTAGCAGCAGAATCACACACACCACCAACCATTTTCTAAGTTCAACACCCATTTTTCGCAATCACAATGACGAACCAAACAAAGATAAAAAAAGGTTATCAGAGAGATATATAGAGAGGATATATCTCTGAATAGCTAGAAAATGGTGGTAATGTGTCTAAAACTACAGAAGGTATATGTGTATTTATACATGCATGAAGGGCAGCTATGCAAATGCAAGAGAGCAAAATTAGAGTATGTAGAAAGAGTCCATGAAGGGAGTGAGATTTATCTAGTAGGAGTAGAATTTATTGTGGTACAGTTGAGATGTTAGTTGTAGGCATTGATTGATTTCACGCGGACATAATGTGAAGTGAAAACTGACTGCGTATCAGCCCACTCATGTTTTGGTGTACTGCATTTCCATGCATTGTAGTAACTGATTTGTGTGTGTGTGTGTCATAGCAGATGATTGTTGTAATCCATAGCTAATACCAAGTAATTCAAAGTATCTTATACATCTAATCATTTACCTTAACTAGCTAATTATGTCATAAAGTCAAGTAACTCATTCAGTGATATATTTTGATTAGCATTGCTCGATTCGTTATGATAAATCAACCAATCAAGGTCTGATCATCTCCGTAGTTTCATTTGATTTTTGTCAGCAGACTGAGAATTCAGTACTACAAAATACAAATAATAAAAGGAAAATGTTAACCACAGCCTAAGAGCATCTCCAATAGGACAAATCCCTTAGTTAAAATTTTAAATAACTTACCAAAATTGAAAATTATACATAATATGTTAAAAATCACTCCAATGGGTATTTCCCTAGTCTAAAATTTTAGCCAATCCTCTATATTTTTTCAATATTGGCCATATTTGTTGAACCTCTACAGATCTATAGAAAATGTCATGTCATTTCCCGCCCATTTTCTTCCCATATTTGACAAAAGAAATTAATAATAACTTTTTTAAAATATAACCAGACATTATAGTCAATCCCCATTGGAGCAAAACACCCAGGTTCAGTAAATTTAACTATTACTTTTTTGAAATTTAGTCAACTATTACTTTTTTGAAATTTAGTCAATCAACTTAGCCAATACGAAGATGCTCTAAGGCATGTTATTAAGCATTAAATACTTTCATATTTTCAATATATATTCTTGATACTCCCTCCGTCCCTTTTATTTGGCACATTTGGAAAAAACACACATATTAAGAAAGATTTAATTATGTAATTTGTTTTCATATTTGTCCTTTAATCTTCACATTAAATGATGAGTTATGAATATGTATATTAAGAGCATCTCCAATGGGATAGTCCCTTAGCAAAAAAAATCATACGTGACAAATATTTTAGATAATTTGTATAAATTTTTAATCTCTAATCATGCAAAACCCTTGGCTATAATTATAGTCAACCTTTCTACGTTGGCCAAATTTGTCGAACCTATCAAGAGCTGTAACAAAACTGTACATATAAATTTTATCAATATAGCCAATCTCGTTGGAACACATCATAGGTAACATTTTTAGTCAACCCCATTGGAGATGCTCTAAATATAAAATCAAACATTGGTATTAGAAATAAAAGGGTATATATGAAAAAATTGGTAAAAGTATGTATTAGAATAAGGAATGTGACAACTATTTAGGAACAAATTTTTTTAACAAATGTGCCCACTAAAAAGGGACGGAGACGGTATTTAATTGTTTTTCGTTTCCCAATTTCCATGTACTACACTAATTTTCACATTCACACTAATAATAGTGGACCTCCCTAAATTCATATTAATTTTCATCAATAAAAATATTCCAAATTGCTAAATAATCAATGCCAAGTCATTAATATTAAGTGCAAAATTGATGTATTAAATATATTTATCCATTTACATTAACTCTTAATCATAATACTAAAAACTGGAACCCATCATAAGATGGGTGAGGATCCTCTGTCCCCTTCTTTATTGCCCCTTCCATGCCTCCTGTACGAAAAGAGTGCCCCTGGAGGGGCCCATTTTAAGAAAAATTTTCTTAAAATGGACCCGTTAGGGACACCCTTTTTGTACAGGGGACATAAAGAAGAGGATAGAGGATCCTCACCCTAATAAAATGTTTGACATTTTATAACTTCATGATGGGTGGTGTCAACATTAACTACATCCCTAGTTTTGAAAAAAAAAAAAACACACAAACACACACTGGCATTAGGCTGGAAAGGTTAAATTAGACTAGCGCAAAAGATAATTTCTTCAAGCAAAGGCAATATCAATGTCACGTCGATTATATGTGTTACGATTACTCTTAACATAATGAAGTTGGCATAGACATCATAAATCTCTCATGAACTACAATAAACTTGCACCATAGACACGAGATTCATATCAATGAAAGTTACATGATAATGATGATAATAACAAGTAACTTGACGCAAACAGAATTTAAATCTCACACAAATGGTAAGTGCTAAAATTAACTTTGCACTACTATGTCAACTTTGGCCATATATGAAGCTGGAAAATACAGAAAACGACTTGGTCGACAAAGAAACAAGCATTTAATCACTTCAAATATAAAAGCAGATATGCGTTATGGTCTTCTGGACATATAGACATGGCATCCGTTGACATTTAAACCCGTATATATAAATGCTCATTCATTGGCCAATTTAAGTTTCCCTTCTAAAACATCAATCTGTAGAACCCACCCATGACCCATCAACATTTATAGTAAAAAGGAGGGGAAAAAAACGAACGTCCGAAACAAATAATGGAGTATACTAGGAAGAAACGGGAAAAATGGACATACTCGCTTATCCCGCTCGAACAGGTACGAGATGAGTAAAATGTTAGTAATTTTATAGTCTTGCCCTAAAATAGCCTCTCGCCCGCTCGAACAGGTGCGAGATGGGTAAAATGTACGCAATTTTATAGCCTTGCCCTAAAATGGCCTCTCAATCATGGATCATGCACCTTAACCACTAGACCAACGCAACAATCTTAATCTATATATCAATAACGCATGAATAATGACAATTCATATATATACAAATGTTATATCCACATAAACAAATCTTTTGACAATTATCCATAACGTATCTGTGCTACATACTTGGTAAGTAAAGTCGATCAAGTTTGACATTTTAACATAAGAAACTGATCTTTACAAATTCACCCAACATCTTGACTTGGTCTGTCCAGCCTGTTTCATGGAACTATTTATCAAGTACCACATCAAAAACGCATGAATAAGTAAGAAAAATAAGATCTTGCAGTCCCCTAAACACTTTTTTTAGCTCCTACAACCTTCCCCTGCGTCTTTACTTATTCCTAATTGTAAATGCAAGTACAGGTAATGCAAAGTTAATGAACAAGGACTTGGTCTCTAAAGCTCCATATGATTGACTTTACTTCATGCCAAAGCTTAAGATCAAGAACATAAATGGTCGGTGGTGCCAGTTTTTTTCATTTATGAAGGAAGATGAAGCCCGTACTCCATGCATAATAATGGCACCATTGATTTAAATGTCGGCAAATAAGCCCAGGGCCTCAGGCAAAATTGAATCACTAGTCTTCTCAATGAATATATCTTCATGATTGGACAAAATCATGCAACCAAATTACTATTCAAGTCAATGCTAGATCACATGAGTTCCCTTCGATATCTAGTCAAGTACTGATACTTACGATATTAAGACTGAAATTTTAGTAGCCGAGTCAGTTCGACTGATACTAGCACTGAAATTGAGTAGGTCAGTTCGTATAGCCCATATTTAACGGTAGCACTGTAGTTGAGAAGATCAACTGGTGTGGCCAAGTTAGCCAATGTACAGGTTTCAGGTTCGCCATAGCCAAGTTAACGACAAATATCATGGCTGCAACATGTCGTTCCAAGCTGCCATTGACAAATAGGTTATAAAAATAAGTTCAGCAACTTGGACATTAATAAACACATACATTGTTACCTTCCTCGCTCAAATTTGAAGTCTCATTTGACTCCTTCGCATAACAAACTTTATCAATGCAAAACTAATATTAATCTCCTCTGATTATTTGTCTACTAGTAACAATGTCCTCTGGAAACAGTTATGCTCAAGAGCAACATTACCAAATCCTAGCATAGTAGTATGCATACCCTTGCTTTGGAACCAAGGTTGTACTGTAGTGAAAAACACCTGTGCATTTCATTCTAAATCTTTTAGAGCAGAATTCTACTGGATATATAAGGTTCTGGCTAATAATAATGACAGAGAGAGAAAAACTACTTAATTAACCCATTAACCTTGATGAGGACAGAGAGAGAAAAACTACTTAATTAAGGCATACAAAGTCAAAACATTCAACAAAACAATGAAGGTCACAACTCCTACCCTCAAACTTCCAGTAGAGGAGGTCCTTTATAATCAGCATACACAAGCAGCCCATTTTGTAGTTAGAATGCATGTCTTCACTCAAACTGAATTACACTCTATTTCAGTGAGAATTCGGCCCCCATTCTTCCTTACTATAGCACTGACATGCAAAGTTGCTCATAAAGTTTGTAAGGGTCTAGTTGCTAAAGAGACTTCCACCATAATTGATGTGGTTAATAAAACTTAATTTGAACGTTACATGGTTAAACGAGAAGCCCTATCTACTTCTTATATCTTAAAGAATTGGTGCCAATGTGTTGGTGTCACTGGACCAAATGAATTTTGGCCCAAAACTAAAGTACCAAATTTACAAGTTTTATAGGTTATTTATCATCATGCAATGCAACCCGGCCCCATGAGCCATGAAATAACTTTGTCCACGATGAGCAATGGGCTAAATACCCATCCATATAAAATAAAAAATTACAAAACTAGATATTCTTCCCAATTAATTTCCAAAATTAACCCACCTAATAATGGGGAGATGAAACAAGTCACAGGCATTTGGTTAAATTTTCCAACACGAGTACAACTATGTAACAACATAAAAGTGGCATTAGCATATCAACCATTTTACATCTGCCACCCAATGAGCAATGACAAAAGTTTAGGAAACCTGCTTATAACTCATTATTTCTGGGCGCAGAAGAGTGCTGTAAAGCAATGTCTTTAATAATTTGAATCAAACCCTTCAAGTCATCACTCCCCAATTCAAGACAGTCTCTCAGTAGTTCACCCTCCACAACTTCTTTTTGTAGCATCTTCACCACTTCCCTCAATGGACCCTGCCACATTCATCAAACATTAGCAACATCTTACACTATCCACTAGAACTTTTTTGTCATAAAATTATGAATCCATTACTAGCACCCCCTGTATCATACTATATACTAACCATGTAACTTGTGATACTAGTAGTGAAAGTTAAACACCTAGACATCATCCTATCAGAACTATTAAAAACTTCTTATGCAAATTCAAACACCACTAGTTACGATTACTTGATACATTAAGGAACATATCTTCTGCTTACTCTAACATTATTTTTTTTCCAAAAATGCTAAGAATAGTATTGCTTATGACATTGTGTGAGTGTGTATCTAGGTTCTTCGGTCACCCAACAGATCCCCATGTCCCCACGGACCCCTGTATTGGATATTCGGATTCTTGGGAATAATCGGATACTCAAAAATCTCAACTAAATTCAATTTTTTCACAATTTGTACTACAAAAATAAATGATTTTAATTTTAATTTAAATTCATATGTTTTAGATAATTATATCATGTATTTAATTCAGATTGCATAAAGTTATTATGTTTGTAAATGGATTTCATCATTCATAACATCAAATATATATTTTATAATATTATTTGATGCACCGACTATCCCTGCAACTGCACCCGAATTTTATTTGTCAAATCCCCGCACCGGTATCCTTCCTTCTTAGGTATATATATATATATATATATATATATATATATATATATATATAGGCTTTTGCTCAAATACAAACCAATCCTTAAATACAAACTACAAACTAACACTAGATTAATTATATATCATTTATTCTAAGGTTCCCGCCAAGGGTACCTTCACAAAAAATGCTTAAAATAATTGGCTTTATCCACCAAAAAAAAAAAAACTTGCCGTGGAAATGCGAAACATTTAAGACAGTAAACGGATGAGTTAGGTAGTCACGAGGGCCGCAGGCCCTCGACACACCCGTCAATCGTCTATTGCCTTTACCATTGATTGCCATTCCTTATAACTTTAGAATGAAAAAGGCGCGAAGCGCCGTACAAGAAGGTGCGAAGCACCGTTAACCAGTGAAATCCACTGCCACGTCATCACGTGAACAATAATTTTTTATTTTTTTTTGCTGAATGGAGCCAATTATTTTAAACACTTTTTGTATTGGGGTACCCCTAGTTTGATCATTATATTAGCATGAAATATTGAATTAGTGTTTAGTTTGTAATTTGTAGTAGAGTAGGAGCCTATATATATATATATATATATATATATATATATATATATATATATATATATATATATATATATATATATATATATATATATATATAGAATCTCATTTCACAGCGAATCATTTTAACCTACCAACTTTTTCACACTATATACAAATACTCTGTCACACTGCTTCTTAGGTATATATACAATCTCATTGCACCGCGAATCATTTTCACCTACCAACTTTTTCAGATTATATACAAATACTCTGTCACACTAGTAAAATTTAGCTTGACACTTCTACACATCATTTGCTTGTAGCTTGAAAGCTAAATTACTTAACATTTAAACAAACATATTTATCTACATATATTGCTTAAAAATAATTAAAGATTAGATCGAAAAAAAATACCTGTCGATAAAACACTTTGATAAGCCTTCGAAATATAGACTTGGTGACCCTGAGGACATTTTTGTAATTTCGCTGGACCCAGACAGCCCTCTCATCATTCGACTCAAACCTCGTCAACTCATTCACAACTCCCATTAACTCATTCAAATCCGACACGAATCCCAACGCATCAGACACCGACCCCACATCTCTCCACGAGTAGTTGCTCATATAATCCCACCCCAAAGACATCATAAACTTCCAGAACCCGAGACCAATCCCGGGTCGGATCTTCTGGGCTAAAGAGCGTGCACGAGCGGCTCCAGCGTGGTCTCCGCGGGAGTCGCGTAGGTTGGCGATGCGGAGAGTGAGAGAGTGGGCGAGAGAGAAGAGAGTCTTGTAGGAAGAGAAGGAGAGAGACGAGAATAAGAAGGAGAAGAGAGATTGGTAAGGGGAAGTGAAGGGGAATGAGTGGGAGGGGGTGATGAGGAGGAGAAGAGTCAAGGTGAAGAGGAGGGAGGGTTTAAGAGACCCCATTTTTCAAATATTTTGTTTCGTTTCAACTTCTTGGATCAGTCAAGTTCAAGTTGTGCTGTTTTTATGCTAAATTGTTCCTCCGTTTCTTAATTAGTAGTAGTTGTTTATTTTGATTTTTTTTTTCTCAATTGCTCACCCAAAATTTAAATTGTGCTAATCTATAATTCTACGGTAAAACCTGGTTAAATTAATACTCGATAAATTAATAATCTCTTTAAATTAATAATTTCTTCCGATCTCAATTTGGGTCAGTTCAAAATATGATCAATTTCGATTAGATAATAAGATAATAATTTTTTTGAAAACCCAATATAAATATATGGTCCCAATAATATTATAAATTAATAATTCCTTTATAATCATAAAAATATATGTATTACCCTTTTGTATTATATGATTTTAGGGTTCTTAAAATTTGAATTTATATGAAAATCTTTAACCACCTTTGTTGCAATAAAAAAAGTTCGAATGTGGTATTTTCGTAAAACATTAAAAAGTTATTAGTCAATGTTTTTGATGCCTTGGGTGCTTCTTTACGTAAAAAAGGTTCAAAAAATGTTGTTTTATCCTTGATATCTGTTATACTAAAATAAATGACAATTTAAACCGCAAGCGCACGGTTCAATCGTTGAAATATTTTAGGTATCGATCCACGGAGACTAACATTTTCGCGTGTCCTTAATTTTTTATTTAATCGAATTAGAACAAATGGATTTTTTAGAATTATGTTCTTTTTTACTAATTAATATCTAAAAGAAAATTTAATCTACTTTGAAACGAAAATTTAAAATTATTCTAATTTAAACAAAAAACTGTTTAATTTTAACTAATTGAATTTTAAAAAAATTGATTTTATTTACATAAAATTTTAACAAAAAATCGACATTAATAATTCGTAGAGTGAACTAGCCAAAAATCAACAGTACAAATTAAACGAACCACATTAAACGGAACAAGTAAACCAGTGAAACAATCACCCAGTCAAATCAGGGACTCAGTACCAAAACCTACACTACCATTCGACTACACTACAACTCAAATAATTCTGAAAACAAAGCCAATACAATAACGAAAAATACATAGCAAAATGCTCGACAAAAACTCAGAATTCAACAGCAATTTAAAACTCAAGATCTATAATAAAAAAAATGAAATTAACTAATTTTATTCACAAAAATTCGGCATGACTCATTTAAAAATACGACTACCCATGATTAAAAATAACGAACCAAGTTGCAACAACAATTAAGCAAACTAAACCGATTCATAATCCAAATCATTTTTAAAACACAACTCGGCTGTTCAACTCTGTACACGAACTCAGAATACCGTACATTACAATTTGCAGATACTACTCATAACTCGCAATAAAACTCAGCTGTAAATTCAAACAAACAACAACCAGCAACTCAGTGAAAACATCAAAGTGAAATCAAAAACTCAAACTCGAAGAAACTCCACCGCAGCAAAATCGCAAGCTACAATTTAAAATGACTTAGCAACTAAAACTCGGCAGCTAATTACAATCCCAGAAATTACGACACGAACTACAACAACGAAAACTAAAACAAAACTCGGACAAAACCAACTCATTACCCAGGACTCAGAACAAACCAGAAATTCAGAACACAGTATATACAACTCAGATCGACAACAAAATAACGAACTCAGATCGAGTCATCTACTAACTCGGCAGAAATTAAAACGAACAAGTAGGCCCTCAATACTTAAATCAATTACAGAACTCGGCAATTAAAACTAAGCAAAAACTCGTGAATCACTATGAAAACTCAACGATTCTACAATGAACTTGGGGAGTGGGGTTTGGGTTCGCAGAAGAACAAAGAGGGGAAGGCTGAGGATTTGAAATAACAGCAAAGATGGGGGAGAGGGTTTATTAATTTGAAAAAAAAAACAAAGAAGAAGGAGTGAATCGTGGGATTTTTTTTGGGAAAAAGGAGAAGGAATGAGCTCGGTTTGAATGAATTGACAAGGTGTAGGGCTGTGAATTAAAAATGAGAGACAGTTGGGTTTGTTTCTAAAATTGAAAGCCAAAATAACGGAACAGTGGAGTTAAAAAAACTTCAAATTTTAACAAAAAACGAGTAAAAACGTACTAAAAATTTTATAAACCTAAAAGTTTTGTTTTTTTTTATATTTGAAAAATTAAACATGCAAATAACGAAGGTTAACTACGAAATTAAATTACTAAAACGATGATTTAGAATTGAAATGGCCCACAATAAAATTTAAATTTAAAGGGGCAAAATTACGAATTAAAAACTAAAATTAAAACTACGAGCAAGAAAATAAAAATCGTTATTTTCAACCCATAGCGGTTAGCATTTCGCTACTTTGTCCACTAAACGGATTTACGAAAATAACGAAAGCTATGCAACAAAAATGAAAGAACAAGACGAGAAATTAAAGGAAACGGAATTTTTGCATTAAAATAAAAAGTGTTTACAAGATTTGAAACTAAAAAAAAAACAAGAAATTAAAGCTACCCTAAAATCTAAGTTCCTAATTACAAGGGGGTGAGGGGTATTTATAGGATAAAAATTAGGGTTAAGGGGTGTTGGGTAAATCTCCACCATACATTTGTGGTGTGTGGTGGTGAAATCCTAGTCATCTATTTGTTTCCTTCCCCCTTAAGCTTTGAAGAGTTGATCTTGGTCATACACTTAATTATGTGTGTTGGGATGATCTCCACCTTCCACATGTCCTCCAAGATTCCTTTTCCACCAAGCTCCTAATTTTTTTTCTTCTTTTCATTTAAGTCCTTTTTCTTCCTCTATTTCCCTTCCTTGCTCTTTATTTCTTTATTTTGCCATTTCTTTATTTATTTACGAGTTTCCTGAAATGCAACAAAATAAATTATTAAAATACGAGTTCAAGCAATAAATAGGTAATAAAAATATGCAAAAATATGCACTTAACAAATGCCCCAATACCTATCTTTTGCTCGTCCTCGAGTAAAACAAAAATAAAATCTAGATAAAAAGTCCTATACTCCTTTTTGTAGGTGTGACGGTTGCATTTGGCATATGCAACAAGCCCTTTAAACCCCTAGGCAGCCCTAGTGGACGAGTGAGGTCTCGTGAGGGCCTATAGTGAATGTACCCACAAAATCCATCTAGTTTGTATAAAATATTACATGACAATGCAACACCACACATATCCTCTCATGATACATCAATTTAATAATCAAAATGAATTTACAAAGTCTTGGTGTGGAAAGTGCAATGATTCACATAGTCTACTTAAAGAAGCATGCACGAGTGATTACAAGTTCATGTCAAGTGCAAAAATTATTGGAAACCATGCTAAGTCTACAAGAGCACACCTTAGAGTCAAAACTTGAGATCTCATATGCAAAACAAGCAATACCTCACATTTCACTCACAAAAGAACATTCACTCAAGAACAAGGGTAAGTGTATCACTCAATTCCAACAAAATCAAAAGCATGCTTGGCATTTGGTATCATTCTAACTTAAACACAACATACATCAATGACGACAATCAAAAGGTCTTTATTTGGGTTGTAATGGGGCTAGGGACAGGGTATGTCAAGTAAGGCCAAAACAAGGTAAAGTGTCAAAAGCTAGTAGTCAACATGAAAAACATGCACAACACCAAACTTCCTCCCCACACAATTATTTTTCTATTTTCAACAAAAAGACTTGACTAGTCGAATAAAGGAGAATTATAAAAACATAAATATGCTCTCATATATATAAATATTTTTATTTTTTTTATTTTTTTATTTTTTTTTAATTTTTACTTATGAGAGCTATAAGAAACCATAATCCTCCTTTAGATTTAACTTGAAAATCGATTAACAAGGTAACCAACAAAACATATATTTCCTCAAAAGTTATGAACAAAATTAAACCCATCTCACACACCTTATTACTCCCTAAAGTTCCTACTAGCCTTTGACAAATTAGGATCAAGTATACGTAAGGCTGTACAAGAAAAAGGTCTTATGCGAGTAATGTGGTGTGTCACCGAAAGAATTTGATTAAGCTCAAAGGGGTAACTAATTGATCACATAATAATGGTGTGGATATTTTGGGAAATATGGGTTATTCCTAAATGCCTTTATCATCTTATCATCAATAAATGTCATGTGTTTCAAGAAAGAACTCAAACAAGTGCTAGCAATGCAAATGACAAGTGGACACTCAAGCAAACGAATATAAATGCAAAAGATGTGCATATAGGCTAAAAACTCACTTGGTGTGGTAGAACATAATCAATCTCAAGTAAAGGTATCCTCAATGCACCTAATTGTACTAAAAGCATGAAAACCAAATCATCTTACACCTAATCATGACCTTCTAATTTCTTGCACAAATCAAATAAGTCTACTAGTTTCACCTTGCTAATGTAAGTGTGTGGACAAAAACTTAGCAAATCACTTCTCAATCAAAAGCTAAAGGAACACGAGATTATCATAGCATGTAAGGGTGCATCAAGCAACTAGCAATCAATTAACAAGACTAGAATAAGATTAGAACTCTACTCTTTTTGTGATTTTTTCATTTTTTAATTTTTTTTGATTTTTTTATTTTTATATTTAAAGTAAAAACCCTCCCCATACCTAAATCATGCATTGTCCTCAATGTATGCAAATGCAAGAAAAATGAGTAAATGAGAACGAGGTAATACCTGATAAGGGATGACAGAGAGTAATGAAAATGAAAAACAACTAATTAACACTACTCACGCACACTTATACTCCCCCATACCTGAATTTCATAAAGGGAGGCAAAGGAATAAAATCGACTTAGCCGATGCCGGTAGGGAAATTGGAGTGAATTTCCGAGAAGAGCTCAAGATGCCGTTGAAGCTCTAACACCTTAGTGACTTTTGCAAGAAGACAAAAATATTCTTTCAAAGTATAAGCATTGTAACCACTAGTGTTTTCCACAGACCAAAGTAGGGCTTCTTTATGTTGTTTAAGCAAATTAATTAATTGGATTTCTTGGTCCGAGTTTAAATCACTATTGATAACAACAGAGAGAAGTTTGTCTTTTTACAAGAAAATGTTATCGAAAGTGGAGGGGTGTGTTACGAAATCAAGTGGAGGTGGCTCACCAACGGGAGTTGTAACAATGGTACTAGGGTTGACATGGTTAGTATTGGATTCAGCTTCCCATTTAGAACAAATATGATTTAAAGCCCCTAACAACTCATCGAAAGTAGGTGGTTCACCAACGGAATTTTTGACAACGGCTTCAACATTAACATCCTCAGGTGGAGTCTCCCATTTAGAACAAATGTCGTCCAACTCTCTCAACATCTCTTCCGAGGTCATATCTCTTAACGGATCAACATACTCTCGGTTAGACTCATGGTTGACTTTGAAATCCTCATTGAGAAGAGACTCAATCTCACTATCCTCAAGGTTTGGCCAATTAACAATGTCATCAATAAGATTAACCCCTATTGTTTGTTCAAAAAGCTCATTGGGTTCTTTTCCGACATTAAAGATGTTAAGGTTAATTGTCATATTACCAAAAGTAAGTTTCATCGAACCATCCCTACAAGTAATCAAGGCATTAGATGTAGCAAGAAAAGGTCTACCTAGAATGATCGGGATTTGGTTCTTAGGATTCGTGACGGGTTGAGTCTCGAGGATAACAAAATCAACCGGAAAGATGAATTCACCAACCTTAATTAGCACATCCTCAATTATTCCCTTAGGCATTTTGACAGAACGATCGGCTAATTGAATTGTCATGTTCGTCTTTTGAAGTTCGCCTAAACCTAGGGAATGATAGACCAAAAATGGAAGAAGATTCACACTCGTTCCCAAGTCAAGTAACACCTTGTCCACAAAAGTATTGCCTATGACACATGAAATTGTAGGACAACCGAGGTCCTTATATTTCACGGGAATTTGGTTCGAAAGAATTAAACTAACATGAGAAGTCAAAAAGGCTTTCTTATAGACGTAAGTGGAACGTTTATGAGTACACAAATCTTTTAGACACTTAGCATAAGAGGGAATTTGTTGAATGACATCTAAAAGAGGAATGTTGATCTCGACTTGCTTGAAAACTTCCAAAATCTTTTATACTTGAGGCGATTGTTTGTTAGAAAAGAGTCTTTGAGGATAAGGAGCTTTAGGCTTAAAGACTCGTTCGCTAGACACATCGGGAATGGAATTGGAAAGTGGAACAACAATCGAAGATTCATTAGGTGAATGTGGTTTGCAAAAAAACGGAGGCTCACTCGGTGATGATGATTTGAGAGAAGATTCAGATGACACGGGAGTGGATTTTGGAGTATGGTTTGAATGATCAAGTTTAGGGTTTGGTTCAACATTTGACTCGTCTTCTTCGTCGGGGGACTCGACTCCAATTTGATTATCAACTTTGTTTCCCGACCTTAGAGAAATGATAGCATTAACCTTTTCGGGAGGTCTTTGGTTGAGAGGAAATTTAGGGTTGACCTCGGGTTGACTCGGGAACATGTTCTTCTTTCGCTCACACATGGCGTTGGCTAATTGACTCACTTGAACCTCTAACTTAGATATGGCTTGAGTACTAGCAATCAAAACTTGCCTATCTTGAGTCATGGTTTGCATGAAAGTTTGTTGAGATTGAGCCAAATTACTTGTTGATTTCAAAAGCGCATCAAAAGTCTTTTCCAAAGAATTAATTCTCTTATCTGACTCATGAAAAACGGGAGGGTGGGCGGGTGCTTGAGTCGGGGCTTGAATCGAGTTTGGATAAGGAACTTGATTTTGAATCGGGTACGAGTTTTGATTGGGCTTTTGAAAACAAGGAGGTTGAAAAGAAGGTGGCGGAGATTGGTAGTTTTGGCCTTGGTTCCACGAGAAATTCGGGTGATTCCTTCAACCGGGATTATAAGTAGGTGCAACCGGATCATTCCTAGGGATTGGTTGAAACACCGCATTAATTTGATCATAGCCAGGAAAGTCCGAAAAACCTTGATTAAAATTAGAGCACATAGACACATTTGAGGGGGCCTTACTAGTTTCTAGGACTTCGAGTCTTCTAGTAATGGTGGCTAACTTGGCATCAGTAGCAATATTGTTTCCAATTGAATGCATACCCCTAGAAGAACTAGACGACTTGAAAGGCATATGACTCAGC
This sequence comes from Saposhnikovia divaricata, assembly GCA_036435485.1. Lineage (NCBI taxonomy): Eukaryota > Viridiplantae > Streptophyta > Magnoliopsida > Apiales > Apiaceae > Saposhnikovia > Saposhnikovia divaricata. Next base: position 47,735,014 of record CM071600.1, read on the forward strand.
CTATTTGTATTTCGAGGATACAACTCAAGTTAAATTAGATTGTAATAAGTAATTAATGGTAACTGTCACAGGAATCTCAGATAGTGATATCTGTCAAAAGAAAGAAGAATGTCAATCTATAGTTTTGATGTTTTACACCGAAAGAAGATTCAGACAACTGATCAAGCCTTGGTGTAGCATTAATGCAATTGGATTTTATTTGCAGTGACAAGAGATTCTATGGAGACATCATCAGTACAAGAGGAATTAAAGTGTGTTGAGAAAGTACATGGATTACAACTGAGAGTCAAAGTGAAGAATAGAAATTGGAGTTAGTCGTTCATGAACCAGACAGTACATCGAACGTCAACAATTATCTAGTGGAAATTATTCATTACTAACAGTGGTTCATTGAGATAAATTAAGTATTTATTGATTTTAATTAGTTCACCTTTATTTGATATAAATCCTTATAGTTTATTTAATTAATGAATTAATTCTAAAAGAATTAATTTATTTATTAAATTACTTATTGTGTCAATTAAGTCTGAATTAATTAATTAATCATTAAATAATTAATAAGGTTTCTATGACATAAAAGAATAAATGTGAAAAGCTGAGATTATGTCATATTGAAATAGAGCTGCACAGATTATGTCATATTGACAGAAAACGTGAGGTTTATGTCATACCGAGCTAATCAGATTATGTCATACCGAATTCTGAGAGTATGTCATACTGAATTATGAAGTTATGTCATGACAAGGTTTTTGTCATACCGAGCTACTCAAGTTATGTCATGACAAGGTTTTTGTCATGCCGAGATATACCAGTTATGACATTGAACAAATTATGTCATGGTGGCAGCAAATATCTGAATTTTCTATAAATGGACAGAAACCAGCAGAAGAAAAAAAGAGACACACGGACAGAAAATTGAAGAACACCCAAGCATCAAATTCTCTCAACTTCTACACACCTGCCCAAGCTTTAATTTTCACAATAAATTCAGTTCAAGCTCTTTGTAATATCTAATCCGCTGGAACTTGTTTATTGATCACTCTTGTACTACTAGCGAATTAAGTTTCCTAGTTCTAGATTTGATATCTTGATTTTTATTAACTAAATTAGAAAAGTTCATGTTGAATTTTCTAATTAGTTATTAATTACTTGATAATCATTTGTATTGATTTTGTAACACCCATCAAGTTAATATATTGTTATATTCAACTTGAAAATTTGTGTTATATTATTCCGCACAAAATATTCGTTTAAGTGAAAATTGTTTAACGAATAAATTTGGAGAAAATGATATAGATTGTATTCAACCCCCCCTTCTACAATCTTATTGGACCTAACAATTGGTATCAGAGCCTATTGATTGATATACAAATCAAGATCCTTATTTTACTCAATCAAAAATCAAGCTCGAATTTTTAACTCTCTTAAAAATTCATCATGTCAGCCAAAGGCAATGTTAAAATTCCTATCTTTAATAAAGATAACTATGACATGTGGAAAAACAAAATGGAGTTATTTCTTGATGTAGCAAATCCAAGATTCTTGTGGGTTTTGAAAAATGGACCAGTAATTCCTATCCAACATGATGCTGAAACTGTTACAAATGGAGTTGTGACAATACCTGCAAAATCCTATCCAAAGGACCCTAAGAACTTTACCGCTGAAGAAAAAGAGGAAGTTGGATTGGATTAAAATTTGAGACTCATTTTATTAGATTCCCTAGATGCTGTAATGTATAGCCATGTAAGGAATTGTAAAACTGCTAAACACATCTGGGAAACTATTGAGATCATTAATGAAGGGACTGATGAAGTCAAGGAAAATAGACTTCAAATTTTGACCTCTGAATATGAACACTTTAGAGCTGGCCGTAATGAAGGCATTCAGGAAGTGTTCGAAAGGTATAACAAAATAATCAACAACTTGCAAGTTCATGGCAAGCAATATACCCAGAAGGAGATCAACATGAAGTTTTTACTGACTATGCCTACTCACTTAGAGCATAGAATCACCGCTATCAGAGAATCTAGAGATTTAACTAAGATTGCTCTTGAAAGGCTGTTTGGTGTTCTGAAAACATATGAATTAGAACAAGTACAGCAGAAGGAATTCTCTAGCAAAGGCAGAATGGCAAATTCTTCTACAGCTCTAGTAGTTGAGGTTCCTAAGGAAGTGGAAGCTAAAGTTGTTCAACCTAACAGCTTCAACAAGGAACAAACTGAAGTGGAACATGGCCAAACACCAGCTACTCAGGATGGTGGAGAATTTTATTCACTTGAAGAGCTGGATCAATTGGAAGATGAATCTATGGCGATGATGGTGAGACAATTTAGTAACTTCAGATTCAGAAGAAATCCAAAGTTCAGGTTTAAGCAAAATAACATATTTCAAAGAAGAGGTTCTTCATCCTCTAGTAACAGGGGAGGTTACAAAACTGGAACTGTTGATAGAAGCAAGATTCGTTGCTTCAACTGTAATGAGTTGGGACACTTTGTTACTGAGTGTCAGAAACCCAAGCAAGCACAGAAGAAATATTATGCTTCTGAAAAGAAGAAGACTGGAAGAGCTTATGTAGCTGCTGGTAAAAGCTGGGATGACACAGATAGTGAAGATGAAGAATATGGAAACTTTGCATTGGTGGCAAATGCTGAATCATCAAATTATTACACCACACCGGTAACTCTTACTGATACTGAGTTAATTCATAGTTTACGTAATTGCTTGACTAATGCACAAAAAGGGTACGAGAGAATAAGTCTTGTTAACACTAAACTTGAAAATGAAGTGTTAGATTTAAAAAAGGTGCAGATTAATCAAGATAAGAATATAGAAGAAATAGCTCGACTTAACTACAGAGATAAGTCGTTAGGAGAATACATGGTAAAACAAGTTGATAGGATTGCTGATCAAGACATCAGGATTAAAGAACTTGAAGCACAGATCAGGGCTTGTTATAATTCTGTTAAAGTTTCCAAAGAGTTCTTTAACAATCAAGTTGTAGAACGAACAACAGGTATAGGGTATGGTTACAATGAAGCTGTTGGATCGTTGGGCATAAATTCCCCTAACCCTGTTAGTGCTAAAGAAAGGGGAATACCACATGTGCTAAAAAATGTTAAAGAACCTCTATTTAAAAAATCTGATGCTGGTCCACCAGATATTCTTTCTATGGTTATCCAAGAAGAAATGAGAAATGAGGATAGTGCTAATGGCACAGTCTTTGTTAAGGATAAATGTGTTAAGGATAAAACTGTTAAGAACACTAATACAAAGAATGGTTCATTCAAGAAAGATGTCACAGTCTTTGTTAAGGCTAAATCAGTTGACGACACTAATACAACGAATGTTTCATCCAAGAAAGATGTACCTAAAGTGTCAGTCAAAGTTGTTGAATCAGCTAGTTCTTCTAGGACTGAATTAGGTGGTAATAAGTTGAAACAGAAAAATACCATGCCTATCATTGATTCTAATCATAAAGCATGTGATGTTATCAATTGTATGTCTTGTGCTTTTAACAGTATGCGTGCTTATTTTAATGGTAGTTATGCATGCGTTAAACAGAATGCTCCTCGACAGCACATGAACAGGAACAATAATGTTCGATCAAAGACTGCTTTTCCTCCTCAAGTTAGGAGAGAGACATTTGTACCTAAGCCTAAACAAAAGGTTACCAAGAATGTTTACCAGGTCAAATGTCCAGTCAATGACACAAGTGTTATTGCTGCTAGAGAAACATGGATACCCGATAAAACAAAAGATTTTCAAATGTGTTTATAAGGTTAAATGTTTATTGACTAAAGATGTTAAAATTAAAGATGTTGTTTTGCCTGATAAAGGTCAATACTTTAAATCCGCAGGACCCAATCAAATTTGGGTCCCGAAGAAGGTTTAATTCATTTGTCATTGGAGGGTGTTGAGCAGGTTGAACGAGTGACCTGGATCATGGACAGTGGATGTTCGAGGCATATGACTGGTGACAGAACCCTGCTGACAAATGTGGTGGAGAAGGCCGGCCCAGTAGTTACCTTTGGAGATAACAGCAAAGGTAGAACTGATGGATATGGCAGACTTGAAGCTGGAAATGTTATCATTGATGAAGTCTCTTTTGTGAAAGGACTTGAGCACAATTTGCTCAGTGTCAGTCAATTCTGTGACAAAGGTTATGAAGTTCATTTCAACAAGAAGAATTGTATAATTTCACACAAGAGACATGTAAAGCCACAACTGAAAGGAGTTAGAAAAGGCAATCTGTACGTAGCCAATATAAACTCAGGAAGCACTGAAGAAATCACTTGCTTCTACACTAAAGCATCTAATGATGAGAGTTGGCTATGGCACAAGAAACTTTCTCATCTTAATTTTAAGACAATGAATTCTCTGGTTAAAAGAGAGTTGGTGAGAGGTTTGCCTTCAATGGAATTCACTCAAGAAGGACTTTGTTATGCATGTCAAAAAGGCAAGCTAAAAAGGGCAAGTCACAGGAGCCCTGACACATCTTCAATAACTGAACCATAACAATTACTTCATATGGATTTGTTTGGTCCAGTTAATGTGATGTCTATGTCAAGGAAGAGATATGCTCTAGTGATTGTTGATGATTTTTCAAAATACACATGGGTCCTGTTTTTGAATTCTAAAGATGAGACTCCACAACTGGTGATTGATCACATTAAATTAATTGAGCGAGATTCTACATATCCAGTGAGAGCTATAAGATCAGACAATGGAACTGAATTCAAGAATGCAGTTTTAAATGACTTCTGTACTGAGAAGGGTATAACCAGACAATACTCAGCTCCAAGAACTCCTCAGCAAAATGGGGTAGTGGAAAGAAAGAATAGAACCTTGATTGAAGCTGCACGTACTATGTTAAGTGAATCAAGGCTTCCATTGTACTTTTGGGCTGAAGCTATCAATACTACGTGCTATACCCAGAATCGAACTCTAATCAATAAAGATCAAATGAAGACACCCTATGAAATTATGGCTGATAAGAAACCATCACTCAAATACTTTCATGTATTTGGGGAAAAGTGCTTTGTGCTTAAAGAAGGTGATGATCAAGGTGGTAAATTCGATACCAAAGCATTTGAAGCAATTTTTATTGGTTATTCAATGAGAGCATACAGGGTGTATGTGATTGATGAACAGAAGATGATGGAAAGTGTCAATGTAACATTTGATGACACTAAACTCCCTAGTATCCAAACTGAGAATCCATCTTAGAAACTATCTTTCGATGACATGACAGATACAGATTCAGATGATGACAATGCACCTGAGATTTTTGCTGATGCTAATGACAACAATGATGATCAGGGTAATGGTGATGAAAACAATGATAGTAATCAAAATTCCCCTGATTCTTCTAAACAATCATCATCTAGTCAACCTGGCAACAACTCAGGGGGAGACAATGAAGGGTCAACTGGTCACACACAACATCACAATGAAGAACAAGGCGAATCATCAAGATCTAATCTTCCCAGACAGACTGTTTGGAATAGAGCTCATCCTTTTGAGCTAATTATTGGTGATCCAGTTGTTGGTGTAAAGACTAGAAGAGCTTTTCAGAATCAATGTAATTATTCAAGGTTTCTGTCTGAAATGGAACCTAAGAAAACTGAAGAAGCTCTTTCTGATCCTGATTGGGTGATTGCTATGCAAGATGAACTCAATCAATTTAAACAACAAAAAGTTTGGAAGCTGGTACCCAGACCTACAGACAGACCAGTAGTTGGCACAAGGTGGGTATTCAGAAACAAACTGGATGAAGATGGCACAGTGATGAGAAATAAAGCAAGACTGGTAGCAAAGTGTTACTCCCAATCTGAAGGCATTGATTATGATGAGACCTATGCTCCAGTGACTAGACTTGAGGCCATAAGAATATTCTTGGCATTCGCAGCATTTTCAAACTTTAAAGTTTATCAAATGGATGTCAAGAGTGCTTTCTTGAATGGCAAGCTAGATGAAGAGGTTTATGTAGAACAGCCCCCTGGCTTTGAAGATCTAGATCTAATTGACTATGTCTACTTCCTTTTCAAGGCTGTCTATGGTCTTAAGCAAGCACCAAGGAAATGGTATGACACTCTCTCTGAATTTTTACTTGAAAATGATTTTGTTAGAGGTGTCATAGACAAAACTCTCTTCACAAAGAAACATAAAAATGATACAATTATAGTCAAAGTCTATGTGGACGATATAATATTCGGGTCTACTAATGATCTTTTGTGCAAGAAATTTGCAAAGTTAATGCAGGGTAAATTTGAAATGAGCATGATGGGTGAGCTGAAGTTCTTTCTTGGATTGCAAATAAATCAAAGGACAGATGGAATATTTATCTGCCAATCCAAGTATGTCAAAGAGCTTCTCAAGAAGTATCAAATGGAGGACTCATCTTCAGCAAAAACACCATCATCTACTGCTGTCAAATTTGGAGCATGTGAAAATTCTGCCAAGGTAGATATCACAAGCTACAGAGGTATGATAGGCTCATTACTTTACCTTACTGCGAGTAGACCTGATATTATGCATGCTACGTGTTTGTGTGCAAGGTTCCAATCGGATCCTAGAGATGTTCATCTCATTGCTGTTAAACGAATTCTGAGATATCTTAAGGGTACGCCTAACTTAGGCATCTGGTACCCTAAAGATTCTGGTTTTAATCTTGTTGGATATACAGATTCAGACTATGCAGGAAGTGTTGTGGATAGAAAAAGCACATCTGGGAGTTGTCAATTTCTAGGTGGTAGACTAGTTTCCTGGTACAGCAAGAAACAACAAACAGTTTCCAACTCAACAGCTGAAGCTGAATATATAGCTGCTGGAAGCTGTTGCGCACAGATTTTGTGGATCAGGAATCAGTTGAGAGACTATGGGTTTGTACTTGATAAAATTCCTATTTTATGTGACAATACAAGTGCCATAGCAATCTCTAACAATCCTGTGCAGCACACAAGGACAAAGCATATTGACATCAGGTATCATTTTATTCGAGAGCATGTCATGAATGGTACCGTGGAGTTATTTTTTGTACCTACGGAAGAACAAACAGCAGATATTTTTACTAAGTCTCTTGACGAATCCACATTTACCAGAATTGTTGGTGAATTGGGTATGTTAAATAGTCTTAGTAATTAAACTGATTAATATCTGAGGTTTGATCTTTAATAATTTACAAGTGATTGGTGTGTTAATATTTGTTATTTGAATCACTTGTATAATTATTTTATCAACTTATAATCTTGCTTGTTTATTCTTAAATCATTGTTATTATCTTCTCTATTTTTTTTAATTACTTCTTGTGTTTTTAAATTTATTCATTTTCTTTAAAAATATTTTTCTCGAATTTTACAAGCTGTAATTTATGAGAAATATATTTTTCTTGAAAATGTTATTATCTTAAATTCAGTTTAATTATTTTTATTGTTTAAATAAATCATAGTTTCCTTTTGAATAATTTTCTATATGGAAATTATTTTATTAAAAAATTTATAGATTTATTAATTCATCAGAAATAATTATGTAAATATTTAGTATGTTATTTTATTTTATTTTATTTTATTTTATTTGTAGTGTTTGTCCTTTTGTTATTATTGTTTGATTTCGTAAAAAGACTAACCTATGTTTATTTCTGTGTTGTAAATAATTAATTTGTTGTAAATTATTATTTTATTAATATTTCTAATTTTCTGTAAATTATCATTGTATTTTTATTGTAGTAGTTTGTTTGTATATTAATTTCTGTTCATTTTAAGTCATAATAGAATTATGTCATAATACAGTATTAGTCAGAATTTTGTCATAATCGTGTTTTATGTCATATTCGACTGTAGTATAAATTTTGTCATACTTGGTTTAGTGTAAATAATGTCATAATCGTGTGTTGGTGTAATAATGTCATAATCGTATGATGATGTAAATTATGTCATATTCGGGCATTTAGTTAGAATTATGTCATATTTGCATTTAGTTAGATTTATGTCATATTCATATTAGTATTAGATTTATGTCATATTCGGGTAGTAGTAAGAATTATGTCATATTCAGGGATTAGTATATATAACAGTAGAGTGTATGTGTTTTGTCATAAACCTCTCGTGTTAAGTCACAGAGGCTGTTCTTCGATACACGCATATACAAGTCGAAATTCTGCTCAATTTTCTTCCCGATTAAACTCTGATTTGCTATAACTGAGTTCATTACATCGATTAAACATCTAATTGAAGGTTAAATCGAGAGTTTTAGTCGAGTTTTTGCGTTTCTTGGTTTCGAAAAGTCGAATTTTCGATCTGAATTTTGAAACTTTTGAGGCTGATTCTGTGAAATCTAAAAATACCTTAGTACTCGTGGTTGATTCTAGATCATAGTGTGATTTTTCCAGAATTTTTGAAGAACTTTGAAAAATTTCGAATTTTTAATTAATTATTAAGTCGAAATAATTCAGTTTAATTGTTTATTTTGTTAAAATCTGGATTTTTAAAAGGGTAAAATTTGTTTAAAAAATGGCTAATTATATTGATGAACATTTTGAGCTAATAAATCATAATTTGGTCGGATATTTTGATCCCGAAAGGTGTTCCATTGAACGGTTTCGACCCTGGATTAATTTCTTGAATAGTCATTCACTGGTTAGCACTGCATTAAGACTGGATGCTCCTTTGAAGATTGAACCCTTACAAATAATGTGTACAACTGCTGTTGCTTCAAGGGATAATCGATCTTTTGTTTTCACCGTTGGAACAAATCAGTACACAGTGAATGAATCTGTTATTAACACTGTTCTGGGCTTTCCCAATGAAAATTTTCAAGATCTTCCGTCCAACCAAGAGTTGATTAATTTTTTCACTGGAATTAATTATCAATATGAAATAGATCTCTCTTCTCTGAATAAAAAGTATCTTGTTCAAGAATGGGATTATCTATTTGACACGCTGGCAAAGGTGTTTGCAAATACTACAAGAAGAAACTTCAATGTAATAACTTCTTTTCTGCAACATATTGGATTTGCAATTGCTCATAATCGAAGCATCAATATTGGCAGACTTCTTTGTGTTCTTATGGTTAGAAGATTTATCAATGCTAAGAAGAACATTGATAAGGGTGAAAAAGTCTTATTATATTACCCTAGATTCTTTACATCGATTTTTAACTACTTGGTTCCTATTGAACTTCATGCTCCATTCCTGAATTGTCAATCTAAGGTGTCTGGTAAACCTTCAACCAAACTATTCACAGGATACGGTGCTGAAGTAAAGTTTCCAAATGTGCAAGTGGCAGTTACTCAATACATGTCCACCTACATTCAACTTCCTATCATTCGGAATGTACTTGCTCCAGTTCCTGATCAACCTGAAGCAGCAATTGAACAAGTACCTCAGATAGTTGAACAACTTGCACCTCCTCTTGAAGAACAAGTTCCTGAGCCAACTGAACCAGTACCTGAACAAGAACCAGTTATTCAAGAGCAAGCTGAACCAGAACTTCAACCTCCATCGGCTGACCAGGTATTGCCTCCTAACTTTGAAACTACTTCTGTATCTCAATCTACTTCTGAAACCCAAGTGGTTGTTAGGACTGACCAAGGGATTGTAGCACCACAATCTCTATCCCAGGTCAAAGAGCCAAACACTGAGTCAAAAACAACTAAATTCTACCAATACAGAAGGAAATTGCAGCCTAAAAGAAGTGCAAGAAGTAGTGATGAAGTGAGTGAACCCACAGCTCTGCCTCTACTAAAGAAGAGTAGAAATGAACCTGAGGTAACTGTAAGCTCATTCATATCCTCCCAACAGGATATGGACTTTGATATGGCTAATGAACAGTTACTGGAACCATTCTCTCAACAGGATGAGTCTATTGAATTTCGCCAGTCGGCCATGGCATCCTGTAAAGTGTCAAGCACAACCCCACTGTTATTACTAACAATGGGAGAACATGTAGAAATGAATGAAGATAGGGACACTCAGCGAGGAGAGCACATAGGAACTGAAACAGTGCCTACCATAGTCACGGTAGAGGAGCCTTCACAGGTTAATGAGGGAAATCTTGATTCTGAGCCACTTTTAATAGAATCATCATCTCCCCTCCCAGGAGGAACATTCCTGGCTCCCTCAAGGGATTTTCCACTCGCAGTTTCAACTGGAGAAGGTGGAAGGCAACTAAGCCTTTCTGTCACTGAAGCAATTCAGACCTCAATTCCAACTGACATGACAGAAATGACTGTGGTTAGGGATTTGCGAACTCCCATTGCACCACCACTGACCTTCCAAGAGAAGGCTAGGGTGATTTTACCTGCAGGTACAATGGAAGCAGCTTTGGAACATGAGAGGAGTGATGTGAGGATCACCACCACGTGAGATGAGTGATACTCAGAGGGATAGTGAGGTGAGCGCACACAATGACACAAACACTCTTTCTCTCATAGCAGAATTGAATCAAATGTAAGAAAACCTTGCTCAAGCTGAAGAAGACAATAAAAACTTAAGGTTTGACATGGATAACATGAGAACTATCTTCAACAACAAGATCAATGCACTTAAACTCTCGCAGCAACAAGCGATCGAAGATTCTGGAGATGTCACAGTGGCTCAAGATCTCATTATCACTTCTATATCAAGTAAAATGGAAGATCTGCAGAAAGAAGTAAATGAGAATCATTTATCCACTGGCCATCGAGTAAGTCAAATTGAAAGGCAAACTGCTTATCAAGCTAAAGGGTTAAGACACTTGTATAACATCATCAGCAGAACTCACTCTACTACACCAGAAGAGGTGAGGTTCTTTGAAGGTGATGGTGAAGATGACCCAAGCCACAGAACTGTAGAGGATTCCTCAACTAAGGGGGAGAAATCTAGAGGGGGAGCAAGTGCAAGTAAATCAAAATCTGATAAACAAGTTGAAGATACAAGTGACAAGGGAAAGAAAGCTCAAACAGCATAGGGGGATGACAATACATAAGGTTATTACTACTCAGGTGAACCTGATAACCTTGATATTTTTGCTGATTTGGACTTTTCAGATGGTGAAGAGTTTGGTCAACCGGATCTCAATTTCTGGGATGATGAAGATATTCCAGTTCCTGATCCTGCTGAACTCCAAAGAATGGATTTTGAAGCCAATCAAGAACTTGAGCAGAATGAAGCTAATCTGTCTATGAGAGATGAAAGACTCAAAAAGACACTAGAACAGATAGCTCATAATGAAAGGCTTCAAAAGGCTGAAAAGGAAGCTCTTCAAATGCAACATGCTTAGAAGCTTGAAGCAAGAAAGATGTATATCAGACTCAAGAGTGGAGACAAATGGGAACGTGCTCAAAAAGCAATTGATTCACCTCAGAGTTCTGATTATGAAGATCGTCGTCTTGGAGAAATTCTCGAGGAATTTAAATTGGCAAATCCAATTCATAATAAGTATATAAGGGCCTTAAAGGTAGAAGTCATCAGGATAACTACTGCATTTGATCCCAAATCTGATGAGCTGGTAATATTTGTGGATTGTCATAATGTTGGAACTTTCAGAGTATCTATTCAGTTCTTTTATGACAGATCGCTGACAGAGATTAGGGTACTTAGGCCTAAAGTGAGAACATCGTCTGAACTAGGTGTTTTACTACATGAAAAGTTCAAAGAATTTGCTGAAAGAGCTGGACCAGAAGTGATTAAGGATCCTCCACAAGTAAAATTTCTTAAGGGAGAGATACTTCATTCAATCAATCTTCAGACATATGAGTTATATGAACATCATGCTAAACATTTGGTATATGCTGAATATGCTCTCAGAAATCATGGATTCTTGACTGAAGAAAAGGTAATAGCTGCAGATCACATTCGATCCTATGCACAAACGAATATAAAAGATTACAAGAAATTTCAAGGTGAACTGAGAAAGAAGCTTGGAATTCCTTTAATCTTACCTCAAGGATTGTCATCAAGAAGAGAGCGTCTTGTTGATTCTGATTTGCACAAGAAACTTCAAGTCACAGATGAACCTGAAGAAGGAGAATTCAGAAGGGAAGACAGTCCGAAGTGAAGAACTGCTCTACATGTTATATCTTTAGAGCTTAAATAGAACAAGATAGGTTAATGTGAAATATGATCAGTCTAGAGGATCATCTATCTTGTATTTATCTTTTAAGTTTGAATCTGGAAATGTTAAATATAAACCAGAACCGTTTTTCATTATTTACTTTGCAATTACAGTTTTATCTTTTACTAGTTTAAGTTGAGTTAGTTGAGTTATCCTCTAGGAATTTGCTTGTTAATTTTTAACAAACAAATAGGGGGAGATTGAAAGGCATATGACTCAGCCTATTTGTATTTCGAGGATACAACTCAAGTTAAATTAGATTGTAATAAGTAATTAATGGTAACTGTCATAGGAATCTCAGATAGTGATATCTGTCAGAAGAAAGAAGAATGTCAATCTATAGTTTTGATGTTTTACACCGAAAGAAGATTCAGACAACTGATCAAGCCTTGGTGTAGCATTAATGAAATTGGATTTTATTTGCAGTGACAAGAGATTATATGGAGACAGCATCAGTACAAGATGAATTAAAGTGTGTTGAGAAAGTACATGGATCACAACTGAGAGTCAAAGTGAAGAATAGAAATTGGAGTTAGTCCTTCATGAACCAGACAGTACATCGAACGTCAACAATTATCCAGTGGAAATTATTCATTACTAACAGTGGTTCATTGAGATAAATTAAGTATTTATTGATTTTAATTAGTTCACCTTTAATTGATATAAATCCTTATAGTTTATTTAATTAATGAATTAATTCTAAAAGAATTAATTTATTTATTAAATTACTTATTGTGTCAATTAAGTCTGAATTAATTAATTAATCATTAAATAATTAATAAGGTTTCTATGACATAAAAGAATAAATGTGAAAAGCTGAGATTATGTCATATTGAAATAGAGCTGCACAGATTATGTCATGTTGACAGAAAACGTGAGGTTTATGTCATACCGAGCTAATCAGATTATGTCATACCGAATTCTAAGAGTATGTCATACCGAATTATGAAGTTATGTCATGACAAGGTTTTTGTCATACCGAGCTACTCAAGTTATGTGGTCACGCCCGTCGTCGACGCGCCAAATTGATAATGAATGTTTATGCTCTACTATGTTCGCACTTAACTATAAAATATAGCAAATGTGGCAAGTAGGGATCGAACCCGAGGGAATAGCTTTCAATACTAGTGTAAGGTAAAATGGTGGGGGTTTTTGAGTTAGTTGTGGTGTTTTATCAAACACCTTGAATACAATAAATACTTTGCAAGAGAAATGTGATTAAGAAACTTACAATCATCCGATTTTTACCAATACAACAAACACAATGAGTTAATTAGCAAGATAAAGAGATATTTGACCCAAGGATTATGGAAACTCAAGTTCTTCACCCATACACATATATGCAAGATTTAATCAACTCTACCTAACCAAGATAATTGGTGAAGCACACAATCACTTGTTTCTCTTCTAAAAACACTAATTTAGTGAAGCACATAAATTAGTTCTCTTGATAATAGCAACCAATAATGAAGCACTACTAGTTTAACCAAATCAAGGAATCAAACAAAGAGAGGCTAGGACAAACCCAAGGATGAGAAGTTCAACCTAGGTATTTGCACTTGAATTTTGTGGATTTAGGTACACTAAATCTTGTGCTACTATAATGAATGCACTAACAATTACGGATTAGCACAAACAATTAGCAATTAAAATTACAAGAAGAGTAAGGTGAAGCAACTTACAATCTCCAAGCAAAATCATAAACAATACAACACAAATATTCAAGATAGAGTGAAATAGATCTTACTTAAATGAAATGGGTTTTGATACAAGAGCTCCTCCTTGAGCCAAATATATGAAGTTAGTTACTCATAATCAATGCTAGATTATGAGTAATTGATGTTTTTCTCTCTACTTGACTAACCCTAATTTGGTTCTTGAAGAGGCTAAGCAAGGAGGCAAGAATAAGATGTGTAGATATGATATGTTAGAAGTAGGTTTTGGCTTCTTTTAGTACACAGCAGGGGCTGCACAGCCTGTTGCACGGCTGTGCAGCAGCCCGTAAGAAAAACTGCCCAATCTGCACTACTTGTAAGACTCTGCACAGCCTGTTGCACGGCCGTGCAGTAGCCCGTGCGAGGCAAAATCTTCAAGATTATACAATAAAAACCTCCCGGAAACGCGAGCTTGCATCTTCTAACTTCCCTCTTGAATAATCTTTGCTTTCAAGCCCAAAATAATCCATCTTTTCAACCATTAAGCATGAGGCACTGAAAGATGAAAAACATAATTAATATTGATAAAACAACATTTAAAACTAACAAAAATGCAAGAGAATAAAGGACAAAATGTGTATAAAATACACATTATCAAATCTTCCCCCACTTAAACTTTGCTAGTCCCGAGCAAACTAAAATTAACATAATCATATACTCCTAATTAGTACCACTTCCGTAGGTGATCACGGTTGCATTTGGCATATGCAACAAGCCCTTGGAACCCCTAGGTAGCCCTAGTGGACGAGTGAGGTCTCGTGAGGGTTTATAGCTAATGTACCCACAAAATCACAAAAACCACTGAAAAACAAGAAACTAACAATACCCACTAATTAAACTAACTACTACACTCACATGTCCGAATCGTCTACTTGTAACTAAAACCAAACATATAGAGCTATTCACCTTGTCATCCACTATAACGAGCTTACAACCAATTCAAGAATCAAGATGACACACCTTGTGCAAAATGTAACCATGACATTAAAGATAGAATGAATGCACTTCAATCGTGAACACTAGACAAGATGATCACAAAGCATACACGGCTTCGCATTAAGAAGATGAAATTGTATGGTGAAAAATCTCACATCTCTCAATTATGCATCACACATAATCTCAAAAGGAAGAGACCAATCCGGAGCTTTAATTATAGGAGCCGAAGTTAAAGCTTCCTTGAGATGATCAAAAGCCACCTTGCATTTCTCATCAATTTTAAACTCCACATCCTTTTGAAGAAGAGATGATAGGGGAAGAGCAACCTTGGAGAAATCCTTGATAAACCTCCTATAGAATCCGGCATGACCAAGAAAAGACCGCACATCCTTGACATTTGAAGGGTACGGAAGACTTGCAATAATATCAACTTTTGCCTTGTCCACTTCAATGCCCTTCCTAGACACAATATGCCCTAATACAATACCTTCTTGGACCATGAAATGACATTTTTCATAATTTAGCACTAGATTAGTCTCCAAGCATCGATCCAAGGCATGCGTAAGGATTTAAAGACATTCATCAAAAGAATCACCCGAAATAGAGAAATCATCCATAAAGACTTCAATTCCATTCTCTATCATGTCGGAGAAAATACTCACCATACACCTTTGAAAAGTTGCGGGAGCACCACATAAGCCAAATGAGAGTTTACGAAATGCAAATGTGCCAAAAGGACAAGTAAATGTGGTTTTGTCTTGATCTTCGGGAGCAATGACAATTTGATGATATCCACTAAATCCATCTAGAAAGCAATAGAATTCCTTCCCGGCTAACCTCTCTAACATTTGATCAATGAAAGGGAGAGGAAAATGGTCTTTTTGAGTTACCGCATTTAACTTGCGATAATCTATGCACATTCGCCACCCATTTTGGACTCGGGTAGATACAAGCTCACCTTTAAGATTCTCTTCAAGAGTGATACCCGCCTTTTTAGGAACGCAATGTACCGGACTCACCCATTCGCTATCCAAAATTGGAAAAATGATTCCCACATCAAGTAGCTTAAGAATCTCCTTTTTAAAAACTTCCATCATTGCCGGATTAAGTCTTCTTTGAGGGTCTCTAGTAGGCTTAGCTCCATCCTCAAAGAGTATGCGATGCATGCATGTGGAAGGGCTAATTCCCTTAATATCGGCAATGGTCCACCCAATAGCACTTTTATGATCCTTAAGAACCCGCAAGAGGCGTTCTTCTTGTACGTTACTCAAATTAGAAGCTATGATTACGGGAAGAGTCTCATTGTCCCCAAGATAAGCATATTTGAGATGATTAGGCAATACTTTCAATTCCAAAGTAGGAGGATTCTCAATAGAAGGGAGTAATTTGGAATAAGACAAGGGAAGATCAATTTTTGCAAGTTCACAACTTTGGGGTAAAGGTTGCAATACATTAAGCTCCATAATTGCCTCATTGGCCTCTTCCGAATTAGGGAATCCATCATCTTCATTTACACATCCCTCAATAACCACTTGGAGAGCTTCTTTATTTCCCATGTCAAAAGCTTGTTGGGCTAAACCATCAATAACATCCATGGAGCAAATTGAGTGTGACTCACTAGGGAATTTCATGGCATCATAAATATTGAACTTAACAACTTCATTTCCAAACTCCATAGTGAGAGAACCATCATCCATATTAATCTTGGTCTTCGCCGTTTTAAGAAATGGACGTCCAAAGAGAATTGGAGCGGACGTGATGTTTGATGGACCATCTTCCATTTTCAAGATGTAAAAGTCGACGGGGAAAACCATTTGATCAACATGAACAAGCACATCTTCAATTACCCCTTCGGGATAGGCATTAGATCTATCCGCGAGTTGAATGATCACATTCGTATTCTCAAATGCCCCCAAATTTAAAGTTTGGAATATGGAGAGGGGCATCAAATTGATCGAGGCACCTAAATCAAGCATAGCTCTTTCAAAGAATTTACCTCCAATCTTGCAAGGAATAGTGAATGTGCCCGGATCTGAACATTTTTTAGGTAACCTCCTTTGAATCACGGCCGAGACATTCTCATCCACCACTATAGTTTCATCACCTCTTAACTTCCTTTTGTTAGTACACAAATCTTTGAGAAACTTTGCATACTTTGGAACTTGGTTTATGGCATCTAGTAATGGGAGAGTGATTTCCACTTTTCGGAAGGTCTCAAGCATTTCCTTATCAACAATATCTTTCTTTGGTTTAGAAAATTTGGAAGGGAATGGAGGTCGAATAACCACATCCTCATCAATGAACCTTGGCTTCTTTGCTTGTGGAACGTCTTCTTGAACACTTTCCTTTTTTCCCTTATCAACTTTCTCTTCCTCAATTTCCATCTCATCTTCACGGTTTTCATCATTAGCCCCCAAGATGTCATCATTTTCAACCTTTCCATTTTCATTATCATTCACCATCTTACCCTTGGCGTTCGCATGAAGGTCCTCCAATTCTTTCCCACACCTCAAGGTCATGGCACTAGCATTTTCTTTGGGGTTCACCTCCGTTTGAGAAGGAAGTTGCCTAGAACCTTGGCTTTGCAATCGATTCACGGTTGTAGCTAGTTGGCTCATTTGCTTTTCCAAATTGGATATACTTTGAGAAGTAATATTTTGAAATTGGGAAGTATTCTTTTCCAAGTTGGATATATTTTGAGAAGTGATGTTTTGAAATTGGAGGTTGTTTGTTGCCAATTGCTTTATCATTTCTTCTAGTGATGACAATGAAGATGAAGAAGACCCTTGATGGTCTTGGGAATTGTATGGAGGTGGTGGTGGAGCTTGAAAATTTTGATTGGGCCGTTTTTGTGAGTATGGAGGAGGGTTTTGTTGATGTTGGGTGTTGTAAGTGTTTGGATTTTGGTATTGGTTAGAGTTTGGTGCATTGGGATTTCCATATCGAAAATTAGGGTGCTCTCTCCAACCGGGGTTGTAGGTGTTACTATAGGGGTCATACTTCCTTTGAGGTGGTTGTCCCGAAAAACCTCCAATAGCATTAATTTGCTCTTCGGGTTGTTGGAATGATAGGCATTCGTTAGTAGAATGATCCGACATATTGCAAACACCACAATATTTTTGTTGTTGAAGATTCCCAACGGCTAATTGACGAACCAATGATGTAAGGTCCGAGATTTGGCCCTCTAACTTTTGAGTTGCCACTTCATTCTCGGAAGGGTTCTTGACATGCACTTGACGATCCCCAAATTGGCGAGAATTCTCGGCAATCTTGGTTATTAACTTTCTAGCCTCCTCCGGCGTTTTATCCACAAGAACTCCACCACTTGAAGCATCAAGGTGCAATTTAGCACTATATTCCAAGCCTCCATAGAAGTAGTGAATGAGCAACTCTTCCGATATCAAGTGTGGAGGACAACTTTGACAAAGCTTTTGAAACCTTTCCCAATACTCATACAATGTTTCTCCAGAGTATTGCCGAATGCCACAAATTTCTTTGGAGATGCCCGTAGCCTTTGAGGTAGGGAAGAATTTCCCCAAGAAAGCACTTCGCATTTGCTCCCATGTATTGATTGAGTTTGGAAGAAGGTAAAATAGCCATGCCTTGGCATTGTCTCTCAAGGAAAAGGGAAATGCTTTCAACTTCACTTGTTCTTCCGTAGCATTGTTTGGTCTCATTGAAGAACATACCATTTCGAATTCTTGAAGATGCCTAAAAGGATCTTCCGTGCCTTCACCTCCAAACTTGGGAAGGAGGGCAATAAGACCACCCTTTAGCTCAAATGGTTGTCCTCCCGGAAATACAATGCACAATGGTAGTTGAACGGAGCTAGGAGAAGCAATCTCCTTGAGTGTACGTTGATTAGGATTTTCCATGACTTGATCAATGTTGTCGTCCGGTGATGAGATAGGAATAACAAGGGGAGGACCCTCGTTCAACTCCTCTTCCTCTTCCGAAGGTGAACTAGAAATAAATTGACTTGATGAATCTATATTGGCACTTGGATTCCTTTGATTCCTTCGCAAGAGTCTCTCGGGATTAGATGAATACGCAAGATCACCTAAACAAGAGGATCGAGTCATACATAGCAAAAATTTCTAAAATCAAGAAAAATAGATAAATATGCACAATGGAACTAAAATATTCACAATTTTATACGCGCACTAATATTGAACTAAAACTAGTTCCCCGGCAGCGGTGCCAAAATTTGGTCACGCCCGTCGTCGACGCGCCAAATTGATAATGAATGTTTATGCTCTACTATGTTCGCACTTAACTATAAAATATAGCAAATGTGGCAAGTAGGGATCGAACCCGAGGGAATAGCTTTCAATACTAGTGTAAGGTAAAATGGTGGGGGTTTTTGAGTTGGTTATGGTGTTTTATCAAACACCTTGAATACAATAAATACTTTGCTAGAGAAATATGATTAAGAAACTTACAATCATCCTATTTTTACCAATACAACAAACACAATGAGTTAATTAGCAAGATAAAGAGATATTTGACCCAAGGATTATGGAAACTCAAGTTCTTCACCCATACACATATAAGCAAGATTTAATCAACTCTACCTAACCAAGATAATTGGTGAAGCACACAATCACTTATTTCTCTTCTAAAAACAATAATTTAGTGAAGCACATAAATTAGTTCTCTTGATAATAGCAACCAATAATGAAGCACTACTAGTTTAACCAAATCAAGGAATCAAACAAAGAGAGGATAGGACAAACCCAAGGATGAGAAGTTCAACCTAGGTATTTGCACTTGAATTTTGTGGATTTAGGTACACTAAATCTTGTGCTACTATAATGAATGCACTAACAATTACGGATTAGCACAAACAATTAGCAATTAAAATTACAAGAAGAGTAAGGTGAAGCAACTTACAATCTCCAAGCAAAATCATAAACAATACAACACAAATATTCAAGATAGAGTGAAATAGATCTTACTTAAATGAAATGGGTTTTGATACAAGAGCTCCTCCTTGAGCCAAATATATGAAGTTAGTTACTCATAATCAATGCTAGATTATGAGTAATTAATGTTTTTCTCTCTACTTGACTTACCCTAATTTGGTTCTTGAAGAGGCTAAGCAAGGAGGCAAGAATAAGATGTGTAGATATGATATGTTAGAAGTAGGTTTTGGCTTCTTTTAGTACACAGCAGGGGCTGCACAGCCTGTTGCACGGCTGTGCAGCAGCCCGTAAGAAAAACTGCCCAATCTGCACTACTTGTAACACTCTGCACAGCCTGTTGCACGGTCGTGCAGTAGCCCGTGCGAGGCAAAATCTTCAAGATTATACAATAAAAACCTCCCGGAAACGCGAGCTTGCATCTTCTAACTTCCCTCTTGAATAATCTTTGCTTTCAAGCCCAAAATAATCCATCTTTTCAACCATTAAGCATGAGGCACTGAAAGATGAAAAACATAAATAATATTGATAAAACAACATTTAAAACTAACAAAAATGCAAGAGAATAAAGGACAAAATGTGTATAAAATACACATTATCATTATGTCATGACAAGGTTTTTGTCATACCGAGATATACCAGTTATGACATGGAACAAATTATGTCATGGTAGCAGCAAATATCTGAATTTTCTATAAAATGGACAGAAACCAGTAGAAGAAAAAAAGAGACACACGGACAGAAAATTGAAGAACACCCAAGCATCAAATTCTCTCAACTTCTACACACCTGCCCAAGCTTTAATTTTCACAATAAATTCAGTTCAAGCTCTTTGTAATATCTAATCCGCTGGAACTTGTTTATTGATCACCTTGTACTACTAGCGAATTAAGTTTCCTAGTTCTAGATTTGATATCTTGATTTTTATTAACTAAATTAGAAAAGTTCATGTTGAATTTTCTAATTAGTTATTAATTACTTGATAATCATTTGTATTGATTTTGTAACACCCATCAAGTTAATATATTGTTATATTCAACTTGAAAATTTGTGTTATATTATTCCGCACAAAATATTCGTTTAAGTGAAAATTGTTTAACGAATAAATTTGGAGAAAATGATATAGATTGTATTCAACCCCCCCTTCTACAATCTTATTGGACCTAACACGACTCGTTAGACTTATGAGGCTCCCTAGTAGACTTCCACAACATAGTTTTCTCGGCTAATTCCTCGAAAAACGCCCACCCTGCGTCCTCATCTTTTTCCATGAATTTACCTTGGCACATAGATTCTAACAAAGCAGTTGTTGGACTATCTAAGGCCTCGTAAACGATCTTACAAAGTCTCCACTTTTCTATTCCGTGGTGGGGGCATTGTGATAAAAAAATTTTGAAACGATCAAAATATTTCCAAAAAGACTCGTTTTCCTTTTGGTGAAATTGATTTATCTCATTTGTGATTCCCGTAGTCTTATGGTTTGGAAAATATTTTTTAAGAAAAATTATCACAAATCCCTCCCACGTGGAAATAGAATTAACCGGTAGGCTATACAACCATTTTTTAGCATTTTCTTTAAGCGCAAAATTAATGAGTGTAAGCCTAATCGAGTCCTTGGTTAATTGTTTGGGTTTTTGTAAGGCACAAACCTCCTCAAATTCATGGATGAAAAGATACAGATCCTCACCTTCACTCTCGGTAAATTTAGGTAACATGCTGATGTGTTGAGCTTTGATTTCGAAATTATTACCATTTACGGGAGGAAGAGTGATACACGAGGGTTGGGCAAAACGGGTGGGATAGCAACGGTCCTTAAGAGACATGGCCATGTTTACTATTGGTTCGGAATTATCTAAAGACTCGGAATCAGAAGAGGAAGAAATCTCAAACGATCTCACGAGTCTAGAAGAATTATCCCTAATCCAAATAGTTCGCATAAATCATGAAAGGGAGCACGTAGAAAATAAGTGCGATAAAATAAACACACAAAAAAGGAGTGAAAAAAATTAAAAGAAAAAAAAATTTCTAACCCCAGGGTTCTTTAATAGAATAACTAGACCTTGCTCCTAACTGTAAGGTCCACCAAAAACTCGGTAAATCAGAATTTATTCGGACCGATTTGGTCAGGTAGGTGCAAGCATTGTCAAGAGGCTAAACACCAACCTAGACACCAAATCTTAATTGGCCAGGTAAGCTTTCGTTTGCCAAGACACCAAAAAGTCGGAATAACTAATGATTACTTCGTTTCTTAGGTACCTTCCTAATTGAGCTCGAAATTCCTAGGGGCAAATGTCTAATTAATTTTATTAAAGGCTAGGTATGCAAAATGAGGGATTAATTGTTTTTCGGCTAAGGAAAGAGTGATGAAATCCCTTCCCTTATCTTTTGAGAGGTTTTGCCCTTAATATTTATTTACAAAATGATGCAACAAACAAAGAGGTATAAAAAACTATAAACATTTATGGATGCTTAACTACGTGCTCTAACTAAAGAAAAGAAAGAATTTAACGTACCTTTAGGTCCTCCAGCAATCACCACAATTATAAGGTACGAAAAATTAAAAACAAGAAAATAAAAATCTAGATGATGTGCCCTAAGTGATTAAATGCATGATGCAACAATTATGTAATTTCTAACTAATTTTTTTTGGATTTTTAAATTTTCAATTTTTTAATGATTTTTTTGATTTTTTGATTTTTTTGTGATTTTCTAAATAAGGAAAAAAAACGAAAGAGGAGAGAGATACGGGTTACCCAAGCAAAGCTTCCAATATTCCGAGATAATTCTTCCACTTTAATCCAAGTTTCTCAAATTTTCCTCCAAATTCTTCGAAAGAATGCAAACCAGAAAAAGGATGAGAAAAGAGCTAATCCGAAAAATTAAAAACTAAAGCGCGAAAAATAATTAGTCCCCGGCAGCGGCGCCAAAAACTTGTTATACTAAAATAAATGACAATTTAAACCGCAAGCGCACGGTTCAATCGTTGAAATATTTTAGGTATCGATCCATGGAGACTAACAGTTTCGCGTGTCCTTAATTTTTTATTTAATCGAATTAGAACAAATGGATTTTTTAGAATTATGTTTTTTTTACTAATTAATATCTAAAAGAAAATTTAATCTACTTTGAAACGAAAATTTAAAATTATTCTAATTTAAACAGAAAACTGAATTTTAATTTTAACTAATTGAATTTAAAAAAATTGATTTTATTTACATAAAATTTTAACAAAAAATTGACATTAATAATTCGTAGAGTGAACTAGCCAAAAATCAACAGTACAAATTAAACGAACCACATTAAACGGAACAAGTAAACCAGTGAAACAATCACCCAGTCAAATCAGGGACTCAGTACCAAAAACTACACTACCATTCGACTACACTGCAACTCAAATAATTCTGAAAACAAAGCCAATAAAATAACGAAAAATACATAGCAAAATACTCGACAAAAACTCAGAATTCAACAGCAATTTAAAACTCAAGATCTATAATAAAAAAAAATGAAATTAACTAATTTTATTCACAAAAATTCGGCATGACTCATTTAAAAATACGACTACCCATGATTAAAAATAACGAACCAAGTTGCAACAACAATTAAGCAAACTAAACCTATTCATAATCCAAATCATTTTTAAAACACAACTCGGTTGTTCAACTCTGTACACGAACTCAGAATACCGTACATTACAATTTGCAGATACTACTCATAACTCGCAATAAAACTCAGCTGTAAATTCAAACAAACAACAACCAGAAACTTAGTGAAAACAACAAAGTGAAATCAAAAACTCAAACTCGAAGAAACTCCACCGCAGCAAAATCGCAAGCTACAATTTAAAATGACTTAGCAACTAAAACTCGGCAGCTAATTACAATCCCAGAAATTACGACACGAACTACAACAACAAAAACTAAAACAAAACTCGGACAGAACCAACTCATTACCCAGGACTCAGAACAAACCAGCAATTCAGAACACAGTATATACAACTCAGATCGACAACAAAACAACGAACTCAGATCGAGTCATCTACTAACTCGGCAGAAATTAAAACGAACAAGCAGGCCCTCAATAATTAAATCAATTACAGAACTCGGCAATTAAAACTAAGCAAAAACTCGCGAATCACTATGTAAACTCAACGATTCTACAATGAACTTGGGGAGTGGGGTTTGGGTTCGCAGAAGAACAAAGAGGGGGATGCTGAGGATTTGAAAGAACAACAAAGAGGAAGGAGAGGGTTTATTAATTCGAAAAAAAACAAAGAAGAAGGAGTGAATCGTGGGATTTTTTTTTGGGAAAAAGGAGAAGGAAGAAGCTGGGTTTGAATGAATTGACAAGGTTAGGGCTGTGAATTAAAAATGAGAGACAGTTGGGTTTGTTTCTAAAATTGAAAGCCAAAATAACGGAACAGTGGAGTTAAAAAAAACTTCACATTTTAACAAAAAACGAGTAAAAACGTACTGAAAATTTTATAAACTTAAAAGTTTTGTTTTTTTTATATTTGAAAAATTAAACATGCAAATAACGAAGGTTAACTACGAAATTAAATTACTAAAACGATGATTTAGAATTGAAATGGCCCACAATAAAATTTAAAGTTAAAGGGGCAAAATTACAAATTAAAAACTAAAATTAAAACTACGAGCAAGAAAATAAAAATCGTTATTTTCAACCCATAGTGGTTAGCATTTCGCTACTTTGTCCACTAAACGGATTTGCGAAAATAACGAAAGCTATGCAACAAAAACGAAAGAACAAGACGAGAAATTAAAGGAAAAAGAATTTTTGCATTAAAATAAAAAGTGTTTACAAGATTTTAAACTAAAAAAAACAAGAAATTAAAGCTACCCTAAAATTTAAGTTCCTAATTACAAGGGGGTGAGGGGTATTTATAGGATAAGAATTAGGGTTAAGGGGGTGTTGGGTAAATCCCCAGCATACATTTGTGGTGTGTGGTGGTGAAATCCTAACCATCTATTTGTTTCTTTCCCCCTTAAGCTTTGAAGAGTTGATCTTGGCCATACACTTATGTAGTGTGTTGGGATGGTCTCCACCTTCCACATGTCCTCCAAGATTCCTTTTCCACCAAGCTCATAATTCTTTTTCCTCTTTTCATTTAAGTCCTTTTTCTTCCTCTATTTCCATTCCTTGCTCTTTATTTCTTTATTTTGCCATTTCTTTATTTATTTACGAATTTCCTGAAATGCAACAAAATAAATTATTAAAATACGAGTTCAGGCAATAAATAGGTAATAAAAATATGCAAAAATATGCACTTATCAATATCATCTAAATATACATGAATATATAATTTGAATCTCGCAAATACTCATTAAATTTGTAAACAATATATATTGAATTAATTGAATTAAGTATAAAATATAAATTGTGCAATTCATTCTAGTTAAATGTATATAATTGGAATTTAATTTTCTTTGATATCAAAAGTTCTCTATAAATTAATAATTATTAATTTTTTGATTAATTAATATCTTTTTAAATTAATAGAATTCTTCGGTCCCAATTATATTTATTTATAGAGGTTTTACTGTATATTTACTTTATATACTAAAGTAAAATCTATGCCTTCATTTTTTCCTCGCAAATTTCTCCCCTCTCTTCTCCTATTTTACAAAATATTTTATTATCCACTCTTCTTCCCTCCCTTATTCTCTTTCTCATCTCCATTCATATATTATTTTATCACTTTTTCCCCTCAATTCTTATTTCCCGTCCTAAATTTCTCATTTATTTTTTTTCTTATCGTTTATTATTTTTATTTACATTTAAATTTGTATTTATTTCATCTCATATTTGTCACACTTTTCACAAATGTTAATATTAGTTTTTACAAATTATTTTATAAATAGACTAATTTCACTTTACATCCCAAAACTTTGCTTCATTCTCACTTGGCCTCCTAAATTTTAATGTGTAACATTTCACATCCCAATTTTTTAGAATCGCATCAATTTGCAACCCTAAGACACTCTTCTGTTAAAATCAGACGTTAAAGTTATAAGGGTATTTGGGTAATTATGTATTTATTACATTAATTTTTCAAACTTTTTAAAGTGTAACAATTCACTTTAGTCATGGCGCAACAACAAATCATAAATGCTTCTTTACACATAATTCTTTGCTGATTTTAATGAGATTCATAATGTTGATGTACAAAAATATAAAGATAATGTGCATTTTGTGCAACAAAAAACATAAAAAGTATACCTTTTTGTCCATCACAAATGAATGTAGAGTTAAATTTTTTTAAAGTAATATCTTAAATACTGGGAAAAAAATTAATTTATCAAATTTATTATAAATTATTACAATATTAAAAAATATAATTTTTATTATTTTAAGAAAATATATCTGTGACTAGTTATGTGATAACCACGAACTCCTAACATAAGATATATTAGAATTTAATAACTTAATTTGATTATGGTAACATTAAAGAAGACTTTAAAATTATTTATAACATTAAAATTTGGGATACGGACTCTTAAACTTTAAAATTTACTTGTGAAAAATGCAATACCAAAAATTCCTCTGCGGCCAATAACATTAACGTCTTATTTAACATTTAAAATGTCAAATGGAAGAAAAATGGAAGCGTTTCATAAATTTAGGTACAATTTCAGTTAAAAATTCTGAATCATAAGCCAAAGTTTTGGGATATAAAATGCAAATTAGTCTTATAAATAAATAGTGAAAAATGAACAAAATTTAATACTCATTAAATTTGTATTTCATACTTTTTTATTTATGTCTAAAACTTACCGTATACACTGCAATTTTTTTTCTATGATTATTAAAATTATATATAGCATCTTTATATAAATAATCAATATTTTTATTATGTAAAGCACTTTTAAAATTTATTTGAACAATAACATAATATGTTTGGAGAGCATTCTATTTTTTGAATATTTTGAATTTATTGACATGATATTTGAAGAGATTCATTACTCGAGGAGGTAGCATTGTTAGTACGGCAAGGATAATGATCTTATATTTGTATTTAAGATTTTTGAACTTGCCAAAATTCAACTTCAAATATGTAATATAATTTCGTAAGAAACATATATTTATTTATTTTTACCAAAAAAACATATATTGATTAAAATATTATTTTTGTAATATAATAATAATAATAATAATAACAATGACTTAACATTTAGAAATTTTTTTAAAAAATTATGTTTTTAAAGATGAGGGGTCTATATTTTTTTTGTCACCCCCAACCACAAGCGGACCCTGTATATATAAGAAAAATTGTTTAAACTATTTAATATTTTGATTTTATTCAAAACTATTTTCATGGTTAAAAATGTAAACGGTATTGATTAATAAGTATTCTCTACTGTTAACACAAAATTAATTTCAATTTATAACCACTTTAGTATAAGACAAATACTCTACATCGCGAAAATATTATTTTAGCAGAAATCGAAATATTTTAGTTATATAAATATATTACTTTAATTATTATTTTATCACTTATACTATATTTATAAAATAAATAGAAGAGAATTTAATATTATATTATGAAAATATGAATGTAAATAAATATAATCTAAAATAGAAATTATGGCATACGAGAATAAAAATTTTGCCTAATCTAAAGAATTAACGCCTAATCAATTAAATTAATTTTTATTAGAATGTCGAAAATCTAACTAATGTAAATGAAAATTAATTACTATGAATAATACTTGTAGTCATTTAAATTATATTTTCTTCAAAGTTAACTAATTCAAATTTTAATGAATAAAAAGAATTAATTATAATAAATAAAATAATAATTACACGTTAAATTTTTTGAATAGTATTCTATAATATATTGATAGGTCCCGAATGTGGGTAAGATAGGGGGGTTGAATAACTTATCACTATTTTAAAATTTGAGTTTAGCATTTTTAAATTTTCTTTCTCTTTTTAAAATTAATTACTTATAAATAAGTAATGTAAAGTGCGGAATATAAAAGAGAGAAGATGACACAATCGATTTATTCTGGTTCGCGATGCCCGCAATCCCCTAATGAATTTGAACACCCCTACTCCTGTCCCCGAACTCCTCCCCGGATTCGAGATGTCGTCCACTATAAGTAAACTCCTTATAGTAGGTGGAGAAACCTTTACAAATACAACTATATATTTATCTTGAAGCGTAACTCCCCGTCACCTTCTCAAAATATAAGCTAACCCGCTATATATTTATCTTGGAGCGTAACTCCCCGCTACCTCCTCAAAATATAGAGCAAACTACTAGTTATTTATCTTGGAGCGTAACTCCCCATTACCTCCTCAAAATAACTAGTAAACCACTAAAATATTTATCTTAGAGCGTAACTCCAAGTTACCTCTTCAAAATATTTTAGCAAACCTTAAGTACCTTGATGCTACCTTTGTAGGTCTTGGATCTTAGGTCTTAGGTCTTGGGTCTTTCCACCTCCTCACGTTGCGAAGACACCCAACTCCCCGTCGGCATGTCTAAGACGAAGATCACCTCACTACAAAGATACAACAATAAGCTACAAACAAATAATTATGTAAGATATATATAATAAAGGCCGTGCAAAACTATTATGTTACAGTACTAGCCACGGGGACGCTATTACGCGTTAAAATAATTGATTCGTTATTAGTTAAAGTCGAGCGAGTCACGACGTCTTCACCTCACTACAAAGATACAACAATAAGCTACAAACAAATAATTATGTGAGATATATATAATAAAGGCCATGCAAAACCAGTATGTTACGGTACTAGCCACGGGGACGCTATTACGCGTTAAAATAATTGATTCGTTATTAGTTAAAGTCGAGCGAGTCACGACGTCAATCGGACGAGCTACGGAACTTCAGTGTTGTGTGCAAGAGTGCTTAATTAATTACTCAACTCACAAGTGTGAGGACCGTAAAAGAATGCTATTACACGTTAGCTATTTGTGTAATGCGGAAAGTAGTAAATAACGGCACGGAATAAGTCACACGAGGGACTTGTCACACGAGCGGTGATGCAAGATAATAAATTAAACGTGCAACAATTATATCCATGAATGCAACACGCACAGCACAAAAATTTAACTAGTTTATGATCTTTGGCTTTATCCGATGGCTTGGTGGCCTAAAGCAAAGAATTCTCAAATAAGAGGTATTCTCAAAGGATACGAACAAGGATCCGGGACAAGTATGTGTAGATGTACACACACTAAACAAAAATTAACTAACTTATAACCACTTGAAGTCTAGAAAGAAATCAAGTAGAACAAGCTAGGATCGAAGCCTAAAAACACCAAAACTAGTGGCCGAAATGAGCATCAAATGAAGGATATTCAAGGGGTTATCAAAGGTGGATCAAAGACACAAGAAGGGACACCCTAAAGGCTGCCTAAATTTGAGATCGTGGCTGCCTAAAGAGGTTTGGCCGAGGGGTGTATAGAAGAGCAAGAAATGACCACAAAATCACCAAAAAGTGATACCAAAACAAAGCCACCAAGATCAATTAATGAAAGATAATTTAAGGGGGACACAAGGATCCTTAAACCTCTTCCAAAACACTTCAAGAACCCACCTTAGTCGAGCTAAAGTTTTTTCTTCATAGTGGTCTTGGTTAGAATTGTTTTAGAGCAAGAAATCACTACAAGAAAAAGTTAAATAGACATCATACATTAGACATCGGTTACTAATGCCACTGATGTTAAAAGATGTAATAACATCACCCCGTGTTAATCTGATCTCTTTGTTGTTTTAAAACATCGCTTATTTTACAACCGATGTCTAAAGTTTGATTTAAAAAAATTCAACGCGCGCCTACTTCAATTTATTTCCCCCTTAGTCAAAATTTTCCCCTTTATACCAAATATTTTCCCCCCATACCAATTATTTTCCGCCCCTTTTCAATAAAACTAAATAAACTAAAACTCTCATCTCACATCTCTCGACTCTCATCTCTCTCTCTCTCTCTCATATCTCTCTCGACTGAAACTCTGTCTCTCGTCTCTCACCACCATAATTCACCTCCACCACCACTCACCCCTGCTCTACTCACCACCACTCACCTCTGCTCCGTCCTGCTCTACTCACCACCATCACCAATCACTCTCGTCTCTTCTTTGCTCATGTCCAAATTGGTAAGCTTTAATTTGGGTTTTCTCTGCACGAATAGGGTCTCCTCTACTATTTCTAGTGTCTTCTCTACTGAAATTGGTAAGCTTTAATTTGGGGGTTTTTTAAAATCAAAACCCTAATTTCTTATATTGGGATTTTTTAAATTAAAGCCCTAATTTCTTAAATTGGGGGTTTTTCATTTACTTGAATGTATTTGTTATACCTTATTTACTTAAAATTTTTTTTTTTTACAGGATCTATGTCACTTGGTCGTGGTTGTGGTTGAACATGTGAGTGAAGGAAAGAAATCCGCTATAAAGATTGTAGTTCGTTCATAATGCCATATTATCCATGTAAATCTATTACCTGAATACTTGCAGTAGATATATGTAGGAAATTTCATTTTTATATAAATGAATTATAGATTTGAACAATAAAATGCATCATGCCGTTGTGGTAGTCAAATTTCTGGGCTAGGACTCAGTGGGACAATAGGATACATGCTTAACAGCCTTGGAAAGCTAAGAACTCTGTGAGGAATATATGTAGTGAATTTTTGTTATGCGTTTACAGTTATTGTACTTCAGTTAAATGTTTCTCTAAATCAATTCTTTGTATTTTTATAATTGATTTTGTTTTTCTTATGAGTGGAAACAACTTT
Source organism: Saposhnikovia divaricata (assembly GCA_036435485.1). Classification (NCBI taxonomy): domain Eukaryota; kingdom Viridiplantae; phylum Streptophyta; class Magnoliopsida; order Apiales; family Apiaceae; genus Saposhnikovia; species Saposhnikovia divaricata. The sequence continues at coordinate 47,765,465 of CM071600.1, forward strand.
CATGATGTAATTCCATATCAATTACCACCGAATCTTACAAGCTTGTAATATTTGATCGTTAATTTTTTTTTTGGTTTGTTAAGTTACAGTTGAATCGAGATTTTTAAAGTGCTGATTCTAGCCCTTTATGCCATGTAGGAATATTGCGCACAATAACTTGAGTGGGAATCTTCCTTATTCTATTGTCACCATATTTTCTCTTAATTACTTGTATGTGGTTTGTCTATAATGTAATGGTTCTTTCTTTAATTATATTTCAGTCATTTATAGAATTGCTAAACTTATCGGTTTTCGTTGCAGGAATGCTAGCAGTAATTCACTTCTCAGTCTATTGGAGACATCTTTGTGAATCTAGCTGACCTTGCAACCAGTTGGTTTCATATTCGATAGATATTCTTTAACTGCTATTGATTTCTATTCCTTATAAGTTTGGGCAGTTCCAATTTATTCATTCGTCGAAGTATGTTGCTTTAACAATTTTTTGTTTAGACCTAATCCTAAACATTTGGTGCCCATTCCTCTAATGTAGGGATCTCTTTTCCAATAATTTCGGCGGAGATCTTCCAGCCTCCTTAAATAGTTTATCTAATTTATCTACTCTGTGAGTATATTGCAGTTTAATTTTTGTCTTTATATGTTCCAATATATTAAGAAAATGCTCTTAAATTTATCCTTTTGGCAGTCGTTTGCAAAACAACCAATTAACTGGCCCTCTAAATATAATCTCTGGCTTTCCATTGACTGATTTGTAAGTTTAAGTTTTTATGGTGTATCAAATCCAGATGTAGAGATTCATACTCTTTATGGGCCATGGTTTTGCTTTGCAAATAATGATTTACGTTTCCCATTTTCCCCAGAAACGTTGCAAACAATCAGTTTAATGGATGGATGCCACGAGAGCTCATTTCGATACCTAACTTTACGTAGGTTGTCATGTCAAAAAAAATTGCTCTTGATTTTCTAATCCTTCACATCAGGCTCTAACATGTTTAAGTCATAACAGATATGATCGGAATTCATTTAATAATGTTCCTGCTCGCCCTCCTCCTCCATACACCCAACCTTCACCTGGTAGATCTCATAAAAATCGCACCAATTCTCCTGGTTCACAAACGCCTCGGGAATCTGGAAGCAAATCATCGAATCCTCCTGGTTCATGGAAAACTTTATTACAAATGAAATCTTTACTCCTTGGTGCTGCTGCTCTTTTTTATTTTCGTTGCATGTGGTGGAACAACCTTATACAGTGTGATTTTTCTTACCGTGTATCTTGATTTGATTTAGTTTGTATCTCGTACTCGGTATTCATTACTGTTTCGGACAGTTTCTATTCTTGAAACAAGAAATTTGGAAATAATTAAAAGCCTCTAGCTCTAATTAAGCTTTTGTTTTGGGATTTTTAGGAAAAAGTGAATCGATATGCCTCATCCATTCTGGAATTATTGTTATTATAACTATTTTTTTGGTGTACTTGTTTAAATCACAAATCTCCAGTGGCGTCCTTTAAGGATAAGAATAACATTTTAAATTGATCCTCAAACTTTAGTTAAGATGTGAAAGTAGTGTACTGATTTGTTTTTCATCATTTAAAACTAAATCTACCACTTGATTTTGTTTGTAGTAAACACGGAGGCGCACGAACACCATAGTCGAAAACCATGTCGAACCTGTAGTTGATGAAGGTAACAATATTCTGTAATAGCAATCTGACATCTACACTTTGTTACTTCTTTGATTCTAATTCATACGTTTTCTGAATATTTATTTTGTTCATCCTATATTGAAGTCCTCACACAGTTTATGATACTTGATCTTTAAATTCATCAAATATACTCTCCAATTAATTCATGTTACTATAAAATCGGGTGGCTTTATCTGTACAGTTACTAGGTTCAGGTTTCTTTTACAATTAGTGTTGCTAACTGTGATTGGGAAAATAGTTGAGGTACTTTTAATTTGTTAGATGGTTTACAAGTTACATATTTCGATGGTATTAAGACACATCTGCATTATTTATTATTATCTTTATGGAACATGAACGTGTTGTTCTTGGGGTGGGACGAGTGGACGACATTCTTCAGTTGCCACAATTGCGAGGAAATATCAAAACTCAATTCTTTTGATTAAAGGAGTTTTTATTAATTTTATTACATTTATGAGGATCAAAAGCATCACAGAAATGATTACTTTTTATTTTACGGACATACTTGAAGGCTACAAGCAGGGGAATGGTATAGTCTATAGTCAGTGTGATACTGAGGTAGCTTTATTTATGCATGTAGCACCATAGTCTCTTCTTGAATCTTTTCATTCTTGTGGATCCCTCTAAAGTCTAAATTCCTACGGGGCATTGGCACTATCCACATTGTACAGAAAGATTTAGTTCTAGTGATAGAGTTGGTGTAGAGTCTAGGTCCATTATGTAGTGAAAGAGTATATAAAAGAGTGTTTCTAACTAGCAGATCTTGTAAATTTATTTGATATAATGTGAATGTATAGCAGATATGTTAAACTTGCATATAGATCACTAATAGCATTATAGTTTATCTTACATACTTACTTTTAGAAGTTTGATTCGAATCAAGTTGCTATCTCTTTCTCATTTCCTCTCTGTAGCTAGAACTTTTAAATAAAGCTTCGTCTAGAGGTTGATTAGAATACTTGGAATATGGTATTTATATCATTCATAATAACATTGCTTAAATATATAAAAATATACAGAAGCAACAAGATGGCAGTTTTGATTTATATTTAATTTTTATGGGACACATTCTTGGTTTATGTAGCAAACTAACATTTAGTTGCTTTGGTCACCTTACTTCTTTTACTAGCCGAACACAGACCACATGACATGATTACCATGGGAGAAACAGCTGATTTAGAGAGACTATCCTTGAGAGAAATATACCTGTAGTGGGGGTAGGAGCTTGTCCTGCTTCATTTGGCAGGAGTCTTTTGATCCCATAGTAACAAAATTTGGTTGCGATCTTATACCAGTTGTGGTTTATGGGTAAGTTGCTTTATAATTTGTGGTTATAGTTGCCAAAGATGATTTGTCAGTATGAGTCTGAACTATCTGATTACAATTGAAAAATTATACATACTACTTTCCTTAATTGTTTTTTAGGAATTCAATGAAATGCTTGAAATAATGCATATCTTCCCTTTTTGACAGTCTAATTTACACTCTCCATCTTTTAAGTTGGGTTACTTTTGAATTATAAAGGTGTACTTTTAATTTTTGATTAATTGTGTTTGCTTGTATTATTTAGTGGCTGCCGAAGGCTCGAGGGACGTACAACGAGGTCCAGTTTTTGATGAAGTATGTATTGAGGCTCTCCAGTTCATCCAAGAGCACATTTGATAGCTTATAGTATGTATTTTACGGATTGAATTACTAGTTGGTAGGTAGTTTTGCAAATGCTTTGTAGTTATTTAGTGTGTTTTTCCGATTGAATGTTGATGGATGTGTAGTCAGTTTTACGAAATGATGATGGATGTGTAGTTAGTTTTGCGGATTGATGTGTTGGTGGTTGGATGTATTTTGGTTAGATGGTGTAATATAAATGGTTCAATATACATCAATTTTATTATGACAAAATTGATGTCTACAAAGATATACATAACATTTTTTTCTAAAATCACTTTTTATTTATAAACTCTAATGTGTAAAATCAAAATAGACATCATATCTAAGTGATGTCTAAAAGAAAAATATAAATCAGTTTTTTTCTGTACAAATTGATGTTATAAGTACATTAGACATCAGTACGGATGATGTCTTAGATGACAATAGACATCAATTTATTTGCTAAAAAATTGATGTCTAATATCCAAATAGACATGAGTTGTAGAAAATAATTTGATGTCGTATAGCATGTTATACATCGCTTTCAAATAAAGAAACGACGTGTATATGAAAAATCACTTAGTTTGTTATATGTTTTCTAGAATATAATGCAAGTAATTTGTTTATAAAATTATTTATATCTAACATATTTTGTAGAATAACCGATGTGTATTTAAGGAATTATCGATGTCTATTTTAGCATAGACATCGATTTCTGGCCGATGTCTAGAATAGACATCACCGACAAAGACATCGCTTACAAAACAACATAAACATCGGCCAGAAACCGATGTCTATTGACCCTTTTCTTGTAGTGAATGGTGATAAAAACACTACCTAAGTGACCTAGTTTGAGCACCAAATGAAAGATATTCAAGGATGGATAAACGGTGACTCAAAGACACTTGAAAGAACTCTTCAAGGGCTGCAAGAAACGAGCTAAAGGACTGCCCAAGAAGGTGTTGGCCAAAGGTATGTTTTTGGTGAAGAAATGGAGTGAAAAACAAGCTTACAAGTGGTGTAAAAGAAGAAGATTGAAGCTTGTTTGCTAGATACTTTTTGAAGCAAATAAAATCTGGGATATGGTGTGTATCTAGAGAGAAAACTCCAGCATTTCTTTGGCTCTTGAGGCTTGAGGAAATGGAGTGGGTTTGGCTAGCTATTTATAGGCAAAATTAGGGGTTTATGGACCAATAGGCAAAAGACACATGTAAAGCTACTAATAAAATACAAAAAGCATAAAGTAGCTTTTTGTCACCTTCCTAGAAAGCTCCAGCAAATAAACATGTGGGAAATAGCATATAAATAATGTAGGAAGCTTCTATTGGTACGAAAATAGCCGATAAGTACGTAACTACGCGACAAACCCATTTCGTTTGATTTTCTTTAAAACAATTCGGAAAAATATGAGATCAATGCAAAAAGTCTTCAAATATATCGTAAAACTTATGGTAAAAAATGACCCATAGGTTTGTATGAGTTTGGATGACTTTTCGCGAACCCCAAAATAAAAACTGAAGCGATTTTAGGGGGTTCTGAAAAATGTTCTCACAAAATCATGAAACTTTTTCTAAAATTATTTTTAAGTATTCTAGTGACATTCCCAAAGTTTCAAGTCAAAATAACATGTGGAGGTATTTTATTCAAAAATATTTTGATTAAATGCCCTTACGTGACGGAATAAAATAGCCGTTTGTCGTAACTTGTCGACGTTTTGGCTAAGTTTTGACTTGAAATATATTCAAATATAATATTCCTCAAATAATAATGACCATGAAGTCCTCGAAATATTTATTTTGAATATTTTACCATTTTATCCAATTAAATGAAAACCTATTAAGGGTTCGGGATAAAATCTGTTTTTGACCTTTCGGCAAGTCAATAAATAAGGCACTTTTGAAAATAATCTTTTGGAAAACATATCGAATATATTTGAGGATAAAACATTTGAAATGAACACTGTTTTGAATAAATCTCTCATTTTTAGTGCGTAAAAATCACTGTTCGAGAATATATCGATATTTGTGCCGACTTGACTTTGCCTTTAAAATGTACCATATAGAATCTAGACTAGGATATATCACTGCACGGATATACCTTATCCAAATTAAATGATTAGGTACGAGAAAATGTTTTTGTCAAATTGACTTGTTATTCGTTAATATCACATCGAATAATCCTAGGGGAGGAATTACTATATTAGCTAGTAACTTCCTAGACCTAATTTAATTTTCATTTTCGTATTTTGACAAATCACCAAAACCTACAAGGAAAAGACTTCCCGACATATATTACTTACAAACTACTCAGTACGTCTTAACAGTTTCTTCTCACTTTCCTCTTTATATTTTTTAGGTGTCTCCAAATATTCACTTAACTCATATATATACTGTTTAATTTTTTCCAATTTTTCAGATATTTTCTAAATTTTTGTAAACAACACAAATGTAAACAAATGAATACGGAATTTTATCTTTAGAATCGTGTGTATGAACGAGTATTATCTAGTTAGGTACAGAGAACGTACGCATGATTTTGATATAAATTAAATTTATTTCAAATTTGATTAACTTATTTTAAATAACCATTTTACTTTTTTTATTTATTTCACAATTTTTTTAATTTTTTTATAAGTGCTATCTATATTTTGTTCTATACAATACAAATTTTAGCATTACGTTCTTTAGCACCATATATAGAACGCATTGTTAAAATATCAAATTTCATTTTTTATGTTATATTACAAATATAGTACAATATTAAGCATATCATTATAAAAAAAATTAATGTTCCTAATATTATCTCGTCCAATGACTGTAACTTCCTTCTCTCAGGGGAGAGGTACAGGAATCGATTTCCTTCTTCAATAGTAAAGTGGTGATGGAAGTTACCCAACTTCTTTCACTGTAAAAGAATACAATATTCTATATTCTATCTTCACGTACGACTTGTCTTAAACAAGAACAAGAGAAAGAAACAAAACAAGTATAATTTTTTTTTTATTATAAGTATTCACGATATGTTTTCTATGGTAACTGAGTTCATGAATTATGGTCAACAAACAGTACGAGCTGCAAGGTACATTGGTCAAGATTTCATGATTACCTTATCACATGCGAGCCGTTTACCTGTAACTATTCAATATCCCTACGAAAAATTGATTACATCGGAGGGTTTTCGCGACCGAATCCACTTTGAATTTGATAAATGCATTGTTTGTGAAGTATGTGTTCGTGTATGTCTTATAGATCTACCTGTTGTAGATTGGAAATTGGAAACGAATATTAGAAAGAAATGATTGCTTAATTACAGTATTGATTTCGGAATCTGTATATTTTGTGGTAATTGCGTATAATGTTTTTTGTAAATTTGCTTTTAGTAATTTTTCAAATTGCAGCTTTGATGGAGGATTATAGTGCTTTTTGTGAGTTTACCTTTAGTAATTATGCAAATTACAGGTTAGTTATATATATTCACGTTGGTGTTTGCTCGAATTGACTTGTACTGTTCAATAATTATGCGATTATGAATTTAGATTGTTAAGTCCATTTTTGTATGAGCTAATGTGGGGTGGCACTCTCAATATAGAAAATTATATTATATATTGCATTTATCGTTGTCAATCATCTCCTAAAAAAGGAAAAAAAGCTCTCAATATCACAATTTGAAAGCAAATGGTCCAAATATCACAAATGAAAAACTTGGTCCCGTATATCACAGTAAAACGTTACATTGTGTAGCATTTTTTAATTGTTTTTTTTAAAAAAAATGCTACTTCGTGTAGCGTTATTGGCCATGAAGGGTTTAGTGACATTTTGGGGAGGGGGACGCCACTTTAAGTGGCGTTGGGTGAGGGATGAATGCTTTTACTTTTTTTTTTTTTGCTAAATATGTATTTACAAATAATTTTACAACTTTAATTAAATTTAGGGGTTCAACAATTAACTTTTGGGGTCTAATGTTTCCATTATGGGTTTTAGAAATATTCAGAACGATGAATAAACCATATACGAACTTAGGGTTTGAGGTTTAGGGTTGTTCCCTAAACCCTAACTTATCCTGATTTTTAAACGCGTTAGCGTTTAAAAATCAGTCCGTCGGATTCAATTTTTAATTAAAATTTTTAAATTTAAAAAATACAATTTTAATTAAATTTAGGAGTTCAACAATTAACTTTTGGGGTTCAATGTTTCCATTTTGGGTTTTAGAAATATTCAGAACGACGAATAAACCGTATACGAACTTTAAAAAATATAAGTTTATATTTTAGTTGACCATTTATAAATAAGTTTTTTAATATTTTTTGCAAAAATATATTTAGGAGAAAACAAAAAAACAAAAAAAACAAAAGCAAAAAAAAAGACAAAAAAAAGAAATTAAAACGCCCAAATGCCACATAAAGTGGCGTTGGTTGTAACCAAACCTTTGAAAACCAACTATGAACTAGTGCTTCAACCAAACAAAAAAAAAAGTGAAACCCCCCACGCTAAACGCATTAGCATTTTAAAAAAAAGGAAAAAAAAATCAAAACGCTATATTAGAATGTGTTTTGGAGTGATATTTGGGGCCAAGTTTTTGAGCTATGATATTTGGGGCCATTTGTCTTAAAATTGTGATAGATGGGGCCAACGCCCCTAAAAAAGTACTGCAATTTTATTTCTGGATGATCTATTAAGTTCAATTTTGTTAATTATTGTACATTTTCAAAAAAAAAATATTTTCGATAAATTACCCGAAACACTTAAAAATGGACAGTATCTCATGTTTCACCAATATATCCATGGATGAGAAAAAAATTGATAAATCACACCAAAAAAAATCAAATCTAACAAAAACCCAAACAAAAAATTGAAATTAATGGTTTGATTACCTGTTGAGATATACATGTCTATAGATGATGATAACAAATACCACAAGACAGAAAATGAATCAAGGAATCGAAGCTGATGAATAAATCAGGAAGCCAACTGAAATGCAGATTAACTAAAGCAACATCTTGAGAATGGAACTCTGCAAACAGTTAGGAAGTATTTCTGCAACAAGCCTTAAGATGCTAAAATCAAGTATCAGTAATCAGAAGAGAGATTGTGGTAACCATGCAAGCAGTTTCGAGAAATCAAGAAAAGAAGAGTTCGAGAAGTCATTCGAAAACTCTATAAAAAGGGTTTATTCGAGAAGTCCTAGTTCGAGAAGTCTGTAACATACACTAATCGAGAAGTCTACACAATAGGCTGTTCGAGAAGTCATTCGAGAACTCAGAAAAAGGAACTATTCGAGAAGTCAACATTCGAGAATTCAAGATTCATCTGTTCGAGAACTCAGCCTAATTTCTTAATAATGCCAGAGTTTTCTAATGGAACATATTGAATGGAGATTAAACCCAGAATTACTTTGCAACCCGCGACTTATAGACAGTGGCCAATTACACAGAGGATGTTACGAGTAGGGAGTCAAATTGTAAATATTTAAAGGCTCAAACTCTTCCAAGTGAAAGGTGAAATAAGTCACTGTTTATCCGACTTCAAGGGCAACAATAAGAGTGGAAGCAACCTCCAACATGATTACAATACTACTGAAGAACTCAAAGGATACTTTGATGAATGCATAAGGATCAGCTGTTTTATCTGGGAAGTTCAAGCACAGCTCAATAAGCAGAAAGGCTTATTGACTTTCGAAAAGATTATCTTTTTAATTAAAGCTACTTTCAGAGTTAAAGATCCAAAGCAAAAAGATATTTTACATAAAGCATCACGAGGGCTTGGAAGCTAAGTCAACTCAAGAACTTAGTAACTTATGAAGAAAGAAACATACACTGACTTGAAGCATGCTGGGACTGTCCAAATCAAGGAAAGAAGATCTTCAAGAAAATTTCAGAAATGGCTACCACTTTAAGCATGTGTGTGTGACAAGTTATACCAAAAATGTATCAGTACATTTCACGTAGCTTACTTGTCTTCATATAGTTTAAATAAGTTGTATGAGCAGCATAGTTTTAGTAAGAAGAAAAACACTGAGCATAACGCACATTGCATTAGGTTTTCTTGTAAACACTAAAACTTTGTAACCCGCAGCTGTGTATTTCTACACATAAGTATTTTCTTCAAATACAACCATCAAGTGGACCGAACAAACCCACCTGAGATTTTTATATCTTGTGTTGCATTTGTTTTATATATATATATATATATTGTTTATCTTGTTTACTCTCTGTTCTTATTAAATACTCGATCTTAAGAACTCACCAAGTCGAAAGAATTTAGCCGAGATTGTATTCAACCCCCCCTTCTACAATCTCTTGGTGATTAACTGGGAAATAACATTACCATTTTTAGTCAAAATCGAATTGAAATGAACTGAATCTCTATATTACATATATAATATATATTATCAATGTTAAGTTACCAGTTCTCCTAAAACCCAAGATGTTAGGGAAGCGGGCTTACCAGGATCATATCATATATTCAAAATCCCCCCTCACTCGAAGGCCCATTATTTGGGTCAAAGAGTGGATCACTAGGTTGCTCGTGCCTTTTTGGCCCTAGCGTCCGGTTCGTCGATTTTCAATACTAGGTGGGGATCTCGTCCCTTTTTTTTACTGATCTTATGCCTATAATATATATATATGTTAACACTCCCCCTCAAGCTGGAGCATATATGTCAATCATGCCCAGCTTGTCACAAAGATACGATATTCTACATGCGTTTAGAGGCTTGGTTAACACATCTGCAACTCCCATCAATCCAATAACCACCAATCTTGTGACCCTTATACCACCGCTATTCATCTGTGGCTCCTCATCTTGCGGGACACGCCGCCCGACCACCTCCGTGTCAGGAAGACTTTCGAGACAAGCCGTCCAAGATCTCCAATCGCGGTTGTGGAGAGCCTCCCATACCATACAACTTGCAGCTCGCAACCCCAGGATCAACTTCTTAACCATTGGCTCTGATACCATGTTAAGTTACCAGTTCTCCTAAAACCTCAAGGTGTTAGGGAAGCGGGCTTACCAGGATCATATCATATATTCAACAATTAAGATTAATTTGAACAAATTAATTTTAATACTCACTATATAAATATTTATTTAATTAATATAAAAAAATTATACAATTTATCATTATAAACCCTATAAGATCAATATTCTATTAGTTTAAAATCATAATTTTTAAATATTTGTCTAATAAATTTGTATCAGTTAATAATATGCATATGTTATAATCTTGTTTTTCATTATTGAACATATATATTTGTCATATTTATTCATGATAACATGAATTTTATATAAAAGTGATTTTATGAAATGAATTTAGCTTGGTTCACAAATTTAAAAATGATTATCCTTTGATTTTGTTGAGTATGGAATACACAGTAAAATATACAGAGGGGGGTGAATGTATTTTCAAACTTTTCTCCTTCTCTTTGCTTAACAAATTGTTGTTTGATCTATGTGTTGTGTGTAGCCGAGTGTGTATTTGTGTTTAACGAATTATACGTGCGGAAATTAAACACAAGAACACAAGTACTCACTTTAATTAAATATTGTATTAAATCGAAGGTTTTGCTACAATCTGGGAATACAAATGTTAGTATTCTCAGCTTCGTTTCTCAGAAAGATATTATCTATGAAATTGCAATGACACTTAACTGCTAAAGAATTGAGGTTGTACACTTATATAACGTGTGTACAACCTACTTACTATAAATGTAGTGACAGACAAATACACTTTCTAACTTGTCTATCTGTATTTGGTACACATCTGGGCAGCATGTGATTTGACCATCTCTTTAACCTGCTCAGATCCACTACTTTAGCAGCTTATCCCCTTTAACATCTCTCCGAGCTTCTTTATATACTTTCCATGTACACTTTGAAGTACTGTGGTCCTGTAAGTGCCTTGGCTTGTTGTAGGTTTTCTGACTTGTACATCTTCAATAAATTGTCTTCAAGAATCCATTCGAGAAATGACTAAGTGCTTGATTCAAGAACTAGAATTGAATTGTTCGATAACTCTGAGTTCTCGAACAAGCTTTTTCTTGACATAACGAATTACTTCTCGAATGAGTGTTTTCTTCAGGAATCCTTGATTTATCTAATAGAGCTTTTTACTTATGGAATCCTGGAGATGTCGAATAGCTTCCTGAGTTCTTGAGATATCGAATGTGACTTTGACTTGTTGACCCTTTTGAGAACTCGAATAATACTTTGACTTGTTGACTTCCTGAGTTCTCGAATAGAGTATTAGACATGTCGAATCCCGGAGTTATCGAATAGAGCTTTGACTTGTTGACTCCTTGAGATATCGAACAGTGTCTTTTGACATATTGAATCCTTGACTTCTCGAAACCTTGACTTCTCGAATAGACCAAATTATTTCTCGAATTAGTACTTAGGCAAATCTTCAATCTTCAAATTTCAACTATATTTATTTCTACAGCCTTGTTCACCAAGCTTGAGGCATGATCTTTGGATTTTCTTTCAAACATTATTTCATGACTTAATTTGTACAATTACACAGTTAGAAATTTGGTGTCTGTTACAAGTACTGAACACAAGTAGAAACTCTAAAAATAGAGGGTTCCCCAGTTAAGTGATCATGTAAGTAATGTAAAGTATTACAAACAATTAGGCTTGTTATTAGATGTATATAGACTAACAAATTTTTAATATAATACAATTATTGACCTTTAACACTATTTATTTTACAAAATACATTATCAATGAATATTTTATACATGTAAAAGAATAAGATAATATTAAAAATAGAAAAAAACCCTGAAATAAACGATTAATCGAAACCGAAAAAACCGTGCTATATGATACCGAACCAAATTGAATGTATTAATTTGGCAACGGTTAATTCTAAAAATCTCACCAAATCACACCATGCACACCTCTAAAATATAATCTTGTGATATGCACACCGGATCGGTTTCAGCATAAAACTAAAAATCATAATCATTAAATTAAAAAGAAATAATCGAGAATATATATATCATACGATTCGAGCTTGAAAACATTATGATATATATTTTGTTACTTTAATTTTCATTTTTTATTTTAGTTTTTCTTTTTTCGTATCTTTTATTCTAACTACCTATTCTCGATTTCTATTTCGAACTACAATCCAAACACATAAACATTATGTTATCTTATATTTGCATCATCGATTCTCGATTTCTATTTCAAACTACAATCCAAATAACCAAAAATTGTACAAAACAAGCCTACGTAACACGTATCATAATACTTGGAAATTCCTTTCACAAAAGAAATAATGACATAATTACCACAAAAATCTTGAGCTTTTACTGAAATACCACGCGCGTAAATATGTAAAACTACCAGCGGGTTACGCATCTGGCAACTGCTTAACAGTTATTACGCATCTGCAAGATGCTTAATAAAAAAACAAATCTAATACCTATTACGCATTCTTCCAATGCTTAACAAAAAAAAAATTACTCCTATGCCAAATGCGTAACACCTTAATACCCACACATGAAATGCGTAATAGTTTAATATTTAGGATTAAATAATTTCCATTCGGGGTCCAACGGGTTCGAATATTTGGAATTTAAAAATATTAAATTTTGTAATTAAAATTTTTAAATTTATCTGTCCCCTTACGGGTTCAACAATTAACTTTTGGGGTTCAACTTTTCCATTTCGGGTTTTAGAAATATTCGGAATGACGAATAAACCGTATACGAACTTAGGGTTCAGGGTTTAGGGTTGTTTACTACCCTAAACCCTAGACCCAAAACCCTAATTTATCCTGATTTTTAAACGCGTTAGCGTTTAAAATCAGGCCGCCGGATTCAATTTTTTAATTAAAATTTTAAACAACCCTAAACCCTAAACCCAAAACCCTAATTTATCCTGATTTTTAAACGCGTTAGCGTTTAAAATCAGGCCGCCAGATTCAATTTTTTAATTAAAATTTTTAAATTTTATCTGTATTTCCTTGGGGTTTCAACGGTTAACCTTTAGGGTTCAACAATTCCATTTTGGGTTTTAGAAATATTCGGAATGACGAATAAACCGTATACAGACTTAGGGTTTAGAGTTTAGGGTTTAGGGCAACCCTAAACCCTAGACCCAAAACCCTAATTTATCCTAATTTTTAAATGCGTAACGTTTAAAAATTAGGCCACCGGATTCAATTTTTTAATTAAATTTTTTAATTTTTATTTGTATTTACTCGGGGTTTCAACGATTAACCTTTAGGATTCAATAATTTTATTTTGGGTTTTAAAAATAGCGTACTCCAAAGAGAGAGCAGACGTTGACCATGAATATCAAAAAAATGTATATATATGTGTTACGCATTTTAAAAAAACATAACAGGTATTACCATGTTCAAGAATGCGTAATAAAGAGGTAGAATTGGCCAATGTTCAGGCGCTACGGTATTCTTGTCCGGGATATTAAAAAAAAGGGTAGATCTGGCCATCTCCCATAAATCAACTGGCAAAAAAAATTAAAAAAATCTGAAAAATTTACTCAATGGGGTGTGATATGTTTACCTGCCAAAAAGGTTCACATGATATGGTTCCAGCCCTTAAATTTACCGACAAAAACAAGTTATTCTGATGGTATATGCCCAAATTCAAATTTTGTATACACACAGTAGTACAGTACAGATATTTATTCACACTTTTCCTCAATTTCCCAAATCACCAATATTCCTCTTTACTACAATCACTCGTTTTGCACTTGTCACTCCCCAATATTCCTCCTACGCCCCTCCCTGGCTCATAAAATTTGTTACAAACCTCATAAATTATTCTTGAAACCCCCCTAAAAATATATTTAAAAATTGACTACATGTATATCCAGAAAAAAAAATAATGTTAATAAATAAAATGTTATTTTAATTAGCTAATTTAAACAAATTTGTCATTAGTCACTCTAATTATGGTCAGTCACTGGCACCCTCACATACGCACAATTACACACACATACATATATTCACTGCAGCAGCATCTGCATGGCCAGAAGGTTTAGTATCCATCTCAAAATGAATCTCTCCCTCTCTCTCTCTTTCTCTCTCTGTGTTGTTGTGGGTTATGAGTTATAACCCTCTCTCTCTCTCCCTCTCTCTCTCTCTCTCTCTCACTCCATATCATATATATATATATATATATATATATGATTTATATTCCTATACAACTTTCTTTAATTATCTAAACATGGATAGATACTCGTCATCATCGATGTATACATATAGAGATTTTTATCTATCCTCCTTCACAGCCACCCAAAATGTTCTCCACTTCATAGACACATGCCATTCATTTTTATTTACATGGGTTCAAATCTTTTTGTTTTAATTTTACCATTTTTTTTGTTTCTTTCTTTACTTATCACTGATATGATGAAGGTCAAGTCTTCTGAAGAAATCAACATTTTGCAGAAGGATTTGGTAATCTTTTTTGGTTTTCATTCATGCCCATTTTGATTTCTTGGTGAATTTTTGTGGTTTAGGGTGAAATTTTAGTTTTTACTTAATTGGGGTTGTGCTTGTTTTAGGTCCTGTATTTCTTTTTGGGTTATGCTAAATCTGATTTAGGTTCTATAATTCTTTTTTTTATGTTTAATTGTTTGTACTTTGCACTGTTGTGATGGTGTTGTTTGTAAAACATGCTATAGAAAAATTAAGTTGCCATAGTTCAGTAAAGGACTGATAGTCTGATACTCAATTTCTGGTAAAAGTTTGGAAACAGGATACATTTACTGTTTTTCGTAAATTCAGTTTTTAAATTTTGAATTTCTATTTAAAAAAAGTGGCTTTTACTAAGAAAGATGCTGATTTATCAGTGTCTAGTGTTTTTAGTCGACATTAATTATTGTGCAAGTAGAATGACAGGGACACTTCCAATTGATAAGTTTAGAACAGTGGTTTTGTCTATTATTGATCATTTTTCGATTGATTTTTAGATCATATCTCAAGAAAAGTTGCAGAAAGAGACCTTTCTTGACAAGTTTAAAATTTTGCTTTTAAAACATGTATAGACTACAGTTAAAATGATAGCAAGATTTTTTTTTTAATTTTGTTGTTTTGAACAGAAGCTTATTCCTTGCTTAATTTCTACAATTAGATAGTCATTTTTTTTCTCTTGTCCCTATAAGTACCACATTACTACATTGTTGGAATTCAGTAGTATGTTAGAAGTTAGAACTATCAATTTGGCATTAACATACTAAGAAATTTACAATGTGCAGGCGGAGTTGCAGACCAGAGATATGTCTTTTGAAAACTATAATCACAGTTCTGCCATACTCAGGACTAGGCTGGATAGGCTTTTAAGGGAAAGAGAACTCAGGAGATCCAACAGGTCTCTCCATGTGAATGAGGAGGGAAAAGATTATAAAGGGGATAATGGCACTGTTGGAGACGGCCAAAGTTTAGTTGGTGGTGAGTGGCTTGATGTTGAACAGTTATTGGACGGAATTGCATTGCCAAAAGTTCTTACTGACTCTAGACAATTTCTGCAAAATGGAAGGCCTCCGAAGCAACGTTTATTGGTGGTTGCTAACCGGTTACCTGTATCTGCAAATAGGAGGGGAGAAAACTCATGGGCACTTGAAGTAAGTGTTGGGGGGCTTGTCAGTGCACTTCTGGGTAAGCATCCATTCTGGTTATTGCGGTTTTGCACTTTACAAAACATTTATTTGTTCTTCAGTTCCTTACCCTATATGATGTAACGGCTCTTTTTATTTGCAAGTTGGAATGGTACGTTTATTTTCTGTTGTTAATGTCAATTTTTTACAATATGCAAATGTAAAAAAAAAAAAAAAAGGTTTAACCACCAATAAGCACGCTAAAAAAGTGCGCACCATCTTCTTGAAGGCATCAATGAATTCGAAACCAGATGGATTGGATGGGCTGGTGTAAATGTACCTGATGAAATTGGACAGAGATCACTTACTCTTGCTCTAGCTGAGAAGGTCCCTTTTCAATCTCATACCATTTATTTATTTGTCTAAAAGTTATTGCTTTAGTAATACTGGATGCTTAACTGTTCTGAAACTGTCTTAATGATTGCAGAGGTGCATCCCAGTTTTCCTTGATGAAGAGATTGTTCATCAATACTATAACGGCTACTGTAACAACATCTTGTGGCCACTTTTCCATTATCTTGGACTTCCACAAGAAGATCGCCTTGCCACAACTCGTAGTTTCCAGTCCCAGTTTGATGCATATAGGAGAGCCAACCAAATGTTTGCAGATGTGGTCAACGAACATTATGAGGATGGTGATGTTGTCTGGTGCCATGATTACCATTTGATGTTTCTTCCCCAATGCCTTAAGGATCATAACAACAACATGAAAGTTGGTTGGTTTCTACACACACCTTTTCCTTCCTCTGAAATTCACAGGACACTGCCATCCAGGTCTGAGTTACTGAGATCTGTACTTGCTGCTGATCTAGTGGGGTATATATCCAGCACTCTTATTCATTTTTTCCCTTTAATATTTATCCATTTATGATTGAGATGGACTATTGATTGCTAGGAAAGTATATCATTTCATAATATTAACTTTGTTATATAATATGAGGCTAAATTGGAGGTTTAATCATCAAGAAAAGAGTAAAAACTTTTGTATTATAGTCCATAGCCTTAAGAGTGAGAAGAGATATCAATAACTTGGAATTTCTTATCCATCATCCTGGCTAAATGATTTTACGAACAAAAAAATTAGAATTTGCTTACTACATAACTTCATTAGCAATTATTTCAATTGCTCTGAAGGTATAGTGCTTTTCTGCTTTATAATACATGGCACGACATATTTGCTGCAACTCGTGGATCCTTGAGTTGCAAAAAAGTTAATGATTCTTTTTCTATCAGCTTTCACACTTATGACTATGCGAGGCATTTTGTAAGTGCGTGTACTCGTATTCTTGGGCTTGAGGGCACACCTGACGGAGTGGAGGATCAAGGGAAGCTAACGCGTGTGGCTGCGGTATGCACCTTTTGATTTGCAATATTTCTTAAATTTTCCCTAGATGTAGTGATTCATGGAGCTAAAACAATCTTCCTTGTGATGGGAAATGTACTTAACTATAAGATTTCATTACAGTTTCCTATTGGGATAGATTCAGATCGGTTCATTCGAGCTCTTGAACTCCCTCAAGTGAGGAATGATATTCAACAACTAAAAGAAAGATTTTCTGGTCGCAAGGTTGGTGATTGTTCATTGTTGGTAGCTTTATAAAGAATCTCTAAGCTTCTACTTGAACTACATTATCTTTCACTTCAAAAAAAAACAATCGAGCTTTTTGTTCAGTTTCTGTATATTGCTTTTGAGGAACTATCAAGCTTCAAAACTTTAACATAATATTTTCTTAATCTTGTTTATTGTTGTTTGCTACAATATTGCATTGCCCGCTCTTACAGAGCGGATTGTTTATATTACTGCAGTCTATACATAGCTTTTTGCACCATCTCTCCCCCTTCCTTATTGCACAAGATTTTTTCGCAATATTAAGTGCGTAGATTGACACTGTTTTTAGAGTATTTCTATCTTTTGAATGCAATTGTGAATTGAGGTACTCATTGGAGACGGTTAGCATAAAGTGCTTTTGATGAGCAATCATGCCTTAAGGCCCTTTACCATGCTTTTTAAGTGAGATGCATTATAGAGGACTGGTTGCTATAGGGCCAGGGGAAGGTCACATAAACTCCATCCCTCCCACCTCCACGTTCTACTAAATTTTAAACTAGTTTAATTGTTTTATCATTTTGGTAGTTTGATTATTTAAAGCTAAATAATCCTAAAAAGAATAACATAAAATGCTTTTGATATAGAAACAAAAATCATGCTTTAAGGCCCTTAACCATACTTTTTAAGTTAGATGCAACTTTCAAGCAAGGAGGTCTGCTTGAATAGGAAGGCATACGTATTGCTTGTTGCCTGTCTCTTATTGTAGGAAGGCATACATATTGCTTGTTGCATATCTGTTAAGTGTCCTGCACCTAAACTTTTGCCATCATAGGTTCATATATTCATTTCAATTAGTTAAATTTGAATAGTTCAGTATTCTAGAGGTGGTTTTTTTGTTCCCATTGTCCATTGTGTGTAGCAAATGTTCAATATTTATGATTCTAGAGGTGATCTATATGCCATATGGTGCCTAGGATCACTGTAGGCAAGGATTATGATTCATCTCCCCCCCCCCAAAAAAAAACCAAAAAAAAAACACCTAAATGAATACCCGGTGTATGTCTTTGCTATTTTTAGCATTACACATTTATTTCTTCTGATCTTCTTTCGGCTATTATTTCAAGGGTAAATGATGATATTTTTTTTAACCATATAGTGACTGTCATAAACAGGTAATGCTGGGAGTTGATCGCCTTGATATGATTAAGGGCATTCCTCAGAAGATTTTGGCATTTGAAAAATTCCTGGAAGAGAATCCAAATTGGCGTGACAAAGTAGTTTTAATTCAAATTGCTGTTCCAACAAGAACAGATGTTCCTGAGTGTAAGCTCCTTTATTCTTTTTGATGTTTTTTTTGGCTTATTGAACATTCACATCTTTCTAGTTAGGCGGTATGGTGTGACTTCCCAAGTTATAAAGCTTGGAGTCCTTAATATTTCTTTATTGACCTTAAACGGATAAAGACCAGGGAGGAGGATCTAAGCATTTAAGCATATGGTTATGTCGAATGACATCTGGAGAGGAAACTTAATTTGCTAAGCGGTATAGCATTTAGGATCCATCCTTGGAAGGAATGCGACAGTCAGTGCAAATAATTTTATAAACAGCATATGTTTTTTTTGTTTTTGAATATAATTTAGAGGAATGGATGTGGATAACCAAGACCATGGTTGGTTTCTTGACGTAGTCCTAAAGACAGTAGTCCTTGAACAACTTAACTAAGAGATAACATCTACTATTGTTTTTGCGTACCATGCCAGTCAATGATCGAATCAAAAAATTCAACTTTATACACATGGTTCGTATTGCTTTTACGAGATCAAATAGAGTATATGCGGACTTTGCCATTGTTTTGGATCTGTAAATCAGGCCATGTCTGGGAAGGGGTATACAATGTTTGTTTCTGTAGAGGATTAAGCTACATATATGCCATATAGGAAGATTGCAAAAAGCAAAGATCATGTACCATGCAGATTAAGCTTTCAGTTTACATGGAAAAATAGGGTTGGAAAAATTGTAATTATTGTAGATTACTTGAGGCTTCTTTCTTTTGATGCTCCCGATACACTTACAATCCTTTTCTTGCTTCCGAAATATGTCTATGCCCATTATTTCTTTCTCTTATTATTATGGTTATTGAATTGTTAAATCAATACCTTGATAGTTTTAAACCTTTTCCATGTTGTGATTATGTTCTGTTTGCTCCTTTATATTTACTTTTTTCATGGTCATTGGTTTTGACAGATCAAAAGCTCACGTGCCAAGTTCATGAAATTGTTGGACGCATTAATGGAAGATTTGGAACTCTTACAGCTGTTCCAATTCATCATTTGGTTTGCCTTCTCACACCAATTTAAATGAATCCCCTTCTATTGAGCTCATTTGGTGAACATGCAGATATTACCTCTTCAAACTTGAAATTCATCACAGCTTAGGTCTTTCTTTTATTAGTTTAGCACTGAAGTGTTGTAATTTATAGATTAGCTGTAGAAAACAAGACTGTGCTTTTGTTGGATCAGATACTTTTTCACAAATACATGTTTCTCAGGTGTAGTTTATCTCGATATTGAAATTCTATGTTCACCAATCCAACAATTCACCCTTGATATTGACAAATAGCCTAAGTATGATTTTGACATATCTAGAATAACCTGTAATTGGTCAACTGTTAAATATTACTTCTTACTAGTCATGCCTATTTTATTAATGGTCATGTTTCTTAATATATCATAGAAGCGATTAAGTTATACAGCTCAAATGTCTTCAGCGCCAATATGAATTTGCAAGTTTACTTTCTGTCCAGCATATCATCCATATATCAAAAAATGCTTTCCTGCTGCAATTATTGATTTCAAAGAATGGTGCAAGAATTTATAAAGTTATCTTTACTTATTTTACAGGATAGATCTCTTGACTTTCATGCACTGTGTGCACTCTACGCCGTAACTGGTAACTCAATTTGTGCCCTAATCCTCACATGTACTTTGTCATTCTTAAAAATGTAAATGTTGTTATAAAAAAATATGTAAATGTTGTTGGTTGTGCAAGATTAAAATAATTAGTTTAGTACAAATAACTTATATGTCCAACAAGCAGCAAAGTATAATGTCACCTGGTTGAGTCGACATAGGGCAGATGGGACAACTAGTGTACAGCTAGGTTCCTCACTAGTCGTGCTACGTGCTTTATCAGTTGACTGGACATATTAGGGTAAAAGAATTTCTTCTGTTGTTGCCTATGATATTAGTGCTCCCCCCCCCCCCCCCCTTCCTGCCCAGATACCACGTGTGAATCTACAATGGATCTCCCCTGAATAGCCCCATCTACCCTCCTGGAGGAGTTCTGTTGTTCATCTGAGAGGCATCTCTTTCTACCCTCAAGTGGCCTGGTTGCATTGCAATGGCTCTCAAAATTTGGGTCCGGGGTTGTTCACACTAAATTATACTCATAGGTTTTTCTCTTTATTCAGTCTCTTGTACTAGTCAATCTCCACAAGTCGAGTAATTACTGAGAAAAGTTATTTGGTTATTAAAGGAAAATTTTTGATATTGGATACCTAATGACATGCATTTATATTCTTTTTGGTCAGATAATTTCGAAGGTAGAAAGTAATATGATCGATCATTTGATTGTTGCAAATCAGTAAATTTTCTGGCAATTTAATCAATGTAACATTGTGGATTATTTGATGTGACACACTATATTCGCCTGCCTATTAAGAATTATGTATGTATCAAGTTGACATTTACATTGTCTCACTTAATTTTCTGTTTAGATGTAGCACTTGTTACATCCTTGAGAGATGGAATGAATCTCGTCAGCTACGAGTACGTTGCCTGCCAAGCATCAAAGAAAGGGGTTTTAATTTTAAGTGAGGTAATTTATTTCTCTCTCTTTTGACTATAATGTATGAATCATTTTACGTTTCATGATGAATGTTGAGCAAATAAATACTCTGTCGCTTGTATTATATAACAAAAGTGGTTGTCTGTCCATAAACAGAAAAATCGGAAACGTAGTGTTAAAGTACTTATGTAATACTCTATGTACTTATAATTTCTTAAATTCAAATTAAATATTTAGCACATTATCTACTGATGACTAAAAAAATGTCTACAAATTGATTTAGCACAACAGGCAATGTCATTATTTGTTCATAATATTTTTGCAATAAAATGTAATTGAGAAGCAATAATAAAGCAAGGGACACAATCTGGTATCACGTTGGGAGAACACTGTAGAATCAAAAATCAGTTAAATGAAACAAATGTAGTACAAAGAAAGAGGAATTAATCATTATACTAGGAAGGCAGAAAGAATTGTACCTTTGTTTTGCAAGGTAAAAGCCAATGCTGGAAATTTTTACAAGTTTTATCACACCATGTACTCTTCTATATCACAGATTGTTAGTGGGGCAAGTGACAAGTGACTCCACTTGCCCACTAATAGGTCTTCCATTGTCCCTATATGTATCGTCTAAACTTTTGTAACTTACCTTCCTTTATAATTTCGGAAGCAGTAATCACTGTGAAACTGAAATATAAAGGAACATGTAATCATGAGACAAAAAAAACTAATCTGGCACATAACATCTTTTAAACAACTGAGAATTATTGGTTTTGTACTTTTTACCCAACTTGAGTTAAATAATTATTCTGGGCTGAGAGATGAACTACCAAGACGTAGGATAATACCACTTTGAGTATTGGTTGTATTGATGGACATAATTTACTGCCTTATAGTGTATTTTAGAAATTTACTAGTCAAGGACAATAGTATCAAGGTTGGCTTTCATTTCTTCAACTTTATTAGTCCTAAAAATACTTGCAACAGTATCAGGGACAGTTATCTCATATTTGTTATTTATTACGCATTTTGGTTTCACTAAATAGTATGGCACTAGATTTTATTTTCATGCTTTATACACTTGGTACTCTTTCAATAATTATGCATACTATTTTTCTAGTTTGCAGGTGCAGCGCAGTCTCTTGGTGCTGGAGCGATTTTAGTGAACCCGTGGAACATTACTGAGGTTGCCGCTTCAATTGGTTATGCCTTAAATATGCCAGCTGATGAGAGGGAGAAACGGCACCAGCACAACTTCATGCATGTTACTACTCATACATCCCAAGAGTGGGCCGAAACCTTTGTGAGGTACAGCTAGTTCATAATCTTAGAATATAGCATAATACTGTCATAGGAAATTTGGTCCTTGTGCAATTTAAGTTATGCATTGTTGTTTCATCTCAAGGTCTGAAATATGAGAACTCTGTTTCTTATTTCATTTACTCCTGACAAAAGGTATAAACTAAGCTCTTTTGACCACAAGGACTTGCAATTGATTATATAGTAGTATTAACTAATATTAGGTCAAGGATTTATATGCATGAGGGTCCAGTGTGAAATAATCCTTTGCTTTTTTCAAGTTCAAGTTTTTGTGGTAATCTATAGATGTAGTTTCTTATACGCTATTTGTTATCTATAATGCAGAATATCAGAATTAAATTAACATACTATATTCAGATGCCAGCATTGCTTTCTAAATTTATTCTATTATTGTCATATTGATGTCTTAAGTTCAAGTAATGAGTACTAGTGATCTATTACAGCTAAACGTATATGTTGTGGAACATTACATGGCCAAACTTTGCAGCTTCAGTTCATAATAATTTGTTTTTTTGTTAAATAGTATGACCTTAGGTGTACATGTGTAGGACAATAGCTTCTGATCTCTGCACAAGTCATACAATATTAAAAAACTCAACTCTAATCTTTTAACCAGATTCATTAGGATCCCCTGCATGAATTCTCTCCTTTCATGTTTTCCTTCATTTTCTTTGAGACGCCTACTTTACTCGTGTCTATCCTATGTAGTTCTATATGAGCAAGCATAATTGGCTGGCCATTGACCTTGAATTTGGCCTTATATGTAATCTGTTTGCAGGAGATTAACATACTCAGATGCTCATGAACTGCAGAGAATTTTTGTATTTTTCTCTAGACAACTTGGCACCATACCAATATTTATGTGCCTATGGTCCTTAAACTTGTATGTTTGAGGAATTCATAACGAAGCTCAGACACTAGAAAAGATGATTTTATGTGTACTATGGTGCAATGGCGAGATCTATCAAATTTTATTATTTTGTGATATCGGTTAAAATAGAAAAGTAGGGTAACGTCTAAGTTTCTATGTCGCTCCACAGTGTTATTAGCTGGATTATGACTCAGTGTTGTTAGTAGGCATATGTAATGAATGAAATTGCATGCTATGTTTATGCTAGTCTCTGCCTCTCCACGCAATTCCATTATTACTGTGATGCTGTCTAATAGGCTAAAGGTAATATTGATACAGGTGCAACTGATGTTAGTACACAGGTAAGACCTCGTGCCTAAATTGGTTGTCTGTGTTTACAGAAAATATATATTAATTTTCTCTATGAATGCTCCTTTATATTAATAGCAGTATGACTTTCTCCTGTCTATGTTTCTCCAATATGTGCCTTAATATAATTTTTATTTTGATTAGTGAACTCAATGATACCGTCGTTGAAGCTCAGCTGCGGACAAAACAAATTCCTCCACCAATTCCAAGTATCAATGTACTTGAAAGTTTTTCACAATCAAATAATCGGTTACTCATACTGGTACTCAATCTCATCTTATTTTCTATCAATTTAAATAGTGCCATGGTATTTTGTTTACTGATTATATTTATTGAAGCTCTATTCGTTTTTTCTCCCACACTCCCAACCTCCAGACACCCATAATGTGCTTTAACTTTGTTTCTATTGTTGTATTACGAATTGAACTTCACCAGATAGGATGTGCGGAGTCAGTACACATCTTGCTCTTATAAACATTATCATTAGTTGTTGACATGGTGCCCCGTATCCAGTTATGAAAATCTGTGAATTTGTTACCTCTTTTTAATTGACTTAAAATGGGATTAATATTTAAAAAAAAAAAAAAAACTACAAGGTTCTAGCTATGTTGTACCTTTCAAAATGTACTCAAGTGCCTGAGGTGCTTCATATCATCCTACTCCTTGATGATCACATCTACTGGAACGTTTTTGGACACATGTTGGAAAGAGATATATTTATGCCATGAACAAGATGTGCGGTAATCCACGCACAAACATGACCCCGTTAATTCTCTCCACTACATGCAATGTAAATTGACTCCAGAAGTTCAGTAAATGCTGCTCTCAGGATATAAAAAGACAATTTAAGTTACAGTTGAATCAGTGTGATACTTTTTTAATTGGTACATGCTTTATGCAGGGGTTTAATGCAACACTTACTGAACCACTTGATGCTAATGGTAGAAGGATTGACCAGTTCAAAGAAATGCAGATTAAATTGCACCCAGATCTAAAAGATCCGTTGAAGAAGCTTTGTGATGATCCAAGGACTACGATTGTGGTCCTTAGTGGGAGTGACAGGAGTCTCTTAGACGAGGTGATCTCATTTTTCAAGAATATCCTCAAATTTAAATAACTCTACTTGTTGATGACCAATTACTCCTGCAGAACTTCGGTGAATTCAATATGTGGCTGGCTGCAGAACATGGCATGTTTTTACGTTCTACGCAGGGAGAATGGATGACAACAATGCCAGAAAATCTGCATATGGACTGGGTTGACAGTGTGAAGGTGCATTTTAATAGTACTTATTGTACATAATTCTATCTATATGAGATGTCCTTGATAATGGGAAGGGGTAAAATTATATGTTGTCACTGAACCAACCAGAAGCTAACAATTTGGTAACCTAACAAAAATTACTGACGGTTAACTACTTGAATTCAGATCAGCTAACACTCATTCAAATCTGTTGATAGTCTGATATACAATAGCATGTGTAATGTATGTTTCAACAAAAGGAATGAACCTTTAATAAAAACCATGTGGCTGGAGATAAATTTGACAGATATGGATTGTTAGACCCAAACTGACTCAACTCCACCCAATCCAATCAATTATATTGAAAAAAGCAACATATTCTTCTATCTTGCATTTTCTCAACTTCTTTCTCTACATTACTACACATAGACCCTGCAAAGACAAACTCTCAGCGGATCCTCCACTCTTTGGGCATGGGAACAGAAAAACAGGAATGACCTGGCCGACTGGCCCAGGATCAAAGCAAGCCGTATTTCTGTAAAATAGATTAGGGAGTGGATCAAAAGGCTTCACCTTACGTTTTTTGTTGGGGCTTTCTGGCCCCTCCCAGTCTGTTTCAAAGTTGAGATGGGATAAGGAGTCTTAATCAATGGTGCAACACAACATGATCAATTCTGAAGGAGATTAGAGTTTTGCCTATAGTTTTAACAAATCTTATCCAAGGATTTCTTCGTTTTTCACTCAACGTCTGAAGATACATATACATTCTTGATCTGGCATCTCAGTGTTTAGCTTTTCGGCTTGAATTGAACACTTCTCTAGCTTGGGGACAGGATTTGAGGTGTTAGAATTGTAGTCTAATTTTTTATTATATAAAAGACATGGAGAAGCACATGATTTGACTGAATAGAACAATTTTTCTACAAATCCACTTGGAAGCAATGTGTGGGTTCAAGGATCACCAGTCAGAGTGATTTTAACTGGGCAGTAGTGGTCACATGTTTTTTAATGTTAAAAGACAGAAAATTTACAAAGCTTCAGAAATATGTAAACCTGCTGCCTGCATGATGTTGACTTATTAAATTTAGAGTTACCACTAGTTCAACAAGTTGATTGGTAGCAGTTTTTGTAATATTATCAAAGTGTTAGTTTCTGGTCAGTTTAAGATACAAAGTGCATCTTACTTGATTAAAAGCCATGGTTCTTGTTAAACATTTCAGCATGTTTTCGAGTATTTCACTGAGAGGACACCCCGTTCTCATTTTGAGCTTCGTGAGACTTCACTCGTTTGGAATTACAAGTACGCAGGTAATGACATCTTATATTGTTATCTTTCTCTGACTATCAATGCAGTAATATCTTTGTCTCTCTTAATGTTCTTGTAACGTTTGCTTGCATTTCCATATTTTTTTGGCAATTGTAGATGTTGAATTTGGAAGACTTCAATCAAAGGATATGTTGCAGCATCTGTGGACAGGGCCAATCTCAAATGCTTCTGTTGAAGTTGTTCAAGGTGGCCGTTCTGTCGAGGTCCGAGCAGTTGGTGTGACTAAGGTGCATATCTTTCGTACTCTGTAATATTCGTTTTCCTGTCCCGTCGATTTGGTGGAATTGCATGTTTATACCTCTCCATCTTCATGTCAATCAGGGTGCTGCAATCGATCGAATATTGGGAGAAATAGTTCATCACAATGATGTGAACTCACCTATTGACTATGTTTTGTGTATCGGTCATTTTCTGCCAAAGGTATGTGATTATATGCCAATATAGAGTTTGGTATACTGAATTAAAGTTGTAACATGTTCTAGTTTAAGAAGACCTACAATACATTTTGTTTGTCATATACGCAAATATCCTACACTTTGTCATACATATATCATACAGTTTCTTCATTGTTCTAATATATACTCTTCTGAGTTCTGATCCTAATGCACAAGCGACACCACTTCTAGAATTTTGTCAGCGTGATTTCTCTCTTTAGTGCGTTTGCAGAGTTGCAATCTAGGATTACTAGTTAAGTAGTCTAAATTAATCCTTGCATTTAAAAGATATATCGTGCTATAGGTATTTTCAAAATCATAAATTAACACGCAAAAATTTTCCGTCAACTTAAACTTCGTCATTAAAGTAAAGATTTTCTTTGATCTTTATGCTAATACTCCCTCCGTCTCAAGTTAGTTGTCTCTTTTAATAAAATGTTTTGTCCCGCAAACATTGTCCATCTCTCCATTAATCAATACAAATTTGTGAACATTTTCCAACAATACTCTGTTTTATTTGTCATTTCCAGGGTTGACATTTCTTCATATACCTATAGATTTAATGCTATAATTATGGGTAAAAATGGAAAAAGAATAGGACATTTAAAGTTTTTAATATGTGTATAATTTTTAAAATACTAAATTGAAACGGGGAGATTATCGTAGAGTTTTGCCTAATGAGCTGGTACGTAGAAAAACATTGACATGTTCCATATTGTCAAGTATTGCAATAGTAGTTTCATATT
This sequence comes from Saposhnikovia divaricata, assembly GCA_036435485.1. Classification (NCBI taxonomy): domain Eukaryota; kingdom Viridiplantae; phylum Streptophyta; class Magnoliopsida; order Apiales; family Apiaceae; genus Saposhnikovia; species Saposhnikovia divaricata. The sequence continues at coordinate 47,793,123 of CM071600.1, forward strand.
TATCATTCGATTTTTTCTAATGTGTATCCAATGACACACAATAACAGTTTAGTTAGCATTTTTTGATTGATAATAATAACGGGCCCCCCTTATGCACAAAAATCTTAACTAATTAAAATTAGTCAATTCATTAAAAAGTAATTGTTAGAATGTGCCGCACACACTAGAAAAATCCTTTATCATTTGTGAATGCCTAAAAGTCAATCTGCTCAATAACTACTTAGTAAAGGAATAAATTGAAAGACTCGTGTCTTTCCGTATGTATACACAGTGACATAGCTTTTATGTATCTGTTTTTTATCCAGGACGAGGACATCTATACTTTTTTCGAGCCAGAGCTTCCTGCTCCATCACCAAGTACATCAAGAGTCAATTCACCCAGTCCTGTCAATGGATTGGCTACACATTCATCTGCAAACATGGGTGGATCAAAGATATCCTGCACCCCTGAGAAGAAACCATGCAATAATGGAAACGGGAATGGAACTGGTTGGTGGTCTGCATTGCGTGAGAAAATAACAGTGCACGAAGGTTCATCTGTCCTCGATCTTAAAAGTGAGAATTATTTCTCTTTTACGGTAGGACGAAAGCGCTCAAGTGCTAGGTATCTTCTTAATTCTTCAGCAGATGTCGTATCTCTGCTGAATGAACTTGCAGAATCATTACAGAGCTAAGATTTCTTCCCTTGTGCTCCTAATATGAAGGTTTAAAGGTCAAGAATGGATCTTTAGGCTAGGGTTAGTCTCCTATCCTACAAGAGCTGAAGCCCCCTCCCTTTCCTTCCGAAATAAGTACATCTGATGTACTTTGGCTTGTGCAAAGGAGTAAAAAAATAAATGCAGATTTTGTCACTCATCTAATATCATGGGGTAATTTATTATACTTGTTGAGCTGCATTTTATTCGCCTTAGAAAATTTTGCCAAGTCTTATTTCTGAAAGGATCGAAGATACGTTTTTGTTCTGCATTACGTTTCAAACCCCCTATAAACTGCATTTGCAATACACAAAATATGTCAATTACGTGAGGCGAAAAGCTGAGTAGAAACGTAAAAGTTAAAACTAGGCATGTCAACGGGTCGGATTCGGATCGGATTATCCTAAATCCATATCCGAATCCATTAAAAATTTTCGGGTTCGGACCGGATCGGATAAGGGGTCGGATATTTTTTAGTCCGATCCGTTCGGGTTTCGGGTTTTCAGATCGGAGGTCCGACCCGTTTAATTTTTTTTTTTAAAAATAGGAAAATCATGCAAAATTATAAAACTAACATATCCAGATTTAAAATTCCATAAAACAGCTCATAACAAGTTCAAAAGTACATTGTACATTAACACTGAATTACATCAACATCAACTAGCAGCAAACAAAATAACAAAATCTGAAGCTTTTGAATTTTTAAAATTTAAAGTAGTTAAAATCAAATTCAGATCATAAAAAATATATCTATATAGTATAGATATAAAAAATATATAGTATATATATTATAAAAATATATCTATATAGTATAGATATATTTTTTATAATATATCTGTCCCTCACAGTCTCAACCCTCCTCTGTCTATTCAAAGCTTAATTGGCTATTAAAAATGTCACGAGAACATCACAGATATAGGCGGTGGTTTACTGCATTACAAAGAAGGGTTTGAAATAAAAATGTATACAGGAATTCAAGCTACCTGACTTCTATCATATTTTTCTAACTTTTCTACTTTTGGATTTCAAGACTTGCTTTTCAAAGTGGACAAGAAAAATGCCTCTTTTTTTTTTTTTGGTTTCTCTTATCGACCATGTTAACTAAATATTACCATGTTAACTAAATATAAAAAGTTCGATTTTACGTCATTGAACTGCATCGGGGATCTATACCTGTATTTTGCTATTAAATTGAGATAGCACAAATCTGACTCATGGAAAATTCCTTTTCAAGACAGTTATTTAATACTGTACAAGACAGTTATATATATATTATGAATGAACAGCATACTTTTAATATGAAATTATCCGCCAACAGATTTCATCATTTCTGTGGAATACACATAACCGCTATAATGAAATTCTGAAAATTTTAACAAGTCGCTTTCTTTGCCAGGTATAATATATATAGGGTCTCGTTAAAATAATTACAGCTACCAGATGTGTACTTCTGTTGAATATCAAAATTAATCTACATTTGCATAGCCAGTGCCTGATTATTCGTTCCACAGGGCTCTTTTTACTCTAACCCGTTCACCGTTAAAGTGGATGTACTTCCATCTACCCAGGTACCTTTTAAGAACTTCCTTCTGCTTATCTTCTTGACCTTGTTTTCGAAAGGCATGAGCAACTCTTTTGGTTGTATCCTCGTCTGGTTTTACACCCAATTCCTCCATGTCAGCAAATACCTATAAAAAGAGATAACAATTTATGCTCACAATGACCATTTCTGACAAAAGAGATACATACTGTAAATGTGCAGCAGATATTCTCCAATAACATCTAGCAACCCAAAACACACATGGGAGTAGGGCTGTCAAAAAAATCCGGATATCCGGATATCCGTCCGAAATATCCGAATCCGTATCCGAAAAATTAGGATATTATCCGTATCCGAAAAATTAAGATATTATCCGTATCCGAATCCGACATATCCGTATCCGAAAAATTAGGATATTATATTAATATTTTAATATATTATATTAATATAATATATTAATATATCATATATTATATATTATATATCATATATTAATATATTATATTAATATATTAATATATAATATATTATATATCATATATCATATTATATATAATATGATATATGATATATAATATATTCTATATTAATATATTATATATTATATATTAATATATTATATATCATATAATATATTAATATATTAATATATTATATTAATATATTATTATATTAATATATTAATATATTATATTAATATTTTATATTAATATATTGTATAAATATATCATATATCATATTAATATATTATATTAATAAACTATAAATATGATATATATATCATCATTTATATATTGCTGTAAAAAATATCCGAAATATCCGTATTCGTATTCGAAAAAATTAGGATATTATCCGTATCCGAAAAAAATTGCCCGTATCCGTATCCGAAATATCCGTTTGACAGCCCTACATGGGAGGTACTGAATGTAAGACCTTTAATGAGCAGAAATATCATTTAAATTAGGTGGTGTTTTTAAATACCTCTATAACTTTCTCTGGACTATTGTGGTGATCGTATAAGCATATCATTCTGGAAAATAACCGCTTCGATATTGAGCGAGTGTGGGTATGTAAAATCATGTCCCAGAATGATTCTGCTTCATCAACCCTACCATCCATGTCGAATGCTAGTAAGAGGGTGTCAAAAGTTCCCATTGTCATTCCTTGACCTTTCCCGAGCATCCACTTGGCAACCTGCACAGAAGGCCAGTAGTAATTATCAGCAATCATATTTTTCATCCTAATGATTCTTTATCCTAACAGTTAAACATTTCATGCACCCAGCTAGACCACAAAACAATTGTTCGGATAACAACCAAGCCGTAATTTCAACCATATGTTTAAACCACATATAATAGCCTTCTTCATTATATCGCTAAGAAGATGAAATACTCCGAACTATAGGATTCAGTGTGAAAGTACCAACTAACATTTTCAAGCTCGAGGTAGGGACTGGAGATACTTTATATAGTATACAAATTTTTTTCATTTTTTTTGTAAAATAGAATATACATGTTCAAGTTTTAATCTATGATTAAAGACCAAAATATTGGATCATCTGAATTGAAAAAACATATAAAGTGAAGCTACTGGCGGAAAACTTTAGCTTCTCAACTGAGGCCAGCCCAAAGCCTGCCTCTACAAAATTGACCAAAGATAGAAAAGATTGCTATAAGTGATCTCAAGTCACACAAGTCACACCACCATCAAATTCCAGTAACTAAAACAAGAATTTGATATAAAAACATAAGTGGCCAACTTACAGAATATAAACATAAAAGTAACACTTAGAAATTTAAGCTATGACATCCCAAACCTATAAAGTGCAATTTCACACAGTATCATACTTGTATCACTCGTGTCCACTGATTTCTCTTCTTTAAGATTTGTAAAGCCTTAGCTGCAGCTATTAACGGAAACTCTGGTTCCCAAGCTGTCCATTTATCTAATGCTCCATAAACAGCCTCTTTCTCATTCGGGAGTCCTGATACCTAACAGATGAAGTTCACATAAGAATTATTTGTGCCATTACATGTAGCCACATTTTAACGAGATATAGATCCATCCCACATAAATGTCTAGCAAAAACAAAGAAGTATTAAGTAGCCATACTTACAATACGAACAAGGTTAAGTGCTTTTTGTCCAGAACCTGCAGAATCTCTCTTACTCCACAAGTGGTGCTCTTGCTTTCCCACCTTCTTGATCAATTTCCTTTGGTCAGTACAAAAAAAACCTCATCACATCTAATTTACTTTTAAGAACTACAATTCAAGAGTTACCATTAATCATCTGATACAAATCAAAACATCATCAAGCATGTTGATAATGTTGATATAGTCATAACCGAAATCACACCGACCGGGTAATTTATAACAGCTATACATACTATTTTAGTAATATAAGACTCCACATTTATGAAGATGTTGAGGAATGAACAAAATTCTTTTCAAGTGATCATAAGAGTGGAAAACAGATAATTTTGATAGGTAAACATAACTTTTATTTAGCAAAAAAAAAAAAAAAAAACTTACTTTTCAGCTGCTTTTGAAGGTTTACTATTGTTTGTAGGAGAGCTCTGCAAAGAGGAATTGGCAATTGCCTATAGATTAAGAGAATATGTTAAGAAACTTAAAATGCTGGGTCGTTACTACTTACTATACAATTTCAAACGGTGCAAATGATGAGTATAAAAATAGTACAAGAAGGCTCTATTAAAGAGTCTTTACTTACATGTGCAGTCAAGACAACTGGAAATGGATCCTTTAGCTTGCAAACGATTGTCCATTTCCTTAAGGGTAAAACTTTCACTTCGTTTAACCGGGGCTAAAAAGCAACACAAAATTTTTATCTAAGTATATCTATAATAAGACATGATAAATGGCAATGGAACGTTAACTAACCATAGTTTCCCCAAATGAGGAATTCTGGAAAGATGTCAAAATTCTACTAGCGAGAGCCATCAAGATTCCGCTGAAACCACTATATCCTACAAACCAAGGATGCTGGGAGGCAAAAAAAGAACCAAGAGCAGCTTAGGCTTGTATGTGAAGAAATATTGTAGCATACTGAAGATTGAAGAAAGCCAGTCAATCCTTTAGAAAAACATGCATATCAAACCTTACACTGCAAAAGCCACAATTCATTTAGAACAAACCCAAGTAATACCAAGTATTCTCATAAAAAATCATCATAACTATTAGGAGAGGTCCAAAGTATATAACATGGCTTATCAAGCAACTAAATTGAACCAATAAAATCTGCAAACATGATCATGTTAGATGCTTCAATCACTATATGAAACTACTCCTTGTCATAAAAGTTGCGACATTACTACGATCTTAATGTATAATGATATTTCAGAAGAAGAAAACAAACTCAATACTCCATACCAAACTTATAATTATATCTCAAGTGTCCACTCACTAGTAAGAAGATTTAGTGCTTAGCACAGCTGATTCCGCTCATGCTTTTGTAAACTCAGTTGCGGTTCAAAGAGCATACAGAAAAAGGTTTCTATCCAAACACTAAAACTATAATTAAAAACAAAGACAAAACCTCGAAGCAAACTAAACCTATTTTATTACTTATGGATATGCTACACCCCTCCATAGAACATAATTTTACATCACAGTACACCCCTTAACCCCATTTTTTTTTGGGTCAACCGGGAGCAATGCCAACAGGTAAGTTAGGTTCAATAATCGGGTAATTATAACATATGAATTAATCTTCCTAAGTTTGCAAATTCTTAAAGACACTTGCAATATCACACAGTTCACTCGGCTCATAAGAATGAAATTAAAAAGTCTATTCAAACATAAACCCAAAAAGCTGTTATGCGGTTGATGATTAATTTTAAGATAGTAGAGATAAAATTAATACATGTAGCTTTGCAATCAAAGTTTATTACCATTTTCATTACAGACAATACATACATATAGATACACATATTGTAAAGAAGAAAGAGATACCTTTGGTTGTTGGTAATCTAGTACTATGTAAGTCGTAGCATCATTTGATTCATACAACCAAGGGCGCAACAGAGCTCTGATTACTGGATATGAAAAACTACTAGGAGTAGGGCTGTAATTCAACTCGAGCCGGGGGAGTTGGAGCCGAGCTCTAAATGGAGTCTGGTTTTTTTCTGACGAGTTGAGCCAGGCTCGTTTAATAAATGAGCCGAAAATTCCTGCCGAACCCGGCTCGTTTATAATACGAGTCGGGTCGAGCTTACTCGCGGGCCTAACGAGCCGAGTCGGGTATCTGTTAAACGAGTCGGGTCGAGTTTTTTCGCGAGCCAAACATGAACCGAGTTGAGTATGCCGAGTCGAGTTTACCTATTAAACGAGCCGAGTCGAGTTTACCTGTTAAACGAGCCGAGCAGGTGCCTAGTCATTAAATTTACATTTTTTTTAAATCTGAAAATTACTTATTTTGTTTAAAAAAAAATAAAAATTACTTATGAATTATATTAACATCTTTACACATAATAAAAAAAGTAAATAAGCAAGATGTTAAAAATTATTTGATTTACAAATTATCAAAAAAAATTAAATATGATAAAAAATTAGAAAGAATTACCAAAATGCCTATTTTTCACAAGTTTTTGCCCAAAATACTGATTTTGAAAAAAATGGCCCGAAATACCGACGGGATACGGAGAATCGTCCTCCGTGTTAGCATAATGTGTTCCGTATTATGCATGATACGGAACACCATCTTCCGTGTTATGCATGATACGGAAAACGGTGTTCCGTATCCGTGCATGATACGGAACATGGTGTTCCGCAACACCTCATGATACGGAACACGGTGTTCCGCAACACCCCATGATACGAAACACGGTGTTCCGCAACACCCCTCATATCACGGTAGACGGTGTAGCGTTTTCAGTCAGTAAAAAGGGCCAGCATGGCTCCCATATGAATATTTTGGGCCATCCCCCAAAAAATTATCTAATTTTCATTTATTTAACCAAATATAACAAGAATAGTAGTGATCTACTAAGATCTACAAAGAAAATAATTTTTTATTTTTTGAAAATTTGAGAATATCATTAAACTCTATATATCTTGACATCCGTACGGTTGGATCGTCGAGAAATATTTTTAAAAAAATATAAACAATAATTTGGGAGACTGGGACGAAACAGTAGTTACGAGTACATGACAATATAGTAGTGTTCTATTAAGATCTCCAACCAAATTAATTTTTTATTTTTTGAAAATTTGGGAATATCATTAAATTAGATAGATCTTGACATCCGTACGGTTGGATCGTCGAGAATTTTTTTTTAAAAAATAGAAACAATAATCTGGGACGAAGTAGTAGTTACGAGTACAAGACAATATAGTAGTGTTCTATTAAGATCTACAACCAAATTAATTTTTTATTTTTTGAAAATTTGGGAGTATCATTAAATTAGATATATCTTGACATCCGTACGGTTGGATCGTCGAGAAATATTTTTTTAAAAATAGAAACAATAATCTGGGACGAAGCAGTAGTTGCGAGTACAAGACAATATAGTAGTGTTCTATTAAGATCTCCAACCAAATTAATTTTTTATTATTTGAAACTTTGGGAATATCATTAAATTAGATATATCTTGACATCCGTACGGTTGGATCGTCGAGAATATTTTTTTAAAAATAGAAACAATAATTGTACTATTAAAATATTAAAATATTACAATAATTGAAACAATGTTGTAGTACTATTAAAATTTATACTATTAAAATATTGTTGTACTATTATTTCGATAATATTTCAATAATAGAAACAATGTGGTAGTAATATTATTTATCAATAATATTTGAATATTATTTTGCTTTGTTTTCATGTTTTGTATACTATTATTATTATTTATTAATACTCGTTTAATAGCAATGAAGCCCAATCCATTATAGATTGAGTCCAGCCCAAAATAGCTTTTACCCTAATTACTAATATTGTCGTCTACTAGACTACTACTTTCATTTACATTTACTCGAACAGTCGAACTCGTACATTTCAATTCATCTTCAACCCTAAATCCTTAATTAAGTGAGAGTGAGAGTAGATCAAATTAAGTGAGAGTAGACTGTGAGACAGTCGAACTCGTACATCTTCAATTCATCATCAAGTATTCAAGTTTTCAACTATTCAAGTGAGTTATCTACTTACCTTGCTTTTGTCTTCTAATTTTTCTTTTTTATATACAAGGTGTTTGTTTATATTCTTGAAAGAGATTGTGAACTTGTTACTTCTTTTATTCTTTGCTTGTATATAAGTATGTAACTATATAAGATATTAAGGTGTTTGCTTGTATTTGGAGTTTTTAGCTATACGGTCACCAAGTGGAAAAATTTCAATTGCAAAATTGGGGCATTTTCTAATTGCAATTTTTTGATAGTTGATACTTGATATTTCACTGATGACTGATTCTGTGAATGCTGTGAAATTGTAGCAATGATGTCTTGATGTTCCGAAAATTTTTGCACCAACAAATTCTTATCTTTAATAATTATAGGTTTATAGCAATGATAACTGATTATGCTATTTGGTATGAATAAATGATATATCTTACCAAGTGGATCACAACTTCTGTGAAATTATTTAGGACTTTAATATGATATATTTCTCTGTTGGACTTCTGGACTGCTGGTGCTTGCTTTTGTTACTGGAATCTGGAACATTGGATGATGGCAACTTTTGCTGGTTCTTTTGCTGCCTTTCTGGTGCTAAATCAGAATTCAGATTTCATTAGTTTAGTCTGTTTAGACATTTTATGAATTATCAATGTAATGATTAATGAAGTCTGTAGTCTGTATACTCATGTAAAATGATCAGGTATTCAGGTAATCAGGTGCAAGTGCCTGCCAAGTGCTAGCTGCAATGTTATGTATATATGATATATGAATTAATATATTTTTTGCAAAATTTTTAAACGAGCTCGAGTTCGAGCTCGAGCCGGGTCGAGTTCGAGTTTTCGAGCCGGATTTCATTCGAGTTCGGCGCATACCCGACCCGACTCGTTTATATAGACGAGCTTGAAACCGTTACCGAGCTCGACTCGTTTACGAGTTCGAGCCGAGCCGGGTCTTAATAAACGAGTTCGAGCTCGAGCTGCTCGCGAGCAGCCCGACTCGAATTACAGCCCTAACTAGGAGTGTCTGTGTGTACAAATAAAATATACCGAGTTTTTGGAGATAACAATAATCCATAATTTACCAAAAATACTAGGTTTAAAGTTTTTCTTCGTAAAAATATCCTCTTTTTTAATTAATTGCATATTTACTATCTTAATTGCAAAAATACTAAATCATAACACAGTAAAGAAAATACTAAATACCATCTTCTTTAATTTTAATTTTAATGAAAATCGTTTTATTTTCTGGCAAAAAAAATTGCAAAAATACTATCTTTCCTCTTCCAATCCAATTTTAAATTTTTTTTAAAAAAAACTTTTTTAAAAAATAATTCGGATGAACAGTAACCTACTGTTCATCGATTTTTTTTTGCATGTGGTTGCATTTAGTTGATTCTAAACCATTGATTCTATTATGATCTAATGGCCCCACCAGGGGCACCCACACATCAGTTGCAACTTACAGTTGCATTTAGTTGCATGTGATTGCATTCAGTTGCATAAGATGTTATTCCCAGATTACACACTTTTATAATTGTAGAAGGGGGGGTTGAATACAATTCTTGATATTTATAAATTTCTGATAAGAACTCCAGAAATCTATACTTAGATAATTGCTGTAAAAAGATTAATGCACAAACACATAAAAATCAGGTGGTTAAATGCACCACCTGAAGCTTTTATTCGAAGAAAACTCTATGATACAAAAGTACACAGCTTCTGTTTTACAACTCTTTGCTTTCTAAGAATATTCAATAGAAACCCTAAGCAAAATGTATCTGTTTTCTTAGCCTACAAAGAGTTGCTACACTTGGTTATAAATCCCAAGTTTTACAAGTACTACTGGAATAAGATAATATTAATCTAATTCTAGTTGACTTGCTACTACACTCCAAATACACATGTAGCCGAAAGGTTGTCCTTGTGATCAGACATGTCTCCTGCACCTTTCTTGTATTCATAGTGTAAACGGAATGCTTCTTTCTTCTGTGTTTCCAAAGTATGGCTGCCATACTGCTTTTTGTATCTACTATCAACCCATGTGATCTGTCAGTCAAACATGTCCTTATCAACTGCTAATCCCCAGCTTATCATAGAAGACAGTGTCAATGATTATCCGTTGATATTGTACACTGACATCCATTGATGATGTATTGAGCTGTATCCGTTGATATTGAGACTTGAGCTGTATCCGTTGATAGAGTGGATTTGAGTTGTATCCGTTGATAGAGTTTTGTCTTCGTCTGGTGATACACTTTCACTTAGACAGAATTACATAGCATAGATTATTTACAATTGGCTACCCTATTCTGCCTATCCGTTGATGGTCAACATGACTGTGGATAAAAACACTATCAACTGATAACATAGAGATACTGCAGTATGCTACAAAACCTCATCCGTTGATAAGCTACCTGTCAACGGATAGAGTTATAAATCCTCATCCGTTGACAGCTACAAGACCTTATACAATTTGATTGATTGTGAAGTTATCATCAAGTACAACATATTCCTAACAATCTCCCCCAATTTATACTTGATGGCAATAAAGCATATATTCAGGACCTTGATGATAACAAAACATTCCTAAAGATATATATATATATATAGTAGGGATCTAGAGAAAACCCCTTTAAAAGGAGAACTTAGAAAACTAAATTAAAATATAGCACATATGGTATGCAAACTGATCGTTGGAAGATGGAGAAAAATGTGGTGAAATTAGATTTTAAAAAAATATCACCGATTGACGGGAAAAATCAAATTAAAAACGGAGGGGATTAGGTGGGATTGTGTGTGTGAGGGTGTATTTGATTACCCTATATATATATATATATATATGACAATGCAAAAATTGTAGTAAGCTACAAAAATTAAAAACTGAAAGTTTGAGAAATTTACAGAGAAGTGCTCCTCTAGACTGAGCAGATTAAGACTGTTTCTTTTCTCTTGTTGGCATCACCCTTGATTTTCCTTCTTTGGCAGAGTTGGACTCAATCTGCATTTGGAGTTGCCTATAGAAGGCATCTTCTTCATCAACCTTTGGATTTAGCTTTTGTTGTAACCATCTCAGGTATTGAGAACTAGCCTTTGATAGTTGGTCTTCTAACCTGAAGAATCTCCTGTTACCATCTTCATCCCTGAACTCCATCATCCAGAAGGGTTGAAGGTGGATTTTCTGTCCATTGTATGGGATCTTCATCTTCCTTGGTAGACTTGATGGTGAGTTCCATTCCCTCCTTATCTGTTCTATTCTGTCCAGTATCTCCCCTTTTGCTATCTTGGAGAACCCTGTGTATCTCTTGATTGCAGAGAACACTTTGGTTAAGGTTAGATAATTTTCTCCAAGAACCCTCTGTAGTGGCCATGTCCTTTCCTTTCCTCCCTTGTATACAAAGACCAATCTCTCAGGCAAATGTTTATATTTGTCAATTCCTCTTACTTCTGACAATTCATCCAGATAAAGATTCATGCCAGAGTATTCTTCAATATCTGCCTGATAGATAAAATCATCCTTGTTTTCCAAGATTGGCTGCCTGACAATAGCAGGTACCCTAGCAACTTGAATTGGTTCCTTTGAAGGTTGCTTCTTTGGTATCCTTTTCTTCTGTATAGGCTTCTGTTGAGGCTTCAGCAAGAATGAAGGAACCTCAATGGAGTCAAGATTCATTGGTTCCTCTTTAGGTACTATAGGATCACCATGGAAATTCACAGATGGGTTGAATACTTTTACAGAAATAGGTTGTGATGAGCCAACTGTCTCCTTGTTTTCAATTTCTGGAGAGACAGGCCTCCTTGCCTTTGATTTCATTCTCTTAGATTTGGATTTGGGGACTGATTTCCCTTTCCTTTTGGATTTGGGGACTTCCTCAGGTTCCCTCATTTCATCCTCTACCTCATCCATTAACTCTTGAGCCAGCCTGGCTTGCTTCTCATCTGAGTTTTCATATTGATTTTCTTCACTTGGATGAGCTTCCCTGAGAAGTCTGGAGGTCTCCTCTCTTTTTGCTTCAACAAATCTAGGATGGCTATTGGATATGTTTAAGACTTTTCCATTCCTTATTATTACAGCCATCCATTCTCTTACACTTCTATTGGCATTTTCCTTGAACTCCTTAATTTGCTTTCCCATTAGCTTTCCTTCATCATCATTGGGAAATGGAAAGTCCAATTGTAACTTGTTCTTCCCATTTGCCTTTGGTGGAGAGTAGGCTCTGGTTTTGATGTATGGTTCAAATTCTTTGACATAAGAAGGTTCAGCATCATAGAAAGTAGGAGCTACAATCTCTGGAGTGAGCACCTTCAGAATTGTAGTTGATATTGTTGGAGCTGAGGACTGAGTAGAGAACAGATTTGACACAATTGATTCATTGATCATCCTTTCTGTTCTCATCATTCTTTCATTGGCCTCCTTGTTGATCTTTTCTAAGGCCTCTATTCTAGCTTGCCTTTCACCGTCTGAGATTTCTGATAGGTCAGGAATCACAGGCAAAGCCTTTTGTTTCTTCACAGGGGAAGCCTCTATAGTAAATTCTTTTGGATTGACCACTATCATTGGCTGTTGCTCCCCCTCACTTTGTGCTATCTTGCTACTGGAAGCTGGAATTTGAATTTGACTAGAAGTGGCTGCAACCTCTTCTACCTTTTTCTCCCCCTTTTTGTTAGCATCAAGGGCTGGAGATGAGGCTGCCAAGCAACCTTTCCAGTAGCTCAGTCTGTTTGGCTTGAGTTGCAATGAATGTCTGCATTTGACATTCCATACCATCCACTCTGGAGGAGAGATGCTGAACAGATTTGGCCAGGCTATCTTCCTTCAATAATTTGCTAGTCAGCACCTTCTGAGTGGTAGTAGGGGCTAGTGCCTCAATCCTGGCATCTAGTTCCACTTTCATTTCTCTAATTGCAGTTTGGACCTCCTCCTGTTGAGTTCTTTGAATGACCATGGGCATTTTCTGAAGTTTCAGGGAGTCCATTATTTGCTGAAGGACAGCCTTTCTCTGTGGATCTGCATTTTGGTGCTCAGCCCCAGCAGATTGATATTGCTTCACAATCTCCACATTGAAATCACCAGCCACAGTGGCAGTAGAAAATAGCCAGTCTGGAGTATCACCCACATTGACTTCTTCATCATTTGTTGTGCTGTCACTGTCATTATTGCCAAACTCTTCACTGTCAGCATTTGAAGACAGAGTTGTCAAAGCATCCTTTGCTCTTTGTAGAGATTGTGAGGTGTGCACTAGGTGCATTGCCTCCTCTGCCTCCACATTGCCCTGTTGTGCCATGATTTGATAAGCAGAAACAGGATGAGTAAAGGTTTCAGGATCCAAAGAGATGGAGTCAATGATTGACTGATATTCTTGTCGAAATTCCATCTCTTTAGAAGCTTCATTAACCTCCATTAACTCACTTGCAATGGCTGAATCTTCCTGCCTTATTTCTCCTGTAGTCCCTTCTCTCCTCTCATCTCTCTGTTCTTGCATCAGGGGCTCCCCCTGGCTCACACCTCTCACACCCTCACCTTCACCTACTAAGGTGGAACTCTCTTGCTCTCCTTTTGCCTGACCTGAAGAAATGGTCAGCCTCTCATTATTTGCCTCTCCTTTTGCCTGCTCACAAGGTAGCCTCTCACTCCCTTCCCTCAATCCTAAAAGTGTTTCAACTACTGAGAACTCCTCCACACTTGACACAGGAATGGCAGATATAGCAGTGGTAGAGTGAGTTATCAACGGAAAAGGAATATCCGTTGATGGAGTAGTTATAGCTGTCAACGGATGGCTAGACAGAGGCGCATCCGTTGATGGAGAAACACTTGTCAACGGATGAAGGATATCCGTTGATGAAGGAATGATAATATCCGTTGAAGTGAAAACCAACACTGAATCTGTGGAGATTGATTTTAAAGATGAGGCCACAGATGTTGTTGTGAATTCAGGAATGGAAGGTTGATGGCCCAACAAATCATCTAAAAGATGATGACCACCAATTGCAGAGTGGGGCTTCTCCAAGAATCTTAAAGATGGAGAATCAGGAATTGATGTAGATATCATATCCACATCCAGAGATGGAGTTGGTGATGGTGGATTGTAATGTGTATCGATTTGAAGATTAAGATCAAGGGGCTGTGACTCCACATTTATTGAAGTCACATCAAACTGAATTTGAGAATGTACAGTTTGTTGTACTGTGTGTGCACCCTGTGCTTCCCCTATGGTTTTATATTTTACTCTTCTTTCATAGGTTTTTGAGAGAGGGCTAGCGTCCCTTACCCTTTTGTGCAGAGTTGCTGTAGAACTAGTAGTCACACCCTGTTGAGAGGATGTAACTTGGGCTTGGCTATTTGGTGCACTTTCCTCACCCACCTTATTCTTAGGGCTTGCACCCTATCCCTCACCACTCACTACCTCCTTCACACTCCCCTCAAGAGTTGTGGTAGTTTTTGCAACAGATGCTTTTTGAGAAACACCTGAGGTTTGTCTCTTAGATTTTGGTTTGGAAACTTTTGTTTTTGTCACTTGGGTAAGAGCCTGTTTGGTCACTACCACGGACTCCATTGTGACTGAGGAAGGCAAAGAAATTTGGGGGTTAGAGATAGGAGTTTCAAGGTTAGAAAGATTTACCTGAACAATTGGTAGGTATACCAATTGTACCTCTGCATTGGAGTTCATTCGAATTAAATCACTTAAGACTCTCTTCTCCTGAACAAAACATGTGAACTTGCTATCCGGGTTAGC
The DNA here is from genome assembly GCA_036435485.1 of Saposhnikovia divaricata. Taxonomy (NCBI): domain Eukaryota; kingdom Viridiplantae; phylum Streptophyta; class Magnoliopsida; order Apiales; family Apiaceae; genus Saposhnikovia; species Saposhnikovia divaricata. Next base: position 47,808,221 of record CM071600.1, read on the forward strand.
AATGGATAGATTATTCTCAGATACATGCAGTGCTAAGAGCATCAAAAATCTAGCAAAATAGATATTCTTGCCCCTAGTTTCCTTTTTACCTAATTTTGCTGCTATTTCATACATGACTAGTGTGCCAAAGTTATAGAATTTATCAGTTAGAAGCATACACAGCATAATTAGCATGGAATGGGTAACAACATCAAAGTTACTAATTTTGTCTGAAAAAGTTTTAATGAAGGCATCACAAAAATAACTCCATTCTTTAACCATCCCTTTCCTAGCAATTTTTCCTAAATTATCAGTACTAAGGGCATAATTTATGGAATTAAGCATGGCAACTATTTCAGCATCAGTGGGTACTTTCAGACAGTTATTCTCAGGCAATTTTAAACAGGCAGTTATCACATCAGAGTTAACTACATGGTGTTTACCCTTTAGAGAAAAAGCAATTGTACCATCTGTGCCATTGTACTCAGCAGATGCCCACACCTCTTCGATTACTTCGTGGATTAGAGGAGTGGTGGCAGTCATAGCATACGAAAGTTTACAATTCTTCACAAAATTCATCATGGTGTGATAAGCTTCTGGGGCATTCACTGTATCGACATAGGCAGCGAAATTGTTCTTCTCATAGGTGAACCCAGTGGAAGACATCATCTTAACAATAGGCGCCATCGAAAAGTTTGAACTTTTGTTGCAGAGAGTTTTTGTGAAGAAGAAGATGCAGTTTACTTAAGAGAATCTTGAAAGTCGATAAAAGTGAGATGTGAGAGCACAAGACAGCCTTTTATACTTTTCAAGAATTGAAAATGAAATAATTAAAAGTAATTACTCATTGGTTAAAAGTAATTGTCAAATAATAAAAGAAAATAAATATAACCAGTCATATATAGATACACGTTTACCAACGGTTATATTTAAAAGAAAATATGTATATCAACGGATATGGATTGAACGGTTGAGAAACAGTTTATCCGTTGATGACGTGGATAAGTTGTTATCCGTTGATATACAAAAATCTAGGAATGTGTTTATGCTATCAACGGATAAAGGATATCCGTTGATAAGATAATTTTGCCTTGGACAAAATTTATAAAGACAAAACAAATTTTCTGAGAGTTTTTAATTCTCAAGAAAATCAAAACACATTCCTAGCTGCAATGCAGTGAAATCAAATATCACTAGGAATTATGACAAGTTAAGCATACCTAGCTCACCTACCAATCTTGTGAATGTGGATTCATCAAGAGGCTTGGTGAAGATATCTGCAAGCTGCATTTCACTTGGCACAAAGTGCATTTCTACTGTACCATTCATCACATGTTCTCTAATGAAGTGGTATTTGATGTCAATGTGCTTGGTTCTCGAATGTTGCAGTGGATTCCCTGTGATGGCAATAGCACTTGTGTTGTCACAGAAAATTGGAATCTTCTCAACTTTTAGACCATAGTCAATGAGTTGATTTCTCATCCATAGAATCTGTGAACAACAGCTTCCAGCAGCAATGTACTCAGCTTCAGCTGTAGAAGTGGAGACTGAGTTCTGTTTCTTACTGAACCGTGAAACAAGCCTGTTTCCTAGAATTGACAGGAACCTGTAGTACTTTTCCTATCAACTCTGCAACCTACATAATCTGCATCTGAATAGCCAGTTAGATCAAAACCAGATTCTCTTGGGTACCAAATGCCAAGGTTTGGTGTTCCCTTGAGATACCTGAAGATTCTTTTAATAGCTATTAAGTGAGACTCTCTAGGGTCAGATTGAAATCTAGCACAAAGACAAGTAGAAAACATTATATCAGGTCTACTAGCTGTTAGGTATAGAAGTGAACCTACCATGCCTCTATAGCTTGAGATGTCCACAGACTTTTCCTTAGTATTCAACTCAAGCTTAGTTGCAGTGGCCATAGGTGTTTTTGTAGATGTACAATCCATGAAGTCAAATTTCTTTAAGAGATCATAAATGTATTTTGTTTGACTTATGAAAATGCCCTCATTAACTTGCTTTACTTGTAGGCCAGGAAAGTAAGTTAATTCACCCATCATGCTCATTTCATACCTACTTTGCATAAGTTTGGCAAACCTTTTGCAAAGCTTCTCATCTGTAGACCCAAAAATAATATCATCTACATAGATTTGAACAAGTATTGAAGAGTCATTAATATTCCTATGAAATAAGGTTTTATCTACTGTACCTCTAGTGAAGTGGTTCTCCAAAAGAAATTGAGATAAAGTGTCATACCAGGCTCTTGGTGCTTGCTTCAGACCATAAAGTGCTTTCATGAGAAGATATACATATCCTGGAAATTCTGGATCCTCAAAGCCAGGAGGTTGATGGACATAGACCTCTTCTTCCAGTTCCCCATTTAGAAAGGCACTTTTGACATCCATCTGATAGACTTTGAAATTGGCATGTGCTGCATAGGCTAGAAAGATTCTTATTGCCTCAAGTCTTACCACTGGAGCAAAAGTTTCATCAAAATCTATTCCTTCTTCTTGAGAGTAGCCTTTTGCCACTAATCTAGCTTTATTCCTCACAATTATGCCATTTTCATCTGTCTTATTCTTGAGAACCCATTTAGTACCTATGACACTTCTATCATCAGGTTTGGGCACAAGTTTCCATACTTTATTTCTTTCAAATTGGTTTAGCTCTTCTTGCATTGCTAACACCCAATCTGGATCTAGAAGGGCATCTTCCACTTTCTTAGGTTCCTCTTGAGACAGGAAGCTACTGTATAGACATTCTGCTTGAGTGGCCCTTCTAGTTTGGACTCTTGAATTTGATTCACCAATAATTAACTCAAATGGATGATCTCTAATCCATTTTCTTGCAGGTGGAAGGTTTGATCTTGATGAGTTTGCTTCATTTCCATGAGCATGATCATGTTGATTTAGCATTGAATTTTGACCTTGAGAAACTCCCCCTGAGTTTGTTGTCCTTGCTGATTTATGAAGTTGACTGTCAATGGATGCATCATTTTGCCTGTCGACGGATGCTTGAGAATCTCTGTCAACGGATGCATCTCTAATAGTGTCAACGGATGTTGCAGAATGACTGTCAACGGATGCTTCATTTTCAGTGTAAGCATCACTTCTAGTTGGTATAACAGCTCTAGGTGGATCTCTGTGGTCATGATTTTCATTATCCTCATCATCATCATAGTACATTCTTCCTTCACCTTCATTCTCAAATTCCAACTTTTCATGGGAACCTTCATCATTTAGGCCTAGAATCTTTTGATCATCAAACACAACATGTACAGATTCCATAACAATGTTGGTTTTTAGATTGTAGACCTTGTAGGCTTTCCCTGCTGCATATCCAACGAAAATAGCTTCATCTGCCTTTGCTTCAAATTTGCCCAAGTTATCTCCATGATTCCTTAGCACAAAACACTTACATCCAAAGACATGTAGGAAAGCTAAAGTTGGTTTCTTGTTGGTTAATAACTGATAAGGAGTCATTCCTCTAGCTTGATTGACCAAGGAAATATTCTGAGTAAAGCATGCAGTGTTGACAGCTTCAGCCCAGAAATATGTTGGTAACCTTGATTCACTTAACATTGTTCTAGCTGCTTCAATGAGAGTTCTGTTTTTCCTTTCAACAACCCCATTTTGTTGAGGTGTTCTGGCAGCAGAAAACTCATGGACAATTCCATTCTCTTCACAGAAAATCTTCATTGTGGAATTCTTGAATTCAGTACCATTATCACTCCTGATTCTTTGTACCCTATCTTCAGAACCATTGTTTAGTATTCTGAGGTGATTGATGATGATTTCACTTGCACAATCCTTGGAGTGCAGGAAGAAGGTCCATGTGAACTTAGAAAAATCATCTACAATCACCAGACAGTATTTCTTCTTTGAAATAGACATAACATTTACTGGACCAAATAAGTCCATATGCAGCAATTGAAGAGGCTTAACAATGGATGACTCTGTCTTGCTTTTGAAGGATGATTTCTTTTGTTTCCCTAATTGGCAGGCATCACACAGTCCATCTCTGACAAACTCCAATTGAGGGATTCCTCTAGCAAGATCCTTTCTTACCAAATCATTCATAACTTTAAAATTCAAATGTGACAGCTTCTTATGCCATAGCCAACTCTCATCCTTACTTGCTTTTCTGAAGAGACAAGTAATGGATTCTGAGCATGCTGAATTGAAGTCAGCTATGTAAACTGTTAAATATAATTGATGTGTTTTAATCAGTGTTTAAGTGTTACAGGGAGTTATCAGAGTTTAGCTGGAAGCAGTCAGAGTTTGAGTAAACTCTGATAGGTGGAAGCTCGACAGAGTTTGTCAAACTCTGTCTGGAGGAAGCGCGTCTACTGTTCAACAGTGATTGAAGATTAATTATGGAAGCGATATCTTTGAAGATTGGATAGCTATCAAAGAGATCGAGTTGACATATGAGACGTGTGACAATCTGTAATTGATATCATTGTATAGCTGATTATTAGGAATATCAATTAGAGATTGTATCGTAGCTGTATGGTATATAAATACAGATAGGTTAACCCTAGAAGGGTATCGATAACGAATTATCTTTATTGTAACCTAGCAGCTCTTTGTGATATTTTACATCACGAAGAGGGTTCGAAATACAAGAAGTTTTTTTTTAAGTGTATAAACGATTTTACTTGTTAATCTCTCATACAAAGTTGATTATTAATTGTGTATTCGGCCTAACAAGTGGTATCAGAGCCAATCTGTTACTTTATTACAGGTTAAGATCCAAACACAACAATAATCATGTCAGCAATTCCTCCACCAACAAATACTGTTTCTGAAAAGGCTCCTACTACTGTGAGTCGTTATGAACCAATCAGGGTTCCTATTCTGAGGCCATTAGAGTATGCTATGTGGAAGGTCAAGATGACTATGTTTCTGGAGGCTACAGATCCAGAATATCTTGACAGGATTTATGAAGGCCCTCACAATCCTACAAAGCTATCTGTTGCAGTTGCTGGTGAAGCAGCAAAAATGGTTCCAAAGGAAAAGAAGGACATGACTCCTGAAGATCTATCATCAATTGCTAAGGATGCAAAAGTTAGGCATTTACTGCATAGTGCTTTAGACAATGTTATGTCTAACAAAGTCATTAACTGCACCACTGCAAAAGAGATATGGGATGCTCTTGAAGTCAGGTGTCAAGGAACTGCAGCTATTAAGAAGAATAGGAGAAACATACTCACACAAGAGTATGAGCATTTTGAGGCTAAACCTGAAGAGACCATGACAGAAACATTTGATAGATTCTGTAAACTGATTAATGATCTGTCATTGGTCAACAAAGAGTATGATCTAGAAGACTCGAATCTCAAGTTTCTTCTTTCTCTACCTGAAAAGTGGGATGTGAAAACAACCACTATTAGAGACAACTATGATCTTGCTGAAACAGAGATTGATGAAATCTATGGACTGCTCAAAACTCATGAATTGGAAATGGAACAAAGAAACAGGAGATCAAGCAGGAAAGGAAAGTCTGTTGCTCTTAATGTTGAAGAGAAGCCTCAGAAGAAAGAGGCAACAAGAAGGAAAATGAAGGGAAAAGCTTTGGTCATACATTCAGAAAGTGAATCACCAAACTCTGATTATGATTCAAATTCTTCTGAATCATCTGACTCTGAGGATGATGAAGAAGAAATGAGGAAAATGGCTGTGTTAATGGTGAAGACTTTCAAGAAAATGGGCTTCAAGAATTTCAAGAAAGGAAAAAGGTTTTCTAGGGATTCAAATGAAGACAGGAAAAGCTACAGGAAGTCTGATAAAAGAGATTCTAAAGGAAAGAAGGATAAGTCTGAAATTCAATGCTACAAGTGTAAGGAGATGGGTCACTATGCTCCTGAGTGCAAGAAGGGTAAAACCGGAAAGGTACTCTACACTAAAGGCAGAGATTGGGCAGATACTTCAGATTCTGATGAAGAAGTAAACTATGCTCTCATGGCTACTACTGAATCAGAATCCTCTGAAAATCAGGTACCTCTAACTACCTATGCTTATAATATTGATGACATTGCTCAATTAAGAATTTATCTTAAGTCATTGCATATAAGTTATAGGGATCAGACTTTAGAAAATGAGAGGATAAAAGCTGAAAATTCTGAACTTAAATAAAGAAATAAACTTGTTGAAGAGAAACTTGAAAACATGCAACAAGTTCAGAAAGAGAGAGATGATGCTGTTTGCAAAGAACAGAATTTGCTTCAGAAGTATAAACAACTAGAGTCAGAGTTGGAGGAAGCAAATAATAAAATTAGGACTTGGACTAATTCTGGAAAGGACACTCAACAGATTTTTCAAACAGACACTGTTGGTCTAGGTTATAATGAGGGAGATGAACTTAGATTTCAAAATCAAGTTAAAGTCAGAACTAAATTTGTTCATGGAACCAGTAAATTTTTGTCTAAAAATGAAAAGGAAGCTGTCAAAAGAAAACCAGTAAAAACTAGTGTTAAACAGGTTAATATTGGTTCAATGACAGATAAACAACTCAAACATAAACTGAAGGAGTTAAAATCTGTTGAGAAAAAGAAAGTGTCAAACAAGAACAGAAATGGAAAAGTAGGCATCACTTCAGGAAATAAACCAATGCTTGCTAGTTATGCTCCAAGAAAGACATGTCATAACTGTGGTAGTACTAAGCATCTTGCAAATTTTTGCAAGAAAAATAAAAATATAAATTCTTTACCTACAAAGTCTGAGGTAAAGAAGGATTTTGCTAGAACTAAGCCACAGACTCTATGCACACACTGTGGAAGCACTTGGCATTCCATTTATACTTGCAGAGAATATCATGCTATCTATCATAATTACTATAAACTGAAACCCAATCTGAAATGGGTTAAAGTTGATACTGCAAGTGTAAACACTGATACTGTTAGCTCAAACTCTGATAATGTTAATTCCGCTGCAAAAGCTAACAAAGTTAAGAATGCCAAAGGATCCAAGCAAGTATGGATCCTTAAAACTAATCCTCAGTAATTGTTTGTGATTGCAGGGTAACAGGGAGGCAACCCTAGTCGTGGACAGTGGATGTTCAGGACACATGACTGGAAATAAAGCCCTGCTATCAGAATATGAGGAGAAGGCTGGCCCAAAAGTTTCCTATGGTGATGGCAATATAGGAAGAACATTGGGATATGGCAATATTAATCTTGGAAATGTCATCATCAACAATGTATCTCATGTCCCAGGACTCAAGCATGACTTGCTATCTGTGAGTCAAATCTGTGACAAGGGATATCATGTAGATTTTCAACCTGAATATTGTGAAGTTATCAGCAAATCTACAGGAAAGGTTGTTCTAGTTGGTCACAGGCAAAACAACATTTATGAAATCAAGCTTTTGATAGACTCTGTTGGAAAAGCTGTTTGCCTGTCTACAAGAATGTCTAGTGAAGAGAGTTGGAAGTGGAATAAGAAACTCTCACATTTGAACTTGAATAACATCAATGAATTGATCAGAAAGGATCTTGTAAGAGGACTCCCAAAGACCCTGTTAAATGTTGATGGCCTATGTGACTCATGTCAGAAGGCTAAATAAAGGAAGTCATCTTTCAAGAGCAAGACAGAATTTTCTATCACTGATCCCCATCATCTTCTGCATGTTGATCTCTTTGGTCCAGTAAATGTTATGTCTATTGCAAGGAAGAAATATGCTTTAGTCATTGTTGATGAATACACTAGATTCACTTGGGTGTATTTTCTAGCAAAGAAGGATGAAACTGCATCGACTCTGATGGAGCATGTGAAGCTTCTGGACAAAGGATCAAGCAACAAAGTCAGAATCATCAGAAGTGATAATGGAACTGAGTTCAGAAATGTAACAATGGAAGAATTCTGCAAGGACGATGGAGTGAAACAAGAATTTTCAGCACCTGGTACACCACAACAAAATGGTGTAGTTGAAAGGAAAAATAGAACCTTAATTGAAGCTGCCAGAACTATGCTTGATGAAGCAAAATTGCCAACTTATTTCTGGGCAGAAGCTGTTCAAACTGCTTGTTTTACTCAAAATGCAACACTGATCAATAAGCATGGAAAGACACCATATGAGATGGTGAAGAAAAAGAAGCCTAACCTGAAATACTTTCATATTTTCGGGTGCAAATGTTTTGTTTTGAAGACTCATCCAGAACAGTTGACCAAGTTTGAGCTAAAGGCAGATGAAGGAATTTTTGTTGGCTATCCACTATCAACAAAGGCATTCAGAGTTTACAATCTGAGAACTAAAGTGATCATGGAATCTATACATGTTTCTTTTGATGATAAGAAGATAACTGGACTTGAAGACAAAGATGAATATGATCAACTGAACTTTGAAAATGAAGTTTTAAACTCTGATGAAGGAAACTCTGATGAAACAATTCTGACAGACTCTGTTGAAACAAACTCTGAACCTCTACTGGTAAATTCTGGAGAAACTTCTCAGTCACAACAAAGGGGAGAACCAGTTGAGGGGGAGCATGATCAAGATGAAGACTCAAACACTGATACTAAGTCAACTGAAAAATCTGGATCAAACTCTGATGCTTCAAACTCTGAAAATTCAAATTCTGACTCTGGGCAGTCAAGTTCAGGGGGAGTCTCAGAAAACGAAGATAGATCACAACAAAATCAGGAGAGCATGGATCAAGGGGGAGGATCACATGCTGATAGAAGTCATTTGCCTTCTGCTAGGAAATGGACTAAAGCACATACACCTGATTTGATAATTGGTGATCCAGATGCAAAAGTAAAGACAAGAAGTGCTACTGCAAGTGAATGTCTGTTTCATGCATTCTTGTCTAAAAATGAACCAAAGAAAGTGGAAGAAGCTCTTCAAGATGCAGACTGGATAATAGCAATGCAGGAAGAGTTAAATGAATTTGAAAGGAATGAAGTTTGGACCCTTGTACCAAGGCCAAAGAACAGATCTATTGTTGGTACTAAATGGGTTTTCCGAAACAAGACTGACAGTGAAGGTGTTATCACAAGGAACAAGGCTAGACTGGTAGCAAAAGGCTATTCACAGCAGGAAGGAATAGACTATGATGAAACATTTGCTCCAGTTGCAAGATTGGAGGCAATCAGAATTTTTCTAGCATATGCCTCTCACAAGAAATTCAAAGTGTTTCAGATGGATGTGAAAAGTGCTTTTCTGAATGGAAAGCTTGAAGAAGAAGTGTTTGTTGAACAACCACCAGGATTTGTGGACCCCAAATATCCAGATTATGTCTACGGGCTAGATAAGGCACTATATGGACTTAAGCAGGCACCAAGAGCATGGTATGAGACACTTGCTCAGTTTCTTCTAGACAGTGGATTCAACAGAGGAACAATTGACAAAACTCTATTTTATTTCAATCAAGGAAGTGACCTCCTTTTAGTTCAAATTTATGTTGATGACATCATCTTTGGGTCTACTAATGACAAACTCTGTAAGAAGTTTTCCAAGCTCATGCAGTCCAGATATCAAATGAGCATGATGGGAGAGCTTAGTTACTTTCTAGGCCTACAGGTGAAACAAACAGATGATGGAATTTTCATTAATCAAGAAAAATATACCAGAAATCTTCTCAAGAAATTTGGTATGCTTGACTGTTCATCTGCATCAACTCCCATGGCAACAGCAACTAAATTGGACAAAAACACAGGAGTTTCAGTGGATATGACAAACTACAGGGGCATGATAGGATCTCTTCTATACTTGACAGCTAGTAGGCCTGACATCATGTATGCAACCTGTCTTTGTGCAAGGTTTCAGGCAGATCCTAGAGAGCCACATCTGACAGCTGTGAAAAGAATCTTCAAGTATCTCAAGGGCACCATATCATTAGGTCTGTGGTACCCCAGAGAATCAGATTTCAAGCTACTTGGGTATTCTGATGCAGACTTTGCAGGCTGCAAGGTAGACAGAAAGAGCACTAGTGGAAGTTGTCAATTTCTTGGTGACAGACTTGTTTCCTGGTACAGCAAGAAATAGAAATCAATCTCCACATCTACAGCTGAAGCAGAGTATATTGCAGCTGGTAGCTGTTGTGCACAGATCTTATGGATGAAGAATCAATTGCTGGATTATGGATTGAGGTACAGTAATATCCCTATTTACTATGATAATCAAAGTGCTATTGCTATGACAGGTAATCCAGTACAACATTCAATGACCAAGCACATCAGCATAAGGTACCACTTCATCAGAGAACACGTGGAAGAAGGAAATATTGAACTACATTTTGTATCTACAGAACAACAGCTTGCAGATATCTTCACTAAACCATTGAGTGAAGCTACATTTACAAGACTGGTCAATGAACTAGGAATGGTCTCTGGTTCTGACTAGAAATGTTGGTTAGATTCAAACTTTACTTATGTGATGTATTAATCATATTTCCTGATTGATTAAATGCTAAGTGAACTCTGTTGATTAAACTCTGTTATGCATACTCTGTTAAACTCTGTCAGCATGTCTGTATGTCATACACTGTTAATAAGTTTGAAAAACTCTGTGAACTCTGAGTTGATTTTTGTCTGAATGAAAACACCAATGAAGAAATATGTATGAAGCATAATTCTCAGCAATTAATCATGAATCTTTCTGAGTTATTGTGATCTAATCTTAGATTGTGCAGAAAGTTAACACAGCATGATACTGGCTCATATTTATAGCATCTCTTAGTTTATTTTGTCCTAAACACTGAGTCTATAAATACTGTGTGCATTACCTTTCATGAAAAACTACTGATGTTGATGAACTCTAAACTCTGTTAGTTATACTCTGATAGAATAAAATGTTTACTGCAATACCCCAAAGAAAATGTATATAGGTTGTTATACTCCTTTGAGATTATGTTGGATACTAGGATGACCCAGGAACCTATTGGTATATAATATGTGCTAAAATTCTCTGATTTTTGGTGACTAGTTAAATACTAGGATGACCCAGGAACTTATCAAAATGATAAGGGCTAAATTTTTTGAATTTTTGGTGACTGGTTCCAACCTCTGATTACTGGAATAAAAAAAATGAAAAAAAAATGAAAAAAAATGATGAAAATAAAAAAAACAAAAATGTATATAAAGGGGGTATAAAATAAAAATTACTGTATAAAGTTCGATTACTTCAGAGTTTAGCTTTCATCATACAGTCAGTGTTTACTATGACAGTTTGTGCATCCAGTGTTTATTGATTTACTTTATGGATTTTATGAAAAATTAGATGCTCTAAAAATTGACTTAGTAAACTCTGCTTCACACACACAAATATTCACAACTGTGCAATTTATGAAAGGGTTTCGGTGATAAAGTTGGAGAATTGACAAACGCTGTTGATTCGTGATTTGTACTCTAAGGTAAATTTTCACTTGGACAATTTGAAAGTCTTGGAGTAAGTAGGGTTTTTGACAACTGTTAATCAGTGGATAGTTGATGAATGTGTTCTTTATATGATTACTTTAATTAGTTTTCATATTCTCTTCTTGATTTATTTTCTTGAAGAACAGTTCATAAAACATAAATAACAGTTGCAGAACACAATGAATATGATTAGAGAAACAAAATTTTCATTGATAATACGAAAGAGATTACAAGCAAATATTACATCTTTTTGTTCTCTCTATCTGCTAATCTATTCAACAGGAAAGTAAAAGGTCCGTCCACACCACTCCATTGTTAGCAAAAATTCCCAGATCCCATCTTTTCCACTTTATTTGGGTGGAAGTTGAAGGGATAAGGTTATTTTTGCTGACATATTCATTAACAATGGTTGGTGGTGTTGGATGAGGATGCCTTCGAGGAGAGCCATGCCAATGTTGCTTGGAGGGCAGCATCGATGTCGATCACCCTTGCAGGTTTCTCTCTCTCGAGCTCTTCCAGACCAGCATCCATTTGCAGCCACAGCGTCTCAAGCTGCCTTTCCCACTCAAACGCTTCAAATTCTTCACGCGTATAGCTGAAGATGTCCCTATTCTCGACAAGATGAAGGTTCTTTTCTTTGATGGTAAGGTTGGCCATTGTTTTTCAAGAGTATTTGGTTTGAAGGGTTTGTGATTTTACAGGGGAGACTGAAAGGTTAAAGATTTAATGAAATAATCTGAGCAAGTCTCTAGGCCTTAAATAGAGATGGGTAAGAACGAAGTTCTTAATCGCTTCGTATTCTGGTTATTAAAGGCAACAGGTAAACGCTTCAAATTCTGGTTTTACTTGGGTCCAGATATTTTAAAAGAGTATTATTTGATTTTTGTTTAAATCAAATATTTTAATGTTTTAATTTTTAAAATACTCTTCTTAAAAATAAGCGCACGTGATCCACTCGCCCTTTAATGTGTCCCACTTACCTATTATCGTGTCCCACTACATATTAATCAAGGAACTGATTGAGTGTTTGTTACATAAGAGATTGAGTTTTTCATTACTTTAATCACTTTTGTGTCCAAACGATTTTGCTTTATTCTTACATCTCACAGTTTTCTTATTTTTCTCTTGGGCACTCACGCAAACACCTTTTCTACATACATATCTCTAGGAAATTCTTGCAAATTTCTTAACTCAATGGCATCTAAAGCATTCACTGCTCTTGGTTTACGGTTTGTTCCTAACAACTATGAAGCTCCACTCTATCATCAACGCGTTCCAGAATCGTTTCATCTCATGCAGAACTTCTTGAGGGATTCAGAGATTGGACAGGCTCTGATTGGACCTGCTACTCTTTCTGCGTCTCAAATTGCTACATTCTGGCAGAATTCAGTTTATGAGGATGGAGGAGAGAGTGGAACTCCTACCATTATCTTCACTTACGAAGACCAAGATTATGTGATTACTCCACAGACTGTACGAGATACAATGGGGTTTGACACACATACTTCTTATACTCTGGTTAATGAAACTTATCTGAGAGAGATGCTACAAGAGATAGGTTACATGGAATCTCTTGACAAGCTTGGCGGTATAAAGAGACCAAATCTCAGAAAGGAATGGAATTTCTTCTTTGATTGCATAAGAAGGACGTTCCAGAAGAAAGTCACAAACTGGGATGCCATTCCAATAGACAGTCTCCAAATCGGGTATTCTCTGCTCTATGGTACTAATTTTGATTTTGGTCGACATATTTTGATGAGCTTAGGTGATAAACTGTCAGAATCTACTACTGTTTATTATGCTCGTTTTTGTCAAATGCTGTTCAATGCATGTGTACCTGGTCTCGAAATTGATGAAACTGATGAAATTGATCCTTTTAGAGTCAATAAGCGAATATTCTCTGATATGACTAACAAGGATGTTGGTAAAGCAAATCTCCCTGCTTTTGTCATGCCTCTTGCTCTGCGAAATTTTCTCAATCAACCACAAGAACCACAACAACCTGAACCACAACAAGATCAACAAGAACCACAACAACATGAACCTGAACAACAACAACAACACCCTGAACCACATCCTGAACCTCAACCAGAACCAAACACTGAATCACCTGCTCAGTCAGCACCTACAAAACAACCTTCACCCACTTCACACACAAACTCTGATTCGTCACAATCTCCACCAGAATCACAGTCTAGAATGCAAAGAGTTAAGAAAGCAATTGCTGAACGACATGCAAGTCTAAAGCAGGCGGAAGAGACACAAAGAAAATCAAAACGGAAATCTCCTGAAGCTGTTTACACTAGAAGGGTGAAAAGAATGAAAGCTCGGGCAAACATGCCTAAGTCACCATCTAGTGAAGAGGATTCAGATAATGTACCTCTAGCAAGACGAAGAAAACTGATAGTCTCTGATTCTGTGGATGAAGATATTGAAGCTCCAGAGGTTGTTTCACAGCAAACACCTCCTGTTGAGGTTGAGAAAGATGACATACCTGCAGAGGATGTAATGCCTGCAGAGGACAAAATGCCTGCAGAAGAGGATGCAAGAGATGGTTTTTCTCCGATAAATGATATTCCTGATTCATTTATGCCATTCTCTGATCCTATCTCTGATATTGGTGTAGATGATCAACCTACGGCTGTTCTTTCTGAAGCTGTGGCATCTCATACTGAGTTAATATCTGATGCTCACCAAACTGTTGAAGAAGGTGAAGAAATTGATCAGGCAACCAAAGTCACTTCTCAGTCAATGCCTGTTGCTGAGCCTGAGCAACATGGAGAAAATCTTGACAAGCCTACAGAAGAAATTGCTAAACCTATGGATGAAGATGAACCAGTTAAAGCTACAAGTGTTGAAGCTGAAGGTGACAGTAGTGCAAACTCTGATGCTTCTCTGAGTGCACCAGTACAAACTGACAATAAACATACACCTTTTCCTCAACCTTGTACTTCTCATGAAGTTGAGAGAGCATAATTTGCCAAGAATGCTGCTGAATGGTACAAAGAAGATTGTATTTTTCCACAAGGAAGAGCAGCTAAGTTTGTTAAGCAAAGTGCTGATACTATCTCCAATCCAGATATTCTTTCTTGCTTGAAAGCAACTATAGTTCAAGTTAAAACTCTGGATAGACGATTTGATGATACTAATTTGGCAATCACTGCTTTGCGAAATGAGGTTGTAGCTAGAGAGATGAAGATGGAAAGAGATTCGAAACTAGTGACTACAAAATTCTCTAAAGCTCAAGACAATCTCTTTGCCAGGCTGACTAAAGTTGAAGAGAACCAGTCTGACTTATCTGCTAAAATTGATTCTATTGCTACCTCCCTGAAGTTAATTACTTCTATCCTTATGCCTGATGATGTCAAAAAGGGGGAGAGAGTTGTCAGAAGGGATAGTGCTGGAGATGGAGGGGCAAGTAACAAAGGAAAGAAAAAGGCTGAAGAGGTTCAAACTCTGAGAACTAGCAAGTCATCAAAATCACAGTCTGTTGGGAGAAATACTGATACTCAAGGTACTTCAAGGACCAAGAGTTTGCTGTTATCTTCTAATCCACAAACTGATGAAGAATTGGCTGCTAAGCTGTTCATTGAAGAGAATGAGGAAGGAGTTACGATTGAGGACATTGAAGCTGAGGAAAAGAGTTTACAAGAAGAACATCTTAAAGCTTTAAAGTCTGATAAGGTACAAAGAGGAAAAGCTCCTAGACCTGTTGTTAAAGGTGTTATGATCAGAGAAAGGACTGAAGTTAGTCAAAGTTCTCGGTTCTCAAAGGAAGCAATTGCAGCAGAGGCTAAACTCAAGCTAAAAGGCATTGAAGGTGAAAGTTCACAGAAGAAAGTTACAACTTCTGTTGCATCACAAGCAATGATCACACCTTTACACTCTTCACAGTTGAAATCTGTTTTTGGAAAAGGAACAATTCATGATCCAAATGTGTTATCTGGAGTCTCAATGAATGTTTCTGATGGAAAAGCTTTGTCTGGCAAGGTTGGTAATAATAAGGGTGGACTAGGTTCACATAGAGACAAAAGGCAATATACTGGTCCTAGAGATCCTTCTTCACTGGCTGTTCCAGGTCGTGGTGTTCCTCAAGAGAGTTTGGACAGACTGGAATCAGTGCAGTTAGTTCATCAGAAGAGTTTAGACAAGGATTTTCTTTTATACTTCATGGCTGATGGGACAATATTTAAAGTTGGTGAGGATGATATTGGCTTGAAATGTTGGGAAGAACTAGAGTATGTTCTATATCTTCTCAAGGTGAATAGTCGAAGGACTCAGTCAGTTGCTAATGTGCTCAGACAGAAAATGACTCAGAATCTGGCAATCAGAGGACAGAAATATAATAGCAGATATATTCCTAAGTACAGGGATTACAAAGGCAATCTCATTGAAATGAAGAAAGGTACTGCAAAGTTAAAAACTGATTTGGGAATCACAGTACTTGATTTCAATACACAGGCAGAAAAAGTCAGATTTATCAGACTGGGTAATGAAATGAGAAGGAACAAGATTTATGATCTTAGGGCTGCTATCTACCAGACAGATGAAAGTGATCCTCAGCTCAGAGAAATCAAAGAAGCAATGAAGATTGAACTTGAAAATGCAGAAAGAAGATTGCTGATTGATTATCTCAGAACCATGCCAGATCTTGAAATGATAAGAGATTAAGTTTTGTAAGAATTTTCTTATTCTCTGTAGTTTTTAAGTAGAAGCTTAAACTCTGAATTTGTATAAACACTGTATTTGTCTATTTGTTTTGACATCATCAATTATTGTCATTAACTTGTGCATTTTTGCTAATGAACAAGTTGGGGGAGATTGTTAAATATAATTGATGTGTTTTAATCAGTGTTTAAGTGTTACAGGGAGTTATCAGAGTTTAGCTGGAAGCAGTCAGAGTTTGAGTAAACTCTGACAGGTGGAAGCTCGACAGAGTTTGTCAAACTCTGTCTGGAGGAAGCGCGTCTACTGTTCAACAGTGATTGAAGATTAATTATGGAAGCGATATCTTTGAAGATTGGATAGCTATCAAAGAGATCGAGTTGACATAGGAGACGTGTGACAATCTGTAATTGATATCATTGTATAGCTGATTATTAGGAATATCAATTAGAGATTGTATCGTAGCTGTATGGTATATAAATACAGATAGGTTAACCCTAGAAGGGTATCGATAACGAATTATCTTTATTGTAACCTAGCAGCTCTTTGTGATATTTTACATCACGAAGAGGGTTCGAAATACAAGAAGTTTTTTTTTAAGTGTATAAACGCTTTTACTTGTTAATCTCTCATACAAAGTTGATTATTAATTGTGTATTCGGCCTAACATAAACATTTCCTTTTCTAAAGCCTGTCAATACCACATTGTTGTCTTCCTTGGCAGAAACAACACAGGCTTCTTTTGTGAACTTTACTTCATAGTCTTTGTCACAAATCTGACTGACACTCAGCAAATTGTGCTTCAAACCTTCAACTAAAGCCACTTCTTCAATGATGACATTGTCTTTTGAAATCAGGCCATATCCCTTAGTATATCCTTTGCTGTCATCTCCAAACGTAATTCTAGGGCCAGCTCCTTCCTTGAACTCTGTGAGCAGGGTTAAATCTCCTGTCATGTGCCTAGAGCATCCACTGTCTAGGTACCATAGATTCCTTCTGTTTCCCTGCACACATTTCAAAAACAAATCAAGTTGATTTTGGTACCCAAGCTTCCTTGGGTCCTTTCTTGTTAGCCTTTGACTTTGCACTCTTAGCATTCTTCAACTTAGGTGTAGATGCTTGAGTGATGGGGTTTGACAAATGCTCATTTGCATGAATATTTGATGCATGCATGTGTGGAAAATTGGCATACATATTATTCATGTTAGGTATGTTCCATGACATTTGTGGCACATTCATAGATTGAAAGTAAGGATTAGACACATTTGGCATGTTCACATATGGATTTGAAAAACTAGCATTTTGATACAAACCAGGCATAACAGGCATTGCAAGCATACATGGCATTGGTTGAGGTACATGAACAGGAGCCTTGTTGACAATCTTGCAATTAGAAGATAGATGATTGACACTATTACAATTACTACAAGTTTTCCTAGGAGCAAACTTGTCAGGAGAGTAATTGTTTTTCTTGTTGATGCCTATCTTACCATTTCTGTTCTTTTTCTTTTTATCCTCAATTTCTACCTTTTCATTATCTGATTTACCAACAGCCTTTTTGTTGTGTAAATCACCTGCCTTAGCCTTCCCACTGGATTTGGTTTTGCTGCACTCACCACTAACAAAATTCTTGTTGACTGGACCATACTTGATATCCAGTTTCCTGAGTTCCTTCTTACTAACAAACTTTTTGTTAGTCGACGGATACCTCTCATCCGTTGACGGTTCATCTGTCAACGGATGATCACTATCCATTGATTCACAAATAGTCTCTAGATCCTCAAGGCCATGTTCTAGCTCCTTTTTCTTTTGAGTCCAGGTATCCTTCACAAACGATTCTATTCCCTGAACTTCTATTATGTTTTGAGAAATATTCCTACAACTTTGAAATTTAGCAATTATCCCTTGTTCTTTTTCAAGCTGGTCTTTTAAAATCAGTTCTCTTTTTAACACAGCTTCAAGTTCACTTTTAGCATTATTGCAATCAACTCTCATTTTCTCAAATTCTAGAAATTGAGTTTCTAGAGCAGCATTTCTATCACTTAAAAACAGATTAGACTCTTTAATCCTATTGTTCTCTTTAGTAAGTGATTTTAGAGTAACACTTAAGTGATATAGTTCAGTAGACATTTCATCTATAACACTATTGCATTCCTCTTTGGTGAGCTCAGAGAGATTAGTAGAAAATACCTGATTGCTAGCTGAACTTGCTTCCTGCTCTCCAGAATCAGCCATTAAAGCAAGGTTGACTAACTCAACATCATCATCAGAATGATTGTCATCAACAGCCCAGTCATACTCTTGGGTCAAGAATGCCTTTCCTTTCTGCCTGAGAAGATCAAAATATTTCTTCTTATAGTCAACAGCCTCAGTTGACTTTCCCTTGTTCTCAGATCTAGGTTTCCTGCATTCACTTATCATGTGACCAGCAATTCCACAATTGTAGCATTTAATTTTGGATTTATCCACATAGTTGCTTGTGGAAAAATCCTTGTTAAATGGCTTGGCCACCCCAGAGTTTCTCTTGAATTTCAGCTTAGAGAATCTCCTAGATAGAAAAGCTAAGTGCTCATCTATCTCATCCAATTCATCCTGATGAAGAACATTCAATTCCTCAAACACCTTTTCCTTGCTCCTGCTTGATTCTGCTCTACCTTTACAAACCTCCCTGTTTGGTATAGAACTAGTAGTTTCTGTCCTTTCCTCCTTTTGCTCCAAGTTGGCAACAAGTGCAACTGACCCACTTTTCTTTTGAGAATTCTCAATCTCTTCATCCTGCTCCATTTCCAGCTCATAGGTCTTTAAAGTTCCATAGAGCCTTTCAAGAGTAAATGTCTTGTACTCTTGAGTGTTTCTTAGAGAAACAGTCATTGGCTTCCATTCCTTGGGCAGTGATATCAGAAATTTGAGATTAGAATCTTTAACTTGATAGATTCTTCCATACAGTTTCAAACCATTTAGTAGATTTTGAAATCTACTAAATGTATCATTCAATGTTTCTCCACTCTTAAAGTGAAAATGTTCATACTGTTGGATTAATAGTTGCATCTTGTTTTCCCTTACCTGTTCTGTTCCTTCACAAAGGGTTTGAACAGTGTCCCATACTTCCTTGGCGGTAGTACAGTTAATAACATTGTCAACCATGTCTGTTTCTAGACCATTGAACAGAATATTCATGGTCTTTTTGTCTTTGTGGACTTCTGTAATATCTTCAAGACTCCACTCAGAAACAGGTTTGGGAATGAGAGTGTCAGGCACACCTTCAGCCAGGCCAACTCTTGTTGCAGTCTTCATTGGAACGTGAGGACCCTTGTCAATGCAATCCAAAAAGCCCTCATCAATAGACGAGAGATGTAAACGCATTTTTACTTTCCAATGAAAGTAATTTTCTCTATCAAGAACTGGAATCTTTACTCCATAATCCTTCTTAGACATGTTGGAAGTGTGTTGATCTTTAAACTTCAAATATGTTAGAAGCTTGCTTTGATACCAATTGTTATTCCCAGATTACACACTTGTATAATTGTAGAAGGGGGGGTTGAATACAATTCTTGATATTTATAAATTTCTGATAAGAACTCCAGAAATCTATACTTAGATAATTGCTGTAAAAAGATTAATGCACAAACAAATAAAAATCAGGTGGTTAAATGCACCACCTGAAGCTTTTATTCGAAGAAAACTCTGTGATACAAAAGTACACAGCTTCTGTTTTACAACTCTTTGCTTTCTAAGAATATTCAATAGAAACCCTAAGCAAAATGTATCTGTTTTCTTAGCCTACAAAGAGTTGCTACACTTGGTTATAAATCCCAAGTTTTACAAGTACTACTGGAATAAGATAATATTAATCTAATTCTAGTTGACTTGCTACTACACTCCAAATACACATGTAGCCGAAAGGTTGTCCTTGTGATCAGACATGTCTCCTGCACCTTTCTTGTATTCATAGTGTAAACGGAAGCTTCTTTCTTCTGTGTTTCCAAAGTATGGCTGCCATACTGCTTTTTGTATCTACTATCAACCCATGTGATCTGTCAGTCAAACATGTCCTTATCAACTGCTAATCCCCATCTTATCATAGAAGACAGTGTCAATGATTATCCGTTGATGTTGTACACTGACATCCGTTGATGATGTATTGAGCTGTATCCGTTGATATTGAGACTTGAGCTGTATCCGTTGATAGAGTGGATTTGAGTTGTATCCGTTGATAGAGTTTTGTCTTCATCTGTTGATACACTTTCACTTAGACAGAATTACATAGCATAGCTTATTTACAATTGGCTACCCTATTCTGCCTATCCGTTGATGGTCAACATGACTGTGGATAAAAACACTATCAACTGATAACATAGAGATACTGCAGTATGCTACAAAACCTCATCCGTTGATGAGCTACCTGTCAACGGATAGAGTTATAAATCCTCATCCATTGACAGCTACAAAACCTTATACAATTTGATTGATTGTGAAGTTATCATCAAGTACAACATACTCTCAAGTACAACATATTCCTAACATAAGAAATTTCCATTTTTCAGTTGTCATTTTCAACCAGTTTTTTGAAATATATATATATATATGTATGTATGTATATTTCAAAAAACTGGTTGAAAATGACAACTGAAAAATGAAAATATATATATGGAAACTGGTCACCAGCCACAGTTGTATATTTTTAAATATCCAACCAACCCATCTTATACCATTAAAATGACCAGTCAACGGTCAGGATGCAGAGACACTTACGCTATATTATATAGCATAGCGTATACGCTATATAATAGAGCGTAATATGCTATATAATATAGCATATCATTAATTCCTTTTTTACCCCTTAAATGTTCCGCTCTATTATATGTCTTAGCCGAGATATCATTTTGTGAGTGTTCTTGAGTTTATACTCAATCTTAAATCATTTGGAGATATATTTTACACCATCACAAACTTAATCTACACCAATCTAACCCTATTTCTAATCTACCAATCTTAATTTATTTGTCAAATTTTACCCAAATTTTTTCAAATTGAAGATTTTGAAGATTTTGAAGATTGAGCTTGGAGTACCAATCCCAAATTAAGATTTTTGAAGATTGAGCTTGGAATTTAAGGTTAGCTCTCTATTTAACCCATGGCTTCTTTCATTTTTTCAAAGTTAAAATCTCCTAATAAGACACCTAGTAAGATTGAGATTGAGGTAGAAAATGAAGATGTTAACGAAAGTCCGCACACACCTAAAATAATAGATCTTGATGATGATAATAATGAAGATGTTAAGAATAATGATGGTGATGTTGTCTATGATGTTGTTGATGATGGTGATGATGTTGATGATAATGATGATGGTGAAGATGTTGAGAATGGTGTTTCTTTGGATGATTGAATGATGTTTGCCCATGTGTTGGTCAATTATTCGATAGTTTAGATGAAGCGAAGAGGTTTTATAGAGATTATGGTAGGCGTATTGGTTTTGAAGTAATAATTAGAACTACACATAAACGTTCAAAAAATAACAAAATTTGTTCGCGTTTGTATATATGTCGAAAGGGTGGGAGATTAGCCTCAAAATCTTTGGATGATGAAGATGAAGTTCCGAAAAAAAAGAGAAATAGAGATTCTCTTGGAAGAACAAAATGTAAGGCGCGAATGTATGTTGTTCATAGAGAGAAATCAAATAAGTGGGAGGTAACATTGGTTCATTTGGTACACAATCATGAGATGGTTTGACCTAGTAAGGTACATTTCATGCAAAGGCCAAGAAACATAACACCCATCATGCGAGAATTGATTATAATTTTGAGTAAGTCGGGTATTGGGCCTCAACAATCTTTGAATGTAATGGGTGAGCTTACGGGAAGCTTAGTGAATATTGGATTTACTAGTCAAGACATTCAGAATGTTTTGCGTGATATTAGAAATCATGTATTTGATTCGAGTGATGCCAAAGAAGGTTTGACATTACTCCAAGAATTGAAATGTAATAGTTTTGGAGAATTTTTCTATCGAGTAGATGTTGATGAGGATAATCGGGTGCGTTCCATGTTGTGGGTTGATCCAAGATCATTAAATGTATATAAAATTTTTGGAGATGTGGTAGTATTTGACTCCACATAGCGCACAAATAGGTACAGTATACCATTTGTACCTATTACGGGGGTGAACCACCACTACCAATCCATATTGTTTGGTTTTGCACTAATAAGGGATGAGAAATAAAGTTCTTATATATGGGTTTTGAAGAATTGCTTGGAAGCTATAGGACACAACCCTCCAATCTCCATCATCACCGATCAAGACATTGCACTTGGAAATGTAATTGCCGAAGTTTTACCAAACAGGAACCATCTTTATTGTACTTGGCATATAAGTAATAAATTCGGGGAGAAGTTATCCGATTTGTACACATATGAACCACATTTCAAAGAAGATTTCAACTTATGTTTGTACAAGTCAATGACGGTTGAACAATTTGAAGATAGGTGGAATGATTTGTTTGAAAAATATAACTTGGTTAATCATGGTTGGTTGCAAGAAATGTATTCCGTTCGACATAAGTGGGTTCGTGTGTACACTAAACTTCATTTCACTACCGGGATAACCACTACCTCGAGAAGTGAGTCAGTGAATGCATTTTTTGACGAGTATGTAAATGCTAGAACCGGTTTGAAAGAGTTTATAGAGAATTCACAAAATGCGTTGGAGAAACAATATCTTCGTGAGAAAGAAGTGGACTATGAAACAAAGTATAAGGAAAGGTCAAGAATAATATCACTACGCCATAGATTGCTTATAGCAACCCCAAAACTATGTTACTATAGACCCTGTTTAAAGTTGCTATAGGCCAAAATCGGGCTATGGTAACACTTCAGCCGTGTTAGGTTCTCAGCAGTAACTATAGGTACCAAAGGTAACATCAAAAACAACCTATGGTAAATTGACAAATGCGGTTACTAAAGACCTCTATAGCAACATCTCAAACACTCTACAACAACATAGTTTGTGTGTTACAATAGATATTACAATTTTGCACATGGGCAGCTGTGGAGCCCACATTTGGATGAGGCCCACAATCTATTGTAACACCCTCTTTTACTAATTGTAACACATTGAGTGTTACATAATTAAAATCATTTATAACTAAGTTTAGTAACAGAAAAAATTATGACATTTAAATATTACATTTTTCGGTAAAAGAAATCAAGAACCAATTTAATTACATTTCAATAACGTCATCCAACATCATTTCAATAACATCAACTAGTAGTAAACCAACCAAATCATCCAAAAATATCTACTAACACTAGCTAATGAACAATACTTAAAACGTACAAGTACTAGAACTAATAACATGGTAAATTTCAAAAGACAACCGGTGTCCATCAAAGACTCAAAGATCAATTAATTGAGCTGCAAGAATTGTAAGCTTCTATTAACTGCTCTCTTTTCCTGTTCAGCTTCTCCTTCTTCTAGTTCAACTTTTGTTTCTGTTAAAATTGAGCCTATGTTAGATATAAAACTTCATCCATACAATGGTATGCAGACAAACAAAAACTGAAGTTCACAAACCAAACATGTCAACAAAATAATCTGAATCCATTGACATTCTATTAAGCCTTGTCATGCTCTGCTCAAGAGCACGTCGTAGTTTTGCATTGTCTTCCTCGACCTTATTTACTCTACTTTTACTGTGGCCTACCAATTTTTCAGCTTCTGAAAGTTTTGCTAGGATTTCTTCCTTATCTTTCATTAATATCTCCGCTTGTTGATATGCATCCTAGTCAATATAGAGACCACAAAACCTTAGAATTATGGGTACAAATTATCTGCAATCGTAGAATCTAATCAGTTGTTGATCCACAAGACAGTGTAATAGTTTTTCATATTGTTGTTCTTTAACACAAATATTTAATGGGAAAATTATCAAATAGTCCAACATTTATTAAAGTAGAAAAAGAAAAAAAGGGGGATCACAAAAAAAGTAGCGACAGTTGTGCAAGAATGTATGGTACTTTCACAAAGACATATGAACAAACCCAGAAATTCAATTTTAGAACAATTACATAATACAATAGGGCAGTGGTTTTACGTTAAATGATCAGTAAGCTTGGCAGACTCTTCTCTTGCAACTGCCAATTTTTCTTCCAATTCTTCCTGAGCAATATAAACAATGAAACAACATAATTTTTTTTTAAAATCCTGATGCCAAAAAACATTACGGAGAGGCATCTTTTAGTAAGCATGGAAAATAATATTTCACCTTTCCTTCGATTTCGGCATCGTACTGGCCTAGAGCAGTTTACAGGTTAAGTTGTGCCTGAAGTTACCTGAATGAAGATGGTGGCGTTTCTTTGACTGTAGCTAGAATAGCTATTAAAAAAACATTCATTCAGCTCACAAGTAAATATTGGTTGTACAAAAAGCAAGCTTTTAGAAATAGAATCATAAGTTCATAAGCTATACCGTTCTTTAATTCATTCCAGTCATATTGATCATCCATATTACATCCTTCGTACTTTGCTTTACTTCAGTTTCCACCATGCATGGTCGCTCCAACTGAACATGAAGCATGAAACAAGACATATCCACAGAAAATAGATAGAATTATGTATATCTATTAGCTATAATCGAAAAATAGAAGTAGAAAGAGAGAGAACTGAAAAGAAAGAGTAAACTCGGGCCTTCTAAGTTAGTCCATCTTAAATCAGGTCAATACATACATCGATGATTGGAGGAGCCAGGTCAAGGCATATCTGGGTAGGGGTACGCTTTGCTATATTCCAGTACCAGGACATCATGTCGTCACCTTGGCAATGTTATGATAAAAGTGACCCTAAGACCAATAATCTTGTATGACAAAACATAAAACTATGAAGCAGTCACTAGATCTTCAGCCAGTAACACTAAACACTATCAAACAACCAAATGGCTAAGGCAACTCTGCAGTTTCTTTCCTCAAAAAGGGGCTTAAACCTTATAAGAAGAAAGTACTGTGCTTCTAGAAGATAAAATTAACACTAGACAAAACCTTTAATAGAACATATTACATCCCTTGCATTGTAATTGAATGAAAAGAGGGTCGAAGTTGTCCAGTTGCCGGCAAAAAGAATACACAATCAGAAACAATGATGTAGCCTTATGTGACACAGGCAAATCATTAGTTATGTGCCTAAGAAGAACCATAGACCAATTTATCCTTATAAGAGTTCCCATCTCGAATACATTTCATAATATGGTCTGTATGAAGAGTAAAAAATGAGATGGACAAGATATATAATCACAAATTTCTTAAGCATTCAACCTATTGATGATTAATTCAACGACACAAGATCATTCTCGCGTAAAAGACTATATAGCAGTATAACACTGTGCTCTCCAAAATATATATATATATACACATAAATATATATATCTACTGGGTAAGGTCTACAAAATATATAAATACCCAAGCACATATTTGCTTCCACCGAAGCTCATACACTTGACCTTTGATAATTAAGGACGAGGGATATCAGTTAAGTTCCAATCAAATATATGTACTGGACATCTGTTACCTGACCCAGAAACTGTAATAAGTTAAAGACATAGATTGAGACAAAATTAAACGCTGTATCAATCAGTTCATGAGCATCTTCCAGATTATTCACCACAGCCTAAAAAACCACAACACCACACAAAATTAAACACCGTAAAGCATACAATAGGTTCATAACAAAGAAAAAAGACATGCACCAATGTACCATTCCAATATTAAAAAATAAACATTCTTATCTTAATTAATATATAAAGATTAACATAATACAAATAATGGATTCATACAAAAAAACACCATACCATCACAAAGTTAGACAATCGATAACAGTAAATTATGTGATATACGCGATACCTGAAAGCAAGTGACAGTCTGAAAGCAACGAAGCTTCTGCGAAAAATCAGCAAGACAATAGTATGATGAAGCACTCTGTTCGTCCCTAATCATTCGACTTCGGACCTCCAACAATACAAATAATCAGAAGATTCTCACTATAAGCTCCAGCAATCCAACACAAACCAACACATCATTTCAGAACAATACCCATCATTTCAGCACAATCTAACAGGCATCCCTGCAAACCAACTCCAACAAGATCATAAAAGTAAATGTTCAACACTGCAAAATTAACAAAGGAAAATAGACCTTAGCGTCAAGCATCCGGACCCATCATTGATAGACGTTCTAATATATGCTAAAATCAGAAAGTACACAAATGCAATTAGATTTCTATACATGTTCCAGAAACGGAAACTCCAAGAATATTACATTATTGTGATGCTTAAAATCTACCAAAAAGTCGAAAAATTAATACAACCGAGGAAGAAACATAACAAAAAAGAGAGAGGGGGGAGAGAGACATAGAGATCGAGACAGAGATAGGGGAGAGAGATACAGAGAGAGAGATAGAGAGAGGGACGGAAAGAGAGGGAAAGAGAGATTTATACCTTCAATTAACCAAACACCTTCGAACACAAACTTCAATTAATCCAGCTGGAACCCTAATTGAATCCTTGACCCAAGCTTCGATTAACCCAGTTCAAAGACTAATTGAAACAGAGAAAGGCGAGAGAGAGGCGAGAGAGAGAAGTGAAAGAAGTGAGACTGAACTGGTGTTTTTCCCCCAATTTTCCCCCACTGTTTGAGTAACCTAATTCTAAATTTTCATGTTACCGCTCCTTTTTTTGTTTGCCGCTTAGGTCATTTCTATTTTTATTTGCAGTCCATTTCAATAACAGTGTACATTTCTTTTTTATATTCTTTAAAAAAGATTTTAAACTTATTTTAATTTATTGGTATTAAATTATATTTTTAAATTTATTATTTTCATTATTTTGAAATAATTCACAATTTATTCAAATTATTATTTTCTTTATTAAATTTTTAATAAATTTATTTAAAATATAATCATTTTTGGATATTACTATATTTTAAAACTTTTTTATTTGAAATTTATAAACAAAATTTAATATTTATGAAAAATCAATAATTTAATTATTTGATGGAATATTATGTTTTAAAATGATTATTTCAATGATTTTGTTAAAATTAATTATTTTTAAAGTCAAATAATTATTAAATCATTAATTTTAAATTAAATAAAAATTTTGTTAATGAATACTCTATGGTAATACACCTCATGGTGTTGCCCACTGTAACACCGTTTATAACTAAAGTAACATACTTTTGTGGCTTTGGTAACACCACAATCAAAAGGTTGCGATAGGTCAAAATTTTCATAGCTATGGTAACATCCAAGATGGTAACACGGTGCCCAAAAGGTTGCAATAGGCCATCTATGGCGTAGTGTATCCTCCTCATTGGAGAATCATGCGGCATCTATTTATACAAAGGAAATGTTTAGACATTTTCAACACGAACTTAAACAAAGTGGAGCCTATGTTGTGAATGAGAGAGATTCCATGAGTACTATGCTATTTAAGGTGTACGAAGCATATAAGACCACGGTGGCGAAGGAAAATAGAAAAGTGTATCAAATAACCGTGGCCAATGTTATGATAAATTGTATTTGTCGGAAATTTGAAAGTTCGGGAATCATTTGTCGTCATGTTATTCGATACTTGAATATTATGCAATGGACGGAGATCCCTTCAAATTTAATTAACTTGAGATGGACAATTGGAGCAAATAAAATTGTCGGGTCTATATCGTATAAACGTCCTATCATTGGCAATATTCTTCAATCACAACCCGCCCGATATACAACTTTGTGCAAAGCCTTTAAAGATCTAACGGCTCGTGGAAGTTGTTCGATTCCAAGATTTAAATATGTCATGGAATTGATTGAAAAAGAGGTGGAAGTTGTGGAAAATTTTTCTATAGAGAAGCCTTCTACGAAAAAAAACACCATCACGTGAGGATGAACGTGGAGGTGGAGATTTTGATGGATTTGAAGATTTTGAAAATTTGGAAGACCCTATAATTTCCACCACTAAAGGTCGCAAGAGGGAAAGAGTGAAGAGTGGCATTGAAATGACCAACTCAAAAAAACCAAGGAAATGTAATCGTTGCAAAGAACTTGATGCTAAACATGATTCACGAAATTGTCCAAAAAAATTAGGAGAGTCGATTCCCGAAAAGTCCAACTCAAAAAAACCAAGGAAATGTAATTCATGATTTTAGTTTTGAGTGAATTTGGTATTGATTTTGTTGATTTGGTTAGCAATTTTCAATTTGGTGCTTTTGATTTTACTTTTGAGTGAATTTGGTATTGATTTTGTAGATTTGGTTAGCAATTTTCAATTTGGTGCTTTTGATTTTACTTTTGAGCGAATTTGGTTAGAAACTAGAAATTTGGTGCTTGAATTTGGTATAGGAAAAAAGAAAAAAGCAGAGCAAAAAATAAAGATCTGTAATTACACTCTATAATAGAGTGTAAGTGTTGAAAAAATAGGGGAAGCGCGCTGGAATTACGCTCTATAATAAAGCGTAAGTCCAGCGCGCTTCCCCTGTTTTTTCAACACTTACGATATATTATAAATATAGAACGTAAGTACAGGGCTCTTTTGCCCCTGTTTCTCTATTTTTTCAACACCCCCTGTATATCAAACTCAAACACAATCTAGTATTCAATCTCTAAAAACATTTCAAACATAATCTCTAAAAACAATCTCTAAAAATTTCAACATCTCTAAAAACAATCTATAAAAATTTCAACATTTCATACACAATCTCTAAAAAAAATCTCTAACTTACAATTTCAACATTTTCAAAATCAAAAAACTAGTAACTTACAATTCCAAAAACAAACTAGTAACTTACAATCTCTAAAAATTCCAAAAACAAACTAGTAACATACAATCCCGCTAGTCTACAATCGTGGAAATACAAAGACAAATTCCGAGCTTCGTTTTTATGGAGCTCCCAACCAATACGCCGTCGAAATGTTTCAATCAAATCTTCATCCCATTGGACACCACACCAAGCTTGGGTATTGCAAGTCAATATACAATCTATATATTTCATAACAAAAGCTCCACAATCAACCCCATTGGTTTGCCTAGGTCGTTCATAGACGTTTTCAACATCAGGGAATACGACATGTTCAATTTTTTTAGGATCCAACCGATGCAACATGAGAGGGGCCAATTTTTCCTATCAGACAAACATGAATTGTCTAAGTAATGTATCAAACAATATGGACTACTAGAAATTAAATAAAAGGAAGATAAAATATACCACAATGTAGAACTCCGTCTTGTATAGCTCTTTTAATTTCATGTGCTTAGTATCGTCCCTTAGAGGATCAAACAAAGATACTCTAAAAGTGGTCATTGACCACAAGAATAGGATCCAATGACCGCCCGTTGCAACCGGCATAATAATATAGTCGAAATTGGTCACCATTCCCCCTTCCTTTATGCCATACGCTCTAAAGTCCGTATCAATGGCCGTCCATTCACTAGCTTTCCTTTTTGCGGGATTCTTCTTCATAGGTCTGCAATGATGAGCCCCCATTACTTGGAAGAACCACGGAGACATGAAGTAATATTTGACGGCACCAATTTGATGACCAAAGAGGGTTCTTTCTCTTTTTTTCAAGCAATACAATATAGCAATCGACTATAGTATCCTCCACTTCATTGCCCGGTTTCAAAGAAATAACCGCTTTTGCACTACAATTAATTGGAAGATTTGTAGGCTTATCACATTCCCACCAATTTTCATTCAACCAATCCATTTTATTTATCTTGATCAGCTTTATAAGGGATCATTTATCAAATTGAGCACTAGGACCAACTATGTCCCTTGGATTTGTTAATCAATCCTAAAATGAACATAGTGAACAAATGAGTTATTAATGACTTACTAATTAACAAAGTGACATTGTGAAATTACAAATTAGAAATTATACCTCAACTGGAGCCTCTTCCAGTTCGAAGTGTGCACTAGGATCATCGTCGAATTTAGTAGGATTAAGAATTGGAGCACTATGACCAACCATAAAAGTTTCCTGAGTATCATAAGGATGTTCATAGTGTTCATACCCCTCGAAATAATTTTCCTTCTCGGGACTAATTTCTTGGGCCTTTTTTGCCTTTATTTTAGGCAAACAACTCTTGAAATCGGGCCTTTCATATGTCGGGCCATATGTCTCGAGCATTAATTCATCAAATTTATTCACGAAGTTTGGCAATATTTCCTCGTGAAAAATCCCAGTCATATCATAAGAGCAAAGCCTACTCATGTGTCGCGCGGTACATATGATCTACAATACATATGAAGCAAGGACAAAGTATAAATATAAATACAAGAATATTCAACGAAACTATCTCAAATAACATACTCCATGTTATAAAAAATACGTACCAAGTCCATTTCCTTGGGATTGTCGAACTTGTCTTTCGGTTGTTGGAATATTTTCGGATCCTTGGTTGGTTTTGAAGGCGGCAAAATCTTTAATTTGGTAACATTATATTACCAATCCATATACTCCTCTAGAGATATGGCATTCAAAGGTGGCCCCAAAATACCAATACCATTATTCACAAATTCATTCCAAACAACTACATATCGATCAAAATTGAGATAATGTTGATTTACAAAAGAATGTTCAGATCTCATCCTCAACGTTGCCATATCATCCGGTGGTGGCGGCGGAATGATTAATGGAAAACCAAACTGTCTTTCCACCCTTTCCGGAAGTTAATGTTCAACATCTTCAAAAAACACAAGGGGCACATGAGCTACACCGGCTATAAAGGCCCACTGAAATTGGGGATCAAAATGTCGATAGAAGCGAGCATATGGCCTCCACTTAACCCATTATGCGTCAAAGTTATCGAACATCCCGCGATATGCATCAATATTGTGATGGACATTAAAGTAGTTAGATTTTCCTGGGCCAATGGGAGCAACCGCCCATGCCAAAGCCCTAGGTCATATATACTCGGTTTGAGATGCTAGCTTAGGTTGTCCCAGGCGCAACCTCTCACGTGCCCAAAGCATCAATATTGTCAAGCATCCCGAAATGGACTTGCAATCCTTATGAAATGCCTCAAATAAATTCCTATATAGATAGTCAAGTGCTGCTGCACCCCAAGCATACCCAAAACTTTAGAAGTATTAATCAACAAGGGAATTAATCTTGGATGAGAAACACTGTTTGATTTAGTGGGGAACAAAATCGCCCCACACAAATAAAACACATACCCCTGTGTATATATTTCTAGAAGCTCCCGATCCTCCTTGTTCGGGCACTTGCAATATCTCTCCCTCAAAAAATTTAATTTCACGCCACCTCTATCCAAAGCATTCTCCCTTTCCTCAAATGAGAGTGTCGGATCCGGCCAATCACGTAACCAAAGATTTTTTACGTTAATTAGGTCACTCAAAGTTACCGCCTCTCCAACAACCGGAAGCCGCGTCAACATGTACACATCTTCAAGTATCACCATCATTTCCCCGAAAGTAAATGGAATGTGTTGGTTTCCGACCTCCAACGCTCTACTAATGACGTAATTAAAGACACATCATTTTGCATAACGGCTCTTGGGTTGGAAAACATTCCGAAACCCCAATGTTGTAAAAGATGAATTTGATATGGCTCTAATTCCCATTGATTAAGCAACGAGGTACTGTGACGGATTGTAAGTTTAACTCGATGATCACCAACCCATATTCTACTACTTATATGGTTATCTTGGTCGGTAAGGAGAGAACGATCAACCGGATCGCAAAAATCTTCCATCTAAAATCCAATACATACAAAAAACTATAATACATAAAAAAAAATCCAAACTACACAAATTCAAACTTTATCCACAAATCCAAACTTTATCCACAAATTCAAACTTTAATCCAATCTTTAATCCAATAAACTTTAAAATGCAAACTTTATCCATAAATCTAAAAATTTAAACCCTAATTCAACACTAATTCGATCATAATTCTAAACTAATCCAAAAATTCGAACCCTAATTCGAAATAATCCAAAAATTCGAAATATATATACAAAAATCTACATACATACATACATGTACACAAATCTACAATTAGATTATGATGATGATACATACATACATACATGTACACGATGATATATAGATACACGAAATGATGATGTTACTCACTTTATATGAAGAAATGATGAGCTTTACTTCCGATTTTCCGGTAGTTTTGCGCTTTACTTCCGATTTTCCGGTGGTTTGTAGAGATTTGTGGTTTGTGGAGGTTTAATTTTACAAAAGATGTTATGTTTATTCAACCACAATACGCTCTATTATGTTAAAACTCGGTTTTCAAAAAAAACCGCTTACGTTCTATAATGTAGCGTAAGTAAAAAACAGATCTGAGGGGCATAATTGTAAAGTTGCTTACGCTCTATAATAGAGCGTACTACGCTATATAATAGAGCGTAATTATGTTCATCCCAGCCATTTATTTTGTTAATGGATGGTTATAGATGGGTTTGATTAATATATATCAAAAAACTGGTCGAAAATGAAAACTGAAAATTGAAAGTTGCAACTTACAGTTTTCAGTTGCATTTAGTTGCATATGAGGTTGCATCCAGTTGCATATGCAACCACATGTAACTAACCTTATACACAATTGAAATTTGAGTTTTCATATGCGGCTGCGCCGCGCGTATATACAATTGGAAGTTGGCAAAAAAAAATGAAAATCCCACTTTTAATTTTCAGTTGCATTTAGTTGCATATGAGGTTGCATTCAGTTGCATGTGGTTGCATTCAGTTGCAAAAGAAATTTCCATTTTTCAGTTGTCATTTTCAACTTGTTTTTTGAAATCTATATATATATCGAAAATGAAAACTGAAAACTGGAAGTTGCAATTACAGTTTTCAGTTGCATTTAGCTGCATATGAGGTTGCATCTAGTTGCATATGCAACCACATGTAACTAACCTTATACACAATTGAAATTTGAGTTTTCATATGTGGCTGCGCCGCCCTTATATATAGGGGGTGTTTGGGAGAACTTATTTTCAGAATAAGTCAACTTATTTTAAGTTGAAAGTTGAGATTCCTAACTTTCCAACTTATTTTCCAACTTATTTTTGCAACTTATTGAATCTCAAACATACATTAAATACTTATATAAAAAAAATTATCAAAATATAATATTTTTACCCGAAAATAAGTCCATAAGCCCGTAAGTTAAGCTGAGCCAAACAGGCCAATAATTGGAAGTTGGCAAAAAAATAAAAATCCCACTTTTAATTTTACGTTGCATTTAGTTGCATATGAGGTTGCATTCAGTTGCATGTGATTGCATTCAGTTGCATAAGAAATTTCCATTTTTCAGTTTTCATTTTCGACCCGTTTTTTTAAATCTATATATATATATATATATAGATTTCAAAAAACGGGTCGAAAATGAAAACTGAAAACTGGAAGTTGCAACTTACAGTTTTCAGTTGTATTTAGTTGCATTCAGTTGCATGTGGTTGCATTCAGTTGGATAAGAAAATATGGCCCCTGGCGGGGTCTTGCAACCCAAATCCACCCAAATCACCCCACCTTCAAAAAAAAAAAAATTGCATATGCAACCACATATGAAACTGAATACAACCTGCTGCGCAGCCGTTACAACTAAGATAGTATTTTTGCAAATAAGATAGTATTTTTGGAAGTAGCTTTTCTTAACAAAAGTAAAATTGCAAAATTTTACTTTTTATATATATTTATCAAAAAAGCCCATAATAATATGGGTAATATGTTGCTACAGTTAAATTTAGGAAATTCTCCTAAAGTTAACCATTAAGATTGTGACACATATGCACAATCAATAATGCCCATGCGGGGCCCTTTTAAATCTATAAAAGAAATCCATCAAAACTACATAGTTTTGAGACCATTTTTCTCTAATAATATTTTATGAGAAAACTGGGCTTGAGGACAAACTTAGGGATGTCTACTGAGGTTATAAGTGATTTGTAATTATAAAGTAAGGGGCCTCGTAGGGGCATTTTTGTAAATATAAACTTTTTTCAGTGATTTTACATAAATACCCTTAAATTTATATTAAAAATGGTTTAATCTCAGGTAGAATCCTGAGATCATCCTCAGGCACATGATTTCATTTGATTTTTGTCAAGTATTAGTATTTGTTGGAGCAAATATTGGTTTGATACATGGCCTTATTAGGACAGAAGCCTGTAAGTTATGCTAGGCCTAATAGTTAGTACTGGGTCATACCCTTATAGGCCCAATTGCTCTTTAGTAGACTATGGAAGCCCTTGTTGTTTTTTGAGTTTGAGGAATGGAAATCTCAACTCATCTAGTGATTAGGGAAAAAAAAAAAATCTGAACTCATCTGCATTTATATTGATTTAGAGTTATTTTACGTTTTTCTAATACAGGTTATAGCTATTAAATAATAAAGTTATTTAACCGGACATGACTTGCTCCTAGGGCCCCGACACTTAAGCACCCCTACAAAAATGTAAATCTTTCTATATAAGATTTTTAAATATGCAACATATATATACATTAGGATCCTAAATTTTGATTTTGATTGAGATCCCATAAATCTAAAGGACATATATATATATACATTAGGGTCCCAAATTTTGATTTCGCCTGAGGTTCCATAAATCTAAGGGATATATATATAGATTAGGATCTCAAATTTTGATTTCATCTATATTTGGATTTAATTTTAAGATTATGATATTTGTTGGTATTTATTCAATCTACATTAACATAAGAGTAAATTGAAACCAAGATCTGAAGAACACCAAAGAGATAACTCCACATTAGTTTCCGATTAAAACCGCAGGCAGAATAAATTTGCTCAAGTCCATGATGAATGTGTATACACGTCAAGTCTGGCAATGTGTTGCTTATACGGCAACAAGTGTAGACACGAGTAAATCAAAGTGCGGCGCCTGACAAGTGACCACGTGGGACTCAAGTACAAGATTCTTCTGGGGATTAGCGTCCTGTACTTGTAACATATTAAATGTGTCATCCTAGAGTAAATAAAAGTTTTTGGTAATTAAAAAAAGTGGACGGAACCGACGCAGTTGCCGTTGGATGCGCCCGTGTTGCATGCATCGCCTTCAAATCTACGGCGCTCAACTCTGAATCTCTAATCACTTGCCCACTTAACTTGCACCCATTTCACCTAGACTTCTCTGCTCTTGTGTTATTTCACGTTTTCTTATTACTTGCCCCGATATATTATCAAAATCGAATAATTAAGAAATGTTTAGTCCAGAATTGGGCCTGTTTGGCTGCATACTTCTAAGCCTACTTATGACTTATAAGTCCAAAAAACCTTGTTACGGTTCTTTGCCTACTCAACTTATCAAACTAGCTTATAGTTACAAGTTCATAAGTTAAAAGTTAGTAACGACGTACTTTCTTCCAACTCATTTCTTATTACTTGATTTATATAATTGTTTAATAATTTATTTTTTTATAAATGTGTTTTTAAATATTTTTTTAATTCTAAATTCTTATTTTGAGATTAATATATTAAATAATTATTTTTTAATTTAATTTAACAAATACTCCACTATGTTAAATTTATCCAAACACCTATATAACTTATAAATATTCTTTTACTTATTACTTATATAACCTTATTCATTTTAAGTTAAAAGTTAATTGTTTCAAGATATCTCAAACATCCACTAAATCTTTTAACTATATATGCATCTTGCACGTGTATATGCAGAGAAATATTTTCCTATATTTATGTAAGAATATTTTCTTTTTAATTGTCCTGGTAAGAAATCGTACACTGCTTATTTTGATGAAACATTGTGCTGAATGTAATTAATTCGATTAGACAAAAAACTAGAATGTGGTGAGTCTGGCCGGTGACTGCAGGTGAGTATTAGAAAGGAAAAACAGGCAAGTCGAATATTGCTGTACAGTAAAACATCTATAAATTAATATAGTTGGGGCGGGAAAATTCTATTAATTTAAAGAGGTATTAGTTAATCGATAAATTAATAATTATTAATTTATAGAGAATTTTTGACATCAAAGAAAATTAATTTCCAATTATGTACACTTAAATAGAATAAGTTGTACAATTTATGTTTTACTGAATTCAATATATATTGTTTACAAATTTAATGAGTATTTGCGAGATTCAAAATAAATATTCATGTATATTTAGATGATATCAAGGATAAAACAACATTTTTTGAACATTTTTCACGTAAAGAAGCATCCATGACATCAAAAACACTGATTAATAACTTTTTAATACTTTACGAAAATACCACATTCGAACTTTTGGATACAACAAAGATTGTTAAAGATGGGTTTCATATAGATTCAAATTTTAAGAAACTAAATCATATTTTACAAAAGGATGATACATATATTTTTATGATTGTAATGAATTATTAATTTATAATATTATTGGGACCATATATTTATATAGGATTTTCAAAAAAAAAAATTATCTTATTATCTTATCGAAATTGATCATTTTTTGAACTGGCCCAAATTGGGACCGGAAGAAATTATTAATTTAGAGAGATTATTAATTTATCGAGTATTAATTTAACGAGGTTTTACTGTACATTACACGCACTACCTACTTGACATTATATGTTTGATTATTTATGCAATAAAGCCGTGAGCTATAAGTAACAATATGTGGATTTTATAATTTATCACCTACATTAGCATTTCATGATCTGTCAATACTTCCTCTGGCCATTATTGAGAATGTTAAGATAGATGATAGTTTAATTTCTAGAAATAGATTAATTTCTAGAAATAGAAAATAGATTTATAATTTCCAGCTGTAAATGATTAGAGAGTTAGTTAGAGAGTTTGTTAGTTTTTCCCGCTTTTTTCTTTATAACCTCTACTTGTATATAAGAGAGTTAGCTCTCTCATTCTGTACTCTTCTGAATCAATTCAATACATTTCTTTCTCTCTTGTTCATAAATTTGTCATGGTATCAGAGCAAGTTGATGCTTTAATAGCGATCCACTATGAAATCTGTTAATTTCGCCGGCTAATCTCAGGTATTTTTGTTCTTATTCGTCGTCGTTTTTGTTTTAGCATCTTATTTTCATCGATTTGATGATTGTTTCTGATTCTAGAATCTTCTCTTGATATAGATCGTAATCTCTGTTATTTTTTGTTGTTGTTCTTAGATATAGAACATCTCTTGTATCTATATCCCTAATCTGGACTCTGAATAGATCTGTATTACCTGAATTGGCTGATTTCTGCAATTGCGATTCTTGAATAGAATCTCTGAATATTTCTTGATTTGATCTTTAATCGTTGATCTTCGTCGTTGAATTCTAGTTTCTGAAATTGAACTTTTAGTCTCTGAACTATTTTTTTTCTACTCGTATTGTTTATTTTTAACACAAAACTTACCAAAAAATCATATCAATGGCTAAAACTTCACGATTGCAAGGAAATCAAGATTCTTCTAGCGTATACTATATTCATCCGTCAGATGCTTCAAGTACTCAGTTAGTTTCTGTAAAATTTTCTGGTTCTGGTTTTCACAATTGGAAACGATCTATGACTTTGACATTGTCTGCTAAGAACA
The DNA here is from genome assembly GCA_036435485.1 of Saposhnikovia divaricata. Lineage (NCBI taxonomy): Eukaryota > Viridiplantae > Streptophyta > Magnoliopsida > Apiales > Apiaceae > Saposhnikovia > Saposhnikovia divaricata. The sequence goes on from CM071600.1 coordinate 47,845,775, forward strand.
AATTAGGTTTCGTTGATGGAACAATTAAAACTCCAGTGATTACATCTGTTGACTACAAGTATTGGGAAAGATGTAACAATCTTGTGATATCTTGGCTTATAGCTAACTTGGATGAAACAATAGCAAAAAGTGTATTGTTTATGCAGACTGCTGAAGAGATTTGGAAATATCTTGATGACAGATTTGGATACACTTCTATGGCACAAGTGTATTCACTTGAACAACAGTTGTTAGAAATCAATCAAGGTCATGACACCATATCTTAGTTTTTCACTAAGATCAAAACAATCTACGATGGTCTAAATGATGCAAATCCGTTGCCTTATTGTACTTGCAATAAGTGTACCTGTAATTTGTCTCAGAGGTTGATTCATAAACAACATGAACACAGGGTGTTACAATTTATGATGAAATTATCTGATCAGTTTTCTCAGATAAGGGGAAATGTACTCATGATGCAACCTTTACGAACTATTTCTCAAACTTATAGGTTGTTTGCTCAGGAAGAAAGGCATAAAGAGATTGCTTCTGTTACTTCACAAACTGAGTCTGTGGCATTCTATGGAGATAAAAGGAGATTTAAATCTCATAATCAAGGAGCTAGGACTTCATTCTCTTCTCAGAATCAAGGAGTTAGACCTTCATTCTCTTCTAATATTCAATAGAATTCCAGAATTGATACTCAGACCTACAAAAAAGGAAGCAAGCCTGCATCAAACTATTTTTGCAATCATTGCAAAATACCTGGACATAGTATGGAAAGGTGTTTCAAGTTGAATGGATATCCACCTGGCTTTCAGGAAAGACAAGGTAGAAAATTTGCAGCAGCTGTGCAAAATGATGCTGAATTTACTAGAATTGACAATAATCAAGTCACTTAAATTTCTGAAAATGATAATGACACTTAAACTGTCAGCTTATCTCAGTATAACCATCTCTTGAACATGTATAATCAGAAGAATGATTCAACTAAAGCTGATGACACTGGAAAAGTAGCTTTATTGGCAGGTAATTACTGCTTATTATCTACTCCTGCACATTCTTGGATAATTGATAGTGGTTCAACAGATCATATTTGTCCAAATCTTGATAGTTTCTTACATTTTGAATCTGTTCAAAATACTGATAATAAAATTATTATTCCCAATGGAAGCAGCGTAAAGGCTTTACATGTTGGTTCAGTGCAGTTAACTGATGATATTATCTTAACCAATGTTCTTCATGTACTTGAATTCCAGTTTAAACTGATATCTGTACACAAGTTATGTAAAGATTTAAATTGCAGATTAGTTTTCACTGATGAAAGGTGTTTTATTCAGGGCAATTCCTTGAGAAGGCCTCGGATTCTTCTTGGTAGCATTTCACATGGTTTGTACAGCTTTCAATCTTCTCAAAATTCTGGTTCAATTGTCAATTCTAAGCATTGCAATGCTGTTAGACTCAATTCTGTGACTGAAGCTCAGACTTGGCATCAAAGACTTGGACACTTACCTTTCCAGCAAATGAAGATTGTTTTTCCAGAAACTCAAAGTTCTCTACATACATATGTTTGTCAAATCTGTCCTGCAGCTAGACAAGTCAGACAATCGTTTCCTATTAGTTCTATAAAATCAGACAAAGCCTTTCAATTACTTCATGTTGATATATGGGGTCCTTATAAAGTGAAATCCATTTCTGGTTGTACAAAATTTCTTACAATTGTAGATGATTTTACACGTTTCACTTGGACATATCTTATTAAGTGTAAATCTGAGGTATCCTCTGTACTTGAAAATTTTCTGGTTTATGTGGAGAATCATTTTCATGCCAGTGTGCTTTATATAAGAAGTGATAATGCTTTGGAATTCAGTGCTGGATCTTGTGCTCAGTTGTTTAAATCTAAAGGCACATCCCATCATACCAGCTGTGCTTACACTCTATAACAAAATGGTGTTGTGGAGAGGAAGCACAGACATTTACTAGAAACAGCTAGAGCTATTTTTATTCAAGCAAAGTTACCACAAAAGTTCTGGGGTGATTCTATCCTGTGTGCAACTTATCTCATAAACAGAATGCCTTTAAAGTCTATTCATAATTCTACTCCTTATTTTAAGTTATATGATTCTGATCCTGATTTATCCAATCTTAGAGTATTTGGTAGCCTTTGTTTTATATCTACTCTCAAAGTGCATAGGTCAAAGTTTGACTCAAGAGCAGATGCTGCTATTTTCTTAGGTTATTCAAATACTACTAAGGGATACAGAGTATATAATTTGAAAACCAATCAAATTCTTATTTCCAGAGATATAGTTTGTCATGAAACTATTTTCCCTTTTCATATTATATCTCAATCTTCTACTGCTGATTTTCTGAATACTACTTTTTTACTAAAATTTTCTGATTTTCCTAATGTAGTAGATGATAATACTACTGTTAGCACAAAATCACGCAAGCGTACGTGGTCACAAGTAATATATAAGGTTAAGTCCAAATTCGTTCCCACAGGGATCAGGTTATGGTTATTTTCAGTAAATGCACCTATTCAACAATGTATGATCTTAATTCACTGCTAAGACAAGTAATTAATTGAGATTTTAATTAACTAAATTTAACTAATATGCAATTTTAGAATTAACTAGCTAATGAGATCTAAAATCAAATTACTTATATGGGAATAAACATGGAATTCTAACTTCATTATCTACTTCACTTAGAGTCGCAGCCTTTAATCAATACATGTGATGGTTTTGATATCTGATCGGACAACACGAAATAAGTAAAAGCTACCTCTCGGTATACTAATACCAAACTACGCATGCATCCACAAAAGAGATAGAAGATGGGTAGACACCAATTATGTTTAGACCCTATATCTCTATAGAATTTGAAAACATAAAGGTTTAAGCACAAGTTATCCACTTAGATCACATAGGGCTGCATAATATCTCTATTTACGCCACAAATCATGATGTTAAAACATCAACCTATCCTATGCTAGCATGGCAAGTTCTAAATCTCAAGATCCACTCTCGTTTAGCAAGAGATTAACAAATTAGATGTTCGCGACGCATCTAAATACATGAAACACAACCATACGAGGATATCAAGAATTCACCACACATAAATCTTTAAAGCATATAAACTACTAAGCTACATAGATAACTCCATTAGAATCCCATGACAACGATTAGCTCATAATTGAACCGTTCATCGTCATGGGTTTTGATGAAAACATAATATAAAACAAGATATGAATAAAAGAAGTAATTATATTAATAAACAAAGAGTTAAGAAAACAAATCTATAATCCAGAATAACACAAAGGATGAAGTAGATCTAGATCCGTTGCTTGTCACGAGCGTGGAATCCTTCTCTCCTTTTCCCCCTTGCAGATCTAAGCTATGTTACAATAATAATAACTAATAATATGTCTCTCTCTATTACAATGGTATGATGTGTTTATATAGGCACTACAAGTCTTGCCCAGCAAGAAAATACAAAACAGAATTATAATAGAATTTCTGCAAGATACGTTTCCTAATTTGATTATGTTTTGTAAGGAAAATTCGTGGCTGACTTTTCTTCAGATTTTCTGGAACGTTCCCCACGTAATTGGACCTCTGGACTATCTTAGAATGATAGGAAATCTCGTTATCTTCGCGTGGACTGCTTACGGGCCTAAAACGGACTTCTAGAACTCAAGATATGGCCAAAACAGTGTAAACTGTGCAACCCTTCTCGAAAATCCGAATTTTAATCAATTAATTCCCAAAAAATTATAAAAGCATCCACCTTAGTCAACATTCTCGTAATTCTGCACAACTAAGCAAAACACATCAAATCTACAACAACTTGAGCCCAAGACAATCAATTTAAGCCGAAATTAAGCGATCCGAAATTAAGCGATCCAAGTGGATATAAAATCCACTTATCAACTACCACAGTCACTGTTCATCCCTCTGATCATAATTTTTACTCTCAGGATACTAATAGTTCTCATAATACTATTAGTTCTCAAGATACTATTAATTCATCTACATCTAAATCAAATTCTCCTTCCACTTCTGATACATCTGTTGCATCTGTTCCTATTAGAGTATCTAATAGAAATAAAAATGCTCCCTCATATCTTACTGGTTACTATTGCAATTCCAGTCTTAATTCTACTTCACAATGGTGCAATCTAGTATCTAGCTCTACCTTGCCATCCTCTCATTTCCAGCTAATGTCTAAACAATCTGTTATTACTGAACCATCTAGTTATACAGAAGCCTTTAAAAATCCTATTTGGGTTGCAGCAATGCAAAAGGAACTTAATGCATTACATAAAAATCAAACTTGGGAAATGGTACCTTTACCTCCAGGAAAGAAAGCTATTGGTTGTCGTTGGGTTTTCAAGGTTAAACTCAATGCATATGGTACTTTGGAACGATGTAAAGCCAGACTTGTTGCTAAGGGTTATAACCAGAAACTTGGAGTTGATTTTACTGAGACTTTTTCACCAGTAGTAAAGATGAGTACTGTGAGGTGTATTCTTTCAGTTGCAGCTAGCAGGAAATGGGATGTTTTTCAACTAGATGTTAATAACGCGTTTTTACATGGAGACTTAGTTGAAGAAGTATATATGACAGTCAGTACCAGAAGGGATTGATAATCCACTGAATTTGATTTGTAGACTCAGGAAATCTTTATATGGTCTCAGACAAGCATCAAGACAATGGGCAGATAAACTTACTCATGAGTTAATAGCCCAAGGTTTTGTACAATCGAAGAACGATTATAGCATGTTTACTTACAAGACTACAACTGATATCACTATTCTAGCAGTGTATGTCGATGACATCATTATCACAGGCAGTAATGTGGCACATATTCAGTCTATTAAAGATCATCTGCATGATATGTTTACCATAAAGGATTTGGGAGTTCTACATTGCTTTCTTGGTATCGAGATAGCTTACTTACCTGATGGCATTGTTATGAGTCAAACTAAGTTCACTAAGGAGCTTTTACAAGGTTGTCAGCTAGACATTTCTAAGAAGGCAGTGACACCTTTGCCATTAAACATGAAATTACATGCCTCTGAAGGTGAACTCTTACATGATCCTGAGCATTACAGATCTCTTATTGGTAAACTTAACTTTCTTACGAACACACGTCCTGATCTTAGCTATACAGTTCAATTGTTAAGTCAATTTATGCAATCCCCACGAACGTCTCATTATGAAGCTTTACAGTGTAGCTCATACAGCAGGTCAAGGCATTAAGCTATAGAATTCTGATTCCTTAACATTGCAAGCATACTCTGATTCTGATTGGGCGTCCTGTCCAGATTCAAGACTATCAGTAACAGGTTATGTTCTTTTATTGGGAGGTTCTCCTATTACTTGGAAATCGAAGAAGCAAGCAATAGTTTCTCGTTCATGTTCAGAAGCTGAATATCGTGCTATGGCTGCAGCAGCTTCTGAAGGAACATGGGCTGTTAGTTTGTTGCAGGAGTTGGGAGTTTGTAATTTGGAACCAGTTACACTCCATTGTGACAATCATTCTGCTCTACATATAGCAAAAAATCCGGTATTTCATGAGTGAACCAAACACATAGAGGTTGATTGCCATTTTACTCGTGACAAGGTTCTTGAAGGATTACTTCAACTATCATATTTACCAACAAAAAACCAGCTGGCTGATGTTCTTACAAAGACACTACCATCTACTCAAATGCAAGATCTGTGTTCCAAGTTAGGCATCGTTTTCGATTCTAACTTGCGGGGGGGTATTGAGAATATTAAGATAGATGGTAGTTTAATTTCTAGAAATAGAAAATAGATTTATAATTTCCAGCTGTAAATGATTAGAGAGTTAGTTAGAAAGTTTGTTAGTTTTTCCCGCTTTTTTCTTTATAACCTCTACTTGTATATAAGAGAGTTAGCTCTCTCATTCTGTGCTCTTCTGAATCAATTCAATACATTTCTTTCTCTCTTGTTCATAAATTTGTCAGCGATCATAAATTAAATTATACAAATCATCCTAGCTGCTCTTTAAGATACAAAAATGTTATAGTTTCCAAAATCGTAAATGATTCTCGAATAATAAGATGTTACTATGTTATTGAGTATTTTATTATAAATATGATAGATCTCTGGTGCATAAATATGAGTTTCATAAATAAAAATACGATACATGTCATTTGGAAGCATATTTGGGATCCAATTGGAATATGTAACACTACTGTTTAAGATATATACCGATGGAACGCTTACATATTTAATGGAATTTTAGCTATCTGATGAAGATTAAGATCCCTTGCTTATTCAATTTTTTGCTTTTCAATTTGATTTTTACCGTTTTTGTAACTCAGTAGATTAGAAAACAAATATACTATATATCCGGTGAAGGATACATGCAGGCGGGTATGAAAACTGAAAATGTGTGTCACGGGTGTTATTCTACATTTTCAACGAAACTATATACATGAGTGTGACATAGAAAAGAAAGATAGACATTATTACGACACAAACAATATTAATGCTGGAATTTTCCAAATAATTTTACAACATTTTTAAGATATTCCGATTTAAGATTCATCATTTTAGTATTTAGAGCTAGTCTGTTTTATGAGGAGTACTTTTAAAACTAGAATTTAAACTGAAAAAATATAGCCTCAAATTATATATGCAATTTTCCGATACTTGACGAGGATAACCATCAGTTCAAATGAATACTAGCATATCATTCAAATGTGATCTTGTAATTTAATGTCATTAAAAATTCTAATCTAATTTTATCCCATTCCATAACTTAAGAACCCTATCCAAATTCATCAACGAAATCCATTCGGCAGTGATGAAGGTGGTACTTGTAAATACTCTTTCAACAAATCGCAGGAATGTTCCTCCGGGTTCAGCGATTGTTTCTGTTTTATGTTTGTTCGACGCGATCATTATTGTAGATGCCGTATGGCTTTTATTATTGATTGAATTACTATTACTCAAAAAAAAAAAAAAACAGTCATTTTATCCACAGTCATGGACACGCCCCACCTAGGTCCCACACGCATATGTCCCCACATCTTATTTTGTTTTGTTCCCTGCTCCTTCGTCCACGGTTAAAGTCTTTGAGCACACTGTGTAGGTCCCACACGTATATTGTCCAATTACAAAGCAATTTCATAACTTGGAAACGTTATAGAAAGTGAGATGACATACAAAGGCTGGGCCACTAAATAGTCACTAATCCACATCATTTCATTACAAGACAAACGCATTCACCCCTTAAGTTTTTCTCTATAAATTCTCTCCGTCTCCATACCATTTTCCAATTCTTACTTCCCATAATTCAGATACAATCTCTCTCTCTCTCTCTCTCTCTCTCTCTCCCTCTCTCTCTCCCTCTCCCTCTCTCTCTCTCTCCAGCACACAACTATAGTGTTAACATGGCTGATCAAGAACTCCAAGAATCCGATATTCTTTTCCAAGAAAATGGCAACGAAGATCACTACGATCACCGGCGAAATCCCAATTCTAAGAAGTTAAAGAGAAACAAGAAGAAAAAGGAGAATTCACGGCCGGTGAACATACCGGGAAATGCATCTGTCCCAACCACAAACTCGTCATGGTTTCGAACAATGGACTCCAAAAATTTGTTCGAAGAATCATACGAGGATGACGCTGGAGTTGGTATAACGCCGCCCCACGTGATCTTGAGGCGGCGTATGAACGGGAAAATGGCATTCTCGGTGTGTTTCGGGAATGGAAGGACTTTGAAAGGAAGAGATTTAAGTCAAGTCCGGAATTCCATTCTAAGGATGACTGGTTTTTATGAATCGTAAAGCTATTTGTATTAGTATTAATTTATTAGCACTATTACAAGGAAAATAATTTTATTATTATTATTATTATTCGTTTCCTTTCTATTGGTTTATTTTTATTTTGTTTAAGTACAAATTTGTAAGAGTATTCATGTTACTAGATCATTGGAGGTGTACGGTGTACCCAGAAATATTGAAATTATATATGTACAAGATACATTGGAGTAATTTGTTAGCAATTGTTTTTGACATTTTTTTTATGTGATATTGTGATGTATGTAGTGCGATATCAGGTTGATTTTCTTGTTTAAATTAAAAATATATCAAATTGTAAATTAAAATTAAATGTTTTTCAGTCCTAGTTTCGTTCAGAAAAATAAATAAAAGACTACTAGGCACCTCAGAACATCTCCAATGAGAATATGTATAACTAGTTGATAAAGCCGCGCTTCGCGGCGACGTTACAATATTTTTAAATTTTTTTAATACATTTACGTTATATTATAATATTAATATTAAATTTTAATAATTAAATAATCTTCTCTAATGAATCAATTTCTTGTTAAATATGATTCTTTCGATTGAGCCGCTCTCTCATTAAAACCGAAATCCCAACTTTTTATACTTATATAATATTTTTTATCTATAAAAGTGAACCGTAAAAATAAAAAAAATTATGACTTCAGTATCAAATTCTAATAGCTAATACAATCTTTTCTAGTGAGCCGTCTTCCCGTTAAATACGTTTCGAGCCGCTCTTATTTGAAACCGAAATTCTAACTTCATTATATAAAAAGAGTAAATTCCAATTTTTATATTCTTTAAACTTTCTAAGATTTATGGAGTTTTAAAAGATGAAAATACATCTTATATTTTCTGTATATTATAGATATTCTTGTATTTATTTACAGTTTCCGCATGAAAATGTCTTTCTGTTATGTTAACATATCAAAAAAAAAAAATACGAAGACTTTTCCTTACGGGAATAATATTACATTTATGGATATATTTTTGTAATGCAAGTACAATTAACTTGTATAAAAAAGTTAAAATAAAGGATTTCTAGGAAAAAAGATGTATAGTTTTAAAAAAATCGTATAAGACGTCTCCACCGCCCTCGTATTCTACTTCCAATAAAACAATTTATTTTATGTATTAATTATATATTTAAACATCTTTTATACGGTCTTATCTAATGAACCGCTTTCTTATTAAACACAATTATTACTATTGATTCGGTCTCTCGTTAAGACCAAAAACCTAACTTTTACATATATTACTTGTATGATAATGTTTATCCATAAAAATCAAATCCTAAAAATAAAATAAAATTTATAACATCATATGATATTTTAATAGCTAGTACAATCTTTTATAATGAGCCGTCTTCCCGTTAAACACGTTTTGAGCCGCTCTCGTTTGGGATCGAAATTCTAACTTCATTACATATTATTGATGTTACTTATCTTACGCAACAATTTTTTTCCTTAAAATCAAAACCTAAAAAATAGAGTGAATTCCAATTTATACTTTCTCTAGATTTTCTAAAAGTTTTGGCGTTTTAGAAAATGAAAACACATCTTATTCTTTATATTATAGATACTCCTGTATTTATTTAGGATTCCTGCATGAGATTGTTCTTTTACTCATTGTTCTTTTATTATGTTAACACATCATGAATAAATTTTTCTAATATAAGTATAATTAACTTATATAAAAAATATATAGAATTTAAGAAGATCGTACTTTCTATAAAGTATTTAATTATATGTCTGCTCTATATATTCAAACACCTATTCTAGTTCTAGTAGAACTTTTATTTATATATTTTTTCTATAAATTCGAACTCTCATTCACTATAAATTCGAACTCCTATTCTACTTCCAATAGAACTTTTAATCGTATGCCTTATATACTCCTGTATTTATTTAGGATTCCTGCATGAAATTGTTCTTTTACTCATTGTTCTTTTATTATGTTAACACATCATGAATAAATTTTCCTAATATAAGTATAATTAACTTATATAAAAAAATATATAATTTAAGAAGATCGTACTTTCTATAAAGTATTTAATTATATGTGTGCTCTATATATTCAAACACCTATTCTAGTTCTAGTAGAACTTTTATTTATATATTTTTTCTATAAATTCGAACTCTCATTCACTATAAATTCGAACTCCTATTCTACTTCCAATAGAACTTTTAATCGTATGCCTTATAAATACTAATTATACTTCCAATAGAACTTCTAATCATATGTCTTCCCTATAAATTCGAACTTCTCCTTTATAATTGATATTTAATATTTATTAGTGTTTAAAATTCTATAAAATTAGAAAAATCGATTTAGACGATATTAGAGCGCCACCTAAACTCCCGCTATCCTCCTTTATATATATATATTGATTGATGGTTGACTAAAAAAATTTAAATTAAAGAATAATTAAATTTTTACATGAGGATGGCAAGAAGAGCTCTTAGCAATATAGGTGTCATATTAGGTGGCATGAAATAAAATTATGTAAAAGAAACACACTCCAATGTGTAATTATTGTTCTTAACAAAAATTATAGATAATTATATTGAGTTAAATATCAAATTGGTCACTGAAGTGGAAGTGGAAGCCGTATATCAATTCGTTCGCCAATCTCTCGGGTACATGTACATATATCAATTTGAACAAATCACTTGATGGTATATTCAAGAGGTCTAAGAAGACTAGATTAATCTGCGATTGTATCTTTTTATGTTCAACTCAATTATTCTTGTAGATGTCGTATGGCTTTTTATTAACAACTTAAATCCTTTGTTCAAAAAAAACATAGCAACGCCCAGTTATACATTAACTTCAGCTTCCGTTCCTTAATTTGAACGTAGAAGCCACACTTGTACTGCATCTACTTTCATTGTTAAATACTGTTTGAATTAATATATTAATTCGTACGTCAATCTCAATGGCCTATCATTTGAATCATTCATTTGAATCATTCGTATTCGATAATATATAGATTTTAAGAAATTTTTATACTATTTATTTTCAATTTTATAGTTATTCTCTCTGATTTAATTAATAATAAATAGTAAATTAATTTCTTAAAATCTAAATATATTAATAAAAAATATTAAAATTCATAACCTTTCATTTGGTTATAATATCATTTAAGAAAAATATGTAGAACTCGATGAAAAATTATATTTACTTCCCGAGTACATAATTACATATATAGAGGTATTTGTTTGATATATATTATCACTTTAGGATTTCAAATGATACCCGTTAAGATCAATGAATGAATTGATATATGGCCTCTGGCTCCACTATAGTGACCACTTTGATATTTAACACCAATCATATTTGATCGACTATATTCGTTAACTTAATCCTTTAGCAAAAATATACACAACTTTCTCATTGTAGCTCTTAAAGACTTAGAGCATCTTCAATACTATATATGTGATTTATATAAGGGTTTTATTTTTTCTCATCTCAAATCTTGTCTTCCATTATCTAATTTTTTACATAATTTGTTTCAAATTGGCTATGTATATCCAACATTTAATTATCTTTTTTTACAAAAACTTTATAAATGACACATCATGATGATAATATAAATTGTTTGTATTTTTGATATATAGTTAATCATTATATACTATTATATAATAAGAGTAAAGGGGATACTAAGAGTACTACCATAGGTCAAAAGTTCGATCCTCACTAATAACATATTTAATTAAATTTAATTATATTTCATACGCACATTAACAACCTATTTAAATTTAGTTACATCCAATACATTATAAACGTATTATAGATGATCTTATATATTTATAATCAGAATCATCTTAACTACTAAAAATATAACTTCTTAGTCTATTAAATTGTGTTTACGTACGTCTCTAAAAATTAATCTTGCATTCTTAATATATAATTTATAGACAATGATAAACATTAATCATGAAACATAAAATTGGATGTTTGATAAATTCACACAACTTATAATGGAATGGCAGCTCGAGATTTAAGCACCAGTTAAAGACGATATCTCTTGAGATTACATTAGTGCTATCAATATTTATTCACATTAAACAATCTCAAATTTGGTGTTGAGGTGAAATTAATACTCCATAATATCTTAGTTCAATAGAATAATTATTAAAATAATAAAATTTACATGTTAAAACAACCTAAAAGACTACATTTGGTATGACAATTTTATACTCATTATAAGTAAAAGGTGCATATTCTGTAATTTGGTTTTGGTTATATCTTTCATTCACAATTGTTAGATCGGTGGTTCAAAAATAGATGATGACTTTTGGATACAATACCAAAAGTTGTTTGTTATATATAGATGTTTATGGTTCGAATTCCGTAAACAACATTTTAATTTAAAAATAATACTAAAAGATGTTACATAGAAAGGTTGAAGGTTCGATTATTACCAATAACATATTAATTTAGATTTAATACTAAAAGTTGTTATATACAAAGGTGAATTAATTATTATATTATGTAACTACTATAAGTAAATAAAAAAAAAGTTAAAAATAATATGTGCTTTGCACGGGCGATAAGCTAGTTTAAAATAATATCATTGAAGTACAAATTCAACAAATTTTACATAATTATTATTTTACATAATCATTATACATAATACTGTTGGAAATACTCTTAGACACCTTAAATTTATCCTTTTGCAAATTCTTCGCTACTTTCAAATGTTATAATCTTTACACCAAAAAATATTATAATGTGTTCTATTAGCTTAGAGTCAAATTTAAGTTTGTTTTTTTTTTAAATTTTTCCCACCAAGTTTTTGACTTTATAAATTAACATAACATTCACATGTTTAATTGGCAAATCTTATGACTTGTAAGGGATTTATAAATTAAAAGTATATATATGGTTCTATAGAATGCATATTTTGTATGAATATTTTGATAAAACCTAACCTCAATGTGGTTGTATATTTCGAAAATTGAAATAAATTTGTTTGTAGCCGTATTTAAAGTGTTACTGTAAACACTTCTCAACGCGTATTCTAATCATGTATGTGTCTTAATTTGTACCAGGAATTATACAACAACCAGTGCATGTGTCCCTCACACGCAATTATTATTTAAATCTTCGTAAAACCACATTATTAGCTTACAAGTATACACTATTTAAACACCACATTAAACAACAGTTGTGGTGGGTCTATAAGTATTAATTTAATTAGGTTTTGATGTAATTTGTTCCTGTTCACATTGTGGTTTCTTTTCGCTTTCTGAATTTTTTGCATTTTTGGCAATGACGAAGCCACGAACATTATTATATCCATATCTTATTTTAATAATTCCACTAAAAGACAACATTTTTCTTGTTGAGGGTAATTATCCGTTGCTAATTATGTACACTTGGATGTAACAAGCTTGTATTTTCTTTCGAAACTGACGTCTAAAGAATTTCTTATTAATTTGAAGCTAATTAGAATTTACGTGATTACCAATAACTTCATATTTAAATTTCAATATCATCCTATATTACCTAATTTTATTGCTTTAATTACAAAGATTGCATGAATGTCGATAAAGGAGTACCTAGCTAAGAAATGACAGCAGGCCACGTGTCATCTGACAAAGTCATCGGCACGTGTCAATGAAAGAAGAGTTATGTTTGAGAATGAAGAGACAGAGTCTCGGTTGACGTGTTGGATAGAATACCATTATCCAGTACAATCAATATGTAAAAGAAAAAAAAAAATATATATATATATATATATATATATATATATATATATATTTGACAAAAAAAATATGTAAAAAAATATTGAGAAATTGCAATCCAAATTTAAGAGCATCTTCAACCAAAAAGATTAGCTAAAATATAATAAAATAATGATTAGCTAAATTATACATAACCAAAAAGATAACTTGCTCCAACCATGTTAGCTATCGTTATCTATATTTAAAAAAACAATACTGTATTTTGTTAATTTTTTCAAATTTCAAATTTGTAATATATTCCAACCATTATATTATGCAACATTAACACTAAACTTCAACCTCTTTTTTAAAAGGGATGAACCGTTATTTTAAAAAAGGTGAACCTCCCTTTTAAAAAGGGTGAACTAAAGGGGGTGAACCTTGCTTTTAAAACTTTTAAAAGTGGTGAAGCTTGCTTTTAAAACATTTAAAATGGGTGAACTGCTATTTTAAAAGGGGTGAACCAGGGGTGAACAAAGTTCAACCTCCTTATGTGAACCAGCCTTTTAAATGGGGTGAACAAGGGGTGAACCTCCCTTTTGTGGCGGGAGGGAATATTGGTAATGGAGGGAGATGAGGTGGAATGAGTTACAGATATGTAGAGATTTGATAAATGTAGATAAGCAGACGATGTTATGTAAAAAAATTATTAACTACAGGAGTTGCTAAATTGCTATCTCAATAGCTAAATTATGAATTGATTATGAACTGATTGGAGATGCTCTCATCATCTCTGACTATCGTATGGATTCCCAAAGTTTTACTGAAGAGATTGGATGATGGTTAGTGTTGATTCGAAAACTAACTGCGCAAGTGTACGCGGTCACAAGTAATATAATAAATTCGTTCCCACAGAGACCTGGTGTTTGTTCAGAAATAATATTTAAGCAACGACGTATGATTAAACAACAAACTGCTTGAATAAATATCAAAAGGGGGTATTTTTGTATTTTTCTAATTGATTAATTAAATTAGTAATATTAAATAATTCGAACTAATTAATTTAATTAAATGAAAATTTATATGCGAGAAAAACATGGGATTCTAATTTCATTATTTATTTCATTTAGAATTGATGCCTTAATTTCAAAGTAATTTTGATAATTTACGAAAGCTAGTCGGGAACACGAAAATAACATAAGCGCCTTTCAGTCTTAACTTATATCAAACTACACAAACATCCACTTAAAAAGATAGAAGTCGCGAGGACACCTTTTATGTTTAGACCCTATATGTCTATAAGATTTGAAAACATAATTGGTTTACGAATAAATTCCTTTATTATGACTACATAGGGTGATGTGAAAAAAATCTAATCACTTATCGTAAATGTACATGACAATTACGAACCTATGCTAACATGGCAAATTCTAAATTCCTAAATCCACTTTCGCATTCATTAGGAATTAATAATTTAGACGTTAGCTACGCATCTAATAAATTAAGCGCAACCACATTAGGCAATCTGAATTTTTATCATAATACAAATTATTAAGGTATCGAATTACTAAATTACGTAAATAAATCCATTAGAATCCCATGACGGCGATTAGTTCATAATTAAACGAATCGTCCTCATGGGATTAATTGAAATCATAATACTAATAATAATAATAATAATAATAATAATAATAATAATAATAATAATAATAATAATAATAATAACAACAACAACAACAACAACAATAATAAAACTAAATTAAAAATTACGATAAATTAAATATGAAAATTACAAGAGTTAGAAAGTAGAACCGAAATAGCTTCCAATGAAAGAAAAGAGCGCTCCAAATAATCCCCGTAAATTCTTCAACCAAAATAACAATTACACTAAAATTGCAAAAATTTAAAGTGTATAAAAATTAAACTTAAAATTACAAGAAAATAGAGAGAATACAAGAGAGAATTTTTTGCTCTCCAAAATGTTGTGTGATTTACAAGCTTGAGAACTAGGCTATTTATAGCAAAAAATTAGCACACCACACTAATAAAATAAAACTAAAAAGAATTTAAAAGAAATAAAAAAAACAAATAGCCCACCACAATAATAATATAGCCGAAAGCAAAAATAACAAATTGCATGGCAATTGGCAAATGGCAGGCGCCTTTGCTCATTTGTAAACAAATCACGCGGCTGCTTTAACTTTTGAACGGGTTCCGTAGAAATGCTTTTAATCCGCACGGCTTATAATCTTTAATTAATAAATAATTAATTTAATTTAAAAATTATAAAAATAAATATCTAATATTATTAGATATTTATAAATATAATTTTCTAATTAAATAAAATATTTATTAATATAAATAATTCCTTAAATCCTAAGTTACGGTCTATTGAGGATTTGAAACCGGACTCCTTTTGCTAAACAAAAAATATATCAATTTCAACCGGGGTTTTCTCTTTAAGAATATATCACTTTCCATCTTTTTGTGATAATTCTATTTTCTCATTGCTCGTCTAGGCGCAAATTACGGTCTCTTGAGGATCTGAAACCAGACTCTTTTTTGCTTGGAAAAAAATATATCAATTCCAACCGGGATTTTCTCTTTAAGAATATATCACTAAGAATTTCTTTATGATAATTCTTTTTCCTCATAGCCCGTCCACTTGATAAAATTGAGATAGAAATCCACCGTTTTTAGCCTTTTATCGCCACAATACCTCAAGTTGCGAGTTCTGCACAACAAAAACTTAATTAACAAAAATGAATTAAAAGACAGAACATACTTAAGGAAAAAACAACCAATCTAGGTCCAATTAGCGGAAAATAAGTGGATATAAAATCCACTTATCACACCCCCAAACTTAAACTGATGCTTGTCCTCAAGCGAAAACAGACTCGACTACCTCTAATGCATGAATGCAACTGATTAAAGGATCCCATAAGCAAAGCAATAACCAATTTAGTAGAGTGTCTCAGAGAATGTGATAACTCCAAATAGAGATCGACTAAATATCAGCATATTAACATTTACAAGTACAGAAACGTGCGTGTGTGCAATGCTCATCAGAAATACTCTTAGCACTAGATCAAAACCATACATATTCTTCGCCAAGACAATCACAAGTTTATATATAATTTTCAGTAATATCTTATTACTTAGTAAATTGCCAACTAAAACTAACTACAACAAATTGTTAAACTAGCTGAGCGATGTTTCTTGAGCCAAAGATTAACAAGATGGAAATGGTGCAGTGCACTTATAAATGTTAATACATAAGTATAATATATATATAATGACACTAAGTGCTTGTTTGGTTAACAATAGGAAGTTAATTCCTATGTAAGTTTAAATTACTATGGAAATTATAATACCCAGTAAGTTCAATTTTGTGTTTGGTTATTAAAATGAGTTTTAACTTCCTAAGGAAGTGCAAGTTACCAAGGGGTACCAAGGTAAGTAACTTCCCATGATTTATGGGTATTTGAAGTTCCAGGGAACTTAAACTTCCCTTTTAAATGCTAACCAAACAACTTTATACAATGCAACTTCCTAGGTATTTTAACTTCCTGGATATCTACATGTCAACCAAACAAGCACTAAGATTTAAATGATGTTTCTATTGAAAAGAATTATCATATTCTTGTTTTTATTTATTTTAAGGAAGTATCGGGATCTTAGCACTGCTTATGTTTATGTATGCTATAAAAACAATATCAAGCACCCTAACCACATTATTTATATATGCAAGTCAAACTGATCAGGTAAAAAGTTATTGTAGCAAGATTCGAGTAAACCTAATAATATATGGACTGGATTGATAAATGGACACTGGGCTAGACTAACGAACTTATAGGTATATATTTATTAATTAACCAAAATTCTAAACCGGTTAGGTTGGGTTAAGTTAGAAAAATCGAAACCCATACCCAACCCATTAATACCTTTTAACTCAACTTTACTTCGGTTTGAAATTAATCATATTGGATCGGCCAAATATAGGATCGGTTTGGTCGGTTTCGCCAACCCGTGTACACCCTTACGCAAAGTTTCCTCCCATGATAAGCGTTACTATCCTTTGATCTTCAACCCATCATATTATTTTGGTGTGATTTCTACATCAAAATAATATAAAAATTACACTATTTTTAAATTCAATTCCAATCCACTTACACTAAAATACAAAAATAAGTACAAAATACAAAAGTAAGTACAAAAGTAATATAGTAATGGAATACAAATGAAACAAATTTGTTTTACATAAGTAATATCAGGACAATGTTATAATATATAAAAAGTTTAAAAATTTGGAGTGACATCGAATTTGGTATAATTTTTGGTATGATGCCGAAATAATATAAATTTTAAAATTAGGTTGGAGAAAAATTTACATCAAAAATCAAAATAATGTGAAAATATAATTTTAAAGTTGAGTAGGAGATATCTTATACTGTCCCAAACATTGCGACAGTTCCGTGCTAGTGACAGTTAACCATTTGAAGGGGCTACTACTTGTTACTGGATCAGTCGCAAGTGGAAATTTCTAGAACTGCTAAAGGGTTTGGATCAAGATTTGGACACTTTTATTTACTATATATGCATATATTTTTGTCTTGTAGGCAAATCATCAACACAAACTAAACCAAACATCATATAAATAATGCTTAATTATCATCCTTATCCTGTACAATTTGTCCGCCCGAAACGGGACAACTAGGGATTTTCGCGGTGCGGGCGGTGCGGTTTTTTCCTCAAACCGCAAATTAAACCGTGCATGCGATTTGAACAAATTTCCAAGCCGCGACCGCGGTGCGATTTTTGCCATATAAAAATTAATTTTATTAATTATTATATAAAATAAATATTTTTTTTTGATAATGTGAATTAAATTCCCACTTATTTGATTTGCCTCACTCATCTTTATGTAATTTGTATCTATATATCATTTTGTTATTTTATTTTGAAGTTGGTAACTTAAACTCTTAGAACCTACTAACATAATACCTTGAACATCAAAGCATATCTTGAGGATCTAATGTACATTGTTTGTTCATCCATTTAATCTTAAGCCAATCATATCAGTTTATA
The DNA here is from genome assembly GCA_036435485.1 of Saposhnikovia divaricata. Lineage (NCBI taxonomy): Eukaryota > Viridiplantae > Streptophyta > Magnoliopsida > Apiales > Apiaceae > Saposhnikovia > Saposhnikovia divaricata. Next base: position 47,864,342 of record CM071600.1, read on the forward strand.
ATTAAAAATAAAAACATGCAGGTAATCTATAATACTAAATTTGTAATAATAAAGCTAGATTTTTGTATAAAATGAAAGTCAATAAAGGATGAATTAATATATATAATGTAATAAATACTTCACTGTGAGGTATTAACCTAATTAACTTTTTAGTATTATTAATAAGTTTGGACTGAACATGTTAATTTAAATGGACTGATCGCTGATAGATTTATAAAATATATAAAATACATAATATATATATATATATATATATATATAAATATAATTTATTAAATATTGCGGTGCGGTGTGGTGCGGTGCGGTGCGATTCGAACCGCGTGACTGAAATTCGAAATCGCAACCCGCACCGCACCGCGCGGTTTGTCAAAATTTTAAACCACAATCGCATCACGAAAAATAAAAACCACGCTTCGCGGTGCGATGTGGTGCAATGCGGGCGGTTTTTGTGATTTGTGCGGTTTGATGAACACCCTACCTCTCAAGCTACCACTTTTTGATCTGTAATACGCAGTCTCCAGTTTCATTCAACAAACTTGTTGAGCACCTAACTTATTAGTTATTAGGTGAGTCATAACATTGCATACAGTAGAAGCCAATCCCATGCTTGTAAAATTAAGATAAAAAAATAATATCAAATAGAAAAGTCTATGGATGTAATTAATCTAAATTACAAAATGGAATTTAGGATCTTATTGACATTTTGGATGAGATTATGTCAAACTCGTTGTACTTGTATATTGGTAACTAAACACAAATTATGTTTACTGTTCTTTTTTATATAGGATACAAATGAGTGACTTGGGTGATCCTTAGTCTATGCTCACTCACGCATAATTAACTGATTAACCCTAAACTTCTGCAGAATTGCTCCCCTATTAATTGTTTAAAATATTCTCTGTTACCCAAGATTTAAAAACTGCGCTTGGTATATTTTTTAAGAAAAACGATTTTTTCAAAAAAAAAAAAACAATTGTTATGCCATATTTTGGCATATCCAATAATCTCCCAAATTTCTAATATTTATTAATTATTAATTCAGATTAATAATTATTGCTTAACCGTTAAGTTTTATCCTCTCCCTGAAACGAGAAAAGAATCAATCTCAATTAATCAATAACCGAAAATATCTCTAAACGATATTATTCAAGCCAGGAAAATATCACAACGTCAAGATTAAATAAGATAAAATCAGTAATTGCCCACATTAACGATGTATCTCGAAACGATATTATTCAAGTCAGGAAGATATCACAACGTCAAAATTAAATCAAATTAAATCAATACAGTAATTGCCCAGAAGTTTATCCCTAAAGTCTCTCAGAGACAGACACAATTGCACAGAACTGCGTAGGCTTGATCCTATATAAACATAGATACGCAGACATCTTGGCATATGAGATCCGATGCACGATACAATCGAGACACCTGCCGAGTCCAGCCCCTCTCTTTTTTACAAACCATGATCCTCTAAAAACAGTCATATTCATACGCAATCGATATTATTCCAGCACCCCTCCGATTTCGTGTTGTTACGAAATTACTCCAACAACAACACAATAATTCATATGTGGGAAAAAGACAGAAAAAACTACTCACATTTCAATAATATACATAATGTAGCTAGAGCTGCACAAAGGTCTAAAACCGGACCAGATCGGACCGATCCGGACCAGATCGAAAACCAAAATTTTCCAATTATTTGGATCGAGGACCGGACATGTTATAATCAATTAGGATCAGACCGGACCCGACCGAAAAATTTCGAACCGGAACCGGACCAGTATGGACCGGTTAGTTAATTTCTACATTAAAAAAATTTATAATTTAAGATTTTTTTTAAGTTTAAATACATAAAATAAGTAATATTATTTTATAAGTTAATATAAGTTTAAAAATGAAGTCCATTTTTGTGAAGTAATCGTAATTTTTAAAAATGTGAGTGTCAAGTATTTATCGTATACAGTATGAGATTTAAACATTTAGATTGTAACGCTGATCGATACTATTTAATCAATTTTCTACTAATTTGACTTGTAAAATTATGATGTATTTAAATATTTAATCTTTATATTATATATTTTAAGAAGTAAAGTAATATAAAAGTAACTATACATAAAATTCGGTCTGGTTCGGGTTTTTTCAGGATTTGGACCTAACTGAACCTAACCAAAGATCGGATTTTTTATTTTGAGGACCGAATACCGGACCGTCTATACACGATCCAGTCCGGGTCCCAGTCCGATGTAATTTACCGGTTCAGATCGGAATATTATGCATCTCTAAATGTAGCACATGTATATAGTTTGATTCAAATGAGAATCACTATCTAAAAGAGAACCGGAGAACCATTGGATCCTACTGTAGAACCTATTTTGTTTCGTAATAAAAATATAGTGTCCTTCTATTGAATTTCAAAGTTATGCACATGAAATTAAAATTTCTACAATTGAACTTGCTTCTTCTAAAAAGTTCTATAACTGAACTTACTTACCATTGAGTTCTACTGTAAATCTATTTTGTTTCGTATTAAAAATATAGTGTTCTGCTACTGAATTTTAGAATTATTCACATGAAATTAAAAGTTCTACAATTGAACTTGCTATTTCTACAAATGAACTTAATTTTCTAACAAATATTCTGCCGCTGAACTTAAAAGCCTGAATTTAAAATTATGCACATGAAATTATAATTTCTACAAATGAACTTGCTTCTTCTACAAAGTTCTACAACTGAACTTATATAGTTACCATTGAGTTTTAGTTCAGAATCTATATTGGTTCGTACTAAAAATATAGTGTTGAGCTAGTGAACTTCAAAGTCTTGCACATGACATTAAAAATTATACAACCGAACTTGCTTTTTCTACAAAATTCTACGACTAAACTAACTTTTTTCAACAAATATTCTGTTGCTGAACTTAAAAGTTATGCATCTGAATTGTGAAGTCAAACATATGAATTCTAAAGTCCCGCTACTGAACTTATTAGAATTCTCAGGTTCTCAGTTTAGTGTGGTGGGTTCTCCATAGAGCGTGATCCCATGTATATAATATTATATTTATAGTATATTATAATAAGCATAGCTTATCGAATACACATGAATCATGCCACCGCAGAAAGACAAGCATTGCACTTGTAATAATATTAATAAATTTTATAATATTCTATTGCAAAATTGAAGTTCATCTGCACAACAGCACAAGAACTTGATAACTTCGTCCTTTCTTTCATATTTTTCGTGCTCATTGTATTTATAAAGAAAGAAATATTTTGATTACGGTGATGAGTGAATAAGATTTGAAGTACAAGAGGGCTGGAAAGAAAGACAATGGCTTCAAATGGACTCTTTTCTACTTATTCTCTTTGCAGTGATGCAGCTGGAGTTGCAGGTAATGTATATTTTTAAATACCTTTTTCTTGATTTATATGTCAGTTGCTTGCTATGAATTTACGGTTGAACGTAGGTGTTTCTTGATTTGGTTTCAAAGTTTAGGAAATAAGGTAATGAGATATTGAGGTGTGTGAGTGTCATTTGTGCTTTGAGTAATCAAGTCATGAGCGGGTCTCCAACTCTGCTTGGGCAGGGCGAGCCAAGTTTTCTTTATTTCTTTTTGAAGTGCATGGTCCTTCGTAATGGTATTAGTAGGATCAATGGATTTCTTGGGCACGGCAGAGGCCACCTCCGGTTATATTGTTGGACCGCGTTGATTCGGGATGGCCAAAACCAAATGGACTCTTTTAAATTGTCAATTGACTCGAGTCTTTAAAAATGTTTTTTGTTGCAATTTCTTGTCAAGACTTAAGGTTGTGTTTGGTTGGGAAGAATGGAATGGAATGGAATGGAATGAAATGAATAGAAATTAAAGGAATACAATGAACATGAGAGGTAAGATTAAAAAAAATGAGTGGGTGCAAATTTTGTATGATAGGATTTGGGAAGAAAATAGGTTGGAGGGAGAATGGATCATTCCTTTTCATGGTGTGTTTAAACTTTAGCTTAGGTGGTTAGGAATGAAATGATGTAAGGAATGAAATTTTTAAACATTTAACTATATTCTTATTCAAATTCCATTCCATTCCATCCAATTTGATTCACCCCAACCAAACACAACATAAGTGTAGATGTATAAGCATCCCTGAATAGTTTCAAAAACTAGGCTCCAGTTTGGTTTCATGAATTGCCTATCTAAGTTTCCTGAACTCAGTCATTGGACTTGTTGAAGGAAATGATATGAGAAAAATGAATACCTGACAGATATCAGGTAAGTTTTTTCTTCTACTCTTTTGTTAGAAGATATCAGGGAAGTTTAATCATAAAAACACAAAAATATTCATTTCCATGAGTATCCCTAGTTTCCATCTCTAACTAGACTGATTCCAGAATTCTTCAAAAATTTGAAATACTAAAGATTTCTCTTTTGCTTGTCCCAGGAAACATCTTTGCAATTGTGCTATTTGTATCACCAATGTAAGTTCTAAGTACTATTTTCTTCCACAACTCTAGCCAACGTGAAATTGTATATGCAACCTTCGTATGCTCATATTTTTTTTGTCTTTCCTAATTCATATATTTGATCATTTACCATTTCAGACCTACATTTAGAAGAATTATCGGAAATCGTTCGACAGAGCAGTTCTCAGGGCTGCCTTACATATATTCCCTCTTAAATTGTTTAATTTGCCTATGGTATGGCTTGCCTGTTGTAACTCCGGGAATTATACTGGTTGCCACAGTCAATTCAATTGGGGCGATTTTCCAGTTAGTGTACATTGTCATCTTCATTACATGTGCAGATAAAGCTCGAAAGGTATCTGATGGACAAAATAGCTTCGGCCCTACGGCTTAAGCCGAAGCCAAGAGAACGACACCCCAGGCCAGCTACAACCGTAGCGCCCCTACGGCGCTACGGTTTAAGGTCGACCATATGGGCGTAGATCCCAAGGGCGAGTCCTCAGACATGTGTCCTACCTTTATCCACCTGTCCCGACGCATAACCCCTTAGCTCCGCCCCGTCATCTACTCTACCCCTACCAAACGAACAGCTGGCCTGACAGCTCCAACTCATTGGCTATCCTACTACCATGAGATCAACGGCGGGAACATAACGGACGAAGGGAAAGGAGACACGTGGCCGATAAAGGGGCTATATATAGAAAGGAAAGACCAACGGAAAGAGGGTTGGAAAATAAGACCCACACACATACACACCACCATCTAAATCTTCTGATGATCGCTACGGATCAGAGTTAGGATATCTGTAGTCCATCATTTGGCGCCGCTGCCGGGGATCAAAAGTGCTTATCCCTTCAACCCACAACGACCCGAAACTAAGACTTAAAACGCAGATTTGGATACGTGCTAGTATCTACCACCAGAAAGATGAGTCGAGAATCCAGTACTCGGAGAAGCTCTTCTCATTCAGCATCACATTCACCCCCTCGTTCACCCATACACAGCCAGTTCTCGCATCTGAGAGCACAGCAGAGATATATGCAAGAACAAATGGATCGATTGACAGCCCAGATGGCAGGGAATTATCATGAAGCACATCATCAGCCCTACTATCCAGATGAAAGGCAGGGCTCCTTCGCTACCCAGTTCCCTGAGTATTATCATTCGGAGCGTTCTTTCTCCTCATCACGCGACGAAGAACGTCGCCCAAGCTCTAGCTCCAGCCGCTCACTCCGACAGCGTCCGGAGAGTTCATCCTCAGGGTCCCGAGGATCCGTATTCTCCCGGTTGTCCGGGCGAACAGAACCCCGTGCTAGGAGGTCTTATCGAGAGAGAAGCCCCGGTGCGGAAAGGCGCAGGAGGTCTAGATCAGGGGACCACCGCAGAAGAGTCCCTCCCATAATAATCCAACAGAACTCTGCGGCCCCACGTCAGGAAAGACAGGAGGAATTAATGGCAAGGTTGGCCCGGTTGGAAGACTTGGCAGCCGGGCCCCTATTAAACATGAATGGGGGAAGGTCCCCGTTTTCGGAAATCTTAGAGGTGTCTCAGGTGGATCTGGGAGTCAAGATAACAGGGCTGGAGTCTTTCGATGGTACCACAGACCCCAATGACCATCTCAGCTATTATGAAAATTTAATGATCTGCCACAGATATAATGATATAACAAAGTGTCGTTTGTTTATATCTACTCTCAAAGCCTACGCGAGGACATGGTTTTCGAGTTTACCCCCCAGAAGTATCAACTCGTGGGAGGAATTTAAGGTCGTGTTCTTGGCCAAGTTCCGAGTAAATATTCCTCACGCGGTGCACACCATTTCTCTAGAAAATGTAAAGCAAAATCCTGGGGAATCATTGCGAGATTATATACAGAAGTTCAAGACGGCCGCGTCTAAAGTCAGAGAACTTAAACCAGCCACCGCGGTGGATTCGTTTGTAAGAAATATGAATTACGAAGAATGCAAGGATTGTTGTAAGGAGCTATGTAACAAAGAACCGGAAGACCTCTACGAGGCCTACAGTATCGCCACGGATTACATTGCTACAGACGAAAGACTAAGGGCATACTATCCCAGTTCTCGAAATAGGGCATCCGGTTCAGAACCAAGGAATATGCAAGTGGATGGGATAGATGATTTTCGAGGGACAGGGAGAAAGAACTTCCCTACGGACCTAAGAGCCCCGCCTCGTCAGGCCAAAGAGGCTCCAACCTTCACCCCTCTCAACAGGAGTCCTTCAGCAATCTTGGAGTGCATCCGAAGTAGAGACTTTTTCCAGGAACCACCTCCGATGAGAACCCCAGCAGACAAGAGGGATAAAACCCGATTCTGCGCTTATCATGCGAGTGTGGGTCACCACACAGATGAATGCACTTCATTAAAGTATTTCTTAGAAAGACTCATCAAGAGAGACTTACTAAACGACTATGTACAGCCACGGCGGCAGAACGCCCCCCCACCAGAACCTCGTGGTAGAGGACAACCGGCCAGGCATGTCGTAGACATGATCATGGGAGGAGAAAATCCACCTCCACATAAGAGGGAAATCCTACACTTGGATGCTCAGAAAGCGTTCCGATGGTCTGAATCGACAATCTCGTTCACAGACAAGGACTATCCAGAAGGAGATGAATGTCAGAGTGGCCCTCTCACCGTCCAGTTGGACATAGCAGGTCAAGACGTAAAGAAAGTTCTAATAGACAATGGTTCTTCAGTGGATATCATCTTCCGGCACACTTTGAGAAGAATGATATTGGATGGGCAGATTGAAAACCAGAGTGCTGAAGACACAAGGGGACCCCTCTACGGCTTCGGAAATAATGCTGTTCCGATACAAGGTACGATCGATCTACCTACCACTTTTGGTACCTCCCCCCAAGAAGTAACTGCCCTTGTTAGGTACTATATAATCGATATTGCTTCTTCATATAATGTCATAATTGGGAGACCAACCTTGTTCTACCTGGGAGCCATTATTTCCACTCCACACATGAAAGTAAAGTTTCCAACTCCCGAGGGCACGGGTGCTTTGAAGTCAGACGCTAAAGCATCGTTACTATGCTATTCTGCCTCACTCAATCTGGCTCAAACCAATCCTCGTAAAAGGAAGATATCCGAATTTGAAAAAAGGGTCGACTCGGGAAGTGCCTCCAAGGCCCCCAAGTCCGAAAGAACGCAGGTTCTGTTCATCGAAAACTCTTATCAGCCCAATCCCAGAAACGAAGACCAACACCCAACCTCCCGTCTCCCGAAGGCAGTTCCGGGTGAGCCGACTGAACAAGTAGAATTGGTTGTTGGAGACCCTTTGAAATTACTGTCCGTGGGGCAAGGCCTCGAAGAACCCCTGAAAGGAAAGGTCATACAGTTGCTCCGAGAATATGCTGATGTGTTCGCATGGAAGCCGGAGGACATGCCGGGTCTAGATGAAACTATCTCTCTACACCGCTTGCATCTAGACCCGAATAAAAAATCCGTCAAACAAAAAAGACGGAATTTTGCTCCCGAAAGGCAACAAGCTGTAGACGAAGAAATCAACAAGTTGTTAAAAGCAAACTTCATCTACGAAATCCAATTTCCCGAATGGATAGCCAATGTGGTCCTGGTGAAGAAACCCAACGGAAAGTGGAGGGTATGCATAGACTACACGGATCTAAACAGGGCTACACCGAAAGACTACTACCCCCTGCCCACCATAGACCATCTTATCGATGCTACGGCGGGATATGTCTTGTTCAGTTTTCTGGATGCATTCTCAGGCTATAATCAAATCAGCTTAGCTCCGGAAGACAGACCAAAAACTTCCTTCATTACCCATAGGGCTGTGTATGCTTATCGAGTACTCCCGATGGGATTGATGAATGCAGGGGCAACCTACCAAAAAGCGATGAACGAGATTTTTTCAACCCAAATTGGGAAAAACCTAGAGGTATATGTGGATGACGTTATCATCAAGTCTCAAAGCAGAGAGGCTCACCTGGTCGACCTACGGGAAACTTTTGAAAACTTGAGAAGGTCTAACCTCAAGCTTAATCCTTCTAAGTGCACTTTCGGCGTAGCCAGTGGTAAATTTCTGGGTCACGTAATTAGCGCCAAGGGAATTGAAGCTAACCCTGACAAGACAAAAGCCATTCTGGACATGCCATCCCCATCCACTCCTAAACATGTACAATCCCTCAATGGATGTCTGACTTCTCTGCGACGCTTTATATCCAAACTGTCAGAAAAAAGTTTACCATTCTTCGAAGTTCTGAAGGGGGTTAGCAAGTCTCGGCAAATAGAATGGACAAAATCATGCCAGGAAGCCTTTGAATCTCTAAAAAGGTATCTCGTTTCTCCTCCAGTACTGTCCCGTCCAGTCACGGGTGAACCATTATACCTATATCTTGCTGTGGCCAACGAAGCCGTAAGCTCATGTCTCATCCGAGAGGAAAATGGAAAGCAGTTACCCATCTACTATGTCAGCCATGTACTCAGGAATGCAGAGATTCGTTACCCAACCATAGAAAAAATGGTGTATTGTCTCTTACTGGCCAGTCGGAAGCTACGGCCTTATTTCCAAGGACATGATATCAATGTTTACACCAACCATCCATTGCGGAAGATACTCCACAAGCCAGACTTATCCGGGAGATTAGTCAACTGGGCGGTTGAACTAAGCCAGTTCAACATCACATATCTACCAAGAGTTTCGATAAAAGGCCAGGCCTTAGCTGATTTCTTAGTTGAATGCTCCGGATTGCCGGATGAAGAGATTGATCCCAACTTGAGTGCTCCCTCACAAAAACTATCCTCTCCTTGGAAGTTGTTCGTCGATGGTTCCACGACAACGGACAGTAGCGGGGCAGGCGTCCTTCTGATCAGCCCTGATGGGTTTGAGGTACAGCAATCAATCAGATTCGCTTTCCCAACTACAAATAATTGTTCCGAATATGAGGCACTCCTTGCAGGTCTCCGCCTCGCCAAAGCCTTACAGATTCGAAGCCTTCAAGCATACAGTGATTCACAGTTGGTAGTAAATCAGATTCAGGGTAGTTTTACAACCAAGTCACCAATGCTGGTACAATATCTGACAGAAACGAAAGAACGCTTGTCACAGTTCGAGGAAGTCACACTCACCGGAATTATGAGGGGGGAGAATCAAAGGGCAGACACTTTGGCAAGGTTGGCTACAGCCGAAGAGGCTGAAATGACCACTGCCATTTATCACTCTACCCTAACGGTTCCTTCAGTCAATATGCCTGCGGACGAGCACCTACAAGTCATGATGATAACCCAGGGCCCTAATTGGATGACTCCGATCCTTCTATATATACAAGAAGGAATCCTTCCCGAAGATAAAAGGGCAGCCCAAAGGCTGAGGGCGAAAGCGGCACAATATTCTGTGGTTAACGAATGTCTCTACCGAAGATCCTTCTTGGCACCCCTTCTCAAATGTGTAGACTGTCCCGAGTCTGACTATTGCATGTTAGAAGTTCATGAGGGGATTTGCGGGAGCCATTCGTCGGGAGAAGCATTAGCACACAAAATTCTCAGACAAGGGTATTATTGGCCCACGTTGAGGCAAGATTGCATAACCTATGTCAAACAATGCACTAAGTGCCAGCTATTTGCTTCGATTCCCAGACAACCCCCGGTTCTACCTTCATCTATATTATCTCCGATACCTTTTGATGTCTGGGGCATGGACATTGTCGGACCATTTCCTCCAGCCAAAGGAGCCCTGAAGTTTCTCATAGTGGCGGTCGACTACATGACTAAATGGGTAGAGGCCAAGGCAGTGGCTCATATCACAGCTGCTGTGTGTCGAAAGTTCTTTCACGAGGCCGTGGTGACTCGATTCGGAATTCCCAGAGTGTTGATAACGGACAATGGAAGGCAATTCATTGATGCCGATTTTGAAGACTATCTCTCCGCCTACCTCATTCAGCATCGAAGATCTTCTGTAGCTTACCCCCAGTCTAATGGCCAGGTTGAGGTGACCAACCGCAGTCTTCTAAGGAGCCTCCAGAAAAATCTCGAAGAGCATAAATCATTATGGGCCGAAGAGCTCCCCAACATCTTGTGGGCTTACAGGACTGACAATAGGAAGCCCACAGGGGAAAGTCCTTTCAGACTCACATATGGAACCGAGGCCCTGATACCAGTGGAAATTGGAGAGACTTCTCACCGAGTGCAAAGTTATGATCAACAGCTTAACGAAATAGGGCTTCGAACAAACCTGGATTTGATAGAAGAGAGAAGAGAGAATGCGGTCATCCGCATGGCCACGTACAAACAGGCGACGGCCAAGTATTTCAAAAAGATCCACCCTCGGCAATTTCAGGAAGGGGATAAAGTGCTACGGTCTACAGCTGTTTCAGACCCATCTCACACCAAGAAACTGGACCCTGTATGGGAAGGCCCTTATGTGATACGAAAGGCTCTTCGACCAGGTACTTACGTTCTTGCTAGACTCAATGGGGAGATAATCCCCAACACCTGGCACGCGATTCATCTCAAGAGGTTCTTCCCTTAGGTACTGTTTCCACCCCATCTACCATATGCTTTTGTTGTAAAGAACCCACTAGCAGTAACTTAAAAGTTACTTATCTTGTTTTGATGTGTGCGGAAGTATTATATGTATAAATTATCACTGGGTGTACGCTTTTGCGCCGCTCGTTTAAATTATTATATCGTTTAAGTTGGCTATGTTGTATCATATCTGTCAAATATTTCTCTGTCTCCCGAGACCAAAGCCTTATACCTATGAGGCCATGCCTATGTATTTGAGGATATCTATAGCCCCCTATTCAAATAGCCAATATGATTAGTTCGAAAGGGACTAAAGGCATAGATGGGGCAATCTATTCATTAATGGGCCAACATATGTAGCCCTATTTAGGCTACGGCATGAATAGATTCTGGTACAACACCTTTTCATTCTTAAGCCAACCTATGTAGTTCCAAAGAAACTACGGCATGAATTGGTTCCCTGGTCAAACAGGAAAAGGCTTATCGCTCAAACTAATACCTAAAGGAATATTTGATTATATTGTCCGGATTCGACTTTGTTTATGTCATCTGAATCTTGTTTTAAAATTATTATACTATCTAGACTCCCTTTCTTCCGGAGGAAAAAACAGCGAAAAATGAACGAATGACTTACGATATCTACAGTTTCCTGAAAGGTTATACTCAGGCATAACTGGCGGTTCAACTATGATCCCTACAGGGCTACAGAATTTAAAGGCTTTCGGCTACGGCTCTAACCATGCCTTCCTCATAAAAGGATGTGTTTTAGCCCTTTTATTCAAACGGGAAAAACCCTACCCATATTAATTAAAAAACTCGAATATAAAACTTTGATTATATTGTCCGGATTCTGCATTGTTTAAAATTATCCAGATTTTGTATGTTCGATAAATGATTCACCCAAATTCTATATGGTTTTCAGAAAAAACTGAAACGAGGATCAACACATGACTTAGCATGCCCATTTATAGAATTTAAAAGCCTTCGGCTACGGCCCTAGCCGTGTTTTAACCCTTTCATTCAAAAGCCTACAAATATAACCATTACGTATTTTGCATAATTTTAATTCTTTTTATGTAATATCATTCCGCAAAAACAACTCTTCATCCGAAGGTATTCAAACAGCTACGGCCACATAGCTAAAGTACAAATAGCCAGGATATTCGCTTCGATTATGACAACCTATGTTTACATCCAATTACCTACATCATCGATTACTAGTATAACCCACTCATTCATTTCTTTCATAAATGAAGTTTCAGGCAAGATTATAGTAGAACATAATCAAATTAACTGTGTGCCTAAGATAAATCATACATTTAATACAATTGTTAAACTGTGTGTTAACTGACCTTCTCCAGGCCAGGAATAATGCAAAATAAATCGACAGAAAGAAACGCAAAAAGTAAAAGGAAACCGAACCATTATCCATTCATAATTAAAAGAACAAGATACAAATTTTTTTCAAAATAAAAACATAAAAATTCCCCCTCCAACTCCAACCAGCTATGCAACCTGTGCAGTAGAGCTGGAAGAGGAACCTGCATCCCCACCCCCGTTGTCACCATCCTTTTTCTTCTTCTCCGCCATCTTCTGAGCTTTCTCCTGGGCTTCTTTTCGCTTCGCCAACGCCTCCTCGATCTTGCGAAAGATCTCTGGAAAGTCAGCTACAGATTCTGGCCCATCGAAAACAAGCCCGTCCACGATCACTTTGTTCTCCTCCCAGAGGTAGATCAAGTTTTTTGGATCCATGTAAAAGAAGAAAAAGAAAATTATGATTCGGGAGAAAAGGGTGAAGATGCTAATAAACAAAGAGTGATATTTATAAGTGAAAAAGGAGTTATGAAACGGGTCAGAAGACCAAACGTTTCATACTCCTCATGACCCTTGGAAACCTGCAACAGCATTAAAACCAAAGTCAAAGTGCGGAGACCCAAGACTTGACCGTCAGAATTACCAAACCCAAAAAACAAGAAAGATGCAAGGGCTACGGCTAACAAGCACTATTCAAATAAACACTCTTTACACCCAAGGTTTCATCAACATCTACGACCCATGTCACAAACAGGATCGCCATGCAACCTAAAGGATGCATACTGTTGGGGGAAGGCAAAACCCCCGATCATCCATCATAAAATCAAGTGCAAAAAATGAGGAACCCGCAGAAAAAGCAAGAATTAGCATAAAAAGGACTAATCCACAAAATAAAAATTTCAAAGTTACGCCTTTAGGCTTACAGTGAGATAATAAAGAAAAATACTTCAAAACAAAACATCGTAAGCATAAGACCGCCACCTAGACGGCTGGAACATCATCCATCTTCTCGGGATCAACCCTAGGTTCTTCAACAGGTTGTACATCCCCACCAGCTTCAACCGTAGTCTTCTCAGCCCCCATGGCTACCGCTACGGTATCCCCGTCATTCCCTTCTCGAGTTTCTTGGACTTTGGCCAACTCCGCCTCCCGAAAACACTCGACAGAATGCACCTTGAGATCAATGGCATTCCCCACGCCAACAAAACCCAGACAATCATTAAAACCCATCTCGTGATAAATCCCCGCTTCAACTTCTACGTCTTCTCTGAAAGCGGCTGATTCCTTATACCTTTTCACGCAATCATCATAGGTAATGCAAGCCTCTTGCTCCACCTTCTCCAAGGTTTTAGTCATATCACTTAGAGCCGTTTCCTTATTCATGAGAGCTTTCTTCAGCGAATCAATTTCGGATCGCAGATTAGCACACGTCCCCCTCTCCGTCTTCAGATGACTTTGAGCTTCGGCCAACTGTTTAACGACCTCGCCACGAGCTTTTTTCTCACTTTGTAATTCCTGGCTCACACCCTTCAGCTGGGTCTTAACCTTTTCAGCCGTTCCCCAAGCCTCTGTCTTAGCCTTCCTCTCCAAGCCGGCCTTCTCAGACTCTAAACTCGCTTGACGCTTATTGTAAAGCATCCTTTCCATCGCATCCATGAAATAACTTCCAAACTGGAAAACAGATGAAGAAGTCATCATAATAATACCGACAAAACTGAATAAAAAGAAACGAAAAGGATCAAACGAAGAAGTCCAAAAAGAAACCTTACCTTCCCCAACATTTCCTTTGCGTTCCCCAACACCTCTTCATCGTTCATCTTTACCAACCGAGCTTTGTCTGGAGACAAAGAGAAGGCATCAAGGGCCCCCAAAGGACCTTTTCCTTGGACCTCTTCGCCAAGCCATCCTTCACCGGTCCGGAAGCGGACCATAGTGTACCCTTCGACCCCTCCGATGGAAGGGACGCGTTTCACCCCTTCGGATTGCCCTGATCCAGAAGCGCCTGCTACCAATTCCAAAGGAATCCCCCTAGATTCTCGGATATGCGTAGGGAGGACTTCCTCAACCTCACTGTCGCTGCCGGGACCGTCCCTGGAATCAAGCCCAGCCCCACTAACCTTCTGTTTCTTTCTTAGGACCAGCTGGCCCGACTCTGAACCCCTCTTTCCAGGCTTGGTCACTGGTACAGTAACCGTAGCCTCCGCTTGAACGTTCGAATCCACGGCAACACCAACGTTCCCTACGGACGCTTCAGCCACTTGAGTACTGTCCCCTTCACTCTGTTTACTTTCACTGTTCTTCGCTAAGGCCCGTTTTTGAGCTAAGAAAAGAATTCGACTCTTATTCATGCCTGGGCGAATAGGAAGGTCCTCCAACAGAACTAAGAAGAAATAAGAAAGAAAAGTTTAATCAGATAAAGTCAGAAAATAATCGACAAAAGCAAAACACCAAAGAATAATTCAAAAGAAATTCATAAGTGAATCCCTAAATCGTGTTCAACGGATAACAAAAAGAACAAGGCCGGTTAGATCCTCACGATTATGCTCAATTAAGAAAGGAACATTAAAGAAAGTCTTGTCTTTCCACAAACCCTCAGCCTTTTCCCCTGCAAATTTTATGGCTTCCCCCATTTCTTCAGGTTGCAAGTGCTCGACCCTTCGGACAGCCCCTGTGACCCCATCATTCTTACGATACTCCGGGAGATACCCCAAATCCCCCCCTCGGACAAAAATAAACTCCCCATGCCAGCCCTTGTTGGTAGAAGGACCCTCCACCAACGATCCCCCTAAGGCTTTGCCCTCTTTCCAATGAAGCTCAAACAGGGGAACGTACGTCCGGGAAGCTTGCAACTTATGTAGAGACCAAAACAAGGAGAGGGTAGGTTCCCTCCCCAACTCTGTACATCTAGCAATGAAGGCACAAATTTTCCTAATAGAGTTAGGACCCAATTGACCCAGACCCAACCTCAGATCTTTCAGGAGAGTATGAAAGAATCTGTGCATCGGCAACCGCAGTCCTGCCCTGAAATGCTCCAAAGGAATCCCCACCCATAGATCACCTCCTCGATGGTATATAAATTCACCCTCCTCCGGCATCTTTATCTCATACTCCTCGGGAATCTGAAAAGCATACCTCACCGCCCACAAATAGTCCCTATCAAAGGTGCACCGTTTGTTAATGTATTCCAAATTCCCCAGCTCCCTCTTAAGAATGTCGTCAGGGATTTTCGCCTCCCCTGCTCTGTGATAACATCCTCTCCCATAGACCTTGAAATAGAGTTTCCTATCAAAGTCCGGAGGGGTGTTCACAAACTTATCTGTAGTGTCCAACCATCCCTTTTCCGAGCCGAGACAACTTCTAGTGGGAATCCTGAGCTCTTTAACTATCTTCTTCTTACCCTTATCCTTAGCAATACCCGCTAAAGACCCCTTTCCCGCTTGTAGTGTCTCGGCACCCTTGGTTACCTTCTCCTTCCCCTTAGGCGATTTTCCCTTATTCAGAAATCCCTTTTTCATACCCCCTATCGCCATAACCTCCCTAGGGTTCTTCTGAACGACAACCGACTTCCCAACAGGGATCCTCCATGCCAGAGGTTTATCCGAACTGCCCTCCGTGGAAGACCCCTCACTTGGGTTGGAAGTTTCAGTCCAGCTCCCAAAACCCCCTATGTTCCCAGATCCAGATAACTGCTCATTGTCTGAATCTGTAGCGCTCTCATCCTCCTGGATACCCGTGTCTCTCTTTCTCTTGGTCATCTCCTCACTAAACAAGAAGAATCACAGAAATGGGAATCACTAAAAACCTTAATCTAACGATTACTCAGTCTAAAGAATCCCCAAAGAAAAAAGAATCGCAAACCCAAATCGAAAGTGACAACCGAATCCTTTCCCCCTCTATACTACTGAAACAAGGAGAAATGCATATATATTGAAGAAAGAAAGTGAAAGAAATAAAGGGCGCACCTGTGTTCGCTCTTGCTAAGCACTCCTCGTGATGTCTTTTCGGACAACTTGGTCACTTAAGAAAATGGGATGAAGAGAAGTTAGAAAGATATGAAGAGATTTATATGTAAAAATGGGTTAGACACGTGTATAGAAATAACCCACGGTGTGTGTAACTACCCAATAAATCAAACGGACCCTGTTTTCTAGGAAAAGTTGAAACAAAAGTAGGGGTCCACCATTACTGCGATAACCGCATTCGGCCGTGGGTCCCCCACGTTGCCATTACGTGGAAGAAATTTTTTCCCGCCTTTTCCGACTAAGAAATAGAGCTCAGCGAGAGAAAACGGTTTCCTAAAGAAAACCCTATCTCTCGTGGGGCAAATGATGGACAAAATAGCTTCGGCCCTACGGCTTAAGCCGAAGCCAAGAGAACGACACCCCAGGCCAGCTACAACCGTAGCGCCCCTACGGCGCTACGGTTTAAGGTCGACCATATGGGCGTAGATCCCAAGGGCGAGTCCTCAGACATGTGTCCTACCTTTATCCACCTGTCCCGACGCATAACCCCTTAGCTCCGCCCCGTCATCTACTCTACCCCTACCAAACGAACAGCTGGCCTGACAGCTCCAACTCATTGGCTATCCTACTACCATGAGATCAACGGCGGGAACATAACGGACGAAGGGAAAGGAGACACGTGGCCGATAAAGGGGCTATATATAGAAAGGAAAGACCAACGGAAAGAGGGTTGGAAAATAAGACCCACACACATACACACCACCATCTAAATCTTCTGATGATCGCTACGGATCAGAGTTAGGATATCTGTAGTCCATCAGTATCTAAACATTATACAACAATCTGTCTTTGTGTTAAGCATGATACCTCAGCTCAAGTTTACAGATATCTTTCAATATTTGACCCCTAAGAAATACATCAGGTTATGTTTGAACTGGCATATCAGATTATGTTTGAACCGTTAATTAAAATGATAACAATTACATATTGCTACAATCACTACAAAGGAAAAAGTTTATTGGAGTTGTTTTGAATATACAAACTTTCAAGTTTCAACCTAATCTTTAAGTCGCTTGCAGGTAAAAATGTTGGGACTGCTGCTAGGGGTTTTTACTCTGTTCAGTGTCATAGTACTTGTTAGCATGAAGCTATTTGACTCTCCTTCACGGCAACTTTTCGTTGGATATTTGAGTGTTGCTTCTCTCATATCCATGTTTGCTTCTCCCCTATTCATAATTGTATGTTAATTCTCAAACTCAACAATCTAGGTCATATCTGCACAAATTTTATACTGCTAAATATCACTTGATCATTTTTGCATTGCAGAATTTGGTGATCAAAACAAAGAGTGTCGAATACATGCCATTTTATCTTTCACTTTCAACCTTCTTGATGAGCATGTCGTTCCTCGCTTATGGAATGTTTAAGCATGATCCATTCATTTCTGTAAGTATCCGAAATATCTCTCAACCAGTTGAGCACTTGTACTCTCCTTGCAATTCCCTTGGTGTCAAACTTATTGTCCAGTACGTCGAATATAATATATGATTCAATTAAGGTCTCTTCTTAACACCTTAAGGTTTTAGTAGACTTAGTTACTTGGTGTTAGAGCAGAGGTTTAGGGAAAGGTCTCCCAATTGTTTAAATTTATTAGTTTGCTTGTATGTTGATATGTAGAATATCATAATCATATCTCATTCAATGAGGCCCCCTCTTAACAGTGCAGCTTTAGTGCTTTTCCGATCTTTGTTCGTATCAAGGATTTAACTGCAGCAATGTAATATTGATAGCTATTCTTTTAGATACAACCGATGGGGCTCTTCAAAATGAAATGTGATCTAATCATGATTTGAATTGCACTGAAATTGTAATGGGACCATAATCTTTAAGGCTATCCTAAATGTAACTTAATCTTATTTATTGTACTGGACTGCTCGGCTTGAATAGTGAATCATCTGCAGAATTTCCGTAGTTTCAACTTGAGACTTAGTTAAACTACTAAACTCCAAACATAAAACAAGAAGGCTCCTCATTTAGAGTACATGTTTGCGTATAGCGGTACAACTAATTTGGGTATATTTGTTAAACAGGTGCCTAATGGAGTTGGAAGTGTCTTGGGAATAGTACAATTAGCATTGTACGCATACTACAATAGATTTTCAGGCCAAGAATCAACGGAACCCTTGTTAGCTTCTTATGCGTGAAAATACTACAACAGATTTTGGGACGAATCAACAGAACTTTTGTTAGCTTCTTATGCGTGAAAAAGTTTTACAATTTAAGAATGTTAAGCTTTTTAGGTGGTTGTATATAAAAATGAATTCTCAATTTTTTAGTGTATTGTTTTCATTTTCCATTGGCCCTATTTGGCAATTAGCGGATAGCGGTTAGTTGTAGCGGATTGAATTAGCTGTTTTGACTGGCGGATTTAAATTAACTGTTTTGAATAAAAGTGTTTGGTAAATAGCTTTTTAAGTAACTTTTTGTGACACATAACAAACCTCTAATTAAAAAAGCTCATAAAATGAGTTTTTTCAAAATTAGTTTTTTGATCCCAAACCTCTAACTCAAATCTCTAACAACCAAATACTCACATTAGAGATTTCATTTGGTTAAACCTCTAATTTATCCCAAACCTCTAATTTCACCACAAACTTCTAACTTTCAAACACCCCCATTGTGTTTGTCTTTGATTTTGGTTTTGGTTTGTGAGTTGGTGAAAGAATAATAGTACAATGTAGTATGTATATTGTTAGTGTGAAGGAAAATTGTGAAAATAATTGCCAGAAGAACTTATGTCATGGCTAATGTAGCTTGAGTGGATTCAATAGATTGATTCGTCTGTTGAAAACTTTGGATATATATATTTATGGGATGGAGGAAATAATATTTTATTAAGTAGGATGATCATACTGAAAATCAAATCAATAAATTTTCTATATTTTTGTTTTAATATAATAGTATGGATAATATTGGTTCGAATCTCCTCTTGCAAGTTTGTTGCTACGATGTCGGAAAACTGGAGCAAAAATTACAATTTTTTAAGTTCTTGTACAGTTGTACTATAGATATTCAGGAATGAGGCGAAAAAACTGAAACCGAAAAGTTAATAAAAAATTAATGAAGCACATCAGTAAAAATCAAATGAAAGACCAGATTGAAAAACTGACATTAATGGTTCAAAAGTCTTTAATCAAAATCGAATCAAAATTTACTGAACCGTTATATTATCTTTATATATTACATATATTAGATGATAACCAGTGCGAAGCATGGGCTCGGGGATTTTTTTTTTTGTCAAGAATATACATTCTCGCATATGAATTGT
Organism: Saposhnikovia divaricata; assembly: GCA_036435485.1. NCBI lineage: Eukaryota > Viridiplantae > Streptophyta > Magnoliopsida > Apiales > Apiaceae > Saposhnikovia > Saposhnikovia divaricata. The sequence goes on from CM071600.1 coordinate 47,883,910, forward strand.
ATCGAAATACAATACCAGCATAACCGGAGAAAGGGGTTTAGTTTTTTTTTTTTCAATAAAGTTTATCATCTAATCGAAGGGCATGCATAGATGTCCTCGGAAATTTAGATAATAAGACTTTAAAGTCCGAAAAGAGACTTCCCTCGGAAATTTAACCGAAGGGGATTTATGTTAATTAATTACTAATTTTTATTTAATTAAATATTTATAAAATTATATTATAAAATTATAAAAAGAACTATGTTATTTGCATAAAAAATTTATGCGATTAACAAACTATAAACTTATATTGTTTAATAAAAGTGCATGGAAATACGTTTCGGTTGTTTTCATTGAAAAATCGTAATCTTTTTTTTTTTAATTCTAAGTTATAATAAAAAAAATTGCTAATACAATATAAGAAGGGTGAAAAACCAGAATACCCACATTTTAATTCAGGGTGCCCAAAATACCATGCGCTGCAAACGTCCGCCCAAAATACCCACCGACCACGCAACACACAAATGCGTACAGGGGCTACGCATTCTGGTATTGCGTGGTTTCTGTATACGCATGTGGTAATGGCAAACTTCATTTATGCATTTGTGAACAGTAACCCCGTATACGCATGTTGGACATGCGTGTTAGACGATACGCATGTCAAACATGCGTATACGAGGTTACTGTTCATCGTCTCCTACAGCAGCAACGGAGGCGATTCACGACGAACTTTTGACCACAACTTCCGTCCTTTTCAAGCATATATCAATTGCATCCTATACACCAAAAAGATCGCCTTACTCTCCTCTACACACCTATGTTCTTAGATTTTTGTTTCTTTTGCCGAAATCGAAACCCCCAAAATCAAGCCTCGTTTTCCGATTAGCTCTCCGGCAAGCCTAAATACGCCCCTGCGGGGCCAAATCTCGACAAATGAATCGGGAAAAATGTAGAGCAAGGTCTGGGAATCATTATTATGTCCTCAAACTGACTGGAAGTGGCTTGTTATGTCATAACGGGTAGTGGCGATTTCGATCGCGATTTTTCTCTCACCTGAGCTCCGGAGCTGAATGTGAAACAATGACGTCATATGACGTCATTGCGCATTCCTGGAATGCGTGACTTGAGATACGCATTCTTGGAATGCGTATCCCAGGCCGCGCATTCTCATGATGCGTAATCCGTGGTCAAAAAGGGCGGATGTCAGCGCCAAACAGTATTTTGGGCAGTTGGTTCCCAAAAATTGTGTATTTTGGGCAATTTCTCATATAAGAATTATAATTATAATAAGATTTCAATTTTATTATGTTTTTAAAAAAAATAACATATAATCGCAGGAAAGATTATTCTAGAGTAGTGTGTAGAAACATGTTCTAGTTGTTCTTCCTGAAAAATCTTTTGGAGAAATGGTCGTATTATTTTTTGATTCTAAATTATGATAAAAAAATTGTATTATAATTATAATAGTATTTCAATTTTATTATTTTCGTTAAAAAATAACATAGAATTATAAGGAAAATATGATTCTAGGGGTGAAACTATTTTTTTTTATTTAAAGTTGTAATAAAAGAATTATAATTTATAGTAGGATTTCTATTTTATTTAAAAAATAACATAGAATTATATTAGAAATATGATTGTAGGGGTGAAACCAAAATACACTGCGAACCAAAAGTGGTACCGTTAAAAGGGTGTTTCGCTTATTAATAAAAGTTAAGTTATAGATTATTATAATAACTCCGAAAAAATTGATTTAAATATTTATTAGATAAATATTTACTTTACATCAGTATAAATAATTAATATTATATATTATTATAAATTCGATAAGATCAATATTGAATTAGTTATAATAAATAAGGGAAAATAAATTCTTTCGTCCCTGAACTATTCCGATTTTATTGTTTTAGTCCCTGAACTAAAGATTCCGTATTTTACGTAATTAAACTTTTGAATTTTTCTGGTTTAGGTCCCTCCGTTAAAAAATTCTAACGGACGTTAGATCTTGATGACGTGTCACGTATGTGGAAAACAAATTTTTAGTTTAAGTCCCTAAACCTTTCAATTTTCTGATTTAGGTCCTTAGAAATTAAAATTTTAAATTTCAGGAACAAAATAATTGAATTTTTTTAAATTTTAAACATAAAATTAAACATGAAAATTTATACTTTAAACATAAAAATTGAATATAAAATTTTAAACATAAAAATTGAATATATGAAATTGAACATAAAAACTGAACATAAAATTTATATTTTAAACATAAAAATTGAACATAATAATTTAAATTTTACATTGAATATTTGTAATTATATTTTATCTTGAGATTCTGAATGTTTCCATTGGAATAATAATTATTAAAGCTATCAATAAATTAAAGATAGCTTTATGAGATTTGCGTGGATTGTAAAATCATCCAAATCTGATTTCTAGATCTCAATATAGAGCTCAAATAGTAAATATGATTTTTTTAATACTAATAAAAAAATAAATAAAATTCAGTTCTAATACAACCTTTTTTAAATATATCCTTTTCAGATTATAATTTTCTTTTTAAAATTCAATTATAATACAACCTTTTTTAATTATATCCTTTTTAGATTATAATTTTCTTTTTAAAATTCACTTATAATACAACCTTTCTAATTATATTCTTTTTAGATTATAATTAATTTTTAATGTGATCTAATCTTGATCGTCTATTTTTAATCCAACGGATCATATGATTTTGGTAGTACCGTGACCAGACCAAAAATTTCAGGGATTTAAACCAGAAATTTGTATGCCACGTCAATGACATGTTATCAAGATTCTAACGTCCGTTAGAATCTTGATGACGGAGGGACTTGAATCAGAAAAAGTAATAATTTAGGGACCCAAAATACGGAATCTTTAGTTTAGGGATTAAAACAATAAAACCGGAATAGTTCAGGGACGAAAGAATTTATTCTCCCTAATAAATAACGGCTTTTAAATTTTTGTATAATAAATTTATTTCGATTGTTTGATACACACATGACATATTCTTGTTTTACATTGTTAGGGACGTATATATTTATCGTATTTGTTATTTTATTTATGATAATAAAAATTACATCTAAACAAATAATTTTATGAAAATAATTTAGTTTGGTTCATGAATTTGAAATTGATTATCTCTTAACTTTTAATGTAATATAATTATTGACCTTAATTTAATGGAAAAATCAATTGTTACGTCCCTGAACTATTTCGGTTTTTTAGTTCAGGTCCCTGAACAAAAGATTCCTCATTTTGGGTCATTTAACTTTTCAAATATTTAGTTTAAGTCCTTCCGTTAATGAGAATCTTAACGTCCGTCAGAATCTCCGGCAACTAAAAAATTCCGGCCACATTCTTATTTCCGGCCAACAAAAATTTTACATAAAACTTTGATTTTCTTATATCAAATCGAAGCTTAAGCTTCGAGGAACTCATTGAAATCAACCAAATCACTAACCAATTTCCTGACTCGGAAAAATCAAAAAATGGCGACGATCCTCCGATTTCCGGCCAACACAAATCGTACATGAAAAATCATAAAAAAAAATACCTACATACTCTACACTAGCAGATCTATCATCCTAGGCTATCATTAACATCAAAAGATCAACATATATAAATCATAGAAAATTCAAATATAAATTAAAAAAATCAACTTTCAAAATAATTACCCTTTGATAAAAGTGATATAAGAGGATGAATCTATAGGTTGTGGGATTCAATTTGACTACTCAAGCTTCGAATTTGGACTCCAATAACACCTCTAAATCGTGGTTAATCCTCAAGAACACTAGAAACACTATTTAAAGATTCTGACGGACGTTTAACGGAAGGACTTGAACTAAATAACGGAAAAGTTAAAGGACCCGAAATGAGGAATCTTTTATTCAGGGACCTGAACTAAAAAACCGGAATAGTTCAGGGACGTATCAATTGATTTCCCCAAATTTAATTCTACCAATGAAAATTAAATCAAAAAGTTATGCATGTATTGTTTCAGTGCAAGGTGGCAAATTAAATTAATATTCTAATTATATAGATTTTTATATTATTAGGTTTTAATTTTAAAAAACGTTATTTAGTTATATTATATTTAAGATATTTTAAATTTTTTATTGTAAAAATTACATTCGTATTGTAATTCTTATTTTTCATAATTATGATATTTTTAAGATTATTAAAATTCTTAATATATAATGAGAGTTTTATTCTAACTAATAATTCATGCAAATTATTTTAAATCATTTTTTAGGAAATTTTTAAAACACATATTAATTTTTATAAAAAATGAAAAGTAATATATCTATTTTTAATATTTAAAATTAAAATTTATTAACTGCGCGAAACGCGGCTAAGTTGCATAATTAATTTTAAAAACTGGTAAAAGAGAATTTGTAAAACAGTTGTCAGGAGAGTATTTTATGGCTGGGGTAGTTGTTGGAGACTTCACACTTAGTATTTTTTTTTAACAAAGGGAAATTTAATGATTTATGAATTGTATCGAAATATGATATTTGTATAAAGGAGATTTTTAATTCAAAAAAATTCATTATCTAACCGAAAGGCACGCATGTTGTCCCCGAATGTTTAGACAATAAAATCTTCAAGTCTGAAAGGAAGAGTTCCACGGCCTCATTAAAACCCCACAATATCAATATCCTATGGAAAAAACCTCAAGGGTGAAAAATAGTGCCATCAAAATACAAATAATACATCATTTTACAAATTGATACTAAAAATAAGTAGAACTACTTGTTGCTTTTGTGAGTCCTCCATTGCTATCAGTTATTCCTGCATACTTGCTTTCTTTATTCTCTACCTCTTGGTTGCTCCGTTACTTCCTTTTGAAATTCAATTTTGAATCTTTTTTATTGCTATTAAACATGCAGGTCAACCAACCAAACCCGACAAGAAAGAAATTAGTTTATGAATCGCTTCAACATAAGATTAAATATATTAAAAGTTATATGAATTTTGATAAAATGTGGTTCACTTCTAACCAAAGGGGGTATCTTTGGTTAGACATGTAAATCAAGATCAATAAATTTTAATAAAATTAAATTGTATTTTAAAACTCTATATTTATAAAATAAATAATTGTCAATTACGAATATGACAAAAATAATAGTCATTTAATTATGACCCAAATTGTCAAAGAAACGACATCAAAATTATCCCAAAATTGGTCAGAAAAGCCATCATATATGGCACACCTTCAGAGGCACAAAAAACCATATAAAATGGTACAATAATCATGATTAATATTATAGAAAGTAACTGAAGTTTTTACAAGTAATGATTAATTTAAAAGAACCACTTTAAACAACTGTAAAATTTTAAAAAAGATCAATAAATTTTAATAAAATTAAATTGTATTTTAAAACTCTATATTTATAAAATAAATAATTGTCAATTACGAATATGACAAAAATAATAGTCATTTAATTATGACCCAAATTGTCAAAGAGATGACATCAAAATTATCCCAAAATTGGTCCGAAAAGCCATCATATATGGCACACCTTCAGAGGCACAAAAAACCATATAAAATGGTACAATAGTCATGATTAATATTATAGAAAGTAACTGAAGTTTTTATAAGTGATGATTAATTTAAAAGAACCACTTTAAACAACTATAAAATTTTACCAAATTGAAAATTAAACGCTACATTGAATAATAGCAAATAAAGGGCATAAACGTAGCAAATAACATTTAAAAAGCAAAAATTAAGGATTGATATTCAAAAATTTTAGTTGAAAAAATAAATGAAATCGATAAAACATAATTAACTCAACAATCCCGCAACGAAAACTCAATAACTCAGTTCACTGACTCGACTCAAAAGTCAAAACAAAATTCGAACGAGTTAACTCAGTTACTCGGAGCAAAGAAACTCGTACTAAACCCAGAAAAACACAAAGAAGCGATTGATACGATAAACAAACATCATAAACGAAATCAAAACATCTAAATGATTCAGACTCAAAATTCTAAACAACTTGGACTCAGACTCGACACACTCAATCAACACGCACAAACCGAGTTTGAATTAATAGGACGAAGATTGATACGATAACCTTTGAATTTGGGTTTAAAATAATTTTTTTATAAACATTTCTAAAAAAAATCCACTCTTAAGTATTTTATGTAAAACAGAAATCATATTTATATATTTCTCTTGTTTTTGTTTTTGACGTGAAAATGCTGGATCAGATTTGTAACTTGTAGGGGTGAGCAAAAAAATCCGAAAACTGGATATCATTATTTTTTATCCGATATCCGATTAAAAAATCCAAAAATTTAGGATATCCGATCCGAAAAATTCGGACCGGATATCCAATCCGATTTTTTAATAAATTCGGACACAGATCCAGATCACAAATTTACAAGATAGCGGATATCTGGATCCGATCTAGTTTTGTTATGTTTAATAGAAAAAAATTAATTATAAATATAATATATAACATGTTAGGATTTATGGGTGATAGCTTAGAGACAACTTAACTAGTACTTAGTTTTATTTGTATAGACTAAGTAGAACATATTGTCACAACCATAGTGTGTCCTTGTAATCGAATAAACCACTGTCATGTAATAATTGTATCTCTTGGAAGAAGTTCATACATTTGTTCAAGCCTCAAGACATATGTAAGGAAGACAGAAAGAATAAATGTTACTGTGTTGTGACAGTAAGGTTACAAGAAGACAACATGTTGAAAAGTCACGACAGCAAGTTTTATCTGACAGCAACATTGGCGGAAGCATGAAGACAGCAACATTCTCACACTTTGACAGCAAGTTTGAAAGTCCTGACAGCATCATTGGCGGGGACTCATACTGTCATCCAAGGAACATTCTCATGACAGCAAACTTGACGTCAAAGGTTACTATCTCAATGAAATATTTGAATTGGGGATTTATCTCAGTCAAACCCGTGACAGTTTAGATGTTCAAGAAACAAATTTGCTGCATTTTGTCAAAGATTGTAGCAAACATACAAGACTACGACCGAAGCTTGAGAGATCACAAGACGAAGCTCGACAATTCAAGAGTATGACATTTAGAAAGAACCCATATTGCTTTATGCTTAATGATAGTCTGTTTGTATAGCATTTTGGGAAAGTCACATGGGTGTGCAATTTGTAAAGAGCTGCCACTTGAAAATGACAGCGGCTCCACAACCCATGTGACAGAGATGTTAGAGAAGATTAGTCTTTATAGATAAACATCTCTCATTCTTTCTGTAATCGATTCAAAAAGTCGAAGCTTGAGAAAATACTTTTTTTTCGAGGTTGTAGCAACACTTCACAAAATAAATAAAACATTTATTTTATGAGAATATCTTGAGTTACTACTTGTGCTTGCATTTCTTGTATAGATAGTTTACAATCTTTATCATTGTTGTTGAGGTAAAGATTTGGAATTATCTATATTGCATTCAACCCCCCCTTCTGCAATATACTCCGGGACCAACAACTGGTATCAGAGCAACAGATTGACATACTAATCTGAGATCATGATGAGTATACAGAAGTCAAGTGGTATCAAGATTCCAGTATTTGATAAAGTGAACTACAATTTTTGGAAAAGAAAAATCTTATTATTTATCAAAGCTACACATCCACTATATTTGGGAATTCTCGAGAATGGCCCCTTCATTCCGAAGAAAGAAGTAGTTGCTACCACTGTGAATGGTGAAGTAATTCCAGCTCATTGGGTTGCTAAGAGACCCTCAGAATACACGGAATCTGAGAAAGAAAAGGTAGCCTTGGATGACTACTTACAACTCATCTTACTTGACTCTCTCACACTGGACAAAGTCATGTGTGGAAATGTTATGGGATGCTCATCTGCTAAAGAGCTGTGGAGCAAGATAGAGTTGCTGTGCGAAGGAAGTGAAGAGGTTAGAGAAAACCAAAGACAAATTCTTGTATCACAATATGAAGCTTTTATGGCTAAGCCTTGTGAAGAGCTCACTCACATGTTTTAAAGATTCAGTAAGCTAATAGCTGAATTACAAATTTATGGAAAGTTCTATGACAAAAAGGAGATTAATGTCAAGTTTCTGCTCACTCTTCCTGAGCACCTTGAGCACAAAGTCAATGCCACAAGAGAAGGAAGAAACTTGAATGATGTTTCTCTTGAGACCCTTTATGGTGTACTTAAGTCATATGAACTTGAACTCTTTCAGAAGAGAGCTATTCAAACTGGAGCCAAAGGAAAGATGGCAACCATGTCTGGTTCCCTTGTAGCTCAAGAGCCACTTGTTTCTCTGCCAAGTGAACCCTCACAAAGTTCACAGTCAACACAAGTGCCATCTCTGAAGATTGAGGAGGTGTTGGATGATGAGGAGAAAGTGGTTCTGCAGCTCAAAGATGTTGAAGATGAAGACTTCTATTCATTAGAAGAGATTAAAAGCATGGATAATCCAACCATGGCATATATGGCTAAAAGATTTAAAAATATAAAGTTCAGAAGAGATAAGCCATATAAGCCACAGGGTCAGACATCTAAGTTCAACAAGGGAAACTCTTCAAAAGCTGCTGGTGGTGTCACAAGAGGAGGATACAAGATAGGAATGGTGGATAGGTCAAAGTTCTGATGTTACAACTGCAATGAGCTAGGTCATTTTGCCACAGAGTGCAGAAGGCCAAAACAGAATCAAAGAATGGAGAAATGATCTGGAAGTCAGTTTAAAAGAAATCAAGAAAGAGCCTATATGGCTGAAGGAAAATGCTGGGATGACTCTGATGATGAGGAAGAAGAAGAATTTGTAAATCTAGCTCTCATAGCTAGATCTGATGATAAAGCATCAAGTTCCTCAAATCAGGTACCATCTCTCATTTTACTTTATATGTCTAAAACTGAGTATAAGCAAACTATTGAAGAAGTAAGTGCTGAGATGTTTAACATTCATGTTAGTTTATCTGCTGCTAATGAAGAAATTGTTAAGTTAACTGAACAGAATGAAACACTCAAATCTGAGAATGAAATGCTCTTGGTAAAAACCAGTCCATTAGATTCACTAGCTCAAGAAAATGATAGACTAAAAAATGATATTGTCTGTGCTAAGGAGATAGAAGAATTCCTAAGAAATCAAATTGCTGAAAATGAATTTAAGCTTAAGGCCTTTAGAAATCCTTCTAAGTTAGTTCAGCATTATCATGAGAATGACACTGAGAACCAAAAGGTTGGAATATTTTTCGACTATGGTAGGAGGCCTGGTAAGGCAACTGTGATTGATGATTGTTCAGATGGTGATGCTATCAAACCTCATATTCTCAAGAAAGTTTGTAAGTCCATTTTCAAAACTGTTCAAGCTGATTTTGATGAGAATTCCTTGCTCATCAAACAAGAGCTTCGTGATGAAGATGAGTATATTGACAGCACATCTACTGAAAGGAAAGAAATTTTCAAAATCCCCACAACAGAAACTTTACCAAGCAATCAGACAGAATGTTCTAAAGAAGCTGTCAACAAGGATAAGACAGAAACTTTCAAAAATACTGTCAAGAGAGTACCTAGGACAACAACTTCCAAACCTACTATCAAGACAACAGGAATGAAAGGTACTGTCAAAGGTAACTCGATAGCAACTTCAGGACATACTGGCAACAGAGATGCTTACAAGCCTAGGAATAGGAATGGCAAGTTAGGAATTGAAAGAAAAATGGATATGCTTATGTCAAGAATGCCACTAGGAAGCTTTGCAATAATTGTGGATCCTCCCAACACTTAACACATGTTTGTAAGAAACCAAATGAGAACAAGGTTCATGCAACCAAGGTTAAAGGTAACTTACACAGTACCCCCATTATGCAAAGAACAATGAATGTTTGTAGTAACATTGAATGCATGCCATGCAAAATCACTGCCATGAGTACATGTTTTAATCTGCCTATTCTATCTACTGAAACATGCTCCTATATGCAAACTTTTGAGACTTTTGAGCCTGCCAATGTTGGTAAAAAGGCAGCTTCCACTGAGAAAAAGACCAAGTCTTATTCTAAAACTAAGTGGGTAGCAAAAGAAGTCAAACAGGATGATTCAAGTGTTGATTCGAATGTGATTAACAATGATATAAAATGTGATGCTATAACTGCAGGACCCAAAAAGGATTGGGTACCAGGTGCAAATTAAATATCATCTGTTTTGCAGGGCAAGAAAAAGAAACAAGTCATATAGATCATCGACAGTGGATGCTCTAGACACATGACAGGTGATAAAGCCCTGCTATCACATTATGTTGAGAAAGCTGGCCCAATCATAACTTTTGGAGACAACAACAAAGGTTACACTGTGGGATATGGCTGTTTGAAAATTGGAAATGTTGACATTGAAGATATTGCTCTTGTGGATGGATTGAAGCACAACCTGCTCAGTGCCAGCCAATTCAGTGACAGAGGATTTAAGGTTGATTTTGACATGATGGTCTGCAATATTTATCACAAGAAGGATGGAAGCCTTTCTCTGAAAGGAGTCAGAAAAGGAAGCTTGTTTATGGCAGACTTAAACTCTGCTAAGAAAGATAATGTTTACAATTTCTACATTAAGGCAACAGTTGGTGATAGCATGCTTTGGCACAAGAAGCTCTCCCACCTCAATTTCAAGACCATGAATATTATAATGAAGAAGGAGCTGGTGAGAGGACTACCTCAACAAGAGTTCTGTCAAGAAGGATTGTGTGAGGACTGGCAAATGGGAAAATTAAGAAGATTTGTGCACAAGTCAAAGCAACTAAACACTAACACTGAATCACTCAAACTGATTCATATGGATCTCTTTCGACCAGTTAATGTGCAATCATTAGCAAGAAAGAGATATGCCTTAGTCATGGTGGATGACTATTCTAGGTACACTTGGGTAAACTTCCTAGAATCAAAGGATGAAGCTGCTCAGAAGATCATTGATCACATCAGAGTTCTTGATAGAACTCCTAATGCAAAAGTTCAAATTCTAAGAAGTGACAATGGAACTGAGTTCAAAAATGCTACTCTTGGAAACTTCTACAAAGATGAAGGAATTGTTCAACAATTCTCTGCTGCCAGGACACCACAGCAAAATGGTGTAGTAGAAAGAAAGAACAGGACTCTCATTGAAGCTGCAAGAACTATGTCGAATGATGCAAAATTACCAACATATTTCTGGGCAGAAGCTATCATTACAGCCTATTACACACAGAACAGAACTTTAATCAACAAGACTCATGGGAACACTCTTTACTATCTGTTGACTAGAAAGAAACCTACTGTCAAATACTTTCATGTATTTGGAAGCAAGTGTTTCATAATGATAGACAACCATGAAAGACAAGAAAAGTTTGATGCCAAAGCACATGAAGGCATTTTCATGGGATATGGATTAGAAAGGGCTGCCTATAGAGTCTATGTCATTGAACACAAAGTCATTGAAGAAAGTGTGAATGTCACATTTGATGAAACCAAGTTTCCAGGACTGCAAGAAGATGGTCAGATACAGCCTCTGAGATTTGAGAATCAACGATACTTGGAAGAAGAAGAAATTGTTACTGAAGAACCATCTTGTACTCAAACTCTTGAGTTTGGAAGAGATGCTGTCAACACAAATAATGTTAATCAAGCTCCAGCTCAGTCAAAAACAATTACATCTAATCATGAAGCTGATGGTGACTCTGGGGATCTTGAAGAACATGGAGAAGACAACAATGTGGAAGAATCAATTCCTCAAGAAGGAACTGATCAAGCAGAACAAAATAAAAGCTTGCCCAGATCCACTAAATGGAACAAGAATCACACCTCTGATTTAATCATTGGCAATCCTTCCACTGGAGTAAGGACTAGAAGAAATGTCTCTCCTGACAGCATGCTCTCCTATTTTCTATCACAAATTGAGCCAAAGATAATTGATGAAGCATTGTTGGATTCTGATTGGGTGATAGCTATGCAAGAAGAGCTGAACCAATTTGAAAGAAACAATGTGTGGAAACTAGTACCAAGACCTAAAGGGAAATCAGTTGTTGACATAAAATGGGTCTTCAGAAACAAGTTGGATGAAAGTGGAAATATGACAAGAAACAAAGCAAGGCTAGTGGCCAAAGGATACTGTCAACAGGAGGGAATAGATTATGATGAGACATTTGCACTTGTTGCCAGACTTGAAGCTATCAGAATATTTCTAGCCTATGCTGCACACTGCAACTTTCTTAATGGAGAGCTAGATGAGGAAGTGTATGTTGAACAACCACCTAGATTTGAAGATTCTGAGTTGTATGACTTTGTCTACAAGCTGTTCAAGGCACTCTATGTGATAAGTGCATATTTTTGCATATTTTTATTACCTATTTATTGCTTGAACTCGTATTTTAATAATTTATTTTGTTGCATTTCAGGAAATTCGTGAATAAATAAAGAAATGGTAAAATAAAGAAATAAAAGAGCAAGGAAGGGAAAAAGACGAAGAAAAAGGACTTAAATGAAAAAAGGAAAAAGAATTAGGAGCTTGGAGGAAAAGGAATCTTTCAAGACAAATGGAAGGTGGAGATCATCCCAACACACTAAATAAGTGTATGGCCAAGATCCACTCAAGAAAGCTTAAGGAGGAAGGAAACAATTGGATGACTAGGATTTCTCCACCACATTAAAAGGTGTATGGTGGAGATTCACCCAACACACCCCTAGACCCTATTTCTTATCCTATAAATACCCCCTTACCCCCCCCTTGTAATTAGGAACATAGATTTTAGGGTAGCTTTAATTTCTTGTTTTTTTTAGTTTCAATCTTGTAAACATTTTTTATTTTAATGCAAAAATTCCGTTTCCTTTAATTTCTCGTCTTGCTCTCTCTTTTATGTTGCCTCGCTTTCGTTATTTTCGTAAATCCGATTAGTGGACAACGTAGCGAAATGCTAACCACTATGGGTTGAAAATAACGATTTTTATATTCTTGTTCGTAGTTTTAATTCGTAATTTTGCCCCTTTAAATTTCAATTTTATTGTGGGCAATTTTAATTCCAAATCAAATCCTCGTTTTAGTGTAAAATTTTAATTTCGTAGTTAATTTCTTTATTATCGTATTTAGTTGTTTTTTTTAAAAAAAATTAGTTTTGTTACCAGCTTTTATTTTAGTTAATTCGTAGCACTTGTTTTAGGCTCTGTTTGGGATTGCTGTTAAAAACTGCTGTAGCTGTGGGAAAAAGCACTGTCAGAAAAAGCTGCTGTGGGAAAAAGCTGTTGACTGTTTGGTAAAATTCATAATTAATCTGCTGTTGAATGAAAAGCTGATAAATAAGCGTTTGATAAATAATTTTTAAAAATTTGTTATTTAACAATGTCTTTACAGGACAAACTAGCTAGTACAATTAAAAATATAAAAATGAACACTTTAATAAAATTAATATAAAAAATTGCATTCAGTGAGGTCAATGGTTAAAGCACCCTATCCCCATAATATTGTTACAAGAATCACATAGTCACTTCAGCAATTGCAGAAGTATAAACTCTAATCACATGAAAATTCCAAAAAAATAAGAGTGCTTACTGAAAAACAACCTAGTGACAACCACACTTACAAGTAGAACTGGCAGCATGAATCGTGAGTTTCCAGAAAAATTAGTTCTCAATCCCCTGGCAAAAAAAAAAGATATAATGCAAAAAAAGATATAAAAAAATTACAAACGGAATTCAGAAACAGCCAACAGTACCAAACATGGACACAAACTTGCTACAAACCACCAAACACTCAAAACTAAACTAAAAGACTTGAGCATCAATTCGGCAAGTATAAACTTAAAAATGAAAGTTATAGCAAAACATAGAAGATATAATGTTGGAATATGAATGTACTTCTGTTGTCATTTCGGTAAAATTTGTGGCCCTTTAAAATTTGTGTAGTATAACTAGTAGTGCGTTCCTATAGTCGGGATTAAAAAGTTGAATTGTTAGTAGCAGCCGTAAACAGCAGAGACCACCAGACTCAAATCATGGAACGCAACACGGTGTTGTATGCCTCAATCTCAATCCTGCTCATTATCTTGGTTTCCAAGTTGTTCAAAAAATCGATTCATTTGTTCAAAACATATTATTACTTGTCTCATAACAAACATATTATTACTTGTCTCATATTATTACTTGTTACAGACAGAAGACTCTGTTCACTTCTAACGGCTAAAATTCCTAACCAGTTTGTGAGCATCGACATGATCAAAAATAAAAACAATAATAAACAATCATATATATAACGAGACAAGAAGGAAGAAGATCAATGCAACACCGTGTATGGGATATAGAAGATCATGTAAAAGAAGGAAGAAGAGTACCAGGTTACCAGGGCTTGAACCTGCTACGTATAAACCCTATTGTGATTGATCCTGAATACACCGAGAGTTTATTTATATATATATATAGTGAAGTTTGATTTTGTATAGGATTGTATTACCTTATTTGTTATCTGTATAAACAAATAAAAAAAAGATGCAGGAGTTGGGGTTTGATGGCAGGTTTTATTAGCTACTGTCCGCTTAATTTTTAGAAGCAGCTTTTTCAAAAAGCATCTCCTACCTGCTTCTAAAAAAAGCAGCTTTTATAAAAAAAGCACTTTCCCCAAAAGCAGCTTTTATATTTTACCAAACGCTATTTTACCTGCTTTTGTGCTAAAAGCTGCTGTAGCTTTCCGGAACAGCACTCCCAAACGCTACCTTAATCTTTGAACCCAGCAAACCTTTCCTCTGTTTTCTTTCTATTCGAACAAACCCATTTCCCTTTTCTTAATTCTTGGTTTTCTTCTTTACAGCTAAAACACAAATTTCGAAACCTAGCTTCTCTCCTTCTTCTTCCTTTACCTGGTTCCTTCTACTTTTCTGTCCAACTCAAACACCCTCTGTCATTTTTTTTCCTTCTTTTGATTAAAAACCATTTCTTGTTTTTTCTTCGTTTTCTTTTAATTTCGTTTGTTGAAGTTTAATCATGCCGAGTGTTGTTGAGTTTAATTTGGTTCGATTACTGAGTTGTTAATCGAGTTTTTGCTGCGTTTTCTTGCTGTTTTCGAAATTCGATTTGTTAAAACCACGAGTTTGAGTACATATAATTGAATGGTTATATTTGGTTTCTTTTCTTCTGCTACGATGTTTCCGCTCTGTTTTCGAGTTGTTTTCTGTTTCTACAATTTGGTTTGCCATTTTCTGAGTTAGTTTGTGCCGAGTTGTTCATCGAGTTCATTTGCTGAGTTAAATTGTTAGGATAAGTAAATCGTTTGGTGTTGTTTTTGACGAATGCTGTTGAGTTATTTGTCTTTTGCTGTTAGTCGCTGTCTAGTTTTGTTCGTTACAGTTCTTGGCTTTGCTAGTCGAATTACTGAGTTTGTATGTTCGAGTTTTTGTTGAGTTTGGTTTTGAGATAGTGCGTTTTGATTCTAGTTTGTCTGTTATTATTGAAGCGAGTTGTTAAATTTGCTGAGTTTTGAACGAGTCATGTTCCGAGTTGGGAATTGTTAAATTTGGTTTCGAGTTCTGTGATATGCGTTTTATTTTACTGAGTTTTGTTTTGAGTCTGAGTCGTTTCGTTCGTTTCGTTAAATCGCGAGTTTTCATTAAGTTTCCGGTCTGACGCTAGTCAATTTACAAATAAAACCTATCAATTTTTCGTTAAAATTTTCAGTAAATAATTTTAAAATTCAAAAGAAAAAGTTTTAGTTCGACTTTAGACTTTTTAGATTAATTGACCTTTTGTTCCTTTTAATAAATAGTTTAGAATTAGAATAAATTAAATTTTCTTTTAAAAATGGTTTAAATTTTCTTTTAGTATTTAAATATTAAAATCCAAATCCTAAATCCACTTGTCCTAATTCGATTAAATTAGAAATTAAGGATTGCAAAAATGTTAGTCTTTGTGGATCGATACCTAAAATATTTCAACGATTAAATCGTGCCTTGCGATTTTAAATTGTATTTATTTTAGCACATCAAGTTTTTGGCGTCGCTGCCGGGGACTAATTTTTTTTTCGCGCCTTGATTTTTAATTTTTCGGATTAGTTTTACTTGTCTCATTTTTATCGTTTTGTTCTTAGAAAATTGGAAATTACGGGAATCTTCTCACGGAGCTTGGAACAAAAGTGGAATTTTTGGAAGCGTGCTTTGGCAACCCGTATTTCTCTCTTTTCGCCTTTTATTTTCTTAGAAAATCACAAAAAAATCAAAAAATCAAAAAAATTTAAAATTGAAAAAAAAACCAAAAAAATTAGTTGGTAAATACATAATTGTTGCATCATGCATTTAATAACTTAGGGCACATCATCTAGATTTTATTTTCTTCTTTTTAATTTTTCGTACCTTATAAATTGTGGTGATCGCTAGAGGATCCAAAGGTACGTTAAATTCTTATTTTCTTTAGTTTAGAACACGTAGTGTAAGCATCCATAATTGTTTATCGCTTTAATAATTATCGTTGTTTGTTGCATCATTTGTAAATAAATTTTAAGGGCAAAACCTCTCAAAAGATAAGGGAAGGGATTTCATCACTCTTTCCTTAGCCCAAAAACAATTAATCCCACATTTTGCATACCTTAGCTGTAACAACCCGACTTTTCGGACTAGTAATTCTAAATCGAAACTAAAATAAAACATAATTCTTTATTCAAATAAAACAAAATTTCAACAAAAGTCAAAGTAGCGGTCAAACTTAATATTCAAAAACATAAACTCGGAGACGCAGCTCCACAAATTCAATAAACAAGATCTAGCACTTAACAAAATATATTCTAATAGCACGATAAATCTTATCCAATAAATTGCATCAAATTACGTAACACGAAATTCACAAGTTCACGTCCACATTTTCAATAAGCTTCCACAATGTACGAACCTGAAATATTAGAAAATAGGTGAGCTACACAGCTCAGCAAGTACAAATTGACTAACAGATTTTCTTAAAAATCAATGGGCGTTTTAATAAAAAAAATTTCAAAAAAACAATAATAAGTTTGTAAAATATTTGCGAAAACAATTTCACCCAAAGTTTATATTTTAAAAAACCAGAATTTAAAACAGAAGCAAAAACAGAAATAAAACCAAAATCAAAAATACCACAGTCTTGCTCTACGGCCACACTTTGCCAGTGACCGGCATCTTATTCTTATTCTTATTCTTTAGCCACACTTTGCTAGTGACCAGCATCTAAAGTTCAATAATTACGCGCCCTTAATAGGTATCTAAAATTGCACACTTGTGCGCCTACTAATGGTATCTAAGGCTAGATCCGGAATTATAGCGTAAATTACGAACGAGTTCGAAACATAGAGACTGGGATTCTAAAATCAAATACTTATATCTTATAAAGTTCGAAATAGAATTCTTATATCTTATATGAAAATCGAAAGTTGGAGAATCAAAATATACTTTTCGAAAGTTAAAAATAAGTCAAAAAGTACTTACCTCAAAAACGACCGAACACTAAATAAAATCAACACGAACCGATCCTATAGTTAAATAGACCAAACCAAACAGAAGTTACAGACTGAACAATATAACAAGTCATGGTCATATTCTGCTACTGAAAATGCAACTAAAACATGGTACAATAATCATTTATTTGATTCTGTTTTACATTTAAACAAATATCACATGCATAAAAGGGAAAATGGGCCTTAAAGCCCAGAATAATGACACACTGCTTGGTCCAGTATTAAGCTACATAATTACAAATAAGTACCCAATATTTTACAATAATAACAAGATTTATATACATGCATAATACAATTTATATGCTCCTGCTTTTCAATGCACATGTCACATCACACCAATCACTTAGCAAATATTTTCTTTTAATCGGCACAAATAATAATAATAATAATAATAATAATAATAATAATAATAATAATAATAATAATAATAATAATAATAATAATAATAATAATAATCTTTATCCTTTAAAACAAGTTAATCAAATTGGCAGCTAATATCAATCACGTTAATCATCTTAATAATTGTAACAAAATGATCATAAAATAATTAATAATTTCAAAAGTAATTTAAATGATTAAAATAATAATTAAGCACATAAGCTTCTGAATATAATTAAGATCATTAAATTAAAAACTTTAGGACATCTACTTGATACCAAAAGAATCCTAGCAGCATGACAAAAACATGGTCGCATGGATGTTCTAGAATTCAATCATATTTACATAAATTCATATAAACTGGTTACTGTAGAAAGGCCATAATCAAATCAACTTGACAAAATATTATATTAAAGCTAGAAGCGTCAAGTCGAACACATATATTTGGATGACATGGATCAGACTAATTTAATATTGAATAAAATTGGAAGTAATCAACAAGCTTTTAAATAATTAAACTCATACTACATGCATACGTTTACAATTTATAGAACACAATTAGGCATAGTAATAATTAGGCACGAAATTTTATATGATTCAAAGCTCATGATAAACGTGCAGAGATAGCACACAAAATCATTGTTTGGTAATAGCTAAGGGACGAAACATACCTGCTAAGACGAGATGATGAGAGAGCTGTACGACTAATTCTTATTCTAAAGGGGTCTATATATAGTTACACAAACCCTAACTAAACAAGGTAATTTTAGAAATTGATCCTAATAATTTTACAACCTCTCCAAGTAATTGCCTAAAATAAAATATTCTGTTTACGATATCAATCTTCTAAAATATTTTCACGCTTCTTTCCTATAATAACAAATCTTATCTTTAATCTAAATTACTTGTACAAAAATAGATTCTGAAATCCTATAAATAAAAATTAATCAAAATTTTTTTTAAAACTCTAATCCCAATTTTCTAATTATCTTAATTTTAGAACCTCATCCATATTTTAGACTCATATTTTCTAATTCAATTTTAATTCTTAACCTTTAAAAAATTTCATTCCTTTTTTTATATTATTCTTTTATTATTATTATTATTATTATTATTATTATTATTATTATTATTATTATTATTATTATTATTATCTAAAAATTATGGGATGTTACATACTACCCTCCTTAAAAAGAATTTGGTCCCCAAATTCACAACTCCCTATACTCCAAAAGTTCGTGACACGTCTATTCTAAATTCTAGTCCTAACGACAATCTAAAGGATCGCATCCTAGAGAATATATTAGTCCCATACCTAAAACACTCCGAAGGACAGCCTGCTCTGATACCAACTGTAACAGCCCGACTTTTCGGACTAGTAATTCTAAATGGAAACTAAAATAAAACATAATTCTTTATTCAAATAAATCAAAATTTCCACAAAAGGCAAAGTAGCGGTCAAACTTAATATTCAAAAACATAAACTCGGAGACGCAGCTCCACAAATTCAATAAACAAGATCTAGCACTTAACAAAATATATTCTAATAGCACGATAAATCTTATCCAATAAATTGCATCAAATTACGTAACACGAAATTCACAAGTTCATATCCACATTCTCAATAAGCTTCCACAATGTACGAACCTGAAATATTAGAAAAGAGGTGAGCTACACAGCTCAGCAAGTACAAATTGACTAACAGATTTTCTTAAAAATCAATGGGCGTTTTAATAAAACAATTTAAAAAAAACAATAATAAGTTTGTAAAATATTTGCGAAAACAATTTCACCCAAAGTTTATATTTTAAAAATCCAGAAATTAAAACAGAAGCAAAAACAGAAATAAAACCAAAATCGAAAATACCACAGTCTTGCTCTACGGCCACACTTTGCCAGTGACCGGCATCTTATTCTTATTCTTATTCTTTAGCCACACTTTGCTAGTGACCGGCATCTAAAGTTCAATAATTACGCGCCCTTAATAGGTATCTAAAATTGCACACTTGTGCGCCTACTAAGGGTATCTAAGGCTAGTTCCGGGACTATAGCGTAAATTACGAACGAGTTCGAAACGTAGAGACTGGGATTCTAAAATCAAATACTTATATCTTATAAAGTGCGAAACAGAATTCTAATATCGTATACGAAAATAGAAAGTTGCAGAATTAATATATACTTTTCGAAAGTTAAAAATAAGTCAAAAAGTACTTACCTCAAAAACGACCGAACACTAAATAAAATCAACACGAACCGATCCTATAGTTAAATAGACCAAACCAAACAGAAGTTCCAGACTGAACAATATAACAAGTCATGGTCATATTCTGCTACTGACAGTGCAACTAAAACATGGTACAATAATCATTTATTTTATTCTTTTTTACATTTAAACAAATATCACATGCATAAAAGGGAAGATAGGCCTTAAAGCCCAGAATCATGACACAGGGCTTGGTCTAGTATTAAGCTGCATAATTACAAATAAGTACCCAATATTTTACAATAATAACAAGATTTATATGCATGCATACTACAATTTATATGCTCCTGCTTTTAAATGCACATGTCACATCATACCAATCACTTAGCAAATATTTTCTTTTAATCGGCACAAATAATAATAATAATAATAATAATAATAATAATAATAATAATAATAATAATAATAATAATAATAATAATCTTTATCCTTTAAAACAAGTTAATCAAATTGGCAGCTAATATCAATCACGTTAATCATTTTAATAATTGTAACAAAATGATCATAAAATAATTAATAATTTCAAAAGTAATTTAAATGATTAAAATAATAATTAAGCACATAAGCTTCTGAATATAATTAAGATCATTAAATTAAAAACTTTAGGACATCTACTTGACACAAAAAGAATCCTAGCAGCATGGCAAAAACATGGTCGCATGGATGTTCTAGAATTCAATCATATTTACACAAATTCATATAAACTGGTTACTGTAGAAAGGCCATAATCAAATCAACTTGACAAAATATTATATTAAATCTAGAAGCGTCAAGTCGAACACATATATTTGGATGACATGGATCAGACTAATTTAATATTGAATAAAATTGGAAGTAATCAACAAGCTTTTAAACAATTAAACTCATATTGCATGCATACGTTTACAGTTTATAGAACACAATTAGGCATAGTAATAATTAGGCACGAAATTTTATATGATTCAAAGCTCATGATAAACGTGCAGAGATAGCACACAAAATCATTGTTTTGTAATAGCTAAAGGACGAAGCATACCTGCTAAGACGAGATGAATGAGAGAGCTGTACGACTAATTCTTATTCTAAAGGGGTCTTTACATAGTTACACAAACCCTAACTAAACAAGGTAATTTTAAAAATTGATCCTAATAATTTTACAACCTCTCCAAGTAATTGCCTAAAATAAAATATTATGTTTACGATATCAATCTTCTAAAATATTTTCACGCTTCTTTCCTATAATAACAAATCTTATCTTTAATCTAAATTACTTGTACAAAAATAGATTCTAGAATCCTCTAAATAAAAATTAATCAAAAATATTTTTAAAAATCTAATCCCAATTTTCTAATTATCTTAATTTTAGAACCTCATCCATATTTTAGACTCATATTTTCTAATTCAATTTTAATTCCTGACCTTTAAAAATTTTCATTCTCTTTTTTCTATTATTCTCCTTTTATTATTATCTAAAAATTACGGATGTTACATTATCCTTAATAAAATTGAATTAGACATGGCCCCTAAGAATTTCGCGCTCAATTAGGAAGGTACCTAAAAAATGACGTAATCTTTAAATATTCCGACTTTTTGGTGTCTAGGCAAGCGAAAGCTTACCTGGCCAATTAAGGTTTGGTGTCTAGGCTGGTGTTTAGCCTCTTAGTAATGCTTGCACCTACCTTGCCAAATCGGTCCGAATAATTTCTGATTTACCGAATTTTTGGTGGTCCTTGCAGTTAGAAGCAAGGTCTAGTCTATTTTATTAAGGAACCCTAAGCTTAGAATTTTTCTTTTGATTTTTCACCCTTTCTTTTTGTGTGTTTAAATTTTATTTTCGCACTTATTTGCTACTTGTTTACTTTTGTGGTTTTTGCGTACCATGGCCGTGTCCCTTAAAGACCGTTGTTATCCCACCCGTTCTGCTCAACCCTCATGTATCACTCTTCCCCCCGATAATGATAACAATTTCAAGATTAAAGCCCACCATATTAGCATGTTACCTAAATTTACCGGGAGTGAGGGTGAGGATCCCTATCTTTTTCTTCATGAATTCGAGGAGGTTTGTGCCTTGCAAAAACTCCGACATCTTTCCGAGGACTCCATTAGGCTGAGACTTATCAACTTCGCTTTAAAAGAAAATGCTAAGAAATGGTTGTATAGTCTTCCCGTTAATTCTATTTCCACGTGGGAGGGATTTGTGGTAATGTTTCTAAAAAAGTATTTTCCAAACCATAAGACTACAAGGATTACAAACGAAATAAATCAATTTCATCAGAAGGAAAAAGAGTCTTTTTGGAAATATTTTGATCGTTTTAAAAGTCTTCTATCGCAATGCCCCCATCATGGAATAGAAAAATGGAGACTTTGCAAAAAAATTTACGAACCTTTAGATAGTCAAACAACCGCCTTACTAGAGTCTATATGCCAAGGTAAATTTATGGAGAAAGATGTGGACGAAGGGTGGGCATTTTTCGAGGAATTAGCCGAGAAGACTATGTTGTGGGAGTCTACTAGGGAACCTAGTAAATTGAATGAGTCGCCTAGTTCATCTAGGGGTTGAATTCAATAGGAAATTCTATTGCAACCGATGCCAAATTAGCTACTCTAACTAGAAGACTCGAAGCCCTAAAAACTAGTAAGGCCCCCTCACAAGTGTCTATGTGCTCTAATTATAATCAAGGTTTTTCGGACTTTCCTGGTTGTGATCAAGTTAATGCGGTGTTTCAACCAACCCCTAGGAATGACCCTTTTGCACTTACATACAATCCCGATTGAAAGAATCACCCGAATTTCTCGTGGAACCAAGGCCAAAACTACCAATCTCAGCCGCCTTCTTTTTAACCTCCTTGTTTTCAAAAGCCCAATCAAAACTCTTACCCAACTCCGAACCAAGGTCCTTTTCCAAACCCAACTCAAAATCACGTTCCTTATCCAACTCAACCCGCCCACCCTCCCGGCTTTCATGAGTCGGATAAGAGAATTAATTCTTTGGAAAAGACTCTTGATGCACTTTTGAAATCAACAACTAATTTTGCTCAATCTCAACAAACCTTCATGCCAACCATGACTCAAGATAGGCAAATTTTGAATGCTAGTACTCAAGCCATATTTAAGTTAGAGGTTCAAGTGAGTCAATTAGCCAACGCCATGTGTGAGCGAGAGAAGAACAAGTTCCCGAGTCAACCTGAGGTCAACCCTAAATTTCCCCTCAATCAAAGACCTCACAAAAATGTTAACGCCATCATTTCTTTAAGGCCGGGAAATAAAGTTGATAATCAAGTAGGAGTCTTGCCTTCCGAAGAAGAAGAAGAGTCAAATGTTGAACCAAAACCTAAACTTGATCATTCAAACCATATTCTAAATTCCGAGCCTCTCAAGTCATCTAGTCCCACACCTTCACAACTTGAACCTTCATCTTCAAAATCCACTCCCAAGTCATCAGAATCTTCTCTTAAATCATCATCACCGAGTGAGCCTCCATTTTCTTGTAAACCACCTTCACCTAGCACGTCTTCGTTTGTCATTTCACTTTCAAAATCCATCCCCGAAGAACCTAGAGAACGAGTCTTTAAGCCAAAAGCTCCTTATCCTCAAAGACTCATTTCCAAAAAACATTCGGCTCAAGTAGACAAGATTTTGGAAGTCTTTAAGCAAGTCGAGGTCAACATTCCTCTTTTATATGCCATTCAACAAATTCCCTCTTATGCTAAGTGTCTAAAAGATTTGTGCCCTCATAAACGTTCCACTCACGTCCCTAAGAAAGCCTTTTTGACCTCTCATGTTAGCTCAATTCTTTCAAATCAAATTCCCGTGAAATATAAGGTCCCCGGTTGTCCTACAATTTCATGTGTCATAGGCAATACTTTTGTGGACAAAGCTTTACTTGACTTAGGAGAGAGTGTGAATCTTCCTCCATTTTCGGTCTACGAAGCCCTAGGTCTAGGCGAAATTAAAAAGATGAACATGACACTTCAACTAGCTGATCGTTCTATCAAAATGCCTAAGGGAATAATTGAAGATGTCTTAATTAAGGTTGGTGATTTCATTTTTCCGGTTGATTTTGTTGTCCTCGAGACTCAACCCATCACGAATCCTAAGAACCAAATCCCGATCATTCTAGGACGACCTTTTCTTGCTAATCCAATGCCTTGATTAATTGTAGGGATGGTTCGATGAAACTCACTTTTGGTAATATGACAATTAACCTTAACATCTTTAATGTCAGAAAAGAACCCAATGAGATTTATGAACAAAAAGTAGGGGTCAATCTTGTTGATGACATTGTTAATTGGTCAATCCTTAAGGATAGTGAGATTGAGTCTCTTATTATTGAGGATTTTCAAATAAATCACAAAACTAATCAAGAGTATATTGAGTCGTTAAGGGATATGACCTCGAAAGAGATGTTGAGAGAGTTAGACGACATTTGTTCTAAGTAGGGGACACCACCCGAGGATGTTCGTATTGAGGCCGTTGTTAAAACTCCCGTTGGTGAACCACCTACATTCGATGAGTTATTAGGAGACTTGAATCCCGTTTGTTCTAAATGGGAAGCTAAATCTGATAATGACCATGTCAAACCTAGTACCATTGTTAAGAGTCCCGTGGGAAGACCTCCCGTATTTGACTCAACTTTGTATCTTCCCGAGTTTGATCAACAGCCCTTAAGAGAGGATGGACCCTTATCTTATGTCATTCCTAGTGATTCAACCCTTAACCAAACTTTCATTGTCTCTAATTTGCTTAAACAAAATAAAGAAGCCTTAAGTTGGTTTAGGGAGAACATTAGTGACACTTGTTCTATAAGGTTGAATGATTCCATGTTACTTGAGAAAATCTTTTCTAATCAAAATTTTCAACAATGTCTTGATATTTTCTCAAAGCTTCATCCCAATTTTCTCACCGGCATCGGCTAATTCGATTTTATTCCTTTGCCTCCCCTCGTGAAATTCATGTATGGGGGAGTATAAGTGTGCGTGAGTAGTGTTAATTAGTTGTTTTTCATTCCTCTCCGTCATCCCTTGTCAGGTATTATCTCCTCATTCTCCTTTACTCATTTCTCTTGCATTTGCATACATTGAGGACAATGCATGATTTAGGTATGGGGGGAGTTTTTAGTGTAAATGCATAAAATTGAAAAATCCAAAAAAATTTAAAAATTTAAAAATTTAAAAATCCAAAAATAGAGATATTTTAGCTTAGTTATCCTTCCCACTATTTAAATTTTAGAACTAGTTGGTGTTAACAATTTTTCGAAAATTATATGTATAATGCCTTTAGATGATTTGAACGTAGTCAAGTAAAGTTTTACTCATGAAACTTGTGTCGAACAAATTTTTTGCTTAAAAGTCCAAGACGACACATTTGCACAAGACCTTTGATGGAAAAATTGTATAGGGATGTTATTCGATACCTGAGAGAGAACCCACATGTTAAAACAATGTCGAATCAAACCTTTGCAAATAAATTGTTCCTATAGTGTCTATAAAAAAAAGAGAAAAAAAAAGAGTCGAAAAGTGTATATAGTCGTAGAGTGCTAATAGAAAAAATGGCCAGATTGGGCTCATTAGTACCCGAGCAATTAAGTCTGAGGGGACTTTGTGCCTAGTAACCTAAAGCTTTAAAGCAAGCCCCTAGAGTTCGGTATGATACACTATCTACCTTTCTGTTGGAGAATCAATTATAAGAGGTGTTGTAGATAAAACACTATTCTATAAACATCATGGCAAGGACATCATTCTGGTACATATCTATGTTGATGATATAATCTTTGGTTCTACAAATGAGAAGCCGTGTGAGAAGTTTTCATCTATTATGAGGAACAAATATGAGATGAGTATGATGGGAGAACTATCATTCTTTCTTGGCCTGCAGATTTACCAAAAGTGTAATGGCATTTTCATTTGTCATGCAAAATATGTCAAGGAACTGCTCAAGAAGTTCAACTTGGAAGATGCATCACCTGCCAAGACACCTATCTCTACTACAACCAAACTGGATCTAGATCCTAAAGGAAAGAAAGTGGACTCTAGTACTTATAGAGACATGGTTGGATCTCTGCTATATCTAACTGCTAGCAGACCAGACATAATGTTTGCTACATGTCTCTGTGCAAGGTTTCAAGCTGATCCAAAAGAGTTACACTTGATTGCTATTAAGAGAATCTTTAGATGCTTGAAAAGCACTCCAAATTTAGGCCTTTGGTATCCTAAAGACACTGGATTTGATCTAGTTGGATATTTCGATTCAGACTATGCTGGATGCAAGATTGACAGAAAAAGCACAACAGGAAGCTGTCAATTTCTTAGTGGAAGATTAATGTCATGGTTTAGCAAGAAGCAGCATTCTGTATCTACCTCAACTGCAGAAGCTGAATACATTGCAGCTGGAAGTTGCTATGCTCAAATTCTTTGGATGAAGAATCAACTTTTGGATTATGGTTTAGAGTTATCAAACATTCCTATCTACTGTGATAACACTACTGCCATAGCCATCTCAGACAATCCAGTTCAACATTCCATGACAAAGCACATTGATATAAGGCATCATTTCATAAGGGAACATGTTGAAAAGGGAACTGTGAAGCTGTTCTACATTCTTACGGAAAAGCAACTTGCAAACATTTTCACCAAGCCATTGGATAAAGCAACCTTCAACAGGTTGGTAAGTGAATTAGGAATGCAAAATATGGTAAGTTAACTTACTAGTTTTTACATTTTCAATTTGTTAAATTGCAGCTCGTGACAGTAGCCTTCAATGTTGCTGTCATGAGAAGTTACTGTCTTATGTGCTACTTGTTATTGACAGCATGTCTGCCATGACTATGCTAAATTGAAATTACATGCGTATTTCAACTTATGTAATGAGTAATCACGTGACATTAACTTAAATCACACGTGTGCCAGTGATAATTAGTCGTGTCATTTGAAATGACCCGGGGTAATTGTCAGTCCTTTTTTCTTTTAAAGTTAAATACTTTATTAAAAGGAAGCGTGTGGGAAACTGTAGCGTCTCTTAGTGTACTATAAATGAACCCGAGGCCAAACCCCTATTTTCCTTCATATTTTTCATAACACACTAAGGAGAGAGAATAAGAGAGCAAATGGACTGCAAACTCAAGATTTCGTGCGAGCCCGGTCACGAGGAGGAGATTGAAAAGCTGTTCGATTTGATGGATACAGCACTGGAGGAAGAAGAAGCGGAGAAAGAGAAGGAGGCTGAAGAAGATATGGCAGCCTGGAAGGAGTTACTCGACTTCGTCGAGGCTCTCCTCAAGGTAGAAGGGTTAGTAGGAGAAGTTGTTGAAGTGGAGTTGTATGAACTTGTTTCAGATGATGAAACATAAAGTTGTTTTGTAATGTTTTTTATTGAAAAGTTCATCGTCTTTTTCAGTGTTCTTTGCTTGTCTCTTTACTTTATCCTCATACCTTGGTTATCTGTTGGATAAATGCATGTATGCATGTGTGTATATGTGAATGTGTGGATGTGTGCCTAAGACGATTATGCGCTTTAATCGATTAAAATGCTAATTGGTAATTTTAATTCAGTAATAGACAAAATTCATTTAAAACCCATGATGTTTGGAATTTCCGCACAACTTCCTGTCAACAAGGAAAGGTGCTGTCATGAGATTTTTTTTTAAAGAAAATTGTCTATAAATTACTTAATGGTGACAACATGTTCTCGCGCCAATGTTACTGTCAAGCGAAACATACTGTCACCACCCCAAGATTACTAATGATTTGTTCCAGCGCACGGTTACTGTTAAGAGTTAGTGGACCGTTGAAATTGGGATTTTTACCTTTACGATTTACACCCACTAAAAAGTAACTACCCACTACACCACGTGAACATTTAATAGGTCTTAAGACAAAGTTACTTTTCCTTCTTCAGTAAAACAGTTGCTATTCTCATATAAGCAATTGTAAAACACACAAACACATAACTTTCAACAAAACCTCTCTCTCTCAAAAGCTTAAATCTCTCTCTCCCAAATCTCAAAGCAAAAATGGCACCAAAACAATCCTCTTCTCAAACAAACTTTGCTAGTATTCTCTCTACTAGAGATGCTGGTGAAGGTTTCAAAGGACTTGTATCCTTCATGAACAAGTCCTATCTAGGTCGTGCTATAACCTCTACCCCTTCTTTGGACCTAGACAGACTTGAACAATTTTGGAAAACAGCCTCTGTTCAAGAAGATGCTGGTAGTGAGTCCATTAATTTTGAAATCAACAATACTACCTACATTCTCATAATCAAGGGCATCAATGAAGCTCTAGGAATTGGACTGCAAGAAAATGAATCATACCAGGAGCTTACAAGTGATGAAACCCTAAAGAAGTCCTTCTTGAAAATTGGGTATTTTGGCCCTGTTCTTGAAGAAGGAACTTCAAGCTGGTACCCAACTGGAGAAATGGACAGAAAATATCTAAGAAAAGAGTGGGGCATGATTATTGATGCAATGGTGAAGGTTTTCTCAACAAAGACCTCTGGGTGGAATGGTATCCCTACCTACATCAAGAAACTCACTCACTCTCTTGTTCATGGGTACAAAGTGGATGTTGGAAAGCTGCTCATGGGACAATTCAATTCTGCCTTAGGCAAGAAGGTACATATCTATCCTCGCTTTCTTACGATGTGTATAAATTCTTTATGTGTAATTGATAAAAATGCATCTCTCACAATGGAGTGCAATGTTTTGAAAAGAAATACACACACTACGCTCAATTCACAGTATTTAAATGTACATATTCCATTTTGCTTTACACAGCACATGGTTGATCAAGTGCCGAACCTTGATTTTCCATTGCCCTCTGGGTATACTATTTTCTCTCTTGAGAATGAAGCTGAATTAAGCCCAAATTCAGTCAAACCTCATTCTACTATATTAATACAAGTCAGACCTTCTAGATTACCAAAAGCCACAAAAATAGCCCTGCAAGAATTCAAGAAAAGACCCTTGGAAACTGGTGTTGAAGGTAGTTCTAAGAGTGTTGAGGGAGATACTGCACTTGATGCAGCAAATAAGGATGTTAGTGAAAGTGAACCCACAGTGGTTCCTCTTGAGCCTAAGAAGAAGAGAGCTAAGAGGGCCAAAGCCACTGTCAGCCACCCCACAGTCTCACAAAAGGTTGTGGAGGATAAAAGAGAATCAAACACATCCCTAGATGCTTCTTCTCAACAAGGAGTATCTATTGAAATTAGCCTGTCTCCCAGGGCATCTTGTAAAGAGTCTGCACAAACTCATGTACTCACTCATGAGAAGCCCACACTTGCAAAAACACACATGGAGATAGGGCACAGTGAGGATCAAACTCCAACTATTGATGTTCTACAAGTTACCCCTGTGGAACAGCCAATACTCTCTTCTATACCGTCACCTTCTTTATTCTCTAATCCATCAATTGTTTCTTCTCAACAACCTAGAGAAGGGGACAGTACCAACCCTTCAGGTTTCGATCATCCATCTTCTATCATGGATGAGCCCCCATCAAGTGGTCCACAAGAACCCATTGCTCAAAGTGTGATGGACACCACTCTCTCAAACACTGAGTTAGATCATGATGCAATTCTTCCAGATATTGAAACAGCCAATATCATGATTGATCTCCAGAAAGCAACTTACCCTCAGGAAGTTGCTGTCACATCCTTAGCTGCTGTCAAAGACACAACCAAAGTTGCTGTCACCCCACCTGCTGACAGTAAACTTTTGGATAAAGATGTTGTCACTTCTACATAGCTTGATCAAGACGTAGTCATTGTTGAAGATGCTTCTGATGAAGATCATGTGTCAATATCCTCTTTCAAAAAGGTAAAATCTAAACCTTCTCCTTCAATGCATGTTAGTACTGCTCATACCCATGCATCTAGGTTGAGTGAGGGTGTGAAAAAGAAAAGAGAGATAAAAGAAAAGAGAGGTGAGCATAAAAATGAGAGGCAGCCAAATGAGCTGGCAAAAGGAGAGGGACTTGAGCATGTCCAGAGTAAAAAGAGAGAAACCCCAGCAAAAAGGCTCTAGGCCTTGAGTGTTCAACTGTGAGGAGTGATGAGATCACTCAAAAAAACAATGAGAGTGTGAGAACCCCCACAACCTCTTTGCCCCAATCTTTTCCTTTTCCTACAAAAAGGTTAAGATCTGGTGGTCCTTCTAAACAAGCTGATTCAAGGTTGAAATCTCTTGAGGACAGATATGCATCTATGGAAGCTAAAATTGATAATCTGTTCTGATAGTATTTTGTCCTAAACCCAATCATGTGTGATGGGTTAGGAAATACTTTCATGTAATCTTATTTGATTTTATTTATATTAATAAAAGACTTGTTGTTTTTATTACGGGCTTTATCTATTTAAAGTGTTTAAATAAGAAGTTCCATAGTTTAGAGTAAAGCTTCTAGAATTATAATGAGATTATAATAATGAGATCTAGAAGATGATAACACTAAACTTAAATAGTTCCCGATCGTAGGATAACTAATTGGGAGTTAGTCAATCCGTAAAGATCGGTACATACTATGCTTGCTTCCTCTGAAGGTTGTCTGTTCTCATAGACATTCGTGTGATGACACTATAGCTAGTATGTAGGTGCTTATTGGAGAATAAGTTCACTGAACGTGACTTGATCAAATGAACGACTAATGGAGTTTACTCACGTGTTAATAGTTGTTCATAAGTTGATGGTGGTACAAGTGTCCTTAGACTTGAGACCGTTAAAGTAATCTTATATACAATGAACTATGTTTTGGTTTAGTTCTAAGTCCTCAAGGGACAATCATTAGTTCTATTCCGGGTATAGGAATTTGTATATGAAGATAGTTAACGATCGATAAAGAATCTACCCCTTTCAGTAAAAGAAAGTGAATATCCTATGATGTTCTTACTATGTTAGTTCTGGAATCTCTGGCCAGAGTAATTGAAGTTAGAAAGAGTTTCTAATTCAAATGAACTAGACATAATGTATAAGAAATTATATGATTAAATTAAATAGGCTTGAGACGCGATCCATGCCTTGTATTTAATCGGGATATTGTCGGGTACCATTATAGCACTCCACACTTGAGGGGTGATTGCTAGAAATTAAAGACACATTCATAACAATCCCAGGAAAGCTATCAAGGTATTTTTCTTGTGTTCATACAATTTTTAAATCTATATACATGATTAATTAGGTTTTTATGCATGTAAATGTGATTTACGCTTCCGCTACGATCATAAATTCCTTCAATGGTATCAGAGCATAGGTTGCATGTATATAGATCCCAGAAAAAATTTCGGAATTTTTCAAGCTTGTATGAATTAGTTATGAATTTTTGAAGTTCTAGGAGGCTATAATCAAATTAATTACAAATTAATTAATAAATTATTTTTTAAAATAATTTTGATCATTGATATATTTTTTACAAGTGTTGTAGAAGTCCCAAAAAAAGTTTCATAATTTTCCCATGGATAGATTATTTATTATTGATTTTTAAAGAGTTTAGAAATTAATAAATAATAATCTGTTTTATAAATATATATATTATTTATAAAATATCTAGATGGGTAGTTAAAGTTGGGGGCCCAAAATATTGTATTATTGGGCTGGTGGGCTGGAAAGATGATCAGGCCGACTGAAAAGAATATATAATATATATTAATAAAATTCGTTTCTGTCGACTGAAAAAGGAAAGTACTGTGCGCGTCTGTGTCCCGCGCGTGGGAGGCACGCGCTGGCGGCTCACGCGCCGCGCGTGCAGCGCACGCGCCGGGTCGCACTGGTCGGTCGGGTCGGATATCGGGTCCGGTCAAGGGCCGGGTCGGATGCTGACGTTATCATGACGTCGTCACTGTGTAACGCGTCTGTTGAATGCGTTACACAGGTGATATGTTATTTTTGGCCTGTAACGCATTCTGGTAATGCGTTACAGGGTCTGTAGATGACAGAAATGACCCTGATTCGTATTTTGATTTTTCCCGTTGATCCGTAACTCCGTTTGAGGCGTATAATATATCGTTGGATTCGTTTTTTCGAGACGGATCTAATGGAGTGGTCAAATAAATTTTAAAAATTAATTTTGAAATGGTTATAGCTTCCGGAAGTGTTTTAAAGCCCGTTTTAATCGTGTTAAAATACTTTAAAATACTAATATTGTTTCATATAGATGTTTAACAATGTTTAACATGATATAACATGTTTGCCTATATATATGTGTGCATAGAAATGCCATGAGATAATATATATAGTTTTATATATCGCATGTTTGACTTTAGGTTTTAACGAAAACGTTTCGTAACCTAAATAATATAAAATCCCTCGTTATTTAATATCAAGTAATAAAATGGCCAATGTCACAACGGGCTTGTGTCGGTCATAGCCTTCCAACATGGTAGAAAGTAATTCTTAGTTTTGAGCTTTGTCGTTTCGTGCTACAGCCGAGGGCTTCGTTTTCAAAAATAGGAATTACTTGTCTATTACATGAGATGCGTATAATTAATTAGAATCCAATTGTCGTTACGTGCTACAGCCGTGGGCTATTGAGATCTTATTAATTTAAAGAGATGTTGGGTCTCACTTGACTTAGAATATTGAATTTAGACGTGCTACAGCCGTGATTCAATGATTAAAGAGGCTAAATGGAATTAGGGAATAACATGAAATGTAATTGATAAATAGTTATCTGCCTATGGAACATTACATAGCGTTTCGTGCTACAGCCGAGGTTATATAATGGAAAGTAGGATCCCTATTCTCACATGCATTGAGAATGCTTAAGTTATACATTTGAGGGTTGTATAATTTTAATAAAACTGTGGGAGCCACCTATGAATAAAGACCCGATTCATAAGGTGTTATAATAAAACTGGATATCTACTAATGTTGTATGTGTTCACAAATTTCAGATTTATAGATCATGTCTTCTACTCTATCACTCCGTAGCATACTTGATGCGAACAAATTGACTGGTCCCAATTATGCTGATTGGCTTCGAAACCTGAGAATCGTTCTCAGGGCTGAGAAGAAGGATTATGTGCTTGACTCGCCTTTACCTGTACCTCCTTCTGATGATGCACTTTTCCATGAACGAGAAGTGTATAATGAATGGTTAGATGCTGCTAATGTTGCTCAATGTGTCATGCTAGCATCCATGACACATGAGTTACAGAAGCAACATGAGAAAATGGATGCTCCAACCATTCTGATACATCTACAGGAGCTTTATGATGTACAAGGGAGAACCGCTCGATATGATATATCGAAAGAGCTATTCCAATGTAGAATGGCTGAAGGGTCGTCTGTGAATGACCATGTGCTTAAGATGATCAATCTGATTGAGCATCTAGGGCAGTTAGGTTTTGTCATGGATGGGGAGTTATGCCAAGATTTAGTCTTGCAGTCACTCCCGAATTCGTTCTCGCAGTTCGTTATGAACTTTCACATGAACAAGCTGGATGTCAGCTTAGCTGAGCTCCACAACATGCTGAAAACTGCTGAGGCGAATTTTCCCTCCAAAAGGGGTTCTGTTCTTATGATCGGTGCCAGTACCTCTACTAAGAGGAAGAGGAACTGGAAGCCGAAGAATAAGAAAAAGGGTGAGAATAAGCCTGTTCCACCAAAGGCTGACCCGAAAAGCAAAGGAGTTTGCTTCCACTGTAACAAGGTGGGACACTGGAAGAGGAACTGCAAGGTTTACCTTGCAGAGTTAAAGAATAAGAAGGGCAATGAGATTACCGCTTCTGATCCAGGTATGTTCATGATTGAACTAAATATGTCTTTAAGTCAGATTTCTACTTGGGTATTTGATACTGCTTGTGGGTCTCATATTTGCAATTCGTTGCAGGGACTAAAGCAAAGTAGACCTCTGGGGGAAGATGAAGTGATTCTATTGATGGGCAATGGAGCAAGAGTTGCTGCTGCAGCTGTAGGATCATTTCCTTTGCATATGCCTACGGGCAAAACTATCATGTTGAATAAATGTTATTATGTACCATCTATTGTAAGAAATATTGTTTCTATTCCTGTACTTGATTCGGATGGTTTTACATTTATTGTTGAGAATAATAAATGTTTAATTAAGAGAAATAATATTACTTATGGATACGGTACATTACATAATGGTTTGTATATATGTGACTTAGAACATAATTTGTTTCAAATTGAACAACCTAATAATAAAAGAAAAAGAGATAATAAAAATCCAACTTATTTATGGCACTGCAGACTAGGTCATGTTAGTGAGAACAGACTTCGCACATTACATAAGGATAAGTTACTAGAACATTTTGATTTTGAATCATATCCTACATGCGAGTCTTGTCTCATGGGTAAAATGACTAAATCTCCATTTACTGGACATGGAGAGAGAGCTGCGGGGTTGTTAGACTTGGTACACACAGATGTATGTGGACCAATGTCAACAAGTGCTAGAGGAGGATTTTCATACTTCATTACTTTTACGGATGATCGATCCAGGTTAGGATATGTATATCTTATGAAATACAAATCCGAAGCTTTTGAAAATTTCAAGGAATATAGAAATGAAGTAGAAAAACAAACCGCACGTAGTATAAAAGTTCTTCGATCAGATCGAGGAGGTGAGTACTTAAGCGGAGAGTTTTTAGGTTATCTTAAAGAAAATGGTATAGTTTCTCAATGGACCCCTCCCTATACTCCACAATTAAATGGAGTATCTGAGAGAAGGAATCGTACTCTATTAGATATGGTGAGGTCCATGATGAGCTTTACTGATCTTCCAGTATCACTATGGGGTTATGCTTTAGAGACGTCAGCGTATTTACTGAACAAGGTGCCTTCTAAATCGGTTCTCACGACCCCACATGAGATGTGGAGTAGGAAGAAACCAGGTCTTAAACATGTTAAGGTTTGGGGGTGTCCAGCTTATGTCAAGAAAGTTGAACATGATAAGTTGGAACCTAGATCCGTGAAATGCAGTTTTGTGGGATATCCTAAAGAAGGTCATGGATATTATTTCTATGATCCTTCTGATCAAAGGATATTTGTTTCTAGACACGCACACTTCTTAAAGGAACAGTTCCTCCTTGATAGAAATAGTGGGAGAAATATTGAACTTGATGAAGTTCAAGAACCACAAAATGCAACGATTAGAGAAGAAGTACCTGTTCAGAAAGAACAACCTTCTGTAGAACAACCTTTACGTAAGTCAGAGAGAGTGTCCCGCCCAATCGAAAGATATTACGGGCTTGTCATTGAAAATGATGATGATTTGTCATTTGTTGATGATGAGGACCCTATGACTTATGAAGAGGCTGTGAGTTGTAATGACTCAGAGAAATGGCAGGATGCCATGAAATCCGAAATGGACTCGATGTATATAAACCAAGTGTGGACTTTGGTTGAGGCACCTGAAGGAGTTAAACCCATTGGGTGCAAATGGATATACAAACGAAAGTTAGGAGCAGATGGCCAGGTGGAGACCTATAAGGCCAGGCTTGTGGCAAAAGGATTCAAACAAAGACAAGGGATTGACTTTGATGAAACCTTTTCGCCTGTAGCCTTGCTCAAATCCATTAGGATTTTGCTTGTGATTGCAGCCTACTATGATTACGAGATCTGGCAAATGGACGTAAAGACGGCCTTCCTCAATGGGAAACTTGAAGAGGAAGTGTATATGACACAGCCAAAGGGTTTTGTTTCCAGTGGAAACGAAAATCTAATATGTAGACTGCTGCGAACCATATATGGTTTGAAGCAAGCTTCTCGAAGATGGAACATCCGTTTTGATGAGACAATCAAAGAGTTTGATTTTATCAAAAACTTAGATGAACCATGTGTTTACAAGAAGGTTAGTGGGAGCGCGGTAACATTTCTTATATTGTATGTGGATGACATACTTATAATAGGAAATGATATACCGATGTTACAATCAGTCAAGGTCTGGCTATCAAAGAACTTCACTATGAAGGACTTGGGAGAGGCATCCTATATTTTAGGGATGAAGATCTATAGAGATAGATCTAATCGAACGATTGGCCTATCCCAAGGTACATACATCGATAAAGTGCTAAAACGGTTTAGCATGGAGAACTCGAAAAGAGGTCTCATTCCTATTAGTCATGGGATTACTCTTTCCGAGAAGATGTCTCCAAAGACATATGAGGAAAGGGTGCGCATGAGTAGGATTCCTTATGCCTCGGCAATAGGATCCATCATGTATGCGATGTTATGTACTAGAGCTGATGTTGCTCATTCACTTAGTGTGACGAGCAGATATCAGTCTAACCCAGGTGAAGAACACTGGAAAGCAGTGAAGAACATATTGAAGTACTTGAGAAGGACTAAAGATGTTTTTCTTGTTTTTGGTGGATCTGAATTGAAAATTGAGGGTTATACTGACTCTAGTTTTCAATCAGAAGGCGATGGTAGCAGATCTCAGTCAGGGTATGTATTTACTCTAAATGGGGGAGCGATTAGTTGGAAGAGTTCCAAACAGCCTACAACGGCTGACTCCACAGCGGAAGCGGAATATATAGCTGCATGTGAAGCTGCAAAGGAAGCTGTCTGGATGAGGAAATTTGTTTCTGATTTGGGAGTAGTTCTTAGCATTGAGGATCCTATAGTGTTGTATTGTGATAACAACGCTGCGATAGCTCAAGCTAAGGAACCAAGATCCCATAAGAATTCCAAACACGTGTTGCGGCGCTTTCATCTGATTCGAGAGATCATAGAAAGAGGGGATGTCAACATCGTAAGAATTGACACACATAACAACATAGCGGACCCATTTACTAAGGCATTATCTCAGGCTCACTTTGATCGACATAGAGATAAGATGGGTATAAGATACCAGAGTGATTGGCTTTAGTACAAGTGGGAGTTTGATAGTATTTTGTCCTAAACCCAATCATGTGTGATGGGTTAGGAAATACTTTCATGTAATCTTATTTGATTTTATTTATATTAATAAAAGACTTGTTGTTTTTATTACGGGCTTTATCTATTTAAAGTGTTTAAATAAGAAGTTCCATAGTTTAGAGTAAAGCTTCTAGAATTATAATGAGATTATAATAATGAGATCTAGAAGATGATAACACTAAACTTAAATAGTTCCCGATCGTAGGATAACTAATTGGGAGTTAGTCAATCCGTAAAGATCGGTACATACTATGCTTGCTTCCTCTGAAGGTTGTCTGTTCTCATAGACATTCGTGTGATGACACTATAGCTAGTATGTAGGTGCTTATTGGAGAATAAGTTCACTGAACGTGACTTGATCAAATGAACGACTAATGGAGTTTACTCACGTGTTAATAGTTGTTCATAAGTTGATGGTGGTACAAGTGTCCTTAGACTTGAGACCGTTAAAGTAATCTTATATACAATGAACTATGTTTTGGTTTAGTTCTAAGTCCTCAAGGGACAATCATTAGTTCTATTCCGGGTATAGGAATTTGTATATGAAGATAGTTAACGATCGATAAAGAATCTACCCCTTTCAGTAAAAGAAAGTGAATATCCTATGATGTTCTTACTATGTTAGTTCTGGAATCTCTGGCCAGAGTAATTGAAGTTAGAAAGAGTTTCTAATTCAAATGAACTAGACATAATGTATAAGAAATTATATGATTAAATTAAATAGGCTTGAGACGCGATCCATGCCTTGTATTTAATCGGGATATTGTCGGGTAAAAGGAATTGATTGTACGGTAACCATTTGCTGAATAGGTTTTATATATTCTAAGCAATGAATTCATATTATCCGGATAGTCGCGATATATTGAAAAGTACCACTCACGATGTAGAATAAATATTAATTACTTATGTAATTATATTTAACGAATTAATTAGTAATTCGTATAAGTAATAATAAATAGTTTATTATTATTTATTTCTACTACCGGCTTAATATTGAACCTAAAGGGTCACACCATAAAAAGGTTAAATATTTATAGATGATGAGAATAATTAATAATGGCTATGAATTATTTATTTATTAAATAAATAATTAATTAGCAATTATTTATAATTTATTAAATGAGATTTAATAGATTATAAATAAATTAAGAAAAGTTCTTAATAATTATTAATTACAAAATTTAGTTTGAGAAATTAAATTTTATGAGAGAATTATTTTCAGAATGGGATTAATAATTAAAAGGGTTTTAATTATTAAATGATTATTTAATTAGATAAAGTAAAGACTTTATTTCTTTAAATATCAAACATTTCCAAGAGTTGGAGGACATCACAAACACACAACACAAAACATCCCAGGGGGTTTAGAAGATCATGGAGAGCTTTTGAAGTTCATCAAAATCATTCCAAACCATTTAATTAATTTTCTCAATTGTTCTTCATCTACTATATGATATTTGATCTTGGTGGATACCATTAGAGCACTCCACACTTGAGGGGTGATTGCTGGAAATCAAAGACACATTCATAACAATCCCAGGAAAGCTATCAAGGTATTTTTCTTGTGTTCATACAATTTTTAAATCTATATACATGATTATTTAGGTTTTTATGCAAGTAAATGTGATTTACGCTTCCGTTACGGTCATAAATTCCTTCATGTTCACTATGGTAACTACTGGTTTTGCTAAGATTCAATAGCCTCTGCTATCATTTTCTACTACTCTTAGTGCTGTCAACTTAACTAAGGGGGAGAAAGTGGTAGATCAGAATAGAGTGGATCCAAATACCTCAGACAAAGTGGTAGAGAAGGAGAAACAAGGGGGAGTCAAGAAGTAAGGGGGAGCAGGTACAAGTTGAAGATGGAGAAGAGAGTGGGGGGAGCCAGAGGAGAAGGAAGAAAGAAACTTTGGTGAAGAACTGAAAGCCTCTAGAGATGGTGATCTTATTGAACATGAAATGGATGGTGAGCCAGTATTGGTAACTAAAGAAGTAATGGAGCAATTACAAGAAACTCAAAAGTCTGAAAGACCAATACTGCATTCTCTGAAAATTAAGGAACCAACTTCAGAAATCATGGAAACTCCACTGGAAAAACTATGGAGAGAACAGGAGGAAGAAAATAGACTGGGTAAAGGCAAAGATAAAATGCCTGAGTACATAAATCTGACAACTGGAACCACCTGGTCTGATGGAAGTGTGTACAACCCAGATGAAGTAGGAATAATGATGGTTAGCTACATGGAGAGAACTTTGAACAACAAGGATGAAGAATTCAGTATGTTGGTGGATAACTCAATCACAGAAGCAGGAGGAGTTTACAACAAACTATCAACAATACTGAAGGATAAAATAATAAGTATCTCTGTGAAAGTTAATTTGGAGAAAAGATGGGCAATTGATGTATATCTGAAATCTGGCATTTCAATATTCATCACAATGCAACTACTGCAAAGCTTGCAATCAAGAATACTAAATTCCTTAGCAACAAAAGTGAAGGCCAATTCAACAACCTTTAATGGAAGTCTGTTGGCACAGATCAAGAGGCTTGTTGAAGAAAAACTCCTAGAAGTGATTGACAATCCATATGGTGTTTGCTACAGGATGACTACAAGTGCAGGAGCAAAGAAAATTGGTTTTCTACATTTGGATGGAGAAACAAAGTTGAAAACTGACTCCAGTTATGATAGTACTGAGACACGTTCTCAAATCCAAAATTACCAAAGAAAAGGTCAAGGCTGTCAAGGACATTCACCAACTTTTGGTAAAGAGAGATGAGAATCTTAGCTCTCAAATAAAAAAGTTAATTTCTGAAGCAAATGCCAAAATGAGTAAAAGAGGTGGAAGCTGCACATTTGATGACACCCTTGATGATGTTAAAGATGAACCTGATGGTAATGGAGGATGTGGTGCACCTGGAAATAGTGCCAAAGCAACTGCTGAGATTGCTGGAAGTCAAACTCAGGAGAAAACAAAAGAAGAAACTCCCAAAACTGACAAAAAAGATGCTGATGCTAAAGATGAAGGGGAGATAAACATTCTTGAAGCTTTGGAAGCAAATATTTTAAGGTTTGCTGTTGACTGCCTTAATGCTGAAAAGGATGTTGTCAACAAAGACACTGTCAAAAGCCCAAATGAAGATACTGTCATGAAGGAAAAAGTTGAAAAAGACACTGTCAAGAACTTGAATGAAGACGCTGTCAAGGACAAGGATGCCAAGGCATTCAAACCTAAAAGGACAAAAAGAAAAGCAAGATCCTGGCGCTCAACTCCTACAAAGGGGAAGACAAAGGCTGCAGCTAAGACAAAGAAGCATGGAGTAGTGGTTGATAAGACTGTTATTCAGAAAAGAGAAAGGATGAACAGCTTCGAATGTCATAAAGCAAATGTTGAAAGAGACATGAAATCCGTCTCTTTGGACTTGGATAAAAGTAAGCAACACGCAACCAAATACACCATCTGGCATAAAGATGGAAGTAGAATGATGTATATTGACAAGGATTTCAATATGATCAAAGGATCACATGTGGTAGACAGGTATAGCCTCAAAATGACATCTGAAGTACTAACACGTAGAATTGATTTCTTTGTGTTGGCAAGGATGGTGGAGCTTGTGGTGAGTCATGGCAATGTCCCTAAACCAGCCATGGAACACATCCAGAAATACTATGCTGAAAGATATGCCGAATTCTATGAGAAACATGGTGACTCGATGGAAATTGATGATGCCAACTTGCCTATAAGTTCAGATGAATTAGAGGTTGAGTGTAAGTATGACTGGGTAGAAAAAACGTCATCTTATACACCAGCAGAAGTGAATGAAGCAGCAGAAGCATTCAGGGCTACTGAAGAAGAATTCAAAAATGCTGATAAACCACCCAAGTTTGCCAAACAAATTGCTAAAAATCTAGAAGCTCAACTGAAAGAAAGTTGCAAGAAGGTCAACAAAATGAACAGTGAGAAAGCAGATTATCAGCCCTGTGTACTGCAAGATCCTCTCAGAATTTTAGATGGAAAAGAAGAAATCTATGTAGATAGTTTTCCCAAACTGAGGACCAGTATCTTGAAGAATCTCTACTGGAGAGTTGTTGGATCATCTCACAAGCTTGAAATGCTATGTACTTGGGAACTTAAAGTTATCTTTGACCAAAGGAGAGATGAAGATCCAAAACTAGACATAAAAAGGAGAGTATCCCTCAATGCTTTTCCTGGAAGGAGATTCAAGGTCATCGAAGGCATCTTAAAGTTCAGAACATAGACCTATGACTTTGAAACTTGGTTTGACCTGAAAGATGCTAAAGTGTTTCCTTCTCGAGTGATTCAAGGGTACATTGAAGACATTGAAGATGATGCTAAAACTTCTGAAAAAAAAGCTTTAGTAGAAGACCTCAATAAGGCAAAACAAGAAGCTCTCAAAAGAGAGGGAAGAATCTAGACAGCTGAGAACTGCTCAAATCAAGCTAAGTAAAATTTCTTATTTGCTCAACATATAGGAATAATTGATTTACAGTTAGAACATCAATGTTGTATTCTGGATTCCTTAACATTCATCAGACATGGTGTTTTAACTATTCTGATCTATGTTAGTTAAGTTGTCAGAATGCTTTAATTGTAAATTTGTTGTTATTGTCCATAAAAACAAATTGGGGGAGATTGTTAGGATTTATCGGTGATAGCTTAGAGACAACTTAACTAGTACTTATTTTTATTTGTATAGATTAAGTAGAACATACTGTCACAACCATAGTGTGTCCTTGTAATCGAATAAACCACTGTCATGTAATAATTGTATCTCTTCGAAGAAGTTCATACATTTGTTCAAGCCTCAAGACATACATAAGGAAGACAGAAAGAATAAATGTTGCTGTCACAACATTGACAGTAAGGTTACAAGAAGACAACATGTTGCAAAGTCACGACAGCAAATTTCATCTGACAGCAACATTGGCGGAAGCATGAAGACAGCAACATTCTCACACTTTGACAGCAAGTTTGAAAGTGCTGACAACATCATTGGCGGGGACTCATACTGTCATCCAAGGAACATTCTCATGGCAGCAAACTTGGCGTCAAAGGTTACTGTCTCAATGGAATATTTGAATTGGGGATTTATCTCAGTCAAACCCGTGACAGTTTAGATGTTCAAGAAACTGATTTGCTGCATTTTGTCAAAGATTGTAGCAGACCTGCATGATTACGACCGAAGCTTGAGAGATCACAAGACGAAGCTCAACAATTCAAGAGTATGACAAGTCTACATCTACTAGAATTGTTTTAGCTAGTTTTAGAAAGAACCCAGATTGCTTTATGCTTAATGATAGTCTGTTTGTATAACATTTTGGAAAAGTCACATGGGTGTGCAATTTGTAAAGAGCTGCCACTTGAAAATGACAGCGACTCCACAACCCATGTGACAGAGATGTTAGAGAAGATTAGTCTTTATAGATAAACATCTCTCATTCTTTCTGTAATTGATTCAAGAAGTCGAAGCCTCATTCTTTCTGTAATCAATTCAAGAAGTCAATGCTTGAGAAAATACTTTTTCTCGAGGTTGTAGCAACACTTCGCAAAATAAATAAAACATTTATTTTGTGAGAATATCTTGAGTTACTACTTGTGTTTGCATTTCTTGTATAGATAGTTTACAATCTTTATCATTGTTGTTAAGGTAAAGATTTGGAATTATCTATATTGCATTCAACCCCCCCTTCTGCAATATACTCTGGGACCAACATAACACCTTCTGCAATATACTCAGGGACCAACATAACACCTAATGAAATTTTTAAACAAAAAAATATTAAGAGTCTGCTGACTTTAATCTTCACCAACCCTATTCACGATTCAGTATTCAATTCACATTCCAGCCTCCACTCTCCAACCCTATAAGTTACTAACTTGT
This sequence comes from Saposhnikovia divaricata, assembly GCA_036435485.1. Classification (NCBI taxonomy): domain Eukaryota; kingdom Viridiplantae; phylum Streptophyta; class Magnoliopsida; order Apiales; family Apiaceae; genus Saposhnikovia; species Saposhnikovia divaricata. Next base: position 47,926,732 of record CM071600.1, read on the forward strand.
AAGTCTGTCTCAATCTCAAGTAGATTGGAACGATTTGGCAAACACAAGTTTCTTTAAAAAACAAACTAATTTCGGAATGGTAAAATGGCTAATTCATCACTGTAGTCAATAGTAACTTGTAAGTGAGTCAACAAGTTAAAAAACCTTTCAATCGCATCATGAAACTACAGTTAGCTTGCAATCACAATATCGAACTTCAAAATACTTGCATGACCGTTAAAATATGTTGACTTTTAATGGAGAACCGTTAAGTTACGCCACGTCAATTGCAACTTAATCGCCATATCAGCGTACACACCAAAATCTAAAATTTTAGAATCTAATTCATCACTGAACTATGTGTTAATTTTCAGTTAGGTCACTAACTTGAAAAAAATATTTATATTCAATAATTATCAAACGAAATTATTTATTTAAACAAAGATTATGATTTTTCAAATTTAAATTGTAATCATTAATAAAGTAGTTAATATTAAAAATAATTACACATTTGGCTTAAATTATTAACACAAAAAATGGATTAAAAAACATTATATCTTATTTGTTCATTTTATGGATTTATTAGCATATAAATAAATGGGTATGTTCCAAATTTAATTATTTATAAACAACAGAAAAACATTAAAAAATTTACACTTTTGACAAAGTTAATCATTATTGAAAAAAAGTGATATCTAAATATTTGTTCGCTTGTATCGATTTTATAAACATACGGATTGAAATGTTATGTACAATTTTATTTTTAATTACAATGTAATCATTCGAAAAAAAAAACTTTTTATCGTTGAATATTCATTCACTTGTATCTATTTATAAGCATGTGTGCGAATTGATAAATTTTAAATTTTATCAAAGAATGTCATATAAAAAAATGAAAAATTTATAACTTTGTTAGATTCATCTATATCGAAAAATTTTGAAATGAAAAAAAGTGGTATTTTTCGAAGCATAATAATTAAATTGGTATTTTCAATTTTCAATTTTTATTAGTTTAAAATTCAAATTATTCAATGACCTAATTGAAAATTGAGATCAAGTTCGAGTGTTGAATTAGCAGTTAAACTCAAGTTCGGCATGCCACGTCAGCATCGACGTTATTTTTCTGTTAGCATTTTTAACGGAACTGAAGGGAATGACCAACTTGCAAGTTTTTAAGTATTTCATTAGTTGACTGAAAACTTTTTTAACTTGATGACTCACTTGCAAGTTACTACTGACTACAATGATGAATTAGCCATTTTATCCAATTTCAGAATGTATAAATCTATTATATATCTAATACAGCAACAAGTATCTAATACAACAACATGAGGTTTGTTGACAAATTAATTCATGGACTGTTTTACCCTTATCTTTATTATATGTTTTTAATGTTATTTTAGTCTTTTAACATTAACATATTTATTACATATTAATGTCTAATATATATTAATGTATATTTATTAATAGTTATCCATCCATCCATACATACATACATATTAATATATAATTATTATACATACATACATACATACATACATATATAAATACATGCATATATACATTTATGTGGATATATGATAATATTTGTTAACATATATCATATCGCATTATACTATTATTTAGATCTTTGGTAAATATTTATGAATTTAATATCATTAAAAATATTAATTATACATACATACACATACATACATACATACATACATACATATATAAATACATACATATAAACATGCATATATACATTTATTTGGATCTATAATAATATATGATAATATTCGTTAACATATACATATCTCATTATACTATTATTTAGATCTACTGTAAATATTTATGAATTAAATATCATAAAAAATATCACAAGAAAAAAATCTATATATAAAATATGCATGTGAATTGTAATCATCCATACCTTCAATATAACAAACCATATATAAGTTATGTCATACTTTAAGTGTATTATGTTTACATGATAGAAATAAATTCAAAACAATACAAAAAAGGAACCTTCATATGTATATAAATATAATACAGATTTGTATTAACATTAACTATCGTAAAACTCATCAATCACATATTTAATAGACAAACACACACAATAATATAACAAACATCGAATCGTAATAGAAACTACTCTTAAACTAGAAACTAAAAACTAAATAAAAAAATTCTAAATCGCTTCGGAATATAGCACATATGATATGCAAATTGATCGTTGGGAGATGGAGAAAAATACAATGAAGTCGGATGTCAAGAAAAATTTATCGATTGACGGGAAAAATTAAACTAAAAACAGAGGGGATTAGTTAGGATTGTGTGTGTGAGGGTGTATTGGATTTGTGTGTGGTGCCCCTAACGGGGCCATTAGATTAGATAGATCTAAGGGTTAAGATTAGTTTCTAGTTTCTGTTTTAATTTTGGTTTCTATGTGATCACTAGACTATATATATATATATACCACTTAAACAAGGCAACAGAAGATTAACAAACATATAACTCCTTCATTGATCGTACCTTTAGCATGTAGATACATCATATACTCGAGAGAAAAATAATAATTTATTCATATTTAGAACATGTCCATGCCTTGCAAGGGTTAAAAACTAGTTATTGCTTATGAGACAAATCTAGGTACGAAATTAAACACATTCCCCGTCAATTCTAATTTAAGTTTAATCTTACTCAATGCATTTTACTATAGAGAATCTATTAACTTCAATAAAATATGAAAATGTCATGTGGATATTGTGATTCTTATTTTACATTTGAAAGTTAAAAATGATAAATTTTGTGGTATGATTCATCGTAATTCAAAAGTTTAGTATCTTGTTAATACTTTTGTTTTTATTCTCTCTTGTTTTTGGTGTTCTACATTCCGTCACACATTTTTTTTATTTTTGGATTACACTAGTAGGATATGTCGTTTGGTCCTCTTAAAATAAGGTTGATTGTCATTTTCATAGACGACATCATAAAGTCAGGTCGTCGAAGTGAAGGTCCAAATGTTTATTCCAACTTCATTGATCAAGTGAGATGCAAAAGGTGAATACATGTCTTCAAAATTCTTAGAAATGGCAAGTTACAGTTTATAACCAAATTTCGTACAACATTAAGCCATAATGTGAAAGTTGAGCAAATAGAATTTATTGTGAGGTTAATCAACCATTTTAAGAGTTTAGATGTGTTGTTGGAGAGATGAAAGATCTACATGGTGGCTTGCTGAGCAAGTAGAATTTATTGTGAGGTTAATCAACTATTTTAAGAGTTTAGATGTGTTGTTGGAGAGATGGAAGATCTACGTGGTGGCGCCGAAGGAGCCCAGATGATTTATGGTTAGTTTTGAATGGAATTAAGGACCTTATTATATATCTCTTGAATATATAATTCACAGCTTGCATCGGTAAAATTTCGTAATAATTTAATTTTGTCTATTACTTTAGTTTAGTTCATATACAATTATCTAATGGATTACATGGGGGTAATATTATGTATGATGCATGTTGTGTATTTGTGTACATAGTATTATAATATCATATTTTATATAGGTATAACAATATATATTATTATTGTCTAAAAGGGAGGTATTGGAAAACTTCGTGTTACAATAATCAGATTAACATCTTTTTAGGACAATCAATCATAAGTTTCCTTAGAGTTATTGTTTTGTTGTATTCTGTTAAATGTTAAAAATTATTGTTGGATTTTGTGTCATGTACGCCACAATTTCGATAATGGTATTGGTTTAATTGGTATAGTCATGATCATATTTGTTAATTACGACATAAACTCAATTTCAAAAATGATGTAATATGTTGCGACACCTATAATTAGCAAAGTTTGAGTTAGAAAGAAATGTTAGTATAAATAGATTTTCTTTGATTTTTTATTGACATCATTGTGTATTCTGTGCAGGAGAGTACATTGGATCTATTGCTGATAGGTCTAGGAACATCGTACATGAGCATGTATAAACATTTAGACATTTAGGTGCAGATGAGAAAGTAATCAAGATGAATAGAGGATGATTAATTGAAACAGTGAGAGTACTCAACACATGTTCATTGAAGAAAGATCTGTCGAGAGTGAGATCGTTGCAGGACCTATGTTAAATATCGTCCATTCAATACCCAAGTCTGTGAGGTTTCCAAAGATAGAAAAGCATGTGAATGACAACTATTTCAAAGATGACAAAATTGTTATACCCTTGTCGGGCCACCTTGTGGATATGATATATACTTGGACCTCTACTTCACGTTCTACCCTTTGTTGGCTTTTAGACATCTATAAACCAACTTTTTTCATAATTCACAAGAAAAAGAATAAGGGGACATATATTCAAGCTGTGATTAATAAGTGCCCTTTCATCAAGGCTGGTGAAAGATATGTTATATGTTATATGTGTTATATGTGAATAAAAGATATATCATAATTTATTGTGTTATATGTGTAACATGTTATAGTCTCATATGTCTGATGACGACCCGAGAATGTTGGTTTTCATAAATGGTCTAGGGGAACACGTTAACCCTAGACCATGTTTACCTCATCAACCATTCACTAGATTTTCGTATGTTATCTCCATGATCTTGAAAAAAAATTAGAAGTTTTCTTTGTTTGCTAAAAGTGATTTCTGACTTTTTAAATCTGTTTTTTTTAAATATTTAAACAGTAGATTTAAGACAAAGTTTTGGTAGTAAGTCGTTCAATTATTCTCATTAAGCAGTATGTATATCCAATTATATGATACCCAACATTATTTAGTTTCAGCCATCTTATTTTATCATTAAATTCTTTATTTTGTTTTCAAAAATACTCGTACGTAAGACAAAATGATTGAAATACATATAAAAACTATCTTGTGTGCTTTCCTAGTGATTTATAAACTATTGGTACTAATATTTGTAATTTCTTGACATCATTTTTATTTTGAGTGATTTTTTTCGTCATTTCTATATATCGATTAATTTCAAGTCTACTGTATCTAATATCTTCGAATTTGAAATTTTGCCAGGTTAGTTGATATCTGTTGTTCAGTGTTAATGACAAATAATGGATGTGGTATTATGAAATAACTCATCGTAACTATGGTTATTTTCTGATAGTTTATTTTGTGATTTTGTTGTTGCCAAATTTATTATCTAACTATTATTATCTATATAATAACCCAAAAAGGGGTTAAAATTAGTGAGACATTTTATTCAATTTAAATGATGAGACATTTTGTTCAACTTGAAATGTATAAATTACCCTTACATTTGTTATTTTTAAAAAAAATTGTTGTTGAGAATTGAACCTAGGTCTTTCAATTCATTTACACACTATCATAACACTAGGCCAACCAATCATATGTGTTATTAGTCATAATTATACTATGTGCGTATGGTGATTAATGAAGAATATTTGGTATTTTTATTATTAAGATATTTTAATCATTTTTCTTCGTTTTCATTTACAAATTTTTATTATATTATGTTATAGTATAGTACAAATTAGTGATGTATGATATGTAGTCAACTTATATATTTCGAAATCATTTGATTTAATAAAATAATAGTAATAATTAGTATTTACAATATATTGATAATTATAATAAGTTTATTAGATTTTTTTTAATTTTTTATTAAATTTAAATGTGTGTTATTTCAAAAAATGGTTAATGAACACGTAATAATCGAAACACTTAAATGCATGTCCTTGCATTTGGACCAATGTACTATGACATATTTCGAATTCAAAATCGAAACATAGTTTGATGTTTGAAAAGTACTCGAAATTTCATCATTTTTCACATATGATATCAGTCATAACCAACCGGAACTACATCACCCTTTGCAGAATTTTGTAAGTTTGTTTGTGTGATAGGCGTGATCGTCGTCCTAGTAAGATGAGAGGTTAAAACATTCCAGATTGACAAGGTTAGCGCATTTGACACTTTTATAGGAGTAAGTTAACATGATACATATCAAAATTGCTAGCTTAGAATGTGCTGAGTTTTTAGTTCAAGAACTTGACCAGATTTTAAAGCAAAGCACTTTGAATTGACAAAGTTGTTGCAATATACTTAATTGACCAACTTAATTATCACATTTTACTCTTTTAGAAAAAAAATCAATTAATATCACAATTTAAGTAATAACTTATGCCAGTTTTAATAATGGTAAATTTTTAAAGAGATCGCTTTTAAGTCTTGATTTAAAATTTTATATGATTTTAGAAAAAAGTTAAACTATTTATCATTAATGAAAATGTTCTTCACCGATCAATGCAACTTGAAAAATGCACATGAATTAATTAATTTCAAAATTGACCTTTATTCAAAATATATAGGTTTTAAATTGCATACAACGTTATTGATTCAATATATGATACTCGATCACGTTCAAAATAATGCTCATACGATATTAGTACAAATACTTATGTCTGATGCAAGATTTGTCTGTGCATCACACCAGTTATAAAATATGTAAAAATTTCTAAAAAAATAAAAATAATCCCCAATTCCCCGTGAAATCCCTGTTTCCCATCTGGGACGTGGAGCAAAAAAATCTCTGTTCAAGGATCGAGACACGTTCGGGAACTACATTCAAATTCGGGGATCGGGGCCTCGGGGACGAGGATATCACTCCCCGGCTCCGAAGTGATCTGATATTCATCACTAACTACACTATTTGTACTCATTTAGTAAATACAGATTACATGCCACAAACAAGAAAATGTATCATTCGTTCTAAGAACTAAATTATGCAGATATATCAATAAACGAAATTCTACAGAACGGCAATCCGCCCGGCGCTGTTATATGGTTCGGAGTGCTGGGCGACAAAAAAGGCGG